>CM052340.1:9412291-9629948 GCA_028455595.1 Lasioglossum vierecki | reverse complement strand
AAACATGTCTGTGAAGATGATCTATAATACTTCATAAATATTATGAGAAATGTTACGATTTCGACTAATAGATCTTACTATAGTTGAACAGCGTAACAAGATCATGCGATTATAGTCCACCACGATAACGTTGTGTCATTGACACATTGACTCCACTTACTAAATTCTCGTTCTCCGTGTGCATTCATTTTATTTATTCATAACCGTGAGGCAGTGTACGACAGAGTACCAGCGCGGCCATACAGACAAATATCGATTCTCACACAACATATACGCGCGCGGACGGAACTCGAGACAGATAGACAAGCCGAAAATGAAATTGGTCCAAGGGACGTTGCCAACAACCTGCCTTGACGCAAACTGATGATGCTGGTATTGCATGATCCGGCCCAGGCCCGAATATCGGAATTTGTGGCATCTAATACTCCGTTACATGTGCGCCCTTTGAATGATTCCGGGTACACCGTGGCCGAGCTAAGATTGATCGTCTTGTGTATCGGTTTCCGTGCTGTGTAAACGATACCGTTGTAACCGATAATATATCTCGCGTGTATCGGCTCAAAGGGTGTCGGCGCGTTAATTAATCTGTCCCTGGTCCGCGATTCGCTTCGAAATGTATTCAAAATTTCGTGTCCGCGGCGAGCTGATCCATTACATTAGCGAATCACCGGGCGCAAAGGGGTCGATCAGCAATGTCATCGGCTACAGAGTTGCACCCCCACAGCCAGCTAAAACAACAATCGGACGAATAGCGAAGGGATCAAGTTCTTGATTGTAACACCGTTAGATATCGTACTGAGCTGTAACAAATATGTTCGGTTGTCTTCAATATCTGCATACAGCATTGCACAATTGAGAAAAAATACAAAACTTAGAGAATATGTAGCGCATACCCAAATTCATTTTAATCGGATCTGTCTGCATCATTAACGAAAGTCTAAAATTATGAAGACGCCTGATCTGCCTGACTGAATATTTTTTTTTGCGAGGGGCGAACCGATCCATTATATCAGCGAATCACGGAACGTAAAAGGGTCGGCATACAGCGTCACCGGTTACAGGGTTGTTGAGGGTGGTTCGGCATCCCCGCAGCCAGCAAAAATATCGATGGAACAAACATTGCAGGAATCACGACTTCAATGAACGAGTAGCGGAGGCCGGGCCGCGACGTGCAAAAAAATATGAACAATGATACTCTCGACTGTGTGTTTCGCGTATGTACGCCAGAAGCCATGCACCCGTAAAAACACGAATAGATAGGCCATTTGCCGAAATTGGCACGGCCGAATTTTAACCGCAGTGCAACGCACGCAACCTCCCCCCTCTCCAAACCATAAACAAAGAAGGTTTTATTTCGATTATTTACCGCCGACATGCTTAGGTTGCCAGGGTCAATGCGACCAAGCGATCGGGTAATCTTGTCACACGTTGCTCGACCTCATAAATCATAAGGGTCGCGAAACGTTTGCTTTACACGCGAAGATGGCCGGCATGAAGACAGAGAACCGGTGCGGATGATGGAAAGAGACGCGGACGAAAGAAGGATGTTCCGACAGCGAAGAATTTCATAACCTCTTAATTGCGCATACCACGATAGCGCCACTCATTTACATTTATATATCGCATTCCAATAACTCGGTGCCTCGCATAGTTCAGCTATATTTTTCTGCTCGCGTATCGGACAGAGAATTTTCACGGTCCGGCGTTCGGCTGACGTTCGCGTTCCTTTCACGAAAATGTCTATTTTGTTTCGTTGTTCCTGTTTGTTTTTATGGATACGGCTCGCGACGTGACTGTAGATCGTAATTTCCCGTCGGCTGTAATTACTATTTCACCTTGTTTCCGATTTAAAATTATTCGAACTGTAACATGTTCTTTCTATTGCAAATTAAGGGACAGCAACCCTCATATCGAAGTTCACTCCTTTGACCGTAGGTGCCTCTTATTTTTGGCTGTCTTACAAATCAGCCGAGTTTCATCAATACCGAAAGGGGATAGTTGGATGATGTCCCTTGCCAATGTTTCTCACTCCACCTCTAAACCCAGTCAAAGGCCAGCGAGCCGGAGGAAAAGTACAATTCCTAGAATTACCGATGGTGATGTATACAAGTCGGTGAATATGTATGTGTCTTACAAAGCTCTGGTGTTGATCAATATTGTCGTCGATTAATGCTGGCGCCGGTCAAGCTCGCATACACAGTGAGTTTTTCTAGGTCAAAATACGGTACTGGCGAAACCTGTGTCGATATTAAAAACAACAAAAACATTTCGGCCTGGTGGTATTTTATTTTCGAGTGTGCTCAGCTGAAAAAAACGAATACTCCGTTATTGTTTCTCGCAGAAAATTACGTAGGCACCATTCAATTTAAAGTGCGGGTTAAGTATGTATGGAATCGTTTGCTTCAGACGCCCATTTCCCAAGATTTTCGTATACAATATTACACAGTTACGTTACACTGAACTACAAACTTCTTGTTGGAAACAATAATGCCACCTCCTGAACATTGATTAATAATGCTTCAAAATTATTTCCTGGAAATTTAATATTCATTATATTTAGAAACTGTGTGAACTTAATTCAGTAGTTAAGAAACTTCCAGCCCCTTTTGAACATGCTCGTGTAATCGCTTCAGCGAGGAGCAATTATCGAAATTTTCCTTTCTTTAGAATCGTAGGCTTACCTATTCACATTTTTCTTACTATACGTACTGACTTCGTATCAAGAGTGTCACATTTTATATTTAAATAATTTCAAGATGGTATTTCACGTAGAATGAAATACTACGTATAATACTGTTTTATATCCCCACACTCGTATGTATTAAAATAAAGTTGGAAACGTACGAGATCTTCATTTCATGTTCTATCAGACGCAGAACTGAACCGCTGTCCGTAGTTGGATTAAAAGGAGATCTGATTTCATCGGATCAACTGGAATCGAGGCCTCGAGCCCTTGAAATCCGTAAATCAAAAACATGCAGCTCCATCGTCGATCATTAGAAGATATTCAGGGAAGACTGGCGGTATACGTCGTGCGAGGATGAATACGCTACGGGACAACAAAGTGGCCGCAAATCTCCGGCTTCCAATTCCTCGACATTCATCAGGGGATCAGTAGCTCGTAACGAGGGAGTAGATCGGCCAATAATGGCTCATAAAACGGCAGGCCCCCGGATGGATCTGTGTGCGTGTTCGAAAGCGCGCGGGTAAGAATGCAGCCCGGCGAGAGAGGCGCCGAGAAAAACGGCTTTCATTAAGAACGTAGCAACGAGTGGTAATGAGAAAAACGGGTTCCACGTGAAATAGCGGCCAAGAGGAAGCCGCTTTTTATCCGGTGGAATGCGGCCATCGGGGAAAACAGAGCTTTTGCCTCGACGCGGCGGTATCCCCGATTGGTTCTCGGGAGGCGTGCACGCGTGTGCGAGAAAAGACTACGCTCCCGTATACGTACGCCCTCCGATCCGATGAAAATCTTCGCTCGATCGGTTTTCCGGCCGCAAACGAGTTTTTCAATTATTCAGCCGGCAAGCGTAAAGTAGCAACGAATCCGTATATACGGAGAGGAAAAATAATTGATGGCGTTCGTCGCGCAATCAGATGAGAGTCGTACACCCGTCGACCAATTTTGTAGTCTACAACAGCATAGTTGTTCTCGTCTAGATCAGTCCGACCAATAAATCTAAGCGATGCGAAACGAACCGGAAAGGTAATACGATGCGCGAGATAAATAATTCTGGGTCGCCTCGCCAGGTTGTAAATAACCAGAGGTGTTAGAATCGTAATTGGCCTCTGCTTTTGATGTAGGGAGACTGGATGATTCCATTTTCGGTAGATTGCAGTTGCGATTGCTTTGAAAGGAAAGGGAATTTCAGTTCACGAAGTGGATCAGTTGCGGTTGCTGCGATTTGGAATTTGAGAGAAGGGCACGGTGGTATAGCAATCTGACTTTTTACTTATTCAACACCGTATCTACGGTGTGGAAGATTATGGTCTGGTTGATATTGTAATTCGTAGTTTGATACGTGTTCGTCCGACATTTTTGATTTGTTCATCACCGTGTCCTCGTATTTTTTAATAAATTAGGATTTCGTCTTTCGAATTTCGTTTTAAAACCTTTGAAAATGTTTTTCCAAATAGTACCTGCATTTTTTAGCATAAACACCACCGATTAACGGGCCAGACACGATCAACCGGCCAAAACGGGCAGCTACGTTGTCTGCAATCCGCGCAACATTCGCGTGCATACGAAATAAAACGGGTACGTGTGTAGCAGATGCGTAAAACGCGGCGAGTGCAGCACGTGGCCTTAAAAATCGGTCCGTTTACTTCTTAAAGCGACCACGGAACGGGCGTCGTTAATTTTACGAGGCGCTACAGATTGCGATACGAACGAGCATCGTAACGCTTCGAGTTAGATGGGGTGCATACGCGTGTGTACGATGCACCGTTGCTCCGAGAGCCAGCATCATAACGAAACCAGCGGCGGTCGCGTATGCGTGGAAGCGCGAATATGCGGTTCGTCCCGATCGAGCGTTACAGGATGCATTAAAGCGTACCCACGGGGCCGCGATACAGGGCGATTCACCTAAGTGTGCCACCGAAATTACTTGTTAATTATTTTAGAAGATAGAGCACAATGTCGTTACAGTAGCGCAATTATTTTCTTCAAACCCTTCAATGCGCACCACTTCTCGATCGATTATGCAAAATTTTCAGCATTGCTTGCATTGAAAATCGTTAATAAATATCTCTTACTCAGGGTTCAATTCTCTTTCCAACCGCACGATGAAAATGTACCTTTTAGGATAAAGAAACAAGGTGACCTTTGTACCTCGATAGAAAAAAAACAGAAAACATCTAAACATTGCATTTTTGAGGCTCTTGAAAGCGTACAATTTTCGTTTCGACTATTTTACCACGTTTTTATTAGCTCGCTTTTTTGTTTGTCTGTCTCTCTGCCTGTTCGGTGGCAAATTTTGCAATTGATTTGAAACTAACTTCCTGATGAGCTAGAGACTTGAAATTAAATACATGGCTCAAAACTGGATGACAATGCGTTGTTTTTTCATACATATACCAAATAATTTACAATTTTGCTGAATTACCCTGTACACAGCTCGTCGCAACAACAAACCGCTTGGGCCACGTAAATATCGAGGCGCAAGGTTATAAGATGATGTACGCCGCATCGGCGTCGGCTTATTTCCTGATTGGTGGATCGTCGGGAACGATCCTGGCCGAGGCGAAAGGCCGTGGTGCATCACGGTGCATCACGGCCGGATGAGAAACGACGTCGTTTTCACGCTGGCCGGATTAACGGGCACAACTCGCCGCGCCGCACGCCGGCCCCGCCAATTTTCCAGAATAATAAGACCGTTCCGAGAAACCGTTTTTCCGGAACAGTTACATTACCATTGCACCGCTGTTGCCTCGGCCCGCCCGGTCCGACTCTCGCAGGTGTTTCCCGGCTACGGTTCTTGTTGTACTTCCAGTTTGTTTGCGCTTTAATTGCCGGCTAACAACCTGTTAATAGTTAAGCGAGTTTAAAGGACTGCTCCCGCGATACGAGTCCCTCTCCCGTGCATATCTGACGTGACGGAACCCCACCTGGAAACGATCGAATTTAGGTTGCCGCTTTACATCGGCGAGCATCACGCTTAAACTAGACAGCGTAAACAGTTCGGTGAAATTTATTTTCAGAAATTATGGTCAGCGCTTCTTTGAAACGCTTCGCAGGCTAATGAAATACTCGCCTGGATGCCGGTCTAAGAAACTGTTCTTTAACAAGGCAGGCCGCTGAATAGTGATGCGGCAGTGGTACCGGGTTATTTGAATTTTGTAATTTCAGTCGAAATTGTTGAGATTCCCTCTCTCTCTGGCGAGAATCTTCTGTCGAAAGTTAAGGGTTTCTAGCTCTTTCGTTTTGCAAGCTTTAAATGTAATGTTGAATTATTATTGCCTCGAGGCACACAAAGATGGTCTAACAAACATTATTTGTGATTTATGTAAGTATACAACAGACATCACATTTCTTGTTATTCTGCGAAATTATGAACGACGATGAAGTTCCAAGTCGAAGGGTTAATATTCGGTGGAATCGGAACGGCAGCCGACAGGTAAGTTCGTTGGACACGGTCGAGCCAGCTTCAGTCCAATAAACGTTGTCTCAGGGAAAACTTCGATCATGTTCCACACGCTTTACTTCTTCCGCGGATGAAGAGCACGATGCGGAGACGATCGTTGACCCGATGACCCGCAAGGGAGCCGTGTATGCCCGCCCGATTATATCGATTCGGCCCCTATTCGCGACAGCCTCTACCAATCGCAGTTTTAGCAATTTTAAACAACGAGGTCACAAAACTGGACCCGTTGACGCAAAATTGAATTAACAACCCGCAAGGTCTCCCTTCAGATTCTACACGACCGTACGAATTTTTCGGCAGAGCTGTCCAGCCCGATGACATTACAGATATATAGATAGAATCTAAACGATTCGATAAAACGTACGAATTGATTCGAGAGTACGGGAATTAACGGCGAAACAGCCGGATCTTCGTTTTCAATTTTGTTGTGTGAACGGAGAGCCAGCGGGGAAATGATAATTCACTTTAATGGCGTAACGTTGTTATCGGAAAGGAAGATTTACCGACCCGCTTGCTTATATCGAGTCCCCGGTTTGCAAGTTGCGAACATGAAATGCCCGGGGAAAGAAAATTTCTATCTGGAAAATTACTTAGCCAGGACATTCGTCATCCCATCTATCTCCCGGTTAACAACGTCGAAATATCACATCTCTTGCGCAATCAATAATAGGCAATCGAGGCACAAATTGGAAATGTTTATGTTGATATTCCTCGAATATGATACAAATTATACCAAAAGTGTCGAAAATATTATTCTACAATCCCTGAAATAAATATGCGAATATATTCCTTAATCCCAGATAGATATTGCTCATTGTTTAGTTTGCATTGACAACAGAATGGGCAGACAGCTATGCGCGTCGATCGTACGCCGTTTGAAATAAAAAGGATTGTTAAACCGTCGCGACGCCTGCGTCGCCATTAAGAGAAAGATTTTTCGCGCGACGCCGGACAGTGACTACATACACCGTTCATGATTAATAACGTCGATGCGAGGGAGGGAGGTATATTGATTCAACTCGGTGTGACTGGTTCGCGACAGAATTATATAACGCAATTGTTCAGCCTCGGATTCAGACGCCGTCCATAAATTCAACTTCGAAACTATCGGTTCGAGTGGCCGCAGAATTGATTAGTCGCGCGACTAGCACGACCGAAGCCGTGACCTTAATAGTAATTTCTGTACCGCAGCCGTGCATTGCCTTTATGCTCTTCTCGTTTCCTCATCCTGTATCCTCACACCCTCTCTTCCCCGTCCGTTGTGCTTCCGCGCTTGCAAGCTCGGCTGGCGCTGCTGCGACCGGAAACGAGATTGAACCCCTGAGAAAAGGTAGCAACCACTCGCTGGAGAGCCGCTACATAACAAACCATCGATATGTTCGTTTGTCCCCTGTATACATTTGAAAATTGCCGCCCCCTTGAGACGGGCCCGATCATAATGTGTAACTAAACAATTCGGGGACAAACAACATTATCAAGGGGCAGCGCCACTGCCGCTTAATTAACGTCGCGATTATTCGCCGGAAAATACGTAACTGCGAAATTGAATTGCCCCGACAACAGGCTGTTTAAAGTGCCAAGTTGAAACACTGGCAATTTCGTAATTGTTACAATAACCGAATTTTTAATCAAATTGGGAATACTATGCGTACAATAGAAACACGGTGGTGCAAGCTTCCTCTAACGATTTTTTAATTCACGATCATTCATTCAATGAGATTAAAAAGTTGCTCCTCCTTCTTGGAACAAACGCATATAATTCTTATTTTGCATAAGGATCTATGACTTCCGCCTCTGGAAGACAGCGGTGGAGATACTCGATTTCAATCTCGTCGACATTTTCCATCGTTACTGGAGAGACGCTTGAAAAAACCGTACGAGTCAATTTTCATCAAAAGGCCATTTGACCCATCTACGTCAGTGTTGGTCATATGGCGGGTTCAATGGCGAAGCATCGGCGCCGACGATATCAACTGTCAACACTGACCCGTTTAAATGTGACATGAATTTCTTTGGGAAGATATTTCTAAGGTATCCACAGACCTTTCTGCTTGGGCGAGGACTCGTGCCAAGCAATTCCGCGAGATACGTATCTCGTATCGTGCGTTTTGTTCCTCGTAATATCCCCGGGAGCATATTTCCTGCCGTACGTCGCGCACGATTTCGCGCGTTGCTGCTGGGAGAAATCAGCTCGATGGATAGGAGAAGCACGGGGATTAAGCGAGTGTCGCTTGTTTGCACTCGTGCTACGCCCCTATTTATCCGCGGCACGAGGAACTATCGAGGGAACGTCATGCGTAAGGTGTTCAACATAAATTTACCTTACAAACTTGGCAAATAGACGCAACGTTGCCTCCGAGCACAAGTCCCGCCACCGGTCTTCATGTAGAATTCATCCATGAATCCCTAGGTTAAGACAACGGCACACTCCAGAAAGTATCCGTATTGGGAACCAGTGCCGAAACTGTGCTGGACCCCTAACCGTGTCTTACTCGACGCATCCATCAAGCAGAATATAGATTTTTACTTTGGATGGACATCCCGGAAAGTTTATCCACGATGAAAGGTGTAACGATTGTCCAAAATAATTAGTAAGCAAAAAGATATTAAATCTTTATTCCGCTAAGAGAATGTGTGTTGCACAACTATAAAAGAAGTAGAAAGTTTTTACGTATTATAAGTAAAGATCTGTTGAAGTTACCGAGAAGTATCTTCGGGTGGTTCTCTGGATACTTTTATAATTTTATTACGATACGCCTCGGTAGTAAAAATACAGAAGCATGCCATTTACAACCCTCTTTTAGCTCAAGTAGTTTCCAGGATATTCGTCCGAATATGTTTCTCACCCCTAACTTTGAAGACCATTTTCACTGCATCAATGTTGTGTGAAACTCGTTTCTATGCTGTACGTCTGTTCAGAGGATCAAATGTATTTAAGATATCCATTCGATACAATAAATCAATTAAGAATTTGACGTACCAACGCGAGCTTTTTAACGAATTTCCATAATACTACGTATCGGTCGTTTAATCAAAGACCTGGACGGCAATATCGTTCCGATGTATTCGGCTGAATAGATTTCATCGTTCCGGGGGCGTAAAGTGAACGAAGAACCGTTCAGAATTCAAAAACGAGCCGGCCAGGCCGGTCCCGCTTAAAAAGTGGCCGGTAGCCTCTGCGCTTGCAGAAACCGTGGCGAGGGCGGGAGAAGAAAAAAAACGACGGAACGTACGCAAATTCGTTTCCCCCGGACAAAGCGAGCTTCCCGCTCGCCGCAATGACGTTTTTCTTTCTCGCAGCCTTCCTCAAAGCGTGTTCCGCGTTAGATCCCGCCCTGGTACGTGCCAATATTCTCTGGGCGGCCCTCGTGCAGCGTCCCGGAATACCAAGGGAAGTATCAATATTTTTCACGTATTGATAACCGCCTTGTACGGTCGGCCACTATAAAGTATATCGAGGGGGTTGCGCCTCGAAAAAGTATTGCGTAGCTACGTGCAAAGTGTCGGTGGTGGCTTTGCCGCCCCCAAGCTCTCGAACCCCGTTGGAGGGGTCCGCCAGACGAAGCACGTGAGATTCTTTACGAATGCATTTTATATGCAGAGCGTCGCGTTTATTCGCGCGTCCCGGATCGGCCCCGAAACCAAGGAGAGGGATGCCGGAAATTTTACTGCCGGTTTATTGCGGCCAACTTGTTTAGAAACTCGCCGAGCCCCGAGAAATATTTAACTTCTCTCCGACCACTGAACGTCTCTCCAAGAAACGCTTCCCACCGGCCACTAACACGTGCCCGCTATCAATTATAAATTTCCCAACACGCAGCCCAACGGACACAGCGAATCCTACGGATTGTACCTGTTCTGATTAAAATATTAAATGAATAAGTGTATGAAATAAAAAACAGCAACAACATTAGAAGGATTTAAAAACCATTATTTCCATTATTTCCAGCTTATTAAAAAGATTAAGAGATGAAATTATATTCTATGAAAAATTTTGATTTTGCGGAAAGATCCTAATAATCATTTTATAATCAGTCTTCTGCAAATAAAAACATATTTAAAGAACTGTCTGGTATCGTAGAGTTTGAGTCCCACGACACCGAAGTCTAGAGGGGACTCTACCAGAAAGAGAGAATATTAAGAAGGAAGGCGGTGACATTATTGCTGGTTTGTTGCGGGCAGCTTGTTTAAAAACTTGGAATGCAAAACGTGAATTGTCTGCGGAGAATAATAGAAAAGTTGTATGTCTGAGGATGACGTTGGTGCACTCGGGTAGGACGGCGGGTACTTGCCGGTACACCTGGGTACGTGCGCCTCGAGGAAGATTTATTTGTAGATCTTAATTCAATGTGAAAATTTTACGAAGATACCCGGCATTGTCTGCGAAAACTGCAGGTCCTGCTTTTACGACCGGGCCGTAAACCCACAAAACTGAGTAATTAGAAAGCGGGAGCTGTGTTTCGACAACCAACCCGCAAGAAGCGTTCTGTTACCGTGCATAGTTCGCGCTTATGCGCTGTTAAGGGAGTTCCGACGCGCAGATTGCACCGGAATGCGTACATGGAATATATCATCCCGCAGTTAACCGCTTCGGTTGCATATATACACCATAGCACCTTGTTTTAAACTAACACATATAATGCGTAAAGTATCCAAGTAAACATTTGTCTTGTTCGCAGAGGAGTTTCGACTATGTCTAACAATCTGATAATTGTCGATGCGATAATGAAAATCTCATTCTACGAAAAGAATTAAATTTCACGACCACTTGATACACACGATGACGCAATATTTTGTTTATAATCGGATGGTTGGCGCGATGATAGGGAACGTTGCGCGTCCCATGCATTTTCAGATCGTCGTATTTGATAATATTTCCTCGGTCTATTCGACAATCGATCATTCCTGGACCTCGGCACATGAGTGAAGCATGAGCATTGCGTGACTCAATAATTTGCAAGCAAGGCAATCTGAATGTCCCAATTTCCCCCGCATGATTAACCCTAACCGGCTGCGTACGTTTCCGATGGTATACATTCCAGCAGAATACATCTTTACCAAAGTTGCACAAAATTGCACGGCGCAATGCGTTTAATATGAATATCGTGATTGCTGTGTAAAATGACGTTGCTTACGGAAGATCGAGCTCACGAGGACTAATGAAAAGTTAATCGAGATATTTCTAACCAGTCTCCACATATGTATGCATAAGAAAAGTGTGGAATATAGGAATATGGCTAATTATTGAGAGGAAAAATAAATTTCAATTCTACCCATTTTCCTGCAATTGATGGAGAAAATGTTTATTTCCACTGTTGTTCATTCCGGGAATTGATACCATCATTTTACGTGCCTGCGCTCTATCTATTTTATATCTGAAGATCCTCCAGAAGCTACCATAAACTGTAAAATAGCCCGAGTGTCATATGTTGCAGTAATTCTCTTCCTACCTTGGCGACACAGTCCTAAATCGATTTGAGTTGGGTCTCGTGGTTCCAGATTGATGTCAGCCCATTCCGGGCCTCTTTATCTGGACATGTATAGTTCTAATTGAATTGCGATGATTGAGTTAGCTCTGTCTCCGGGTCTCGAGGGAACAATTTGTTTCTGTGCTCAACTGTTTCTTGTTAATGCATGATTCCAATCTTTTATCAAGGAAAGTAGATCCCTAATACATTTTTCATTTGAGCATGCATTCGCTGGAATTAGCATAGAAATAACGTTAAATCAACATAGGCCTATCGTGTTAACCGTTCCAGGTATCTTGATGGAAATGTGGCTACTATATTGAGGTAATCGTGTGGAGGAAATTGGGACACTCTGGTTGAACTGCTCGTGAATGATCGAGTTCCATGCTAAACACGCCGGGGCCCAATCTACGCTTGATATTAGTCAAAAGTGATATCTATAAACGCGAACAATTTACAATCCGTACACGAGCATTTTTGATTAGTGCAATTTTCTTGCAACGATCCAATCGTTGTAACACGTAATCCGAGAGGAACACCGTTTACGCTGAAAACAATAGTGACGTATGGTAACGATCAACTGTTAAAATAAATTTAAACATTAATTTGCACCCTATGCATGGAAATTTTCTTTAATTCGTTGGCCCGTTACGTGGTTACATTTTCGAGGCGTTTTCAATGAAACACGAATAATTACCCGCCGATACCTCGGCGGAAGGAGTTTACGGCGCATAAAATTGAATTTATTTTCCTGCTCACTAGCTCCAGCCAAGGCGCGCGTTAATCTACGTGATACATAAATTACAAAATGCATTACGAAGATAAGAGCCCCTGTATTCCGGAAGAATGTGCTGCCACGAAATATGGTACCAATCGATCGACAAAGAAACGTTCAAACGCTCGATGCAACATAGTTGATTGTTGCATGTAAATTTCAGCCTTGTGTGTGCCTCTTTATTATACATTTATGCACAAATAGTTTTCTATGAGGTTAGCGCGTGCAACATGTAACAATCTGTAATAAGTATAAAGCTTGCAGCAGTAAGGATTTCTTTTTGATAGAACGCATGAAATAGTGTTTGAACAATCAAATAGAGTGAACCATCCTGGATCTATATTCAGTACAAAAGAAATCCCCAGGAAATAGTACGACGGGCGAAGAGACGTGCTCCATTCATAAATAGCATTGAAAGAGGGGACTCTTCAGGAGAGCTGTTTCAGTTTCCACCGCCACGCGTGTCGTACTATAAAGTATTCATCCACTAGTGAATAAAAACCATTTACTTCTCCGCGACACGGTGGAGAGCAGTCGTCTCGGAGGCGTTGTTCCGCTCGGTCGTTACTTCCGCCAGGCCATTCTAGCAGCCGAGCTACGGTAAATAAATTTTTGGAAATACGACTGAATGGAGATCTATTAAAGTCCTTTTTGTCTGGCGTCATATCACGCCACCTAAGTTGGATTTATAGCGGCGCTTTAACACGTTCGAGTAGTTTAACGACGCGGCGACGAGCTTTCGAAGATGTGTTGCAAAACATTGGGACACACCTTCGCGCGTGGAATTTTATAGGACAAATTTATCTACGGCGGTATGAAAACACCATGGACCACGCAGCTACACAGCGTACGGAGTTATAAGACGCCCAGGAAATTGTCAGAATAACGACTTCATACTTCATTTATTTTACTGATATGTAAAACGGAGATATTTCTTACCACGTCAACTTTATTTACTTTTAATAAAAGAATTAGCTCGTCATGTTACGTTTTTTTTATTTTATTCATGGTTACTATGAAAACGGGGTTAGGATCAGAGTTAATGTAAAACCAATACGAAGGCCTCAATCCTGTAATTCCCACGGCGTCATAATTTCGATCATAAATACACTGAGTCGAAGCGCGTATCAGCTGTTGAATACACGACAGCGTCGATCTCCGAGCGACACTTAAACCAATTAAAGCCGCGCCGTATCCGCGGGCGCTTAATTATCACGATTAAATGCTTCGCCATTGACGAAACTTCGCTGGTCATTGGACTTCGCACGGGCAGACGACACTATTACGTCCGGCGCAGTTAACCGAAGTTGATACTTCGTTTTATAGTATAAAAAGCCGATTGGAAGTTAATTAAAGAGTTATCGGCCTTGGAACGACGGCCACAACTCATATTGCCCCCACCGCGGACGGCGAAATTACTTTTCCGAAGTTTCAATACACGTTAGAATCCCTCGTAACGAAATTACCGGGTGCGCTGGTTAAACGCTGTCTACGAAGTTCAATACGCTGTAACGATAGTCTAGAATCGTCAGAACGCGAATCTGACGTAAATGAAGTACCGTGGGCAGGGGAACTTTGAGAAACTTTCAGTAGAAAGTGCGACCTGTCGTATCTGTGCGTCATCTATCATAAAGATTCTTCTCCACGTGTGTCTTGCGATAAAAATTCACTTTCAAGTTTGATTGAGTTTCATTCACACGTTACCCATGGCACCACCTACGATTTAAATAGAATTTTAATTTTTAATTTTTGTTGGTGTAATTTTTTTAAATATTTACGAACCCTTACTTTGAGGGCTAATTTTATCCAACTAAACCTGATTTTCTGCCGATAAAAGAAAAGACCTGTGAAATATTTTTGGCTGAATTATAAATGTTGAAAACCGGTGATCGACAGTTGTGTGACGTGCCTTGCTCGTTCAGATTTAGAGCCATGTTCCTCGCTGGACGGGATCTACAGCGCAGCCACGGACGTATTGCACTCGAGCGAAGATTTGACCAGCGAAAAGTGCATTGACCAAAATGAGCACGGCTCTGCAGGGGCATCGCGTACAAACCCTCCTGTCCGTATCGATTCTGTGCGGAGCACCGATAAGAGCTGTCACCCGAACAGCACTTTATAACGAGAGAATGAGGCGGAAAGGGGAACGAAGGCAAAGCAGAATCAACGGGCGCAACGGGGACCCTCTGTAAAATTGTCCCCACGTTTCCCGGCGTCTTATCGCGGTACGCCCGCAAATGGGAGGGAAAAAAATTGCTACACTGCCAGCCAAACTGTGCCGGGTGCCGACACTGATCGCCACGAACCCGATCAGTGGAAATGCGAGTTCGTTACAGGCCGGTCCCCATGATTTATTTCGTCACCGCACCGGGGAGAGAAAGGTAAATGGCCCGAATCTCGATCGGGCCTGAATGTTAAAGATTACGACAGACCGTTAAACATCTGCTCCATCGAACCCATCCAGTGTTCAAAAAGCCGTGTCGCGAATTTTGCACACGTGTAACCATCGTGCGCTATGGTTCGAACGTGGTACCAGAAAATTGACTGAGGAACGACCAATTTTAAGCACGCTGCTCCTTGTGCAACTTCGTCCGGTGCAAAGTTGTACGAATGTTTTCTACTTTTTAAGTAAATGATTCCTCTCAAGTACTTTAATTATTGCAGTAGCAAAAGATTAGTATAAATTTTTCTTTTTTTTCGTAAACTTTGATCATCCACTCTAACTACAATCTATTTGCAGGCAATAATGTAACAAGGTCATTTGTATAGAGCATCAGCCAACACAGGAATTTCTCGTATCATTACTCAAACAATTAGGTATTAGTAAACATTTGTTTCGTCGATGGGTGAAGCTCGTCATTGCCTATTTGACAGAAACAGCCCATGACGAGCTGCACTCGTGTCAACAGAAATTGTTAATATTTGTGCGCGTCACACATCGAGGATGCGGGATAAAATAAAGCAATCGTCTTTCTGAAACTGTTTTAACATGGAAATTGTTGGAAATATTGCCTATGTTCCTTTATAAGACGTTTCAATTTTTTAATTGTTCGCAACACACATTTTTGAGAACATTAAGCGCAATAAAATGTGAGCAAGCTTCGTACAAGTTTAAAATCAATTTTCTTTATAATAAATCGTGTCAGAAAATGTTGTTGCACATTTTAAGTTCTTAAGTTGCGATGGCTTGCAGAAGATATTACCTCGCACAGCATTCGAGAATTTCCGCTTCCAACGGGGAGCCGAATCTCGAAAGTTCAAACACCGTCGTGCTCATAATACCGAGGCTCCCGATGAGTGATTATCCGAGTCCAGAACGAGGAGACTACAATAAGTTCCTACTTTCCCCTAGCTCTTTCCGACTGCGCACAAAACAACCCTCGCGGAACGTGGGTCTGCGTCTTTCACAGTCGAGTTCAGTTTTCACAAAGGGTCCGCATGAACCTGCTCGTCCCGCGCATTATTATAAGGCCTTCATTACATATCGAACGAACCGATAATCGTCATTCCCGCTCGAAATGTTCGGTAAACGCCATTACCGGCTGTCACGGCGCGACACGATGCGGCGGAGAGAAACACGATTAAATCCTCTCGCGCTCGCGAGGATCTTCGCGACTGAAGCTGATCACAAGCGGAAGCGTTGATCGGCACCGTGTGCCACTCTACGTTAAATTTTCAGAGCCTGGTTCCTGTTCTCGGAGCCGAAATACTTTCCTTTGACGCGCAGCTTGCGAATCACGCTCGATGGAGTTGTAACCCAATTACACTGAGATGTCGCCGGGCGGACACCTGAAAGGCTTAATCTCCTAGGCTGGAGCCGCGCGTATCGCTCGCTTCCTAGCTTGCGAGCCGAGAGCGCGATAATTAAAACCGTCCAGTGGCGCGAATTAATCTCGTTAACCAGTAACAGGACGGTAAACGTTTACAATTTGCCGGAGAAACACTTGAGCAAACTTCGACGGGCCGATTAACGGAACAATACTCGCGGCGGCCTGTATGCATTTCATAACGGGGAAAGGAGGACGAACTCGGAGGCGCAGCACCTTAAATAATTATGGTGTTTGCTTAAGAAGCAGGAGAGAGAGAAAGAGGGAGAGTGGTAGGTAGCCACCCGCGTCCAGGGTCCTCTAATTCCGAGGGCGAAGGGTTAATTGAGGGCAACAATTAATTTACGATGTTGAACGAACTTACACAACTTTGACAAACTGCCAACGGTGAAGGATGAAGCGAAGAAAGCCGCCATAAATAAGGATGAAGCGAAGCGGCAACCAGGGCAGGAACAAGGACCGGCTTGCCCGGGTCTGGATGGGCTAGGTCCTGGTTGGATGGCCGGTGACCAAGGGACAAGGGAAAGTCTTAAGCCCCCGGAACTAGCGAACACCGCCGTATCCTCGGCTCAAATTAGTCGCGCTGGATTTACTCGTCGGCGGATCAGTTTTTTAATCTCCCCCGGGAAGCCGCAAATAATTCCCCGGGACCGACGGCCGTGCGCAAAGCCCGCGGCGAACCCACGGTTATCCTTGATGAAAGTTTTTGAGATCGCTCCGATGAGCATTTGCATTCTCTCACGATCGAATCTAGACCGGGTCTATAGTTCCGTTTAATCCCCCTACCTCACCCCTACACCGAGTTTAGTCAATTTCATTTTTCGCGTTCGTTTGCTCGCGATACGTGTTTGAGTATCGTTCAAACGAATTTTATTGCTCCAACGATCCTCGACGGGCGTTATATACGTACACGTGTATAAATATATAGATATATACTATGGACGTTACCCAGTACAGAAATTGTCTACTTTTCAGCGGTATGCATATTCGTTGCCTCGGCGAATCTAGTTTTCGTGACTGGTCGAGCGATTATCGTCCTCGATGGATTGAAAACACCTCTGTTAGTTGCTGGAAACAGATCATTGGAAAGTGAACAGCGTTATACCACTTCGAATTAATTATGCTGCAATTATGATTTATAATTTAAAACAACAAAATACGTTGCACTTCTCGGTTATGCGAACTGATAATATTTCTACCATACTTATAGCGCAGTTGCTTCTTCAGAACGATTTGCTCGGCAAACAGCTCATATATCAAATTTCAGTGTCAAAGACTAAACGCTACAGAACTTCTCGAAATTAATAGATATTCCAGACACCGGAGACTAATGGCTCTCCGAAACGTCTCCGCAGATGGTGAGTGCGATCCGGTTGCGCGTGTAAGAGTCCCGGTAATTAATTGCAATCAATATACTCTAATCTTCGGCTGCCAGGAGCGAACGGAGGCGAGCGGGCCACGTATTCCGTGGAGCATTTATCATGTTAAAACGGGCCACTTCTGTTGCGAAGTTCGAAGCGGTTATTACTGTACCACAGTCATCCTCGGACGTCCGAAATGCTATCCTTGCCAGCAGGCTGATAAAGCGATAGTTAGCGGTGCGACGATAGTCCCGAAATCTTTTTTAATGAAAAATCATCATAGAGAACGGTAAATGTCAGCGTCGAAAAATCTTGAATTGTTGGATCGATCGAAAAGTCTCGTAGTTTGAAAAAAAATACGGGTAGCTTAAGAAATAATGAGAATAATCTTATTTGAGTATATTCGCGTCATCTAATAATATGAAACGTGCACACAGCGAAAGAAATTTTTGGTACAGCCTGATATATGTAATTTAATGTGTCAATACCTTCTCGAGGTGGTGTAAGTATCACGGAGGACGAAAGTGCGGGGTCAAATTCAAACTGGGAATTCCAAGAGAAAGAATCGCGAACGTGGATGCGTTTAGCTGGTCGGAGTCTTCCCTCGCTTCAATTGGGCTTCAATAATTTGTGGCCCCGCGCCAGTCGGACGATAAGATGTCGTGGGTTTGGGTGGAATCGCAGGGGCGAGAGCTGGTGTATGTGGAACAAGTAGAAGGAAGGAAAATCGGTGTGGAGAAAGACTCGGGGCGCGCCTCGGGGTAGCAGTCGGTGCAGCCAGGATATGCGAGGCAGTTGAAAAGTTTACACGCTCCGACGGTGATGTATGGAGATTGTGCGTGCGTGACTTGCTTAGTTCTGAGGCAGCCGCCGAAGCTCACTCACTTCTACACACACACCTCTACACAACCCTCTTTCACGTTTCCTCGGTCGTCTTGGCTCTGATAACTACCCCTTTATAGGCCCGATGGCAGGGATACCGGCAGTTTGTTAATCATTTTTCTTTAACCACCATCCGATACATTCTCCACTACTTTTTTAACCCTTTGCGATCCAAAGTATCCCCTCATTTTATTTCAAAATCCACAGTCTGTGACTTCAGGCTATGTACCTTTTAATTAGAGTCCAATGTTCTCAGTAGTTAGAGGTTAACCACTTAGTTTGGAATTTGAATAACGAATACTAGTAGGATGCAATTAATCAATGGAGAAAATAAATCCAAAATTGGCTGCGCGTTTCTGGTCGACAAATATTTGAAAAATCGTCGAACGAACGCATTTAACGAGAATTACTTTGACCACAACCAATATTGACGACCAAATGAACGTTCCAATACATTTCGAACTGATGAATTTTTCTAACGATCTTTTCCACGATGCTCTTTATCATTCGTTCAGTTATTCGGTTCTCATCGCTAGCCATTCCCAGTTTCCGGATTATTCGAAATCTCGAGTGGTTGGGGGTTGAGTGGTGAGAAAGTAGGAACGTCGAAGAGTTTAGCGATCGTCCGAAGGCTGCTCCCGTTGCCATTGCCTTCGGCGGACTTTTCGTGTCCGGCAATTATTTGAAATTTCCGTTCAATATCCCCGGGAGCGTTTTCACTACGAAACTTTATTTGACCACGATTAGCCGGTGCCACGTCGATGCCCGTCGCGCGCCGGAGACAAATGGAGCTCCGCGATATTCCGGTGAATTATGAGAGCTCCATTTCGCGGATCTTTCGTCGATTGGATTGTTCAATCGGATACGCGCATTAAGCTGCTGCTATTTCAACATCCGCCCATTCGTTTCCCTGTTTTTTCACCGGCTCATTTTTTCCCGGGTTGTTTTTCTCCGCGCGATATGAGGACTTTCGCAATAGATGTCGTTCGACGATTAAAATTCCCGACACCGGTATCATTAACGTTTCACCCGAACCAATCGAAAATATTCATCGATTACCTGTAATCGACTGTTCGCATACCGGTGGATGCGATATTAACGTCGACGCCGGTTTGTAATACGGAATTTATGGCGCGGAAATGAACGCCGCAAAAAATTGTAGCGCCGACAGCAAGATCTTTAATCATAGTGCTGCTTGGTCTTGTCAACCGCAGCGATCTGCACGAGGACCGCTCGCATTTGGAGTACGCGGAAAGTATGCTGGTTACCGGAAATTGTTGTTACCATCGTCTTCCCGACGAAACGGCCATTAGGGACACTGAATCTGCGAAATGGGCTATTGTTATTTATAAGCTCCTCAGAGATGGTTCACGCTCGACTCTGTATTTGGACCACGGTGTTACTCGGTCGTGCAATTTTTAATACGTTACAATGAACGCTTTTTGACGAAAACGACTGGTAGAAAATTTCCTATAAAATAACTCACGCAATAGTGAATTCATTTTTCACGCAAATTCTGCATTTAACTAAATGAACTGTGACGCAGTACGGAACAATCAAACTCATCAAGCGACACTCTTCAACCTCGTCGACGGGTGCGATCGCGTCGATCTTCATAACGATCGTGGCTGGCCGGGTGCTCGAAATCCGTCGGTGGAAGCTTTTAATTTTACAGCTGGATCCGATTTCTAGCTGCGTAACATCCCGCCGGTTCCGTGGGCAAATAGTCGCTAAAGCGAAAAGAGACGGTAATAATTGTTGGTAGGTTAATAGTGGCTTTAACCGTTCCTGACAAATTGTACGATATATACATATATATGTATATACATACGGTAGCAGGGTTAACGAATGACCGGATCAGCGAACGTTTATCGTGTCCACGGTACGGAATCGTAGAGACGGGGTCGTTTCCAACTCCATGAACCTTCCAGCTGCCGGAAGCTTAAGAGCTGCCTAGTCCGAGAAACCGCATCGCCGGTCTGGGGATTCTGAGCCGGTGTTGTTATATATACGCGTCGTACATGCGCACATACACAGAAACACACATGCCGCACATACACGTACAGATGTAGATACACATGGATATCGCGCACGGATTATGCCAAAATGTGTGAACCAACACCTTGATTGGCGTAGAGCTACTTTAACCCTTTCGTCCGCAGGGGAAGCAATCCACGTACACAGAGCTGGCCGACGGCGAACCGCGGATCTTCTTTGGCGAAACTAACCCCTTCCCGATCCGCGTATCCCATAGTAGCTCATTTCCTCTTGTTAGCTACGTCGCTTAAGCTTAGTTTCCGCCGGAAAGTGTTATCGATCTACACGGGCACGGCAGTCGGCCCTCGAACCTCGAGCCGGGTCCAACTCCGCACCCCTAACAGAGCCGCACTCCTCGACAAAATGGTAGCACAAGCGTGCTACTTTTAATTTCCCGAAGGTACTGCCTCGAATTTCTGAATGTAACACGGTCACAGAGGGGAGGAACCTGTTGGTAAATAAACTTCACGTCCGCTGACTTTCTGAACAGGCAGAAGAAAAACACGAATCTCGACCCCTAAACTGTAGAGGGGACTTGTAAAATATTTCAACGAACTATTTGCCAAAGTCATTGTGAATATCTCGTTTTTTTCAGATTCTTTTCATTCCTCACTCAAACCTGCGTCATACGAGATGAAGTTGCTTCCCCCTGTGATATTCCGAAGATATCGCAGAGATCGAGAGAAGTTTCCTGTCAGATCGATATTACGGTATCCAGACAACGAGGTTGTTGATAAGAAGACAGAACAGATCAGATCCTCTCGAACCATTTAAACGAGAACACACATCAACGATCACACATTTATCTGCTGTTAACTGTTGTATGTTTTATAAATATGTTTTATAAAAAATACTCCTCAAAGCTCCTTGCTACTGAGTGTTCAATACAGAAATTCTATGTAGTCTTCGAGAAATTGAAGATAACACGTGTGTGCTATCATTGTGCCGAGGAGTGTATGCATTGTACTAGAGGGTCCGTTTCTCGTAATGAGTACGGATGATCGTTTCAAACCGTCCCCAGTTGCTCGTAGATTTGAATCCGACCGGGGACGGATGAAAAGTAGCCGCCCAGTAGCAGCTCGTATTGCGAACCGCTCTCGTTTACAGGCTAGTTCAAGAGCACACGGTCTGTCGCCGGTGAAAATTGCGGGACTCGCGATTTTCGGTCGCTTTCGGGCGTTATGCCTGCAAAAGTATCCCGTGCGAAAGTTGGCGAACAGCAAACGTTTTTCATCGCGAAGATCGGCCGACGTCGAAACATTTTTCAATTGAACGTCCGCCGAGCGTCGCAGCCACTTTGTGCTCCGTTCAAACTTGCCGACACTTTGCTGTTACCCGACGTACCCGGCCCGTCGTCGATCGAAATGTCAGGCTTTTTTCATGCCACGCGGTATCGGCAGTCCAGAAAAATGCAGACGTAAATCGAGTTACACGCCTCCGGGGAAATGGTGATGCATTATTCGTTGCGGTGTACCGCTGCTCACTCCCATTTCGAAAAGCAAACGAAGTCAAAACATTAGGACAGGCTCGACAATGAACGTTGAAACGGGTACCATACCTGTGTTTATGGTGTTCCTTTACCGGCACACGGCCAACCAGGTATCGGGCAATGGCCGGAGTCTTCGAAACGACGGAACCATTATTTCGGCAGCACAATAGCCTGGTATCGCTTAATTAGTTCTGAACAATTTCCGGTGAAACCTTCGGTACTTTCAATTCAATTAGTATCGTTTATGAGGTCGGAACTGCTGCGCCGGACTGTCCAAATTATTTCATAATTTCCCTGTATTGTCTTCTCGTGTATTGCGGAGCGAAGATAGTGGAATTATCAAATGGTGGGCCGCTTTTCAGTGCGAGTTTGGCGTGCCCATTTTCGTTATTATTTTCACTTGATGCAATCAAGAACAATACTGTAATTGTAAATAATTTCATTACTTCGTTCATTATTTTTCACTAATAAAATAGTAATTCAACTTTCTAGCGAAACTACGGATTGGCACAAAGTTCCACAGTTTGTTAATGAAACATTCAATCAGCCAGGACCCTAGTGTCGACGCCATGGGATCTGTAGGGGCGACATTGAAAGCGGAGTACACGATGAAGAATTTTTTGACCGTGTCCGGGCGTTAGTCGCACAAGTGGAGGTCGCACAGCTCCCCGTAATAAAGAGTGTATGATTTCAAAAGATGGAACAAAAATAAATGGAGATATAGAACGGTTCTTCATAAAAGGGGACGCGTGGAAAGCTGTTGTAAGGTGATACTGGCCGGTTGAACCCTCCGACGCTCGCTCCCCGTTGATGTCCTTCCTCTCTCTCGCACTCTCTTTTTCTCTCTTGCTCTCTCCCACTACCTTTTCCCTAGCGATATACCCGCAAAGAGGATCGGATTTGTTATGACATGAAACTATTCGAAACTCGATCTTAAAGGGAAGGGTTTAATATTTTGACAAGGGTCTTCCGTCCCGGGGGTACGTGTCATTGCACATATTTCCGGTACAAATCGTTTTAGACGATCGTGCCTCGTATAACCGATCGTGACGCTTCTCGGTTTCGGGGAGAATCTTATAGAAACACACCTGCCTCCAAGGCTGTAGTCCTTCCTTCGGGATAAACGGTCCCCGTATTTCTCACGTATTGTCCGAGCGGGGCGGGGGTGTGAATAGCCTTACAGTTGATCTCCCATTTTGGGTCCGCGACACTGAGGCAGCGAAAAGTGTCCTAAGTGGTACTCTATTAGGTGTACAAACTAATTCAAAATACAAAAGTTATCATCATTGTAAATAATTACACAGTGTCTCTGAGACTCGAAAAGGGTTGAATAAATCGTCATTTTTCGATCAAATAAATTGTAAACCTTCTTAATTCGTAGACTGAAGCGTTAAGTCGAGCAAATTCGTCTGATGTGCTATTTGATTGCATGTCCCTGTCCAACAATCTCTAAAAATACCCAGCCGATCGAACACGAGGTCGTGGAGTGAAAAGGTGCATTCATTTTGGGCATAATTCGCGGTCAGACACGATTATCACTTTTCCAGGAGCACTGTCCTCTTTTTGGCGGTGTGTCACACGATGCCCACGGAAATAGGAAAGTAACGAGGGAAGCGTCCGCCAGATAATAAGGGATTTTACGCAAGCAGACGTCGCAGGACGTCGGTCGAGTACTTCCGCCATTGCTCCACCGAACAATGCGGATTAAACGTCCAGCGGACATTCTCCGTAAGCGTCAATCGGTCTGCCTCCAGTCAATCTTAACACGCTCCCGGGTAATTGACAGTCATTTAATTAGCATACCTCGCGGGAAATATAATGCTGCTCGATGGTGGTGGTGGCTTCGTATTTTTTTTCCTCCGGGTACTGAGCAAAACAAAAAAGAGCATAATAATCGTTGATTTGACAAGGAAGAACGTGACCGGCCAAAGTCGACGGGGACTCCGCATAAAATTTCCGCGAGGCTGTAATTTCAACTCGCGGGTATACGTTCCGCTTGTAACATTTATTACACAGAAAATGTTTTCTTCCCGTTCGTCCGAGGGTAGCTGCTCCGGGAACCGGAGAAAAGTGTAATTCCAACTAATTCCATTTTTACGCGCGAAATTTTTAATTTGTATCATTATCGCGAAATGCGCCGTCTCTCGCAGAGACGTACGGACAGTTCCGCTTTCAACCGAATTTTAAATAATGTGCAATTCTAATGAGGCGCGTCGAAACGAATGGTTGTTACGTTTTAACCAACCCTCCTATTCCGTATCGACACCATCCGTTTTTATAATCAAATAAGTCGACGAGTGATAGTCGACTTCTTTTATAAACGCCAGTACATTATGTCCAGATAAAATTTAAAAAATACATGCTGCGTATAATGATGGATCGAATAATAAATCGTTAGCGTGTATTACACAGTCTATAACAGTAGACTGTATAATATATACACAACAATGCACTGTATAATATAGACAATTATGTTGTACACTGTATAGAATTACGTTGTGTACTCGGCCCAACATATACACCCGTATCATAGTCCAAATCTATTGTGCTCTCTCTAATTTGGAACGCTTTGTTACGTTCACAGCTGGATTATACATTATAATTACATTATAATGGACCATTTTTTAAATTACAATAGACAAACTAACCCGTAATTACTCTAGAAGATTATAGAGTGGATCGAATAGGAATCCTCGAAACGACAACGTATATGCGTCGCGTTTGCTATCTACACTCTGTACGCCGTCAAACGCGACATATTGAAAATTCAACGCATTCCAAAGTTAACAGTTGAACTAACGAATTTAAATTGCTGTGTAGTTCTACCTGGCAGTGAGGATCTCCTGGGAGGCCATCAAGCTTTGATATTCGGAGGTGTTGATTACGTCTTGAGATGGATGACATGCCAGGAGTTCCACGAGAACCTGGTATACCGTGTCAAAGGCCTGCTGATGCCAGACTTCCGCCGCTGGGACGAGTTATTATAATTAACCGTCGAATCAATTTATCGTCGAATTTATCGCGCGCCGACACACCTACTCCGGGTCCAGTGCCAATGAACCCGCGTATCCCGTTGTCGAACGCGAATTCGCATAACCGCGGTCTTCCGGGGGAACACCCCGGGAACCAAGTAATACCGATATTAGACTGGATTAGAGTTCGACTATAATTTCATCCGGCTAACGTCTACCCTCATATTACTCGCAGTATGTCTGTGTCCCATTTAATAGGTTTCTCGGAAAATGGTAACAATTAATATTTCTAGGCACCTCTATTATTCATAGACTTATCGGCGATCTATTTTACATCGCCATTTTCTGTTAGAATCAAATTTTCGTTCAAATCAGCGGAGAGCATTATACTGATTAAAGTAATTTTTAGACTGCGGATCTATAAGCAAAATCCCGATTGTCCGAAATCGTCGAGCGATTGACACGGTTACTCCGTCTCGTCCGACATTTTCAGAGCTAAAGTGGGATGGTAGCTATTAGAATAGAAGTTGATTTGCGACGTTTCTTCCGCAGAAACTATTCTCGAATTCCACGAAGTACGTACTCACGATCTAAAACAGTGCTTCCCAAAGCGGTCGATATCGTTTCCTTGTTGGCGCTGGAACGATTCAAGAGGTCAGTATACAAATAATATAAAATGGTGCAAATTAGTCACGACATCCTTTTATATATTTACTTAAAGGAGGTAGATCTTCAGAGGGTCGCTGATTAATTTTTTATCTGAGAAAAGGGCTGTAGGCCAAATAAGTTTGGGAAATCGTATTCGGACGACTCGTTGTCTTTTCAATTGTCCGAATTTCGGACGATTCTCGATAATTGAGCGGGAAAGAAGGAATTGAATGGGACTATCTGGCCAATAAACGATCGTTCGACAGCGCGTTCGCATTCTGTAATATTCCGGCAGCGGCGCGGCATCGAAGTTTCAGGGACGCAGACCCTCGAAATGCCGGAAGCCCGATGTCGTTCTAGAATTGAATGGAACTGCGTGTTATAGCTGCCAGGCAATTAACCGTTGCATTCGACTACTGTGTCCTTGCATGGACCGAGAGAAAACAAGGTTGGTCCTCTTGCGAATGCTCGTAGATTCGCAGCAGCTCATCCGGCCTCGCGCAGTGTTGTCCACCCGCTGCTGGAGTTCGGTTGGCCGGATAGGGCACTCTAATTCGTTGCAATCAGGGGAACCTTCGCCGGTGTTTGCCCACTTTGTTGCGCCTCTATTAGTTCCGCGTCAGAAAGCATGCTCACGTGATTTGTATCCCCAATGCGCCGCCTCGTCTGGACCAGGCGCGTGCTTAAGTCCCGCATTCAAAGAAGATCCGCGCTTGCCACGCCATCAACGTCCTTCTAATTCCGAGTAAACACACGTTCCAACGAAGTACATACTTCCAATTCAAGACAAAATCTACAACTAATTCTCCGGTTAAAAACCCCTGCTTTCGGTTCGCAGTGGTCTGCAACCCTTGGGCATCAGTCGCGAGTCTTGCTCGTTCCATGACGATGTTTAAACACATCACTTCGTTCTCGATTATCGATGCATTATTTTCGTACTTACTGAGAAATATTCCTACGGAGGTTTTCAGTTTGGTAAGTTTTCGTGGTGCAGCATTCTATTTTAACGGAGAACAGTTTTAAATTAATTTGGTGCAGCTGAAACCAGTTTCACACCAAAATTTTAATTACTCGTTGAATCGGCGAACTGTTTTAAAAGGTAGATCATTTTTGAAACAGCTTTAATTATGCCAAAGAACGCGATTACGTCATAGAATTGGCGCAAGAGGAAGCCGGCCAGCTCTTACATAATACATTTTTAACCTTGCCACTTTTATAGCCGGGTGTCATTGTACCTACGAGATCAATAACGTACCGATATCCGTGTTCACAGACTGTCGCTGCATTCTAACCCTTATAGTGCGTTGACATTCTTATGTCAGTTATTTACGGAGTACACAGTACACATTCTTGTAGAACTCCTGGAAGAATTAATTAAACACGTGACTGTGCGTTTCGGACAGAAAAAAGAAAAAGTACAAACATCTGAAAATATCATACAAATAAAAATATATAACTTGCGTTGGTTTATTTAAGAATCATAACTATACAAATGCACGTAGTTGAAACTATCGTTCGGGTCTCCAACGACCCGGCCGGCTATCGTCGATCAACGACCGAGACGGTCTGCGGAACGGGACGATTGCAAAGAGTTCGCTAACAAGCTTCGGCCGGTCGCCCTTTTACTTGTTTGTCCACGTTTAATGAGTCTTATTACTTCGGATACTCGATAGCAGAGTGATGTCGGTGGAAATCGAATCGCACCTCTTACGCCGAAAGATCGCACCGAATAAAACGATCGGAAGAACTTTGGTCGTTACGCAAGCTCGCTGAACAAAAGGAGGAACTGCTCACGGAATTGCTCAGTCTAAGCATAGACGAGCTCCGTTCGAAAGTGCAATTGCGCTTGTCAGAACTTATCGAGTGCCTGATCTCGTAACTCATCCCACACCCTCTCTCACTTCCTCGTCCTCCAGCCCTCCCACGACTCGCCAACTCACCCCTCTCTACCTTTCTTCCTCTCCGTTACTTTGTCTCCCTTTTTCCCCTCTCGTCAACCTTCTCTCTTCTCCCCCTCTCTCTCTTCTCCTTCCTGTCTGTTCTCGGTGCACCGACCTTCTTTAAAACTTGATCTAAAACATCCATTAACGATACCCCGGCACGGCCCTACCTTTACCAAGTTCAGGAATGGCAATTTGTAGCGGTTCAATTAAAAGACTGAAAAAGCAGCGATGGCTTCGGCGAATTCAAGAGTCGCATTTAGTTTCGTTGCTAGATCGGCGCGCCTTAAGTATCCCGTAGATCGAAGTTTTGCAACGAGAGCCTCGCGATATTTAATTGTCATGCTTTAATAAAGAGGGGTAGATATTCCGAGTGAAGGTGAATTTAACGCGATTGGGAAAAACAGACCCCTTAGGTTGTGGACTGCAAAGTGCTCAATAATTATGTGTCAATTACTCGATTTTATTATAAACGAAATTATGACACACGTAAAATTTATTAGAGCTAGAAAGAACTGAATAGTCGAGGAACATTCACAGATCATATCTTGAAAATCGGTAGCATTTGGCCCATTCTTCAGTTTAAATTCATATTCCAGAAAGGAAGGAGATCGAGTTGGAACTATGTTACAAGGGAATATAGATCTCGAAAGCGTTTCGAAAACGAAATGCGCCAATTTGAAAAACGACCGACCGACTAGACTGGATGCAGGCTAAGTTACTTCCAGAAGGTCCCCATCATCCATTGATATATGTGTGCGCTCCTCCATGCATTTTAGTGAAAGAACATCCTGTCTCATTGAGTAATGTTATCAAACTGAAACTTTTATCGCTGATGAAAGTTTCCTCACGCCGGCGTGACCCTCTGCCGCACGGAATGCAAAATGAACCTTCATGCGAAAAATTTCCACAAACTTGTTTTCGGAGTAGCAGCTCGAACGAATAACGACGAGAAGACTAATTGACAGTAATGACAGAAATATTCCACCCACAAATATTACATCTCATACATTTGTTCCTAACAATCTTTCGAGAGAGTAGTCTCAATTGCATCTGTAAATTATGGATAAAAATATTGATTACAAACGTAATTCTGGTTAGGTAGAAATTTCATTAATTTTCAAGTGTCCGAATATAATGCTTCGTCCTCTCGGATAAATATTCTAACGAAATGAAATATCTTCCGGAACTTCCACAGCAGATGACCCGGGAGGCTAGGCGTCCGAGGAACTTTCGCCGGACGGAAATTGTTATTCGAGCGTGAAAGTTGTAAATTATTTACCGCGGGAACCCGTGTATTTCATCTCTGCTGCATAATTCGCTTTTAATGCCGGTCGCGTCATGAAGCGGGTCCGACTACGTCGTCGTCGTCGTCGTCGCCGTCTGAAACTAATAAAATTGCATTAGCCAGTCATCGGGCGTCACTGTGCACAGCTGAGCGTACTCGACGTCATGCTCGTCGAGTACCCAGAGCCCTCAAACCCAGGGAATAGATTTTTCCCTGAAGGCGGCTCGGAACCGGTGACGTCACCGGTGGAGCTAAGGGAAAGGAGAAAGGACTCGAGTAAAGACGAAGTGAACTATCACGGAAAATTGCGCAGCGAAGCATTCTTCCAGAAAATCGACAGTTTCTTCTATTTGTCAGGTCGCGCTTTTAGGATCAAAAGAATGAAACTTTAATTAGCGAGCCGGGCTAGGTAGGTACGTGTCGGCGCGGGAGAGAGCTGCAGCAAGGCCTGCCCGGTCCTTCTGTACGTCCTTACGCATTCTCACAAAGGAAGCCACCGCTTTCAAGCGGCCAAGTTACACAGTTTAAAGCAATCAAACTGCCCCTATCTATGAATTTGCCGTTTGCAATATGGAATACAGCGATCAATTATCTCCGAGTGTTCCACAGGATCCTGTAATATAATGAAATTAGTAAAAATTTATTTTGTTATTAATTTTAACGAAATTTTTAAAATCTCTTAATCCTCATACGTCATTTTCGCAACCCAATTGGAGATTTAACGAGCATGATTCTGCTCCTTGGAACGGGGTTTAGCCCGTAGAGGGTTCATTAATTTTTCGGTAAGTGATCGAACATTAATCCCGTAAATTGTTGCGGCCGAAAACGCAGGTCTGTGCAAACAATAGTTTATTCTACGGCCGGGGTCTACCGGAGGGCATAGAATCAACATTTATTCAGGCGTGCATACCGCGAACGTTGGCTCGGCCTGTACACAATTTGATTCATTTACATGCGACTGCGTCGCGGCCGCATGCCGAATTGCGCATTGAATACCCGTTCGCCTTATATTCCATATCCATCTTCGTTATCCGCCGTCGTGTCGTCCCGTGGATTCTTTCCTCTGGCATTGTGGCGGGCAACGAGCGCTATACCGTACCAACCCCCGTCGCGGTGACACAAGGACGGCTCGCATTTATATGAACCGACCGAATAGAGATTCTATTTTTGTATGGACAGACATTATATAGTAGGTCAAGACAAGTTGCGCGGATAGGAGATTCCCTTCTATTGTGTCTGGGGCGGTGAGGGTCGGCGCGGGAGATGAACGGTGGACGAGGGGAAAGGGGTGGTAGCAAGGCAGAACTCCAATATTCGGAATTTATAACCCCTCGTAACTCAGTCGGTTTCTGCACCTAATACCGGGCCGACCTCTAGCCAGCAACCTGCATCCCGTGCATCCGGCTGCAGGATGTCCGAAATCATCTTATCGCTATACTTTAGGGTCATTATGCGTTCTCATATCCACGGGGAAATTGAAGTTCAAACAGGAAAGAGAGGCTTGGTGTATGCGGGAAAGAGGGAGAGAGAGACGAGAGAGTAGAGTTGTTGCTCGACGGGAAGTCGAGCCATGAAATACGCGGCATTTTCGGCTCGAGTGATAGCGCGGCGCAGTCTTGGCAGCACGACGGATGCTCACTTTTCGGGGCTAACCAGTTAGGACGCCCGATAACGCGTGATTTATCCGTCCTGCACTCGGATACACGAAAATATACTGGTAGCCGTGACTTCGTTCGACGTTTAGACCGAGTTAATACCGGGAATTCCCGAGTCCCGAATCGAATCCAACGTGTTCTGCCGATGGGAATGTTATTTTACTGTTCGTAAACGATGGGCGCCTTTGAGGGCACAGAGGGTTGCTTCTATAAAATAGCTGGAATTAATTCAACAATTTTATATAGTTTAAGGAAAAGGAAAAAGAGATATTACGTCCACTATTATCTCAAACATCATTTACATTATACAGAAGAAATGCTGCTACTTAGATCCTGCAGTTAAGTAGTCAAGTTTAACATTTATTGATTCTGCGAATTAATTTGGATTAACATGATAAATCTCCATAAATTGGACGTATTTGCACAGATGCAATGCAGATTACATTTTCATTTGTAATTCTACACAAATATCGATAATTTTGCAGAATTTCCATTTAATCGTATTACAATGTCCCGAAAATTGTACATCCATTTAATTCGAAAAGCAAGGTCAGAATCGTTATTAAATCGATATTCATTACTGCGTGTACGCCATCAAGTATTCTTGAATACGATAGTTCAACAGAACACGATAATATTTCTTGACATCACAATTATATTAGTTACCCGATGCTTTATCGAAAATGTCGGACACAATTTTTGCAGTATTAATCGCCTCTCTCTCTCTCTCTCTCTCTCTCTCTCTCTCTCTGTTTCTGCATTTACAAAGCTTTTACTTCACATTCGATTGAAAATGAAAACAAAGTACTACACACATGCAAACACTGTACAAAATATTTACATCCATCTATTCAAACACGCTGCAACGTGGAATAAAATAACGCGTACTGAACATCAAAAAGTATTTCAGACCGGCGTTCTCTGATTCAAAGCATATTAATCAGCGCAAAGGATTACGCACACATTTCGATTCAAAGCAACGTAAATACCAAAAAAGTATTATACAGCAACATTCTTTGATGCAAACAGTAACTGATGTAACAAAGCTGTTACTTTCAACCCTCACCTCTTCCACCCGCCAAAAATAAAAAGAAACAGTAGTTTCAAAACGCAATAAAACAGTAAGACCGAAAACTGCGCGCAGAGTTCGCCAGTAAAAAGAGTTTCAATAATAAAAAGTCACCTACGATTCCAATGCGCGCAAAAAATATCAAATCCCAGGGGCTACGAACCGGTCCAGTATCCGAAACAAATAAATTCCGCAAGTAGGAGGGCGCAGAAATCGTGGTCTATTTGCATCGAAGGAGAACGGCGCAGCGCGGTTGAAAGGTAGCAGAACGGTGAAGAGCGGGAGATTACGCTTAGGCCCCAAAGACAGAGCTCGACGGGTATTGATTTCGCATTCGCGCGTAAGTGCGTCCCCGGGCAGCTGGTAAGGTATTATACACCGATAAATTCGTGAAACCGCATATCTCAGGGCAATCGTAATACATAGTCGGAGGCGTTTCTACGAGAAAAATATAACCTCCAAAGGAGATTCCCCGGGGCTATATACAGCCACGTTTTTCTACACTTCCGCCTTCGAGGCCTGGCGCGGAGCATTGCTCCGAGCAGTTTCTTTTCTCCGCTGGCCTGCAGCTCCTTCCACCGTTTCTTTCGCGTTTTAATGGGCAGTCGTAAAGTACAGGAAAATTAAAAATTCATACCAGCGAAAATTTAAGAGTCCCCGTGTACGTACAAACGACTGCATTTACCTTGGTTGAGTTCTGTCTCGCATGTATTTGCACGCCCTCTTGGCTGCCTTGTCGCTCGAAGCTTCTCTTTCGCACGTCCCTGCGTTTCCAACTCCCTCCCTCTCTCTCTCTCTCCCGTTCTGTCCGCCCTTTCTTATAATTTTTTGCCCCCATCTTCCTCTGCTACCTTACTCCACTTCCACATTTCTCTCTCTCTGTTCGTCTATCTCTGTTCGTCTCTCATTCTTCCTCCCCTGCGCCCATGTCTCCCTTCTTTCGCATTGCTTGTACCACCGCCGTGAAAGAGCGGAAACACGCTACCGGAAGCCTTGGCCGCTGGTTGCCGCGAGAAGAAATACGCGCAAGGTCCCGACGTTTCCGTGGAAATCCTTTTCCGCGTCCCGTTTCGCGACCCACTTTCACGCTTTTCAGCTCCTCGCCCGCGACTTTCTTCAGCGACCGTCACTCCACGATGCCCGCCGCGCTTCCGAGTCTTTTCTGCCGCGAGACCAAGTCGACGCGGAATGCCTTTGAGACGTTTACGACCAACAGCTGCCCTTTGAATCCGTAATAATCCGATATCGAACGGCCGCCGGACCTTCCGAAGTTCCGACGAACGGCCCAGCCGAGTCTACTGTCGCGACGGCGTCGCCTCCTCGATAAAGGAGCAATTGGCGCTTTGATGACTCCAGTTTTTGGCCATTTTTTCGAAACGAAACAGCAGTGTGCACTTTAATTTACACAATGTCGTGCTCCGGAGGAAAACTTTTGTGTTATAGGGTAGCATTTCACTTTCAGTGAGATGGGTTCATGGGAATAATCTTTTTTGAGACATGTAGATAGGTCTTCATTTAATAGCGCTTGTTCATTTATTTATTGAACGAGGTACAATCGTGTCAGCCTGTTCAAACCTATGCAAACAAGGAATTGCTTCTTTGGACTGGTTAGTACCAGGGGCCGAACTTAATTATTCGAGTTGTGACAAGTATGTACTCGCTACTGTACCATGTGGAAACGCGGAAAGAGCCTCTGTTCAAAGAAACCGCATTTATTTTAAGAGGATGGGATGACGTGCTTATTTAAAGATAACAGTAAATTAGAGCGACATGTATGTAGAGAGAAAATTGTCTCTGAGGAAGGTTTTGAAGGGATTAACGGAACGCTTTTACAGTTGACAGCTGTACTGTTCTCTGGCACCGGGAATTCCATTAGCTTTACGTGAACGAGACTCGTGGATGAGCCATATAATGGAAATTATTTAAACACATAATTATTGAAACAGTGTACCGTTTTGATTCGTTGTCAAGACTTTCCAATGGTTTGGAAGAACCACCGAAACAAGATGTCAGATATTTTAATCGTCCGTGGCGTTTAACATGCTGGCGATATCAAGAAACGTAAATTGCATTGTCGAAATTAAGAGCTCGATAAATTGTACAATCATTTATCGTTTCGTATCTTGTGTTAATTAAACGTGCCCATTTTCACTGCTTACAGTAATAATAATGTTACAATTTTGCCATACACAAATTCGTTTTAAAAACAGAGATCATAAATGCGTATAAAGACGCAAAGCTTTTCGTTATAATTGATGTGTGTATAATTTGCAATTACAGGTTTTCCCTCGTACGGTTTCATTGTGAATCATATGGAAAGTACATGATAGGTAATTATGTACGAAGTGCTCGCGTGCAAATTTTAACCTGCATACAATGGACTTTCAAATTTGTTTTCAAACCTCTTTATAAAATGCCACAACGCAATCTCTTCTGTCAGATTACGTGTAATTTTATTTGATCGGTCGAAGTGGAACAAGAAATTATTTCATTCGTAATCGATGCAACAGATTTTTATTTTGCATAAAGTTCCGCAGTCTAAATATAATTGTGAACAGAATGCGTCGAGTGGTGTGATAATACTGTGACAGAAAAGTGTTTAGCCAACACAGCGTAGAATTCGAGACAAATTGTATACTCGTCACGGGAAGTGTATTGAATGGATTTCCTCGGGGGTTGAAATTAAATCGCACGTGTTTGGGTTAGCGGAAGGGTGGAAGTTTAGACAGCGAGTGCTCCTTGTGGACAGATCGTAGCCATCAATAGAGGGGTTTCTATTTTTCTGTGAGAAAGGAAACCAACGGTTTCTGCTGGTAATCCGAATCCAGGCGAGACGGGAATGCATCAACTGTTCCCCGCGTGAACGATGCGTCGTGACAGCTGAGACGGTTCCCTCTAGAAACGTCAAACCCTTTGGGACATCTATAACCATTGAAGCGTCCTGTAATGGAGAAAGTCGGTTTCCGAGGGAACGTTTTCGGTACACCGCATCCCCACGTAGAATTATTTCAATTACATCGAAACACTGGGACTCTTCTTGTGTGGTGCGATAGGGGATACTGACATAGTGATTAATGAGAACTGTTGTTGAACATGTTTGTAGAATGGTTCGTCTGAATTCGTAAAATTAATTTAGTTATAACATTGATTTAATCTTATGAAGTGATATAGTTTCATTAATACTAAAATAATAAATTCATACACTCTCTGAACTAATTTATTACTAGTACATTCTCTCTATATTGTTTAGTAGGTGAGAATAGGGATCCTCGTTTGACAAGAAGATTTCAATAAAATTGAAATATTCGAATCTCCGCAGCCTTCCTCAATCATGTCTGGTGCAAAGTTATCTCACCGAACGAGCGGGTGATGTGCAGTCATCGACAATCAGAACAACACGGTCTGTTTTCTCACCCTATCCCAGACAGCTTGCATTTTACCGCGGCGTAAAAATACTACACATCGTTGTGTATTCAGATTTTTAGCCCTGCCGTAATTTAAACTTGAATGCGATCTCGTACTTCACGGTAGCCAATTAAAACTGGTCTAGAAGCAGACTCCTCCACCAACCCCAATATTCTGATTGCATTACCAGACAGCAAGTGCAGTCACGATAATAATAACTGCACCCTCGGTGTCGAAATGGAAGAAACATATACACAAATTGTCAGGATAACTCCTGCTGATCATGAGCGAAAAAACAAATCTTCTTTCCCGAAAGACATCCGTATAAATTCAACAAACTAAAATAAGAAAACATTTGTCCAATATGAATTTATTTTAAAGCTGCAGAAAGTTCCGCAAATGTTCACTCACCTGTTTGTAAAGAAGTTATTTAAACATTATATAGCAGTACTCTTGGATTGTCAGAGCTTGACAAACAGATGAATCCACTTTTCCGGTTAAGCGTGGATTATTAAATGAAATACTCATAAATTCCTGTTATAACCTTGAGGCATCCGGCACGAGGTTCGCGTGACCATAACTGACTCTACGCACGGTTTGGCAGTTAAAACTGCAATATCTCGCTCTGCCGTTTTTATTAAATGGTTAGAAAGTTCGCTTCATAAAAATTGATTTCACGGAGAGCTGGACGTTGAACACAATATTAAACCGAATGGAGTCGAAGCAATTAATTAGCACAATATAAAAACAGATATAATTCGATGAAATCGCAATAAACCACTTTTTATTTTTGTCTACAGGAATGCTTACTTTTATTTCCAAACAACGTGAAATTTCCAGCACCGCGAATTATATTTTCTATAAGGATCCAAAGTCCAGTATCGTAGTATGCGACTCAGAAACCATTGCGAGATAAGCCTGCGTTACAGATGTAAGAAACACGACTGGAATTATAAGCATCTGATAAGAGAATTCGAAGCCTTGAGGAAGCATACAGACCCTCGGATCATAAGTACCCGAATCAGGTTTCAGGGTATCGCTATTGGTGATCTGAAATTCGTAGCATACTCCTGGGACACCTGGAGTGGGTTGTAGAACCACATCACCAGGAATCCAGAGATCGTCTAAACACCTTCGAATCACCTGGGATAGCGGCTTCTCAAACGAGAACTATTTCAGTCACGGGAGTTGTCTCGAATCATTCCCCTATCCTAGGGATAAACTTTTTATCCTCCACTAAAAATGTCGGACTCTTCGAGTACTCCTTCGACTATTCCCTAGTTCCCCTTCAAAAAGAGAGAGAGAGAGCGAGAGACACCGCTAAGAACATAGGACAGATTCTACACTCGGTTTATCCAGAAGTTCCAGAATGGTTTGGACATTTTAGGGGGTCGTGTCTTTAGAATTTAGACGCTCCAAGAGATTTCGAGAATCTCGAATCGATCGGGTCTGTCCCCGGCTGTTCCGGAAGATTTGAAAGTTGTCGAAGTCCCGATGCATTTCAGACTTCCACGGTATGTTCCCCAAAGACCGAGAGTTTCTAAGCATTCAATGGGTTAAGAGGTTCCCAGCGGTTCGCAGAATTTTTGTAATTCGAACAATTCCCTTGGATCTTTAACGTGAGCCTTAAAAGTTTGCAAACTGTAAAAGATTCGGCGGTTGTGAGGTTTTGTTGGACAACAACAAAAGTAGAATCTCGCTCGTTGCAGGCTAGCGACTCTTACCAGAAGTTGTTAGACGTTTTGGAACTCGTGCTGGGGATTGCGGTGACTATATAATATTATGGAGTGGGAAAATAGATCGCAGTACTGGTTTCCTCTTTTTTTGGACAACCTTTTGCACACATTTTTGGATTCGTTGGGTGCAACGAAGGATTCTACTGTACTATACAACAGTAGAATTCTGCATAGATTAAGGAGGATAGTTCTGTATCGATTTACACTTGTTACACTCCATTACTATAATCGCTGTAGTCATGTTCCTATTTGTAGTCGCGTCATGCACGGCTTCTCGAGAGAAAGCTATTATAATCTCGTGTCCGAATGTCCCCGCAATTCCGATCGGCCCCTTCGCAACACGACAGAAAACGAAGGCTAATCCCATGACGTTCCGTGTCCCCAGGATAACTGTTAAGTGGCAACAATACTAGCAGGCGAGGCAACCGGCAGCCAAGATATGTCAAATCCGTGGTAAGGGTATCTGCATAACTGCACAAGGAATATTATTGTTAGTGTGTCGCCAGCGACAAGGCCGAATCCCGGATTTCCGGGCCGTCCAGCCGGAAAGCCAGGGGTCTAACCGTCGGGAGCTGCGGTTACTTTAATCTCGCTTAATCACCAACCAGTAACGATAACGAATCACCGATATAAACTTCAAACCCTTAAAACACAGGGACACAACATGGTAAGTGTTAACGCGCGGTTTGCCTCCGGTTCGCATTTATTCTCGCAAAACGTGTAATTCATTTGGACGAAAATGTTACGTCTTATCGATTTCAATTTAAACCTCTACATGTAATGTAATTTCCAGTCTACTCTTCGTAAAGTGAATCGTGTTTTCTCTTAATAAATTGATCAATAATCGATTTAAAACGAAATTTATATGACGGTAGATACTATTTCCGGCAGAGGAACGCGTACAAACGTTGATAAACCCGGCAGTGTTCGCCGGATCGAACCGGCACGTCGCTGAATTACGAATTTTAAATAACTTCGGTGAACTGTTCAAACTTCCCCGGATGGGGGCCATTTAATTTTACGCGTTATCTCAGGAACTAATTACTGCCGGCGGAATGGACGTGCTCAAAAAACCGAAGGGAAGAAAAGCAGGATGACGGAAGTCGACAGAAGTTTCAATTGCGTTCTACGGTTCTCACGGTTCAGGCTTCGGGGGTATGGGCCTCGCAAGCTTTCGCAAAAGTTACTCCGACGTTTCGTTAACATTGTAGCCACCGCCGTCCGGGAGGAACAGTAATATGTACCGATCGCAGGGTATAATGTGTCATTCATCCTCCGCTCAAGAAGTTGGCTGCAATGTAAACGAAACGTTGAGAGAAGTTTTCCGAAAGGAAAAGGACTATACCTGAAAGTCTTCGTCTTGGGAGCGACTCAAATTTCTGATTAAATTGTGGTTGGATTTCTGCAAGATGCGTTCGCGACGCCATTGTATTAAAAAATAAAAGTAAAAATAAGATAAGAACCATTGTTACAGTTCGCCATGGTTAATTGTAATTAATAATTTTTCTCACACCTAAATTCGAGAAAGTACTTTTAATTTATAGATTACATTATCGACAAGATCTCTTCAGTATTTCGGAAACGCGTGAATCCAATTTCGACACCGGTGTTCATTAAAATCAATGCACCTGTCCAGACAGGAGGTATAGATAGCGGAATTATAAATCATTTTCAATTTTGCATATTAATCGCGGCCGAGCGTCTGCGCCGACGAAGAAATTTCCATAAATGGTAGCTCAGAGCCGAATTCGTCGAAGAGTGATGCAACTGCGCTTGGACGCCGTCGCGATGCACTCGGCTCAATTTGAATGCATCGTGCGCGCGGCATTGCCGGCGAACATATTTCGCGGCGAGTCGTTCGATTAAACATGGAAATTGTAGAGAATTGCAAGAAGAAAAAGAACCGCCGAAGATGGGACGGAGAGTGCAGTGTCCGCCGATCAACGATGATGACAACGGTAATGAAGATTGGGCGGCTGGCTCGTCATTATAAAGCCATTTAATGCGTTCAACATGGAATCACACGGTCGAGAACCCGCTTCTTTGTATTCACGGCGACACGAGCTAGCTTTAATACGTCCTTCACACTGTTTGGCGTTCTCCGTTTAAACGATCCGTATTTCAACGTTCTTGTCGCTCTCCGGCGCACGTTGTTGCGTTGAACGGCAACGCGTTTCTCCTCCTTGTTTTTCGCTTGTCCTCTTTGATAACTGCCACCGGGAGTACGTTAGTGTTCACCATGCAACAAACTCTTCCAGGCTGCTTCAACCGCGTACCTTAATTACGCATTCAGGGCCGGCATCGTTCGCTGTAATTATAAACTTCGACATGAAAGTAACTCGGCGAGCGAGCGTTCCTTTACCTCGAACTACCTTTGCTCGTGTAATCGAGATCGAATCGAACAAAGTGCTTGATTACGCCGCCACGCGCGACCGCATCCGCTCCCGCGGAATACATTTCGAGCTCGTGATCATTGAAAAATCGGCCCTATACAAATCTATTCGAACGTTGGGCGAAGCATAGTGAGGACAATTAAACAACCTCTCGATTACACCGTCGCTCGCTGCCACTGTTACCGCGGAAAGGATAATGGGCCTGCGATATTCGCGTTTGTAGTCTCTTCGATGACAAGTAAAGATAATGGATCGCCGGAAGTTACTTTTTCATGAACTCGCTGGCTGAAATATTAGATATATTGCTACATGTCCTAGTTCGAAGTGTCTATATTTTATTACTACACTGTACATCTATAATTATTTACAGCATTCAAGGATTTACAGTGTTCTAAAAAATGTTTTTCTTATTTTCAATAAATAACTCTTTTTTCTTCTTCGTTATCCCCCGATCTAGAATCTATATTAAAATCCGCAGCTACTATAGCAGACTCAATGTGTCTAGAGTTTTCTTCGTTTAATTAACTGGTCACGCAGCCGGCTTCACCGTTTCGGTCGGCGCGACATGGGAACGTGAATTTAAGCTGTTCGACGACAGTGCCACGTGAATTTATCGCTTGATTTGAAATGCACCTACCGCGCAATGTCCATTCATATCTCATCCGTGGTAATAGTGAATATTGCGCCGGCAGAAGGTCCTGGCGGCGTTGGCCGAGGTCGAATGGATTCCTGACATTGCCCCCTGGCCGACGGGGTTGAATTTGTTCGGTGTAGGTTAGGCCCAACGTTTCCACCGTGTGCTTGGACGCATATGGAAATGGTCACTTTGCCTGGGCAAGGTGTATTTACACGTTCCAAAGGATCCGCTATGCATGCTCAATCTTCGGCCAGTCTGTTGGCCGTCTCTCTATCATGTGGTCGGCAGAAATGGCTTGTTGATTAGTTGTGAATGGCTCTTGTCCCTGGAAGATTTCTGCATCTCAATTGGATTGCACCATCAAAGAAACATGCTCGCCCTTGACTGCATCTTTCGCGAATAATACCAACATTTGTATCACTGTTCTCCGTTCCTTTCTTTTACATACAATGCTAACTAGATCGTTTATGTAATTCTGATTTGTGCTATACTAATCCGATACTAGTAAACAATTGGCTTTTGAAATAATTAGAAGTAGCAGTGAAAAGTAGCTACGTATTATAATAAAGATCGAAGGAGAATGAAGTGACAGCGTCGGCTGGAATGGTTGATAAAAATGGTCAAAAAGGACTACATGGAAGAAAATGTGATGAAGACTTGAAATATCTGTCGGAACGTTCGTGCTCGGAGAATTTCCGGGTGTCTGGAAATATAATAAGCTGAGCTGCATATTCTTCGCTCTGCCAGTACCTTTTTTCTCCCTCTCTCCTTTAATAACATTACAATATTCAATTCAATATTTTACATATAAAAAGGTTTTTTATAAATTAAAATCTTCTGCACACAGGTTTCATTAATTCAACAATAAAAAACCTTCCACGAAACTTAATAAATTTAAAATTTATTCGTACAATATTATTTTTACTTTGAAATATAAAGTATTAGTTTGTTACTAATTGTGCAGACCGTTTCGCAAAATGAAACATTGCTGCGTATTAATCATTTTAACAATATCAATGTAGCGTGCCGACACGTGTCAATGATTTCAATATTTCAATTGCTTTGAATTTTGAGAATTGAGAAACAGTGGGATCACATTCGTCTCGATTATCGCAGGAAATTAGGTATTGAAGGCATTGAAGGTATGCCAAAGTACCTTGCAAGTTTCGTAACCACGATTCTTTTCGATTGTTTATAGAAATTTAACCCTCGTTTAATTACGGTAATCCTTTCGCATTATTTCCTGTGGAATCTCTCTCTCGCGCACGGAATCCAATCCCGAGCGTTGTTTACGTAATGATTATTTCAGTTGGAGGGTTCGGCTTACTAGAGTCCGGCGCAGAACTTCGTTACATTGAATTAGACAGCAATGTTCAGATTCGCGATTAGTGCAGATGGCAGTGGTAACTCTACATGGAAACTTTCAGAACTGGGAATCTCTGTGCTCCCAGTGTTATTCGGGATTCTAGACAAACTCCCGGCCACGATGGGGGCAGCTTCCATTTCCGGCGGACTTAAAATAAGTTAAGATTTTTTGACACGTCAGTTGCAAAACCGTTCCGGAAGCTCTGCGATGAATTCCGAACTGGAGCTGCCGAAACTGTCAACGAACTTCGACGATGGTTTCGCGTACAAACGATTGATCTCCGTGCAGTTGTAATTGACGAGATAATCAACGATACGGTTTTCGTTCGTTGTTTATGGCTTCACCTAACTTTCCGGATTACGATCGCTCGCTCGAGCCGGTAGTTATTTACGCGTGGCAACAGACTCGCGATCGAATCGATTTCGGTGCATGTACGAGAGCTTTTTAATCCCCATAGAAATCACGTAATGAAATACATTTCTCGCTTTTAAAAAGTGTGCTTAATAATTTTTCCAGCCCCACTAACGAACGTTCGCGTTTAATCATTGTCGAATCGTTAATGGCAGAACGAAACGCATCGCGCGTAAAGGTTTATTACGAATTCGCCATGTTACAAATAGCTTTATACTTCCGTTCCTATTAATTCCATTCGACAACGCTTTGCATAATAAATTAGAGAGGAGACAATGATTAACAATAGTTATTAGTATAAATAATAACTATAAAAATGCAATTACCAGGAACGACGGATTTAAAATCGCAGAATAACGGGAGCGGTGGTTCTTTGACGCGTTCCCATTGGGATAATGATAAAAAGCTCTTGGCCTTCCCACAACTGTTCAAATGCTGATGCACGATATGGCGGATATGAGCACGAAACGAGCGCGACTGACGCGTCTGCAAAATGCTGTCGGTGAAAAACCGAAGGAAGCTACATTAATCCATGATTACAAAGGATGTAAAACGATAGGCAGTGTGAACTGGTAACCGGACCGAATTTCAACGCGTCCCATTTAATCGTTCTCGAAACGATTATTTGTATCCCGTTGCGTATCCGGATCGAGATGAAAGTCGAAGTTCGAATGGAAACGGAACTTTTGTGAAAATTGAGAAAAGCTTTTAACGCAAATACGCAGGAAATGAGAAAGAACATTTCAAAGGGAGCGGGGGGCTTTCAGACGCTTACTTAGAATGATAAGTTAAAAACTGAGCTACTGTTCGGACCGGGATGAATAGAAATCCGGGATTGAATCGCGGCTGTGCGAAGAATTAAAGTCTGCAGTGGACTTTAAATCCAATCTATTGTCTGCGGGCACTTTCCTGCAAAAATTCACCGCGATATCGACGTGAATTAATCGCGATAATAAACGCAATTAGTTGGTAGAAGTCGGATCGGTCTACCTTCTATGAAATTGTTCTGGTTCTGCACATTTCGTTACCTTTTACATCAATAATTACCGGACAAATACAGTTACCTTTCTCACTGAATATTGTAAGACTTAACTAATATTATATTTATTCGGACAAATCTGAGGGGTTAAAATAAAAATTTTAAAATTCACTGAAATATGTACCGTTTCAAAGCAAAATCATGGATCTATAGTGAATGTAACAATTCGCTCAGCTACGGTACAGTAGAATCAATGCAACAGTTTCAGAAGGGACTGCTAGAAGGTTAACAACGTTTCAATAGGGTGTCGTCAATAGGAGGATAGTAACTGCGCAAGATACGATCGACTGTTGGGTTTGGTAGCAAGCGTAATCAGGAACGCATCGGCAGTTCCGTTGAACGATTATCATCGGGATCGATCGTTCCTCCGCGGGGTCCATTGATTAACCGCGATCTAAACGCGCCGCGCAGGGTCGGAAGTTGTCAGAGCTCGGTGTCGTCGTTATACCGTGTAACACGTCGGGGCGATCGGCGGGTCTCTTAATTGGATCGGAGGTTACACCAGAGAAATGCGTTATTATCGTCACCGGGTAGGTGGAAATGTCGGGCGCATGCCGGTTGTTATCTGGATACAAGCAACAAGCCACACATTTGAACCCCCGAGTAATCACACTAACATGAGATGCAGAGTCCGCCGCTAACTAAACTCTAAAGTCTGCCGCAAGTTGGCCCGATGTGGTGTCAGCCCAAGCACAGAAGGAATTCCCGCGTAAGTACGTATCCCAAGGCCTCGGTGTACCTGTCAATTGCAAGTGTGTAGGTGGGTCGAAATACCTTTGGATCCCGGGAGGTTAACCGCGACGCTAAGATAGCATTCAACGCAAACTCGGGAGCTCTTATTTTAATTACCCCGTCCTTCTGTGTTAGACAGAAGAGAGAGAGCGAGAGAGAGAGAGAGAGAGAGAGAGAGATGGATACAGAAGGAGAGAGTGAAGGAGAGCGAAAGAGAGACAGGCCATCGTTCCGTAACATGTTTCCTTCGCAGATTAATACATTTACCCGGCTTCGTTCGCGTCGCTACACCGTTTTCCTTGTTACAGGAAATCAAAGTTCCCATCGTGGAGACAATTCTTGTTATCAAGATTCCGCTGGGAGAACGTGATTCTTATGCGAATTAAAGCACGCTTGTCCAAAACCAGCCATCACCAAAACAGTCCCCTGTACGCCCTAACACTGCTCCCAGTGTTGCAATCTTTTGCATACGTGCACCGCTTCGACTAGCTTCATTATCTAGTTCACGATGGAATTAATCCGGATTCTCAGTAATAGAAAAATTAAAATATTAGATTCACAAATCACGGTGAGTTGTTGAGATTAAAATGTTTTAGAATCGAGGATAACATTCAATATGCAAAACTTGGTTAATACCGTTGCTATTTCATCATTGTCGTAAATTTTTGCCACTGTTTAATTTAAATATGCTGCTAGATAGATACACGTTGTTAAACATTTTTTAAACAACCCTTTACTATTCCATTTATAATTAGCCTCGCGCTCGGCATCTTTTGGTATGCATAACAGCGTTCGTAGAATGAGTTTACTGCTCTAATTACGTTCTTAATACTATTACTGCAACTGCTGCTTCCTTTTCTGTTTCTTATCTCGCACTTGGAATAATGTCATTGTCACATTATAAAGTATATATATTCGTGGATCAATTAACTATATTAATATTTATAATTTGCAAGTTTCATCCACTTAAAGTAGATTTCAAAAATTTCGAAATAACTCTATTCTCTTCAGATCGACACGAATTGAAGTAATTCATGAAAATATATGAAAGGCCAGAAAGAAGGCTAAAGAAGGAACTTCCAGCCGGATATGTGTTAACGTCTCCTTCGTCTTTCGCGAATTTGCAAGTGCCGTAAACTCATAAAGGTCCGTGCTCTAGCGATGACGTTTAATACTTCAGAAACTGGTGCCAGAGTTCTGAACACAATGAAAACTTCGCGGCGACCCAGCTCTTGGTTGGTCTGGGAATCGTAGGTAAAAAAGTCCTTGGCCCAAATGCGCTCTGAACTAGGCCAGAAAATTTAAAGATTCCTATTCACCGTCGAGTCGAGGCCGTCGAGGGGAAGCAAATTGGCGTCTGCCCACCTGCTTACGCGGCACGTATTCCGCATTCCATTGACCCCTGGATAACGAGGCATCGGACACCATCCTGTGATCCTGCGACCTGAAAGTAACGACGTTTCTTTCACCATTCTGCCGGGAAGCGGGAAAACGATATGTCGTCGAAAACTGTTAAGTCTGCAGACATTTTCGCGTGAGCTTGGTAATGGAGCAACTGCTTGGATCTGCCTAAAAATCAGCTTCACATGAATCTTGGAGAAGAGTCAGTGTTGTGAAAATCCATGTAATCTTAACAGAAACACAGATCGTGACATGGTTAATGCAAAGTTATGAAGCCATGCGTTACCGCGGTCGCCGTTGTCAATTCCGATCCACAACCGCCATCAGAGACTATCCATTAAGTTCGGTCACGGAACTTTGTCCAAGATTAATTTATCAGGTAACAGGCCGAAGTAAGGAATCCCTGGTTACCAATGAATCGATAATCATTGGAAGATTTATGGACATCGTCTTTCCGTCCCTCGACGCTCCGCACCCCTCTCATCTCCTTTATGCATACATTTCCATTAACACGTTTAATGACTTGGCGAACGTTAATGTCCCTTTGTGCGTCTATTACGCGATTGAGACAATGAATATGGGACAAGGCACGATGACAAGTGGAGCCGATAGAGAAGCTCCCTCGGCTCTCACGGAGCCATAATTGCGGTCAAGCTTTTTCATCGGATCGGAGACGGCGTAATTTCCCTTGCGAGGACTCGGCGCGGATCAATAAAGCCAATTTGTCTTTTCGCTCGCTTGTCTATCCAATTAGAGCAACGGAGCATCGTTATAAAATCTCGTCCGTCGCGAGAAAACCGTTAAACGACTGACAAAAGGCTCCGGAGGATCGCGAAACAATATTCCAGCCGCGAATGCATCGCATGCGACGCGATGCAAGCGGCCCCGCTTCATCGTTTATGCATTCCGCAGCGACGCGTAAATTTTTTTCTGCTTCGCGAAAAGGATCGGCCCCCTGTTTCGCCTGTGTGTACCGTTCCCTGTTTGCCGGGCAAGCGACACGCGCCGTTAAAAGCTACTCAATATTTGACGGCCAGGCGAAAATGACTTAGAGCTCTGTACCCCTCTGACCTCTCCGTCCCTCTGTCCCTCTGTCTTCTTCATACATCCCACCTCCCGGTCCGTGGAACCGTTCGACGAGATCGATGGGGGAATCGAGTCCGGAGAGCCGAAAAAAGAGTTTGCATACACGATTAATTGTTTTCCGCCTCGTGCCGCTATGATTTATCTCGCAAATTCTTCGACGGAGAACGGCGCGGAACGTGCATGAACGGGGAAAACTGACCGACTACATAGTACCGACGCGTAGCCCTGTAATTACACCTCTCAGAACGTTCTTTCTCATCGTCTATTCCTCCATTCTACCGTTCGATGTCCAGCTCTATCCAGGGTCCTAAAGCTGCGTGTCGACTTGGGAGTTCCATCACGCCAAAATTGACCTTCGATAGAGGCTACAGCGAATTTTCGACCGGAAAATAGATTTTCGAAATAGGCGAATAGAAGTGGAATACGGCTGAATTTTACGTACATTAGAACTTCGCCAATTTCAAACTCGTTTATTCACCTAAAAAGGGGAAACTCTGTCAGGCGACTGCTTTAGATCAACCTGAGAGTCTACTTTAGCTTCAGCAGCTAGCGCTTGTAATTCTAGACAGTAGCTATCTCCGTGTGAGAAGTGGACACCAGTGTCCGGTGATCAATATTTTTATGAGCAATTCAGAATTAGATAATTAAATTTCAAATTAGACCGCTTCTATTCTTTCTCGAGAGATTCTGCGAGTTTTACGCATTCTTGAGAGAAATTAGTTGCGGTAATTAGAAAGTGAGAGGGTTGAAAGAACTGAAATCAAACCATGACGGCTGGAAAATACTTTGTGGGAAGAGAAAATAAAGAAAATGAGACAGTTACTAAGTTAGTCATGAGAATCTTTCCCGAATCCCTTTCACCTTGAGGATTCTATGGAGGACCTATCAGCATCTCAATGGGGTATCCAAAGCTTGGTCCACACCTTCAGATATCACTGTTAACAGCCAGCTCCGATAAAATCAAGCTATCAAAGCGGAAGAAGAGTCTTGATTCCTCCGTTGCAAGGATGTTTGCGCTGGGCACTTTTATGCCTCGGAGATACTGAGAAACCCATTAGCTGGATTGTGACCGGTGTCTATGCTAGTACATAGGATCGATCAGTCTCGAAGAAGGTATTGGACCGTAATACCTGACAGTAGACGACATTACTCGAACTTTACTACAGCTTTCCTCTAATGTAAGTTATGGAATGTTTAACCTCTCCGTGGTCCCTGTGTACACTAGTTCTATTCTCGAGGGTGGAACTTTCGAGTGGACACGTGACATAAAACCAACCGAGATATAGTTTGAAGAGGACACAGAAGTGAGAGGCATCCTCGAGAAGTGTTCTCAAGTGAACATGCAGCATAAGCCGCCTCGGACAACACTCGCCCCCTTGCCTCTGTAGATCGACATGACTACCGCCAGGATCTTCTCTGCAATTCGTTCAGGATGTTCGACTCGGTGAATCTCGAGGAAATGAACGGAGCAAAGGAGGCCCGAAAAGGGAAATTTCGATGCCGGAATTCGGTTACCTTTGCTGCCGGATGATCAAGGTTGGACCAAACGGATCCTCGTTTCCCTGTGGATCGGTGATGCTCGATTTATTCCGTTATTGACTACGATGGATCGATTCGGTGATCTTCTCTTCAAATATTGTAAAAAATTCGGATACATTTCAATTTACAATTTAAAAAATGTATGATTTTGAAGAAGAAATTCATTTCAATAAGTGAGATATTTATGACTCTTTATATAGTTTATCAGCAAATCAACAAATTTTCGGCAGCTACTGACAATACATATTTCGTTTTATTTCAGCAAGCTCGTCGACACGATCGGTATAAAATTGCTGTTACAAACACTGATGATTGCGCGGCACGTGGACGCGTATGAGAGGAACAGCATTGCAATTTACACGTAGTTTGTCGTTAATTGTATGTAGACAGACAAAGTAATGGAAATTACGTTCCGATTGGCCAGACTGAAAAGACCGTGCGCGCTATCGTGCGCGGTACAGTTTACACAATAGACTGAGCAATATCTTTGTTGGGCCGTCCTGATTGGACTGTTAGAGACTCTGCTTATGTTAGTTATACCGGTGCATTCAACCAGCAGCCAGAACTGCTTTGTTGGCACTGGCATATCAGGGTGTAACGAGCATCTGTATTGACGTTCTATTCTCCCGTTCTGTCTGACCGTGAATCTCCTGTTTTCAACAACTACTATTACCATATACCTTTGTGCGCGTGGTCCTAGGCTTTATATGTACATTGGAAAGTTTTCCTGATTCCTGGCGCAAGTTTATGGATAACAAAGTTAACTCCAACATCGCGTCCCGAGGTTTGGACACGCGAAGCTCAGAAATGTTCCCTTCGAGAAACTCGCGAATTTAAGCTTCATTTATGTAGCCGAATATCTAACACCACCTTAATTCTCTGCAACTCTGCTGCGGCTGTTACACGAATCAACTGAGAAATCCAGCTTATAGATTGATTTATTCTTTATCGCTCCACTATGGGATTACACTGTCCCGCGGACCAGTATTTTGGAAATTATACAGACATGGAAATGTATTCTATAGAATAAAATAGCTTTTATATTTATATCGCTTATTATATTTTTGTATTTCCAGTACATTTCCGATTAACCATCTCTCTGTCTACTGCTAGGAGCCTGTCCATTCGGAGCACCTGCGTTCCATTTGACTTCGATGATAGCTCGAAGGCGTTTAATGGTCCGTAGGCAGCTCGTCGGGAACCACGCGTGCAACGTCAGACATCCTGGGCAAGGAGTGGCCAAAAATCGCGTGCATTCCGATCGATTCGACGATTCCAGGATTCCAGACGGTGGGTCCCATCCTCTAGGAATCCAGCAGACCGAACGGAGGGCCGTTGTCCGTCTCGGTCGAAGGAGGCTGGGCTCGAAACATTATCATGCAACCGGCCAGAGCTGTTTGGTAACCAGCGACCCGCCGCGCTGCACCGCGCCGCGCGGCGCTTTGCAGACGCATCCATCTTACCGGGCTCTCTTCGCCGGCAACGACGTGAAATCAGTTTTATTGTATCTCTGTACTTGCTGACTCGCGTCGCGTATAGATGCAAATTTGCTTCATTAGGGTATCGAGGATACGACGTGGGCCGAATACGCTTGTCCGCCACGGCGATACTTGCGGACCAACCATCGGATATGGCGAAACGCACCAATTAACTTGAAGGCTATCGCGTGCCCGAAACGTAAAAGGAGAGCATTCTCGGATTCGCCTCTGCCTCCGCCGGACTGATTCATATTATCCATTCCGTGACTCTGCCTTTCTTCGCAATATGGTCCCCTACCTATTTAAAATAGTTGCACGGCAGCCCGGTTGAAAATTGCGCGCGGCTTATCGCGCGGATCCATCGACTATCAATTTTTTACGGGAAACAACAAGAGGACAGTGTCCACTTTACCTCAACCCTCGTATGTAAGGTGGATTCGATCAGGATAAAAATTTTTTGTCTACATTTTACAGTAGAAATTCGCACTGAAGCATCGGTATTATTAATTCACGTAATATTAAATCTCTGTTTACCCATATTGCTTCAAAACAGAATTATTCTCGTATAAGCCGTTCGCTTCGAACTGTCCGAGCAGGCAAAATACAATTCATATAATTTTTGCAATACTACAGCAAGAATAAGCTTCGTTACAAACGTGGTCCGAACAAACGCATAGGACATATAACATAATTAATTTTTCATGCGCGAACGTTCAACACCCTTTCCACGGTGAATTATTTATACCTCGGAATAACATTTCCGATGAATACGATTTTACCAATATATTTTTCCGATAGCCGAGGATATCACTCTACGAAATTTCCCGAAGAATGCCAGTGAAATATTAAATCAATATCGACAGAGTGAAAGAAATAATTAAAGGGTTTTTTTGTAAAAAAACATTCACTTTTCGCTTCGTTATCCAGAGAGTTTATAACACATTGGAGTCTACGGGATCGGAGCCGCTTTTATCATAATAGTCCATTATATTCTTTCATTTACAGAGGAAACTAAATTTGAATATTCGTCGCAGTGAATACGCTTAGCTGAGGGGTCGGCCCATCGGCGATCTATTCTACTAGCAATCATTGACATCGACTGGCAATTCAGCAAGCTCTGAAAATCGTTTTTCTCATTATGATCTCTGATGATTCTCATTCCGCTTGGCCAGCATTGACTCATTCCTCGTTATGGCTCGGTATTAAAGCGAATCCCGCAACTGTGTCATCCGTGTATGTAAATACCATGCGCCCGTTCTGTTTCCTTTTAACAAGGGTATAATGTCATTCGGCCGATTGCATCCTTGCGTCCGACACAAAGCGCACCGTTTCGTTTCCGGTTCGAGCAAGTAATTAAAATCCTTTGTGACCGGCCCTCGGCTCGCCCGGTGCCCGGATAATTTTGATCTTTTCAGGTGAACGAGAAGAAACGCGGCTCCGATTCTAGTCAATGGAGACGATCGCATCGATGCCGATTAAAAGTGATAATATCGAATATGAAACATGTGATTGATACTATACATTGTAATGAGTGGGAGTCAGTTGTATCTGATGAATTTTGATATTGCAAAAAAATAGACCCTCGCAACAAGGTGCACAAGGTTTCAGATCGTGGTGGGGATTGCAATGGCTACGAATTAATATGATGCACACATTTTCGGTTCCGTTTCGTGCAACGAGCGAGGCTCTACTGTATAAATGAATAAGGTTTCACATTCCAGCAGTTTATTAAAAACTATGTGCACATAATGCGCGTCGCTAATGAAGACGAAGGCCACCGCGTGCCGAGAACACAAACGAAGAGCCGCGGAGAGATTTCCGTCTCGTTTCTGGTCTCGGTCTCCGATTTCTATTTACGTAGCCGGCTCACGTATGCTGCGTGCGGAACGAAAGATCAGAACCACAAAAGAGGCACGACTTCTCCTCCTCGATCTTCTCGCTCCCAGCATCCTCCTCGTCGCTTAAGAGGCAGCCCTTCGATTTCTACACTCCGGAAAACGCCGCGGCCGATTAATTTCCGCGCGTTTCTTCTACGAGACGCCCGGAAAACTGATTTGCCGTTGCGCGTTCCCGGATGTTTGCTCTGCGGATACGCAGGTGTTCCCATGGAAATCGGTTTCCACTAAGGGGGAAGGGGATTTTCTGAGCTCGCGCGAGGCTGAGTCGAACCGAGCCAAACGGTGAACGCCTGGTACTCGCGTGCCCCGCATAGTGAAACATTAAACGCAAATCGATTCGAACGCGCCTTAAGCCCGCAAATAAATAGATCCCGATTCTTCTGGTCTAGGTTCAGGAATCCCCAGACCCGTGTCAAGCCCCTCGGCTTTCTGCCGAAGCACCCTGAGCTTCCGGATTACCGGGCGTTAACCTCCTGCATCCAGATTTATTTCATAACTATGCTTTGTCAATTGTTATTGAACGTGCTACGAATTTTTTTCAATTTCTTTCTCGACGTTTATTTGTTTGAAGACACGGACAACAGTGCAGCTCAGAGTCTATTAGGAAACATGTTTGAATTTCTTGCAAGCCCTAATCATACATCGTGTGGTGCGTGCAGAACAACCATTCCATCATCGCGTAAACGTTCCTTCAATTTCGGGATTGCTTTTTGTTAACAAAACTGGGACAAATATGTACGTGTTCTGATGCTTCTGCAAACTGTTCGGGAAGTAATGTTAATCTCTTCCCTGAAGCAGTTAAGATCGACGACGTAACTAGACTTTAAGTACCCGTTAGCTAAGCGAGCTATAGACCAATGTGCATAATGAATACGTCGTTGCAACTGAGTTTCCGAGATTTGTTATTTCCCTGCTTGTTTAACTACTTCTGCAGCGATGGTCGCTTGTTAAATGAAATAAGAATAACCATTTGTACTGGAACGTCGTCAACATTTCTTATACAAACAATAACGTGTGCAAGAATAATACGAATTCATTGCAAGCTTTACATTGTACATGAATGATAATAATAATGAAAGAAAGTTGCATATAACTGCATGCTAATTATAATGATTAAGACGACATAAGACTCAAGAGGAAATATATTCAAGAATTATATGAAATTACCTCTTCCATTGTTTGTATATCAATGTTTGTGAAAAATCACTGGGAACCAGTGGAAAAAATGTATTTTATAAAGCTCCACGTAGAATGAGAATTTGCTGTGAAACAGTTTCTAGCACGGCAGTGTTTAAAGAGAGCACAGGAATAGTCTGCCAAGAAACTTAGGTATACGAGGAGAGCATTAACTTCGTTCAAGTGTAACGGGAGTACTATACCATGTCGAACTAGAGCAACTGGCACACATACACTTTGCCAAACCTGTATACACAATCTAGATAATCGTACATAATTTAACGCCTGGGGAATGGAGCTAGCGAGGGGGCTTATATTCAATTTTTGATGAACAATCCGACAGCCTGCTCAGAGGTTGGACTGTTGCATGCACAATCGTATCGTTAATCTACGGATTTCTCGGTTTCTCTGAACTGATAAAATATACACGAAGAAAGATTGTACTTGAATATAGTTAACAGATTGGTCGACATGAAACCACGTTTTTCTGGAATTTCCGGCCGCTTCAGCTTATAAAGTGGAACACTATTTAATTATCTTTACCTCGTATAAAATGGAAATAGAAGATAGAATACGCAAAGAGATCCGTAATACGTGTATATCGTTTATTTCGTTTTAACTTTGCATAAAATCCGTAATTTCTTTGTACAGAGTAAGAACAAGTCGGTGGAAGAACGTGAAGACTTGTAAGGGTAAACAGCACTGGAAATTGCAAAGATTTTCTAGTATTTCGGGAACAAACGAAACTTGGAAGTAACAATGTCTGCGCTAACATGTCCCAGGCTAGTCGGCAAAGTGCAGGGATCCAACAGGAAAACCCCGTGACAGCGGCTGTCCCCGAAAGGGTGTCATGAGCTGCGGGAAGTGAGCAACTTGTATTTTCATATTTTCGGTGGAGCGTACAGTTGAACAACTGTAAACGACGTTAGGTGTCGGAACAATTAAGTTCGTGCAATTCCATAATACCGATTCGAGCAGTGTTAGTCGGCATTACCATAGTTAAGGTCAGGGTACGCTTGGGAGCGGCTTAAACTGTGGTAACATCCCCTGTACGGTTCCGAAATTCAAGAAACTCCGATATTAGAGTTCAGAATGCGCGGAAATTCCATTAGCCGAGGATATGGGGAGGGATGAGGTAGGGGGGAATTGTGTCCTTACATCAATACAACCCGGTGACTGGTACTTTGCTAGTTGCAAAGTGGAGGGATGTTGAGTATGTTGAGGACCGGGGTCCGGCGCTCGGAGATTCCGTGAAATTTGGAAGTCAGCGCGGCGGTCGGGCCGACGTAAATCTGCAAGCAAATACAAATAAGCTGATTGCACTCCGAGTCCTTCGTCCATCCCTCACCAGTAATTAAACAGGGCAATCTGCACTTCCTAGCCGGGGCGTCGCATGAACGGCGAGAATGAGCTGGATCCTACGGAACGGGCGGGCACCTATAGCTTCGAGAGGGAACCGTCTGTGTGCGCTAAGATTATATTTGGGCTTGGCCCATGTAAATTCATGAGTTCCTCGACGTCCTGACATTCGGCTAGTTCGGAGCTAGATAGACGTGAAGCTATTGTAGCTAACTACTTCAATGGCATCCGGCCTTGTAATGCGAATTATCGAGGACCCTTCCCACGAAACGAACTCCCAACGATTCTCGAATAAACCCGTCGACCCCGCAATTAATTATCCATTAGAGAGGGGTGCGTGTTCATCTACGAGCGTGGTCATGCGCCAGTCTAGGTCGGACCCTTGACGTCTTGAATCATATTTGTGTAAACAGAAGCTGGTTAAATGAATATTAATGCAGCCGCTGCCTGTTAATCCAGAATTCCCATGAAACGGTAATTACTCGTAACACGAGTATAATGTGCCGTGTAACACAATGTCGGAAGAAACGTGTATTTATGGGCTAATGCGGCTAGGCATGAGTATATGTTTTATGACTTTAATGTCTTGTTGCAGTTTGCATGATGCGCTGAAATTGTGCGGGACTCGTGTACACTCTGTATTCGCAACTTGTTCGGGTTTCCCATAGGACGTAATGGCCACAATTATACAGCGGATCTTTCCGCAAGATAAAAAGTTTCTACCTGAATTGCAACGGAATAGAAATATATTTTCTGTTTTAATATGTTCTAATACTTTCAATCATTTTTACGGAAATGCTATTATAGAAATGTCTGATGGCTCCCACTGATGGCCGTACGAGTCTTAATCTAACCTTTTCACCCATTTGCGGAAAATTTCAAATTATTTTCGATTCTGGCAACTTTCCTCGTTCGAGCAATACAATTCTGAAACCAACACGCAAGGTACCGGTGGCGCACGTAACCGACGAGCTTCAGTTAACATTGACCAAGGCGAAGAATCGCGCGGTACCGTGAAAACTGAACAAAATTCTGATAATTAACAGCGCGGCAGAATATTCACGATTTCGCTCCCAGCGATATCCACAGAGTTCGGGGAGCTAATGGTGGTTGTCGAGGTTTGGGGCGGGTAGCGGAGGGGGAGGGGGTGCAGCTGTATTAATTCTTCAGCAACTTATCTCATCGCAGAAAGTTCGGTTTATCTTGCAGTAACCTGAGGAAAGTAAACGCCTAGACGAGACGGATCTCGGAGATATCCGCGATATGGAGACATTCTGTCGTATTTTATGCTGATCCTAATCCACCTTTGAAACACGGGCCGGAACTTTTAAACAAGGAGCATTGGTAAGCACACAGAGTGCAGAACCGTCTGAGGATGCGCCGACGACGATGCCGAAAAAGACACTTCGTTCAAAATATTAGTAGCTTCTCGCCAGAGAAAGACGAGCCCCGACGGACGGGTGTATTTTCGGTTCTGCTTGCCATGATTCGCGGCGGAGTAACATTTTCAATATTATAGCAGTTAGCGCGGTTCTATCGTGGTTCGCATCAGAGCTATCTCCTGTGCAGTATCTCAGGGCCGGAGAAATTAGGGGGATACAGTTACCTGCTCTCCGTCATTACCGAATTAGTCACGTGACGTTATGACACATTCACGACCGAGCTCGAAGAGTGAGAGACTTAATCTAACGACACCGCTCTTCCTATTACTATCTAAGAACCTTGGAAAAGTACACCGAAGGCTCTTTTAATTCGAGTGTTTCGTGTTACTGCTGCCAGTGCAATTCGTGGGCGACTTTTAACTAGCAAATTGTTAGTGAAATTTTTAATGACGAGCCCGTCGAATATAATAGCGGCGAGCAACAGAGTTCGAGAGAGTCCTTCTGTATTTAACAGCGCATTCGAAATACGGGTCAAAAGGTCGAACGTACGACAAACTGTAATTTCACGTTATTCGATGGACGCTCTCGCGCAACACGGCCACCGTTTTGCAGATTCATCCGGCGGATGGTGCGTGCGATCGTTCAACGTCCATTATTTAGAACTCAATTGGAATCCTCGTCATTATTTTTACGCGTGTCGAGCGTCGTTGTAAAGTGGACGCGAACGTATCGAGGTATCGACCTTAACGAAACTTCAATTACCAGATATTTCTGCTCCGCTCTTCCCGCAAAATTTACTGATCATTCGTTGCGAAACGCTCTCGCCCTGAATCCACCGGTTTATAGATTGACCCATAGATCTCCTGTGAAACCGTGATTCCCTTGAATTTAGATTTAAAAAAGAAGTTACTCTCTTTTATTCATTCGTTTAAATAAATGAATACCTAAGCTCTTTTTATGCTTTATGGTCTCAGGAATATTGACAGCAATGCTTTTAACTTCGAACTTTAAATTAGAGCGTCTCCAAGCTGACGGCCTTTAAAAATATTTTTGAATTTCCCTGCGCGAAAAAAATCCTGCAACGATTGTCATTTAGAGTGGTAGACGGACGGCCCCACGAATCTCATTATCAGTGTCCGCCGATAAGCGATCGTCGTCGGTAGAATTCCAGAAACTCTGATGTCCCGGCAGGGATCCGCGGTACCCTCGGTAGCGACAAAGAGCCGGAGCGGCGGGCGTGCACGCCTTAACATTCCGGCGACGTACTCCAAAGATAGCGTTACACCGTCATTAAACAGCACCGAATATTTGCATTATAATGGGACACGGAGGCTGTGATTCATTGAGTTCGTCTCGTTCGTTATTAATGGCCCTCGGGTGCGCGGGTATCACCGTGCTGGCTGCATTGTGTGTCAGTCCGTGCCGGTTCCTCCTTGGTACACGCTTCCCTCCGCATTAACATAAGCACCGTATCTCGCAGGGTGTCACTCGGAGTCGCGAGACACCGAGAGACCATTGCCATTCGTAGACAGAAAGAGAAAGAGAGAGAAACTCTCTCTTCGTACCCACACCCTATCCTCTTTTCCGCCCTCTTTGCGTACCAATCCAACGAATGCGAGCTGCTCTAATGATGACGTCCGCTCGGGCCCGATGCATTCTAAATGCCGACACGCCTCTAAATTAGTGTCTTCGCTCGGCCAGTCCAAAGGGTACGTCAACATCGGTGACGCGCAAAAAGGGCCGCGACAAGCCGAGCTCCAGCTACAGGATATCCGAGGACGTTCGACTCGCGTGGTCGACGTCTTCACGGGACCCCGTGTCACCAACGCGAACAGGATAGGCGACGAGCATGGGGGAAAAGGTAACAATGTAATTCGCTCCTGTACTCCAGTTGCCACAGTCACCCGTAGGGTTCGGTGGAGCTAAAGGTCCAAGGAAGCAATCTCCCACTTTGAAATCTCCATTCTTCAACAATGGATCGAATATTTATCATACTACACATCTTTGTGAACAATTGTCAATCGTTTAGGGAGTGAAAGCGTTACGAAGAGACCAGAATTGTCCATATTTTTTGCGATATAAATTCATACAACACTACTGAATTTAAACAACTTTTTTCCATATTCATTTTAATAGCTGAAGAGAAGTTTCCGCGTTATAATAACCGCTCAAAAGGTGTGCGTTTTTCCTTTTTCGAACACGAAAGGCAATGGTCCCGAGACGCAGCTGTTTGCCCAAAATTTATCCGGACACTGACTTTGTTTGCAGTTCGCGTGACATCGATGGTTTCTTGACGGTTTTTACTCTTCTTTGTAAAGGAACATAATGTGCCGACTGAAGAGTGTTGAAGCAATTTGGACCAGTTGCGGTTCGACACTTCATTATACCGCGGTCGTAACAGATGGTGTTTCCGAAGCTCCAGACCTAAAAAGTAAAGAACCAGTCTTCTGAAACTTATACTTAATTTTTCACCACCCTAACGTTGCGTCTTCCAATGCAACTTTAATACGAATTTGCTGTCTATTTAGAAATTGTTGAATCTTCATAATTATCGAACTTCTTTATCGAAGCACAGATTGCAATAAAAATTCTATGACTATGCATCTATAGAAATTAAGTAATGTTATATTAACATATGTATAATATTTACTTGATATGGAACTTACTAGTTCAAACATTCGATGGAAATGTCATCTGATATCACTAGCTTGAAATGACCATTTTTCAAAAGGGCTAATTACTCAGGGTCAATAACTAGGAATTAATAATCACGACATTCTGTGGTTAATTGCATCTATTCTTGACTCTGTTCAGCAATCACAGATCGTCTGCAGGTGACATGACCAGATAATTCGTTAGTATTCGGTCGATCGACAAGTTTTCCGCGCCACCTGGAAAATTCATTATTCGAATAGTTGTCTCGTCTGTGTCAGACACGTAACGTCGATGAAGTGTTTAGGATTACGTGTACTATATTCGAATCCTTCGCTGGTAGTGCCTATCAGGAAATGTCGTTTCCCTGAACATATTCACTTCCCTTCTCGATCCTGCAGTAAAATATCGACCAGCCACATGGTAAATGCAGATGGCGTGCATCTAGTTTCATGGAACGGTAATAAGGGGCTAGGCTATTTAAACCCCAATGAATGTCCGATCGCGTTTACCGAGATCACCATCATGTGACGCTAAATCACTACGTGCGGTCGCTACAATCAATTTTTCATGATCTTAGATGAATCTGCACAACAACAGACTACCAGGAAATCGATTACGCTTCAATTATTCTAGATTATATTTCTTCTACGCGGACTTTAAATAAATTGATGGACGCGACTTTTCAAACAAGGACGATCTTATTGACATGCTTTATTGCGGAATATTGTTTAAATATAATTATATATTAGTCCTTTTACAAATTTCTCTGTGTTTGGAATCAGGTGTTCCATATTAGCAGCCTTTATCCTAATCGGTTGATTCATCGCGACGCTTTTAAAGGTGGGTGGGGGCAGCTTGAGGCATGGGGAATGAGAGCATTGAATGGACATTTACGGGACACCATAAAAACGTCGGAGGACGGGAGCGTACGCGAGCATACGAAGGATATCTAAATACACGTTTAAATTGCCGGGAGTTTCCGCGGCAGAACGGCTTGCCGTTCGAATGAATGCGGTAAGATGAATGCGGTCCGCGGAGGACACGGCGAAAAATAAGTAAAAGTGTCTGTGCGTGTCCCGGGGAATAGCGAAGAAACGTTTCTTTCGGCGTGCATCCGTGCCGGTGTGCGCACAGTTGCCATTCGAAGTTGCAGCAGCGGCGTGCTCCCCCTCTGTCCGCCTTTGTATCCAGCTTGCGTGAAGACGTAAATAAAACTGCACACGCAATTTATTCGCCGAACCCGGGGCCGCGATCTCTACCTCTCTCCGTCTCTCTTTTTATTTCTCCCTTTCTCACTCTCTAACCCCCTCCTTTCGCGATGCACCCCGTGAGAATATATATCTGCTGGTTGCTTTCCTCCGGAAACACGTGCGGTTTTCTTTCTGCCCGACGCCCTTTACACGGCTGTGAATGCGAATCTTGCGGCGAGTTGACGTTCTTTTGTTAGTTCGATATGGAATTTCAGTTTGTCGAGCGTACTTCGCCGAGTATATTGAAACGCTATCCGGTATCGTCGCCGGTTTTCTTTCTCTCGGAAATAGTAAGACGGTTTGCAGCGCTTTCTCCATTGTACTTGTAAATTGTGTCGTACCCTGTTCCCCGTTTCTCTTTCTCTCTTTCCTTCTCACCCCCATGGAAGTATCGATGTTACGCACAGATACGTTTGCACAGATAAATGCGAGAGCAAGCCGTTTTACCATGATTTTAGAAGCTACGACCAGGGAATGATCGTAAGTGTCGCTGTGATTCCAGTAAGCTCCAATTCATCTTCTATTTACATTGCAAACGCCCACTAAATAATACACAGAGCGAAACAATATCCGCATTGTATACGTTTACGCATAAAAATCACCTATTGGTTATTGAATCATATGACACGTGTTAATCTAGTTGTAACCGACAGTATCGAGTTAATCAAAATAATTATTAAATGTAAAGCTTCTGCATTTATTATGCATTTATGTTAATAAATTTGAATAACTCTGTCCATTTGACAATTGTTGGTATCAAATGTGCCGTAGATATATGATTGTCGGATAAACTCAGTAGTGAATCATTTAATTAACTAACGCTGCCACGGTAATAATTAATCGATAACTGTGAATCAAGCAAGTTATTCAGCCGCCAAGTTCCGAAAAAAGAATTTAACCGCGATGAAAAAATTGAAGTCTTTCGTTCACTAAAATATATCATTGTATAATTAGCATTGCTGCTCCTGGCGCAAAATATTCGACGGAAATTGTGAATGTGATTATTAAAAGGATTAATTGTGTGTTCATTAAAAACGAAATATAGTATTGTACATTATTAAGCAAATCCGTTATTCTCGAAACCTGATGATTATAATGCTAAAATGAGCTGTGTGTGACAAATAATGCCCACGTGAACGCCTCAAAATTAAATTCGTATTACACGATGGAAATGCAGGAGTGATTAAGAAAAGGAATATTGTATTTTCCACGAACTGTATTAATTTTCCAATGCAATTTCATCGCGAACAAGTATACAATGCGCTCTTCAATATTCTAGGAATGAAATTATTAAACAAAAGAAATTATTTAATTAGGCAGGCTGTTTTATTGAAATTTGATTACATTGTCAATAATAATAATTCCATATATCTGGAACAGGAGTCCACTTCATGATGGTGCCATGCCATTTAAGAGAATCATTGCCTCTTAACACTGAATGTAACAAAAGAGATGTATGATAAAGGTGTGATCGAGGTTAAGAAATAGATGTTATTTTACAGTAGCATACCTTGCAAAGCAGTTTAAGAGGTCCCTTGCATTTACCCGTCTTTTTTGCTATGGCACATAACGCTTTAGTCTAAGAAGAAAAGACAATCGATTATTGTAAATCCAAAAGGAAAAACACGCATTTATTAAAAGTATAACATAACAATGAAACATATATTCTAACTTACCTTCAATCCTGCTTCTGCCGGTTCCATAAAGAACACCGACATCAAAACAATGCAAACAAATAGGAAAGTGAATTGCAGCTTGCAGAACATGGTTGCGTTAGTGTCTTCGGAAGTTTCTTGAGACAATGATTGACACTGTTCTGTACTCCTTTTATATGAAGCAAGTAAAAAAAACGTGACAAATTATGGTTACGTGAACTGTTAAAAAGTATTTTTACATTTTGCGCAATAAATGCTTATCTGCATGCGATTTTCCAGTTACACGTGGTGCAGGGTAATAAACAAATTGAATGACAATGATTATATTTAATTGTCCAAAGATAATGTGTGTTGGAAATGCAGGAGCAATTACAAAATAATACCATTGTATTTTCAACGAACAATATTAATATTTTAATACAATTATTATGTTGCAATTTAATTTAGACAATTTATAACAGCCTAGTTATAATGACACACGCTTGATGCGCGCAATCGAATCATTATCGTCAATTGTGTACAATCCACAAGCATCATCTCAATAGGGAACATCCCCAGGAAATCCATTTCACGAGCGCAGCCAAACCGATTAATCGTAAAAATGTTGCGACTTCAAAGAACGAGCTCTGTAAACTGTGCCCTCGGTGTGCAGACTCTTTGTGCGGTCCTCATTAGTAACCACATTTCTAGGCGCTTTGAGTCGTAACTCTGATAACGAAACTCATTCCACATTCCCTCTCGCAGCCACATAATTTTCATGATCCGGGGAATGGATATTACATTACCGGTGTCCGGCCGGTATAGCCCGGGGAAACTGCTTCGCCGGTTCTTTCCCGATCCGGGCGAGCCAAAAGGAAGATAATCCGTGGACGGGGTCGTGTAAAAGAATCCAGCCGGCCGGTATGCTTTCTAGAAATGTTGCGAGAGCAAATAGTTGGGTGGAGAAGTTTCGCGCAAGGAACTTCGCAATCATGACAGAGGGACGTGTGACGCACGCGTAACGCACACGTGACTTCTTGTTCCGCCTGTTCTCTTCCTCGACAGCAAGCAACAGCAGCATTTGAAGGTCCATTTTCCTGGACGGCTAGCAGCCCCGCGACGAGAACTATTTCGTGATAGTTCTTTTGTGACCGGTGGACACGAGGCGCCTTTCAGGTTTGAGTGGTATCGCAGGCCGGCTCCGTGGAAAGAATCGTCTCGCGCGGCCGGAACTTCGCTTTGACCGGTTAAGGTATAATTTTCAGATACTTCCGAAGCTCTTTCAGTGGCTGGGCACTTGTCAGCCGAGCCAATTCCGCGTCGGAAACTTTCGTGGAGTTCATTGGAGAAACCGGTCTAGGGACAGAAAGAGAAGAAGTTCCCCGCAACGACGTAAAAGCAACCCCCCGACCCGGGAATATTAAATCCATGCAAAAATCCGCGAAACGCGGCGAACGCGTCGCTGACAACAGAACTATTCATTTAATATTCCAGATTCCATCCGTTACAAGTAGGTCAAATATTTCGGACGTTCTTCCGTTTCCTGTTCAGCCACCTATCCTCCTCTATCCACCCTACCTGTCATCCCCGTCCAACCCCCTCCCCACTTATTAATGTCGAACGAAAGTTAGTATCTAAAATTACGCCGTTCCCCGGCTTCCGTCAAAGTAACCGAGGGAAAACTTCTTTCGGCCCGTGACGTAGACTTTCGAAACAAGTTTTAATAATGATTCTGCATTAACGTCATAATACTTGCGGGCCGGCTTGCGCCGCGAGCAGAAAGGTTACGATAAAGGCTGTTTGAATTATTTACATTTTAGACGGCTCCATTCTGCGATGTGCATTATCGTTTATAACCTGACATCTGTTAAGGATGTTTCTTCGTGAACTCATCATTCCTGAGACCATTTTTGAATTCCGGAAATGCACAACTTTGTCGGTAGCTCGAAAATACTTTCGTTTTCCGTTTCTCGTATTTTGGACAATGTTAAAAATATTTTGTTCGTGTATGAACTAAAACATGCAAAAGCTAACATTTAAATTTGGACACCAGATGTCGAGCACAGAAAGAGGTATAAATAAAATTCTTCCAGAAATGCTTCGAGACCTTCAACAAAATAGGCGGTACAACGAAAAAAGTCGATTAACATTTTCAATTTTCAGATGATTCGAGCCAAAAGGAAATCGCTCCGCGCCGCTGCGGAGCGTAATCTCGCCACGGAAATTAATTCTCGTGGCAGATGCTGACAGCGATACTTTACGACGTCGATGAATTTCGACCAAGCAGAATTGAATCTTACAGCGCACTTATCTCGCCATTAGCACGCCAGCGGTACGGAACGTTTTGCACCGTGTATGTCCATCTTCCTGGCGACGGTATTCGATTAAAATTCGACGGGGCCCGCGATCGTGTAACGCCATTAGCGTGCGGCCTTGATAATCAGCCCGCGAGAATCCGTCAGCCGTGCGGAGCGTCTCTGGGATCTCGTTTTCGGGATGCGTGCCGTTGGAATTTGCATTATTATCGGGACACGTACGGGAGACGGGTGCCTTGACGGGTCTGCGATGGTAATCACCGATGGCAGGTGTACGGTGAACAATTTTGGGGACACGACACACCGTGAGCTCATCTCAGCCTCCCATTAGACGCCGAGCCGATCGGCCAGTAAAAACCGGCATTAAGACTTTACGCCCGCCTCCGGCGACGTGCCGATACCGTCCCCTCACGAACGTATTATCATTCTTTTGATTCGACGAATAGGAAATCGATTAGGGGCAAGAACACGCTTATCTTGATGACGCGGCGCTTGTTCCGTTCGGTGTTTCCGTAATTATGGCCGGACCAACTCTCAGCCCTGCTGATCCAGCGAGAAAGTTTCACACTAATCGGCTAGCTTGAGTACAGCTCTTTTTTCCTTATCCGCGGTGATCAGTGCCATAGCAAAACTGATAGTGCTTATTATTTCAACATTATATGGAATTCATTTAGTGTTAAGATCATTTTCCATTAAATATCTCCAAACAAGATGACTCAGAAGTTCATATGAGAAATACAATATTTTTTGCTGTCGACCCATTTTACAAACAGAACCTAGTGCTCCGATCAAATCCAACGAACCCTCCTGCAAACCGTATCAGAAAAATTGTTCTTCAACTTCGAGAGATCGAGAGAGCGCTTTCTCACTATATTCCGTTTCCACGCTAATCAAAAGTAGACTGAAATAAGGGTCGTTTTTTCGACGCACGCAATAGCGTTCCACGATGATAATCATTTTCCCCGTTCTCATTTGCCATTTCCGAGATCACGCGAGCGCGGCGCCGTGCCGCGGCCTGCGTATTTTTTCTTTCCACCCCCGTAGTAGCTGCTGGTTTTTTATGTATTGAGCGAGCGGGTAATTCAAACGAATGAAAAGTTTTCAAGCGATGCGGCGCGTCCGGCATCTCCTCCTTGTGTTGCGCAGGGGCTACATCTTTCAATAATGGCGATGCGTTCGTGATTCCACTCTGCCGGATGAAAAAAAGCAGCGCAGACGGCGTAGTATCGTCCGCAACTTTTTATCCTCTCGCTCTCCCTCCGCACGCGGCGCGTTACAGGCCCATTTCCGTATCAGCGAATCTGCGCCGTGCCGATGTTTCAATGCTAATGCTTCTTGCCAAAAGGCTGGTGCTCGCTCGCCCGCGCGCATCTCTTATCTCAATGGGAAGCCTTCACCGATTATGTATTACCTTTGCAAATTTAAACATCTCATTACACTCACTCCGACGCCGCTCCGTCCACGAATTTTCGATCCGGCTTGACATAAAAATTCCCCGCAATTCTTTACTGTCTCGTAACTCGCTGATAACTTAATCACCGATGCGAGCCCATGAGTCATACCTGCTTTGATGTCTGCACGTGTTTGAAAATTTTTTTTATTATCGATTTGGATAATAAAGGTTCTACTAAATCGTCGATAGAACGAGCATATATGTTCCAGACTATGTCGTGCTTTTAAGCCCATTTTAATTGCAGAAAAATAAATACTGCTCGTTTATGAAGAAACTCGTGCAAGATTGTGAATAATAATATTTTTTTTTTTTTTATGAAGTCTTCACCGAAAAGAAGGAGTCGAACGTTTTTCGCGGCAAGGGGAATGATACGTGGAGGGTCTGGTGTTGTCTATCGGTTCGAGGAACAGCGGGCGTTGAAAGTTACAGGAGTATCGATCAAAATCAGGAACATCGCCCACCATCCAGCCCAGCATCTAGTCGTAATGAATTGATGTCGAATTGATGGCAGCGAAGTATACACGACTGGCAGCGCCCGTTACACAGGTCGGTCGACGTCTAACTGGAATTATGCAATCAAATGACACAATGGTTCAACTATTATGTATCAGTCGAGCGACCAACTTCCCCGCAATGAATGCAACTGTGACAATACCAGAGATCTCGTCTCTTCTCCTGTCTAGCACACCAGTGGCACGTTCGGTATCGTCCAATTCTCATGGATAATAATTGTCACCCCGGAGGCTCGTGTTGTAACGCCGCCTATTAAAAATCAATTTTCCCGGTGACGCTCGCGTCGATGCCAGCTGCAAAACGAGGATTAATTCAATCGACAATAATCACGGATACACTCGATTATTACTTATTGTTGGTTGGTGTTTGTAACCGCTTTTCCACTAGCCGCAACCCGGAAAAATAAAAGTCGCGAATAAATTGTGGATTTCATGCATTCGTAACAGAAATGATCAAACAATACACAAAAAAGTGGAAACGTCAGAAGGAATAATACACTGCTATGTTATTTTCATTTTGTCAGAATTATCACGAGAAAAAATACATTTTTATTGAAAACGGGTTTGCCGTCATTCATGTTGAAAATTTTTGTTTTGCATTAAATTCCGTAATCTTGTCATGAAAGTTGCACACTTGTGCTTGGTTTGGTAAAGAACACTGTTCACAATATAACCTATGAGAATTGTTAGCAGAAATTATGGAGGACTTTTAGGAATTCTTTTAGAAAAGCTCGAATTATCAGGCAGATCTACTTGGTATCATTAATATAATCTGTTCCATTAACGATAAGAATTACCAGTGCAATCATAACAACGTCATAAGTAGCCTTTACACATTAATAGTAAGACCAATTAAATGAAAGTTGAAATACTACGACGATTAAAAAAAAAAACATAAAAATTTCAATGTATTATTTTAATATTTCCATTTCATTTCTCTTTTATGAACACGATTCGAAACATTTTGATTTTAAAAATCCGCAGTTTAATCATAAGCAATGAAATCTGAATATTTCATACCTGTTCCAATTATATCAACTGTCTTCAAACACATCTGAAAATTCTATACAACAAAATCCATTGTTCTGCAGATAACAGTGCGTCGCGTCGCCGGCTCGATAAAAACATTTTTCGATGAAATAGAGAACCGGGCGTGAGAGTGCCTGGCATTCCGAATTTACAAAAACATTCCTCGAAATAATTTGTCGGCTATTTGAAAAATCCTGTTTGCACGTCCTGATCGGAGCGATCGTTCCGTATAATGCTCCCCCGGCAGCCGACCTTCCTGTAAACGGGCCGGCCGGAATAATTAAAATTTTTCGCATTTAAATAATCATTTTTAATGCCGGCTAAAAATTTCGCCGCGGCGGAACGCAACGCGATGTGCTACCGCGGCACGAGGTATGAATTTCGATGGTCGGGTTTCCGCGGAAAAAAACTATGTGTGTTCGACATCCGCGGAAAACCGGTCCCGGCGCAAGTGAAACCGTTTTATCTTTTCCCGGTGCAACGTAACCATCTTCTCCCCCGTGTATTTTCGTATTAAAATGCAGATCGCCGCGTTCCCTTCGTCCGTGCCGGCCACATTTTTCCGTTCGAAATTTCCTCGAAAATGGTTTGGTAATTCGAGAGCGAAGACCAAAGTACGCACACTTCCAAATTTTCCCATTACAATGCAGATCAATCGAGTGCCGCGTGGAACACTCCCGGTTTTCCCTGGTCATCCGCTGCAAAACCGATTTTTACAGGACCACCGGAATTTCAATGCGCGGCCCACACACACGCACGCATACACCTGTTTCCTGCCCTCGCCCGGTAATTTTCTTCGATTTATCACGAGAAAAATCGTCGCCATTGGTACAAACAGTCGGTCAATCTAGCGAACCATGGAAGCCACCTGTAACGAGAAAATCGCGTTCCTTTGTAACCGTATAATTCTGCCGGAAAATTGCTGGGCGCCCCGTTATTCGATTTTCAAACTCCAATATATGTATGTATATTATATATACATATACACCTTTTTTATCTACCGTGTAATACTGGTATTGCTTTTATTGTTTACAGATTGACTAAAATATTTGGTGGTTACTTGATGAAAGCTGTACATATTGCAACGATTTTTAAATTCCTTTTTTAAGTGCTGCAAAACGTTTTAAAAAATATGTTTCGCAATCAAAATTTTAAAAAGATATTTCAGGAAACACAGATTTGAAGAATTTGGTATTTCTATTCGTATTCGTATTGCGTGGGTTTGCTATAAATGTATAAAGTCTGCGGGGTTCAGAATTATAGGAGACTCATTGGTTGGAAGTTAATTAAATCTGAAGCAGCCTTCTTAAATATTAATTGAAATTGGTCGCAGTATATCGGAATATTACGATACATTATTTTAATTAAGATCCATATAAATTGTTGCATCACCTTGTTTACTGCAAAATCATTAATTTCTGTTAAATCATATTACATACCTTGTTAAAACCTTTCCATCATCGCTTTGTACAAACATGTCTTGTTTCGCGGAGGAATGGTTCACGATTGAAATTTTGCTAATGCCAAACCATTTATATTTAACCGTAGTATTAATTAAAATTTCAAGTTAAACATAATACCTATCCGTACAGTTTTAATTTACTTTTAAACAACCTGCAATCAATTTTATAATCAATCTAATTAAGGCTTCGTAATAATACAATGCAGGTTTTATACATTCGCATTGCGAGCTTACAAAGCACAATGAAACAAAATTTCAATGGAGGCGGAACACGATTTTTAATTATTCTCTACCCTCAATTTGAAAAACTTATATTCCTGCGAAATAATTTCATCAAATCTACATTTTCACGTCCGTATTTTCCAATCAGAAAATCAAATCAAGGTTTCAATTAATGCATTCAACCAGGCTTATCGATTTGAAATTTTTTATTAGAGGAAATAAATTCGTTTGGTACGAAATTTACGGGTTTCTAGATAATTCCCGAATAGTTTTCATGATATTTTAATTACTTTATGAATACGTTCCATGTTACGTACACACTCCAACGCTTGTATCATCGAGTTAAATGTTATGTGTTATTAATAGTACCAAATACATAAAATGCATGAAATCTGCAGCTACTTACTATCATCATCGTTCCAAATTTGATTTTTGGGAAAGTTTGAAATATACGTTCAAGGAAAATAGATCGTGCCAAACAAATTATTCTCCCGACGAAAAAAAAAAATATAAATCAAATTCCACGAGTTTGAACAGTACAACAGGAATGGAATAAATCAAAAGGTATAACAGAAACGAAGATATATGTTGACGTAATAAATTTATAAACACAACACTCGAAAATGAAGATCACAACGACAATGGATTATATTTATCACAATTCATTATTTTTACATCTCACACTTCACAGACATTCAGTGTTATAAAATTTATTATAAAATGGGCGAAATAGTGAAATTTCCACAAAATAACACAATGTATATATAACAATCCCCTCATTCAAGCTTTCCAGACCATAAGACTAATTTTAAATATGTACAACCCTTATCCTCGAAAATGTATCGATCCTCTTCAGCCACTGAAACGAGTCTACCAATATTTCATCATGATCTCAGTCGGAAAAAGGTTGAAATTTACTGTAGCGGCGCGCGTCTTCGTAATTAATCGCGACAGAGACGCATCGTCGGGTTCGCCTAATCGAACCGCCATTTGAATCCCGGCTCACGGAGCGCCGTGAGCAAGAAGCATCGCGTTCCGTTCGATTATTCCGACTCCGTGATAAGATTCTTGGGTGTAACGAGGGCCGGAGAAGCGCCAAAGATGCATTGTCATTGGGCGCAACACGGGGATAAGAAGCAAAAGCTGCAAGCACGGCGACGTATTAGAGATGCAGTGGATGTCTCTAGTTGGCGGCTGCTAGCTCTCCCTCTCTCTCTTCTTCATGCATAGACGAGCACAGAGAAAGACATATACAGGTACACAAACACACGCGTTTGGTTGCTCTCATTTCCATAACGGGATAGGTACATATTACCTTACGTACCTTCATTTCCGTGAGCTCTCTTCTGCGACCGTCCTCTCTCGGTCTCCGGGTCTCGTCTTCATCTCCCTTTTTCGCGTCTCTATTCGCCCCGAAGTTTCGCATCTCCTCTTCTTTATTCTTCTTACGGAACCGTCATTCAACGACCCCTCCGCCCCCTTATCATTACTCTTCACCACCCTGGAATATCTCATTTCTGCTCCCCCGGACCGTGCGTTCCACTCTTGTTTCCCTAACCAACTGGAAGCTGAAGTTGCGGCTTCAATTGCGAAGTGGTCTAACCTTCGGATTTGAATCGCGTATTTTTTTGGACCGTCAGGTTCGCAAATATTGTGTTCTCGATGCCTATTCGCCAGTTTAGTGTTGACAGTGAATATAGAGAGTTGCAAAAGAGCACATATCAAGAATTAAATAAGTAAACGGATGGACAATGTTTTTTCAATGATTACGATTTTATTAAAAGTAAATACTAGAATAAAAACTGTATAGGTTCCAATATAATGAAGCTTAATGACACTAGGTGGAAATTGAATGCGGGATATGAAAATTCCTCTGAGCGTGGAGCGGCGAGTTTAGGAATTACGGAATTATCAGAAGGGAATTGTATCACATGTGCGTGGTTAATGGAACAGGACCGTGACAAAAGGGAGTAAAGGAAAATAAACGAATTTATGACGACGCGAGAGAAAAAAATATTGAATAAAAGAGCCGGAGCCCGGAATGGGACGGTGTCCAATCGACGAGAGGGCGCGTCATGCACGGGAGCAAACTGTCGAATTGTCATTTTGCCAAACGGATAAATTGCGAGCCGGATATCTCATCGAATGGACAAATTGCTGAATATGTTGCGTCGGCAATAAGCGACGGGTGCATACGGTCCACCCTATTAAACGTGTTAAATGGATTTATTAAACTTTTATATTCTTTGGCGGGGCGGCGTCAGCACGAGCCCGAAATTTGCGACGTGCTCAAAGCGAGCCGGTTGATCACGAATTTGGCGAAAAAAAATTCAACGACGCGGGTTCGAACACGTTCCGCACGCTGTCCACGGATATTTGTAAAAACGACTGGACATCAATTCGTTTCGTGCAATATTTATCTATTTTTTTTTTGCAACCTCTGCTACTCTGTACTTGACACGTACACAGCTCAATGAAATATTAAAAAGTCATTGTTCTTTTATAAATCCAACCGGAATTGGAAGAACGAGAAAAGTAGATCAATGTCTTCATAAATTAGATCGTTTCTTGTAAATAATTTCACGGTCGACACAATTGTCCCTCAAGCTTGTTGTGCAACACCATAAAACACAATAATGGTACATGTACTCATTAATCATGATCACCGCTCATTTTAGTAATTATAGACATTAACGAACACAACGATTATTGAATGAATGAGACTAATAAAACTACGTGTTCCCAGTAAGTGGAAACAGTGAATCATGGTCAGACAGACGAGCCAAATTATAGGAACGATTAACAGCTGACATGAGAATCTTCTTTCGTTTTCCTCTGCCTCTTCATTTTCTCTGGAACGAACTGATAGATCTTGAAAGTAAAACAGCACTGTCTAAAGGTATTCATTAAATGAAACGATGTTTGTAAATAAAGAAATCTTTATAAATAATGAAGACAAAAACTGTTGGAGAATGGCGACTTTAATATGTTGTACTGTAACAAAATTTAATTCTGTTTCAGTAAAAAAAATTGTAACCCTCCTTTGAACACAAGTAAACCCACAGCAATAAAATTTATATTTATAATTTGTATTAGACTTGCATAAAAAATGATAAACGAACCTTAAAAAGCACTTGTCGCACTAGAGTAGCCGCTTAATTAAAGGAAGCCCGATCAAGTGTATTTCGAGGACGCAAACGCGAGGGGTGATTTTAATTAGCAAACGTTTGGTGACAGTAGCGAGCGGTATCGTCACGGGTGTCGTGGATCATTGGAATTTTATCCAACTCAAAAGGTATCAATATTTGCCAGGTATGTCTCGCCCGGCAGACGTGATTGTACACGCGTAAATCCGACACGAGGAAGCCCGGTAATCTCATATTTGTCCAGGTGGTGGGGAGCAGTGCGAGCAGGTGTTTAACCCTGGACACCTCTTGATTGGCAAACATGCATATTTTATCCAGTCTCGCAATCGGATAACGTGTTGTTCGTATCAATTATTCTCCAAAACTCAATGCTTCCGCCTAATGGGAACGGAGTTTTAATTGAAACGTAATCCCAATTAAAATGAGCTCGCGATACTTCGCGAGCACGAGCATTTGTAATCGCGTTAACGAAATGAAATGTCCATTCGGGCACAAGATATCGACGCAGTTGGGAAAATAGGAAAGGCGGGTATTTTAACCCGAGGATCGATCGCGAATCTTGCCCACAGGCTCTTCGCGCGAATGATTATTGTTAACTCAATAACTAAAACCGCGTTTTCCAAGAATACTACCCGAATTGCTAATTTCGTACATTAATGACCATGAAAAATATTCTTTCTTGCCGTTTCCTTCTAACAATCGAAAAATAACCCGTGGTCGTCCAATTTGTCAGAATTATTCGATTAAATCTTTACTCATCGCGTGATATTACTGATGACCGAAAATTGCATTCGTCCGGCGAAATAACAGTTAAAATTTTACGTCTACGCGAAATACACCGGGACGCACGGAAATGCGGATTTTGGTATTGAAACAAGTCGGTGTGCTTCCTCTCTCAATATATTTATTCAGTTTATTTATTCATAACGACTTATAGCTCTATATTCTTCAAATATACAGTCTTGTATCTGGCATTACTCGTACCGACAGGTATTTACAACGACTCTCACAGAACGCCACGTAACAACTTCTCATCCACACCTTTTGTAAATATAACGCTTCTTTTATAAACGACTTCTCTTGTAGGATTCATGTGCCCTCCATCAACGTTCGCAACGGTAGTCGCACGTGGACGACGCACACTCTCAACACCATCGTTCTCGATTATGCTAACCTCCCTTCGATTATCTCCGTAGAAAAAGAACCCCGTTCCTACGCGCAATGTTCGTCCATCAACGAGCAATCGATAAATCATGGGAAAAGAACGCAAGGAGGCAACGTGTCGTTAGACGTGTTCGAAGGAAAGATGTTCGGAACCGAGAAAAACCGAATTTACGGATCGGTGCAGAACGAAAAAAGCTCGGGTTGCGTCCTCTGTAAGTTCTGTTTCTCTGTCTGGAAGGGGAAAGAAAATGGGAACGCTTTTACAGGATACAATGAACAACGCTATTATCGATCTCTTATCAGCTACCTACGTCTAGTTAGTTTCACCTTTGCTTAGTTTAACGCGCCAATGCCTCGTTAAAGCACCTTTACGAATACTTTCTATTCCTCACAGGCTTCTGAACCTACCACACGGTTCACTGAATTTGGCCGCGCGTCAGCGAACGAACGTGACGGCGTTACTACTCTCGTCCTTTCGTCCAGTTTGCCAGGAAAATATAGTTTTCTTCGCTCGGACAGCGCGCGATCAGAAGGATACTCGGACAGAGGGTGCGAATAGATCCATCGTTCCAACATTCTGCCACCCGGCGGGTCGAGCAAACTCATTCACGACCTGCCATTCCCCTCATTGCAGTAATTGTTACCTGTGGACCTTTAGGCATAATAAAAATAGTCCCCATCGAGTGCAGGGCACAAGAGTTACGTAAAATTCAAATTAAAAAAAGTTTTCTAAAGTCAGTATAAAAAAGTAATTGATTGAAAATAATACTTTGTAATATGGGTGATCTAGTTGTGGACAGGTTAGTTTACAGCGAGGAACTAGAATGAATTTGCTTATCCCGTTCGATCCTTTATAAAAGTTTGCGACGAACGTGCGCTCTTATAACCCTGTTCGAATACGTTCACCCTTCACCACGGTTTCTTACGCGACAGAGAAGGTACATGTCGTTCAGACGAATGCGAAGTTATTGCAGAAGCTTTGTGTGCTGAGATCTACATGTCTGATTTATCCATGGGAACTGCTCTCTTCAGCGTTTCTTTGCGGTGAGCTAGCGAGTCGCGTGGAATTCAGTGCAGATACGTGGAGAATGTCTGAGAGAATCTTCAATATCTAGAAATTATGACAAATGAGCGTCAACGATAGCAAGAACCGACACGCAGAGCGCTTCTCTGATATCTTAGAAGTCGAAAAGAAATTCATTGACTGCTCAAAGTCAACGGACCTCCATCATTGTTTAATTTTATGATTATTAGATCGAGATGGTGTAGTCTGTTGAGACGTCTCCAAGAGACTCCGAGCAAATAATTAATTTATTTCCGACTGTAGCGCACGGCCAGTTTGAAACGCCCGAAAGATTTTTGTAATTTCATCGAATCGTGTTGCCTTGTATGTGTTGCGGTGTCTAGAGGCACATGAACGCAGCTACTTCGGTAATTTTGTCGTTTTTTGATTCACCTTACCGAAACGAATGGACTGTCTCAGATCGGAACAGTGCGTATAAAAATCTTCACGCGTCGAATTGCGAATTGACGAATCTACCTGCCATCAACGGGTTTATTGGACGTAATGGTTCACCTACACGCTATGCAAGCCGATCAAAATCAATTAGAAATTAATTCCTTGAACTTCTAAAACCTTTATGCAACAATGGTAGGATCGAACGAATACTTGATTGTTTCAAACTGTACTGAATAAAAATCAGCTGTTGTAACATATGAAAAAATTCACACGTAAAAACCGAGATAGTATCCAGACTGGAATCGAAGAATCTGCGAGAGAATTTACGTTTAAGCATTGCTCGGCCAAGCTCACACCACGCACGATGACGTCGAACAATACGAGGATTATCATCTTATTAGAAACATCTAAAAATACTACGTTTTGTCTTCCATTTTTATTTAATATAAAAAGATCTCGAGCGACTCTTGAAGTTTTTTTTTCGAATGCTTAATATACAACCAACATCCCTATATCGTTATGTACAATTTGTTTGTGTCTTCTCACACTCCCCTTTCGTGTCCGGCGTTAGGTTAATCGCACGCCATTCTGTTCTTAAAAGAAACGGCCGGCCGTGTTGTGCACGAGCCGAGTTCTGCGCAAACGTACGAACAAATTAAACACTATCGCGGCTCCCATTGAATATAACAACTTCTATAATTTTATACAATCTCTCGCGGCTATAATATTGTATCTTTTCGGAGGAAATTTCACGTTACCACAGTCCCGTGATCAGTGCCGTGATTTACGATCGCATGCGAGATCACTGTAGCAAAAGCGGACCCACTGGGGGGAGGAATGGAAGGCATTTTGTAACGTTCTCTCTTTTTCATTCGCGCGAAACTTCTTTTCTCTCTCTTCGCTCTCTCTCACTCTCACCACCCTTATCTATCTACCTTGCTCACAATCGAGCTTCTCGTGCACTCTTTGGGGATACTAATCGCAACGTACTGAATAATCGAGACGTGATAACGAGGTTTCTTTGCGAGATTGGAGGGAGATCGAAGGCATCGTATTAGAAATTGCAAGTGTGTACGTTCCGCATGGATCTTTAGTGCTGTTCAGCAAGCGTTTGTTTTCTTTCTCTCTCTCTTTCTTCTTCTTATCTCAAGGAGAAATTCGATGAAAGAGAAAAAGAAGGAAAGAGAGAACGTTGGAGATTCTCGTGAAGCCGTTTCAAGCAGAGTTCGTAAAAAACGTTCGTTTAATTAGTCAACGTTCATAGACTATAAACATTCGGAGAAAACGGAGTTAATGATTATCGCTAAAGAGGAGGGGAAGTATGCGACAGTACGTGAAAATTTAACGTTCGATCTGTTGAGCGATATTCTTCTAATATCTCGTAACGTGTTGAAGTCGGGTCGCCTCTTCTCCAAGATATCGAGGTACTTAGCGCGAGATGATAGCAACCGATCGCAGTTGCATCGATCATTATCCATCATTGATCACGCGAGGCAGACGACACTTCAAAACAGTTACACTGTTCAAAATGCATTCGGTACGAACAGTAAATCGATTTGTAACACTGTACGCCATATAATCGCAAAGTTTAGCGGCAACGGGCTCCACTTTGCCAACTTAGGCCCACTGTTTCTGCGTCAAAGTCACCAAGGCTTCGGCAGCCCTCACCCGAACACTGATTCATCACCACGTAACATTCACCCTTTTCACACCTGACGAGTCCAACCACCAGGTAGAACTTGAACCAGCGCGTTTCAATAGTCTCGCACTATGACCTCTTCATCTGTCCCAGCTCGGGGCTCTTCTGGGGGTAGAGGCCCAGCTTCAGCGTTAGTTCGTTCGGCTTCCTAGGAGCATTTCTCACGGGGAATGGGCTGAACTGCGTCTTCGGGCTGACCAGAGTGTTGTAATTGTTCTCGACGCCTTTGCTAGAGTGTCCTATGTTTCCCAGGCTCAGCGAGGACTTTTGGTAGCTGCTGGCCACTCCTCTGTCGGGCAGCTCGGTGTACTTGCCAATGCTGATTTTTCCGGGAAATTCGGGATGCGAGACGGGCCGCTTTGTCTCGTCAGCGAAGCCTGGGGACAGCTTCGACCCGTAATGGTTCGCTGCCATGGAGAAGTGTTGGTCGATGAACTGGTGATTCGGCGACAAGGCATGGTAGTCCAGGTGTTTCGTCGGCAAGTACGAGCCCAGCTCCGACGTTGCCTCTATCGAAGGCAGCAGGTGTCTGTCGTACTCCACGCTCTTGTGCGAATACTCCTTCGGGGACAACGCCTCGTACTTGCGACGCAGGTCCGTGGACTCACCTGTGTACTCCATGTAAGAGGATCCGGTTGGATCCAAGCACCTCTCCTCCTTGGACACAAACTTTGTGGGCGTCAACGGTTCGTTGTTGCCGTTGCTATAATAAGGAGACTTTCTCGAAGTCAGCGCCAGATCTGACGGCAGGGACATGTAGTCCGTGCTGATATTCCTGGAGGGCTCTTCTTCGTACCTCACGCGAAACTCCAACGACTCTTTTGTCAGCTTTGGACTCTTCAGATGCGTGTCGTAAGTGTTCACGGACAGATCCGGTTTGTTATTGATATATTCGAAAGTGGTGTCGATGACGGGTTGATCGTAGGAGGCAGTCACGAAAGGGTTGGTCGTCGCATGCTTAGGAGACAGTTTGGGTGTAAACTCGAAGGTTTGGTAAGGGTCGTAGGCGGATTTTAAGGGCGATGTGTCGTACTGAACCGGTTTCGTTGTGTATCTAATTGGTGGGACGTCGTTGAACGGAGAAGTGTTCGGAACGTACGGGATGGAGGACAATTCCTTCTGGGGAAGTTCCAGGATCGGATGCGGTAGCACCTGCGCCGAAGAGATCTGATCTAGCTTCTCTAATTCTCTGTATATGTCTATATCACTTTTAGGAGATGAATCGTCGTCTCTATACTTTGACACGTTATACGGTAACACTTTCTCAGTGTACTGTGAAAATTTCTCGGCCGGCAACGTCGGCTCTTGCGTTGTTGTGAGATCGCTTCTGGTGTCTATAGAGTCGTTCGAGGATTTATACGAGAAAACATTGGTGGAAATGCTGGACAAGTCAAGACCGTCGATCTCGCTTATGTTCTGACTGGATCCCTTCTCCAGGTTCACAATGCTTGCCGGTGAACGGTCCTCGTAGTTCAACAACAGCTTCGATAGTTCTTCGTTGATCTTCCGATCGATCAAAGCCTCTCTCCTGTCGGAGTACTGATGCGCGATCACTTCGTCGGCTCCGAAGTGATCTATATGTTCGTTGTCGTCGATCAGCGACAGCCTCGACAATTCCTCGTTTATCTTCGCGTCAAACTCTGACACACTGGTGGCCGTCATGTTGTCAAAGTCCTTGAAGTTGATCCTCGCCAGTTCCTCGTTGATCTCATGCTCGTTCAGCCCCATCTTCTCTAAAATCGGACTGAAGATCTTTGAGATCTCCTCGTTGATCGGGCTTATGCTGATCTCTTTTGATATCTCTTCAAGATCCGGTAGACGTTTCTTCGCCTGGCACGCGAGGATCTTCTGAAGTATCACGGAATTTTCTTGAATAATCTTCAGCGCTCTGTCGCTGTTTCTACGACCATTGTCGCCTCTTTTCCGAGGCTTCACCTTTGTCCACACACCTAACTTCGACTCTCTGCCGTCATCGGAGTCCCCGTTGTTTTGGCTACGTGCAACAGTGTTCAGTATACTGTCGGCATTCTCGTCGATACTGATTAACGGATGTACAATATAGGATTTCCTACCTTCGCCTGTCACATTTATGTCAGGTATCTCCAGACGACGTTTGGAGAAGGTGCTCGCGGAGTCGGAGAAAGTGTCCTGTCTCCGAGCCTCCAGACTCTTCAAGTCTTCCCACATGTAACTCTTCTTCGTGAGTATCCCAGAGTCCGACGATCCCTCGCTGGCCTTCGCCTCCAAGTGCTTGATGTCCTCCAAGATATCGCTGGACCTCTTCTTCACCATGGAGGCGTTGAACTCGTCCGAGGAGACAGACGACTTCATATCAACAAATCGTCTGCTTTCCAAACTACTGGAACTTCTCTCCAGCATCTTTGACTTGTCTCTGTGCCGATAATTGTAGTTTAAATAATGCTTATCCAGCTTCTCCAATGGCAACGACGGCACCACGTCCTTCTCCGATAGAGGATCATCCCCGCCATCGTCGAGGTCTTTATCCTTTCGATAGTAATCGCTGCTGCTGGACTGGTAATAGTGGACATCGCTATCCCCATTTCTCCTGTCACTCGAAGCCTCTTTTTTCATATTATAATCTCGTCTGTATTCCTCTTTTCTGGTCGCCCCTGTGTCCAAGTCTTTGATGTCCGACTTGAGGGTCGAGTCAAACTTCGACTGATAGCTTAGATACTTGTTTGACTCCTTCGAGCTGCTCGACTTCTGCTCGGGTGATGTTTCTGTGCTATCCACACTAGACCTTTGCCTGGGAACGCTGTAAGGCGACGGAGGAGTCTTCTGGTTCGGGTGCGAGATCGGATAGAACGGCGAGGTAGCCGCGCTCAGGTCCATCGGCGAGCTGGATAAGTTGTCCTGACCGCATCTATTGTAATTCGAGGTATATTTGATCGAGTTGGCACTTATTGGCGATTGCAGGTCCGAACTGAACGACCTCTCGGAAGACTTCATTTTACCAGGGCTGCACGAATCGCTGGAGCTGCTGACGATCAGCTTCGGGCTTGTCTCCGACTTGAGCCTCAGCGAGTCGGTGCTGATCGGCGTCAGCGAGCTCGATTTCTCAAAGCTGGCCCTCTTTGTGTCGGACTTGTCGCTGTCTCTAGTCACGTCCGAGTCCCCAGAGCGAAAGACCAAAGTCTTCGAATCCGAGCTCACGGAGGAAGACACCGACTTATCCATTAGATAATCCCGCGAGTCGGACCGAACCGGAGTCCTTGGGCTGATGGACATGCTGGAGGGTTTTGTTTCAGGACCCCTAGTCTCCCCGGAGCTGAAAGACTTGTTGCTCTCCGGAGACTGGGGACTTTTTTTCAGATCCGAATACGTTTTCGTCTGTACACTTTGTATTCTATCCATGAAATACGGCTTCTCCAGTACTTGGGAGTTGGCAGAGTCTGTAGCCAACGTTGTAATAATGTTGGCTCCGTGTACAGACGTCAGCTGACTCAACTTTTGATCCACAGTCACTGGCGAGATCGGCAGGTGTCCAACATACGTCTTGCAGTATAGATTTCTTTCTATAGTGACTGAACTTGGTTGTTCAACAATCGGACTCACCTTTGTTGGCTTGTACGTATTCGAGTCTAAAGACATTCTGCTAGAGAAGTCGAAGGTCGACCTGTATCGGTCCGCATTCTCGCATCCCAGATCGAGAACAGGCTTACCTGGGATTTTGTCGAACTTCAAGTCCAGGGGTGACGTCTTTTCTAAAATGTGATCGTATTTCGTATCTAACGATACTTTCTCTGGTAGTTTATCGTACTTCGTATCCAACGATACTTTCTCTGATAGTTTATCGTACTTCGTATCCAACGATACTTTCTCTGGTAGTTTATCGTACTTCGTATCCAACGATACTTTCTCTGGTAGTTTATCGTACTTCGTGTCCAACGATACTTTCTCTGTTAGTTTATCGTACTTCGTGTCCAACGATACTTTCTCTGTTAGTTTATCATACTTCGTATCCAATGATGCTTTCTCTGGTATTTTATCGTACTTCGTGTCCAACGATACTTTCTCTGTTAGTTTATCATACTTCGTATCCAATGATGCTTTCTCTGGTATTTTATCGTACTTCGTATCCAACGATACTTTCTCTGTTAGTTTATCGTACTTCGTATCCAACGATGCTTTTTCTGTTATTTTATCATACTTCGTATCCAACGATGCTTTTTCTGTTATTTTATCATACTTCGTATCCAACAATACTTTCTCTGTTGTTTTATCATACTTCGTATCCAACGATACTTTCTCCGTTGTTTTATCGTATTTCGTGTCAAAAGAACTAATTCCATCGTACTTTGCGTCCAATGAACTAGATTTGTTGTATTTCGTGTCCGATGGTGCAGCTCCGTCTATGATCTTATCGTATTTCGAATCTAACGAAGTAGACTTGCCTGATATCTTGTCGTATTTCGTATCATCACTCTCATCTCTCTTCGTGTCTAGCAACATAGCAATTCCTGCTACTTTGTCGAATTTCGTGTCCAACGGAGAGGCTCTGTTCGAGATTGTATCGCTTTTAGCAGTTAACGAGATCGACTCAGCAAGTTTCTCGTACCTTGTGCCTGGCGGAGGCGTTTTGATTATGATTTCATCGCATTTCGAATCATTCTGAAATTTCCGGTCTAGCAAAACGTCAAACGTTTTGTTTGTCACTAATTCCGTCTCCGTTTTAATCAAAGAAGATTTATCAAGCATTGTCTCGTACTTTACATCTAAAGACACGGCCTTGTCTGCGATCTGATCAAGCTTAGCTTGTAACGTGGTTGTCTCTCCTGTTTTGTTGTACTTTGTGTCTAACGAAGTAGCCTTGTCCGCGATATCATCGTACTTTCTATCTAACAAAATAGATTTCTCTGTCATTTCACCATACTTTCTGTCTAATAGGCTAGTTTTATCTGCGATTTTATCATACCTTGTGTCTGACGAAGCAGTCGTCGCCGTCACTGTACCGTATTTAGCATCCGAAGAAACTGTCTTATCCGCGACGTCGTTCTGCTTCGTGTCTAACTTCGAGTCCGCTTTCTCTGTCGTGATTTTTTCGTAGCTTGTATCTACCGGCGTAGGTTGATCGAACAGTTGATCGTACTTCGTACCTAGCGACGTTGGATATTCCACGAGCGCGCTTGAACCTTGATGCTGGTCGCTCGTGGACGTTGCCTCTTGCCCTGGATTCTTCAGATCCTTCAGGCTTCCTACGAAGTCGTCCGATTCCTTCGGAGAACCTTTCGACTTGTGGCTCTCGTGCACCAAGACTTCTTCATCGTTCACGTTGATCGTGCTGCTGCGCAAACCTAAATAGTCGTACTCGTCCAGAACTAAGGATTTCCGGACGCTGGTGTCCAAAGTGAAGTCCGCTGAAAGATCGGTCGCAAGCCGATTCTTCTCCACAGATGATTGTGCCGTTATCGACGAGTCATCCGGCGAATTCTTGCTTCGCGAGCTGAACGATTGAGGAACCATTGAATTATTGTCATCCTCTGCGGACAGTCGTCGGATCTGATCGGTGATCTTGGCGATCGACATGTCCCCCAAATTCTCTTCGATCAGTCCTAAGTTTTGTTTGCTATCGACAGAGGCTGGCTCACTTTTGTCATCGGAGGATGCACGGCCCAGCGACTTCTCGGGCATCGGCGATCCCCCTCCTCGGGATATTTTCTCTTCGTCCGTTGCTATGACGTACGACTCGGAAGCGGACGTCAGATCTTCGCTATCAACATCGCTGAGACGATCTGGTTCGTCGCACAGTTCGGTCGACGTACTGTCACTGTCGCTGTCGCCGTTACTGCGCTTTGGAGAAGCTAGTTCGGCTTCCAAGGGCTGCAGTGCAGCAGCCTCCACTGGACCTGAGTGGACAGATACGGACCCACATGTAACACTTATTGTTAAATTCTTGTAAATATTCTACTACAGGCGATATATAGGAGTATACCAGTCACCTTACGGGATTTCGTGTCGCACGATCTGAAGGACCGACAAGAACTGATACCGATTCTCAAAATGCTCTAGAGCTCCATGATCGTGTGACAGAAAAATACATTCGGAGATTGATTTATTAACAAATTGTTAGGCGTAGATCAATCACCTAATGTAACCCTAGGTCGTGTAACACAGAACACCACATGGTAATTGCTCCACTTTTATACCCCCTCTGTGCATGACTAAGGCAGCAAATAACGCTATAAGTTTACTCCATGTTATCTAAGGAATTTCTACTTCAATATTTATATAGGGAATTTCACTATCGGTAGACAGTAACACAAACCATCAGACGATATAGCTTGCCAATAGAAGGGGTAGTACAGATTTCTGTTTTACCACCTTCCGATGCTATTTCCTTACCAGCAGCTAATACATAATTCACAAATACAGTTTTTAAATAAATAAAATACTAAATTAAATATAGTTGTATTTGTTGTTTTAAAAATGTTATGATTTTTGCATTTTGCTCCAACACAGTGAAAAATAATTATCACTGTATGATAATACAGTGCATTTATTTTAATTTTACGTATCATTGAAGTAATCAGGTTCCTAAACAATTAATTGTCAATTATTCTTGAACGTATTTTAGTAGTGAACATACCTTCACTTTGAATACATAAATTTAAGTTAAATTTTATATTTATACGTACATTCATAAACGAAAATCTGATCTCATTTACGATCGCCTACTTTTCAGTCGTCCGGATATCGACTAATTGATTGCAATAATTACTGTATTATATTATTAACATCTCATGTTAAGCAGTTAATCGTAGGTAATATCGATTCTATGGAAAGCTGCGATACGTATTATCGATCTGTGTTAAATAGTTCAGGGAGAACCACGAACCTGATGCATTCGCAGTTTTCTGCTTCGCTTTCTTCGTGTCCTTCCAATGCAATGTAATGCCCTGTCTATCCTTTCGAGACTGACTTAGAGGTGTAGGTCGTGTCTTCGCCTGTGCAGTACCAGAAGGTAGACTCAAGGGTCGATTCTTCGCGCTCACGAGCGCATTTTTGCCCACTAAAAGATGATTCATGGCCTGAGAAGTAGGAGGTGGTACCATGGTCTGCCTTGCACATGCAGCTGCGTCAAGAAAGAATTTATGCATTTTTGCTCTGATTCTATTTTAAGCAAATATACATTCACAGCCTTAGCGTTAACGTTCTCTTCTCAATAAACACAAAAATCCAACAACTTATGTTTGGATTTAGCTTATCAGCCAAATACAAGGTAGTTCAAGTGTCACTAGACCATTCTACAAATAATCCACTTATTTAAAAAAAATCTTATGTTCCATTCCTTAACGAACGAATTCGAATTTTATATGATTTAGTGATGCTTGGACAACCTTGTATACATTTTCTTCTATTTCTTTGAACGCGGTTAGCCATTTCGAAAACAACGATCAGCGATTTTTAAGCGATAAACTGAACCCTAAAGAATGAACGAGAACTCTGATGTAAATGAACATTTACCAGATAGTATGATGTGTGCTTGTCGTTGACGTTCCCGTAGCTTAGCATACTGCTGCTTCAATGTGCTAATGTCCAAAGCGAGGCGTTCTCGATCGCTGCTGGGCGCCATTGCCTGTAGCGCGCCGATTGTTTGAGGTATACGATCTACAAGCATGTCTTGCGTTTCACCGGCACAAAACAAAATGATATCGTCAGAACACCATTGTTAAAACAGACAACGTACTTTCATCGGTCTATCGCTTTTTTTACCTTTTTTCAGACGTTGCGCCATGCTGAACATCGCAGCAGCCACGGCCAGCCTTTCATCCTCTTCAGTATCGCTGTCGTCGTCGTCGCTGAGTTTTCTTGCCCACGGTGTAATATTGTATCTGTGCTTCTCCCTTAAACCTGTTACACCTTGCAAAGGTCCCATGCTGACTATATTCTACGCATAAATAACTCGGATTCAATACACAGCCGACGAACATTGCATCCTGCACCGAGATCGCTTGCAACCCAAACGTTCGAGACTTTACGATATGAATTTTAAAGACAAGAGTAACAATCGACTACTTTTATACATTTATAAATTTTAACAATACTATATTTATCAGATGGTGGGTGTTTGAAGTAAATATTCGATGCTGATATGACTTGAACACTTCATGTTGCTATTATCTACGTAGACTTTTAACGAACCTTGATGAGATTATTCGTGTCTGTGAACTCCAGCATCTCTCTAGTTAGGACGCCCATTATGCTGTAAAACTCGTCGGCCGATGTGACGGTCATGATACGACTGTAAACGAATGAGTATTACAGAATTGGGCTAATATAGAGAAAATGAAAAAACAAAACCTTTCACTGTACAAACAAGAAATCTATTATTTTCAATCAAGCGAAGAACAATTCATGCTTCCAACAGCATTTCTATCATACGAAAAGCAATTGATGAGTTCAATTAACATGACGGTGTAATTAACAGAATCACTTATAGGCGCAGTGAAATGTTAAATGGAAGATGACACCTACTCTGATAATCCTTCCCAGATGGTCAAAGCAGTTCTAAGAAGAATCTCATCACCTTCGAGGAATATCAAATCCCAGACTCGAAGGACAGCTTCCTGAGGTAAACAGTGGCAAAAAAGGGTGAGGAACCATTGCATCGTGAACACATTCGTCAGAGGTGGCTCGTAACTGCTGCCTAAAAAGACAAGGCATTAATAACGGAATCGGTTTTGACAGTGGCATAAAAATGTTTGAGCCGGGAAATGAATCCCTTCAGATTTTCCTGGTGGAACATCTTATACACTGCTCGTATAAATTGCATCCAAAATACACACGTTTCTGGTTTCGCTGGCCTAGCAATTATAAAAAATGATTTGACTTGCTATTTCCTTCGATGCGCAAGATCAAGTTCATTCGAGAAATACCCTTTCCATAAAGAAGTGCATAGGAGGTCGAGCGCGAGCGCTGCCAGAAACGCGTGCACCAGTAAACCTGAAGCATTGGCCGACCCAACAGAAAAGAAAAATTGTAGGAACTTGCTCGAAAAGGAATAACCTGTCGCCTTGTCCTTCGCGTCGTTCTGCAGCGCCTCAAGGTGTTTCGAGAGCTTGGGCAGCCTGGTCCTCAGGAGATCACGAAACACCGCCATGTCGACGGAGAGGCCGCGTAGATTGTCCGCGAAATAGCCCTCGGGCAGGACACCTTCTATCAAGTAGATCATCACCTTCACCGCGGCGGACTCGGCGCGATCCATAACTTGCAGAACGAGGGCGGCGAGCACGTTCAGGCCTTGGCAATAGCCGACGGACTTGTTCCATCGAGCGAAGCCAAGCAGAACTCGACGGAGCACCGCTTGATTGTCTCTGCCAGCTGCGCCGCAAAATAGACTGCAGCCTGTCCTGTGTAAATCCTGAAAGGGCCCGACAACCAGACTCGATTACAGAGGTGCACGGTTTTTACATAACGAGAGAGAGCCCGAAAATCTCGGGTACCGATGGCCGGGACGGGTCGTCGAAAATGAATAGGATTCTTAAACATATCAGGAATCCCAATATATTCCAGAATCCCAAATAGGGGATCTCTATATATTCGAGAACTCCCAATATGCTAGGGAATCCGGAATATTCTTGGGAATCTCCATATATTCGAGAATCCCGAAATTTTCGGGAACTTGACCCGTTTTGACCCGATGTTTCCCCGACCCGTCCCGATCATCGGCTACTCGACATTTTCGGGTTCTCGCACCAGAAAAATCTATAAATTTTCAACTTCATCGCGCACGCGAAAAACGACGTCGACCGACGCTGAGCCGTTTGTTAAAGGTCGATTGTCGTTCGTCGCGCGACCGAACTAATTGGAAGGCTCATCGGCGACATTTAATTGCCCGGCGTCGAAGTGATTAATGATCGAAATTTAATTGCTTGTAATTATATACGTCGAAGACTGAGACCGTTCCAGACGCGATACCGCCGAGCGGTGTCGGCCAGGGATTGCGTCACGATCATTTTTCTGGACCAGTTATGCAAGAGGAGATATCCAGCTCGGTCATGGACTTAACTTTCGGAAATTATTGTTTACTGCTCCCAGGGTGGACGCTTTTGACGATTTCGTCATAAATTTGTAGATTTTTTTCTTTCAGATTCACGTTCGTATTTTTTAACACGTCCGCTATTTATTTCAACAATAGTCTGCACAGTGACAATAATATTTTATCAACCCTGAGATGATGGATCTTTTTTAAAACTATTTTTTTAAAACTCTTGATAATATTTTTGTAGATACTTAATCGTAGCCTTAATTGAATCGTAATCGGAGATTCTGGATCGATAAACAAACAATTTTCCATAATTCTGCGAGGAAGGTTTCGTTTAACAGCATTCATTAAAAGGAAAATTGATAGCCCATTGCCACTTCTTTGTCATTTACTGCGGGGTATGATTGTCCGCATTATTCTAACAATTTTTTATCTCTCACAGAGATTCTTCAAGATTACGAAGTGTAATATTTCATGCAACTATCCTGTCGGCTAAAACGTCGGGAATACGATGCGAATTAAATAAGTCGATAGCTCTTCGTTACGTAACGAATTTATGCTGCGCTATCTAACTGTGCAAAGAGAGTTACAGACACTCGTACGTATTTAAATTATGCAAATTATTCTTCGCATCAAAAAGAAATTTGATTTCATATTTCTATCTATTATTTGGGTCTGCGAAGATTCATCCAGAAATTAAATTCCATTTCTCTTACTTAAAGCCGAGCAATTTCTGTAGCAATTTGTGGGATTATGAATGATGCTACAGCCAAAGGTAGTAGTAAAAGCTATTTTTACATAGCAATCCTAAGAGAAATTGTTAGATTGTATTACTCGACGTGATTAAAATTACTGATGTTGTTGAAAATTGTTTTAAGGAATCATTGGACTTATAAACAATTTTTATTCTGTAGAAATATACGCATTTCGGTAACGTATCTTGAAAAATTCTTCACTACGTATCGCAGATATTTCAAAAGTTATGAAGTAGTTGTAGGTAACGTGCTAACAAACGGATTTTTCTCTTCGTCAAGTATTTATCAAGTATCCTCGAACGTTGCCAACAAAATAATCACGAAATTCCTCCGAACGCCGTCGCACAGTATTGCAAAAAAGATGTACGTTTCCCAGTCTTACTTTAACGATCTGTATACCGAGCTCTTCATCGTCAGGATTGCTCCACTCGTTGAAGCAGACCTTTTCAGCCTGTTTCCAATCTACGCCGCGCTGCTCCAGATGACGTTCCGCCAGTGTCAGCCATAACTGCGACAAATATTTCGAGATGAGGATACGGAACCGAATGAGGTACACGGGTCAACCGAGTTTTTCCTATCACTCACCTTCTTCCGAAACTCCGGTGGTATGCCTCCCTGCAACCTGGCGACCATTTTCATCGCGTCCAGCCATTGTATGAAACCACTTTCTCCCGGCTGCGGCGTCAGGCTGAATCTCATCTTCGTGTCTTCGACTGCAAATTTCATAAATTTGCACGGTGAGCAAGGCGAGAGTTCTCGGTTAAAATTTTATTAAAACCAAAAATCGCAAAATTAACTTTACAACAGCTTTGGGTCTATATAGTTCCCTTTACTGCAACCAATTTTTAATTAATACTGTGTTGAAGAAATATTGTTCCATGGCTCTGACAGAGTACGAAAAGATGAATGCAAATGATCGTAAATAAGATCGTAAATAACCGAATTGACGGTCGCGAACGGTCAGCAGCCACTTCGTTAAGCAAACACAGTCGACGGTGGATCCACTTCAATCGAAATGTCCAAGTTTTATTGTCAAAACCGGCGTTCGAGGGGACATCAAACAAATAACAAGAACGTGCGTGTTTAAACGAAATGAAACGGTCCGACGTTCCGTCGAGTTCATTAGTGCGTTTATCGACGACAGTTATGTCGCTGTCGATACGGAAACTTAATTAGCTGCTTTAAACCGCCGAGTCAGATGTGTAACGAGTACTGACACTCAAAATACGAAAGGCACTTCTGCGTAAAGAGAGTTCATTATTACCTAGAGTTCATTAAATATTACCTTCGCCCTAGTGCAAGTAAATAATTTCTGCGATTTTGTCAAGTGTTGTCTTCCTCGTTTCATTAAACAATGTTTACATATTGTGTATTTCTTTATCAATTAGTATGCTAATTAATCAAGGTGAAACTAATTTAAAATGGTGGTGTGTAATGGTTGCATAAAAACCGTATCGTTTTATAATAGAACGGAAATTGTCCGATTAGATTTTTCCGATTAGATAATTATTAGCTCGTTAAAGTGATAATGCTCGTCCGGCAGAGGAGCGGATAGTTGTAGCTAGACGAGGCGTAATTATCATATACAATATCTTCAGAAGCAGTATTCAACAGCAATTTGGCCGTATACAACGAGTTCATTACCCACGTACTATTCCGCGTGAGCGAACTGAAGTGCACACTCGCCCCTCATAAATTTAACAACTCTGTCGGAATAAGGTAAACTCATGACCTATCTATCCGAGCGCATTAGAAATACAACGTGAATTGATGCCCGCTACCCTTTTGTTGCTGGAGTCTACTCCCAGGCGTCCGATTCCATTCGAACCGGGATTGTCTGATAAAATACAGCCACATATCGCACAAAAGAAAACACGGAGAAGCGATTGCGTTTTTATGAAGTTGGCTATCGTGCTGTAATGCTAGATATTTTGTTACTCTCTATACCATCAATTACTTTTCACCTGTCACGTAAGGGGGGAGAATAAATGTTTGCATGGTATCGATTCCGCTGTGCAATCGCTAATAGTGTTCCACTGCAACAACACAACATTGCTTAAATTAAGAGGGATTAATCAACTGACGACTTCACTTATTACACGTTTCCACGTGTTTTAACATTTTTTGAATGAAATTCTCGATGTTCATTTAATTAAAGAATTTATCATTGAATTTATCATTAAAAATGGGGACTATAATAACTAAAGCGACAGAAATATGCGGAAAGGATGAAGAGCTATGCATGCAAAATTTCTCGCACGAAGTAGATTCGATCAATTTTTTGGAGTGCTCAAGTTTCAAAGAAGACTCGTCATCGGCGCTGTCGCAGCTTTTCATCGTCCTAAATTCATGCATATGGATGAGGTCATAGAAGACAAACATTTTAGTAATACATTTACTTACAATACTTTCCATTAACATGCATTAATTCAAGAACATGCAAAGTTCGGTGAAGATGATTGGAGACGCTCAAACAAATCTTAATTTATTCCGATTCTTCTGTTGCTCCGTGATTTTCATGATTTCGTTATTCGCGGATATTCTCTCTCTTCTATTGTCCCGAAGCAGATCATAAAAGAAAGCAAATTTCATTATCAGAGCATTTGACGAGGTTTATTTTGTTTAGTAAAAATGTAAATCACATTTCTGTTAATCAAAACTTCAACGAACTTCTTACACCACTTTTAACTTGATGTATCCATTAATGGTGAATAATTCTTCTCCCTGTAAATTATTCTATAAATATTTCCTTCATAGTTTGTAGGAAATTCGCCAGAATTAATATATGCAATTACATTTTGCTCAGTTCAAACAGAATTATATGGATTTACATGGCAAACTTGAGATCTCCCATTCACATTCGGTGGATTACGCGTATGTATGGTCTCCCATGGCGAACAATACCCTTCCAACACTGCGACGAGACTTTCGCGAAACAGTTTGATTGGTCCCAATGAATGATCGCAGTGTCCATTGACTATAATTGACTATCAGACAGTTGAAGACCCTCGTTTCCCCACTGAATCCTCTTATCTTCGCTTTGGGCCTCAAGTTCGCACGGCAAACCCATACAAACGGAAAATCTACGTCAATCGAATTAAACGTTCCTCACGAAAGCAACGTTAAGATTTTCTGAACGAAGACAGGTTGGCGGTAGAAAATTGCTTCGTGCAGGTGAGCAAAGCACAAATTGAACGACGCGGCGGCCGCGGAGAATTGGAAACGGAGTACGATACACGTGCAACGAGGGATTCTGAAATAATTTCGTTCACCTTCCAATTCTTCGTACTTCGAGGCAGAGCTGGCAGCGTACGCGGCTCCTGACGCGAAGTTTTTGAGGGAGTTGAAAAATCCGCTCATTCTCCAATTAGGAACGCCACTCTTTCTTCTTCATCGTCACTTTCACCTCTCCCGCCTCTTGTTGCACTGCGTACAGCCGCCTTTCAACCGTTTTCGTGATTCATCATCCGTCGCCGTTGCGTTCAGTTTCTCGAAATCGTGTTCGATTGTGCCGCGTTCCGATGCTTCTTTCGCGCGAGACGCATTTTTATCGCGTGTCTGAAATTTCGACGGGCTCAGTTTCCTCTGCAACGCGCTCGCATCAAACGAGAAACTTTCGTTTGGACTTCTGACGCGCCTCGCTCGCGATTGGAAGGACGATTCGAAATTCGTGATCAATAAACTGCGGATTCTGTGTATTTGTGAAAAAAATCAATAGGTCAAATACTAAAATTTAAGGACATTGTTAAATTATTTTCGACTTTCCGAGACGATTAAAAAAAATGTTTATTTAACTTCGGTTTTCTATAATAGAATTGGGCAATTTTTATTTCGCATGAAGATCCGCTGTCTAGTGATCGTTAAGTCGAAAAGAAAGAATTTATTCGTTCAAGGCTTTGTTGTCGAGAAAATCGAGTTTGAGAATTCAACGAGTACGCGCACTATTATTGTAGATAGGAGTCGGCTGATATGTCTGATCATGACCTACCGGTTCTACTTCCTGCGAAACCAGCGCACGCGAACCCAACGGACCTTCAAACTCATTTTCCTCGAAAGCGAAACCTTAAACGAAAAAACATTATTTTTTCTTCTCGTCTTATTTTTCATATAGATTCACTTCCTTATGACTTTTGTTTAGATAACACCTTGTATATGAGCGGTTCAATGTAAAAGTGGTGTAAGTGAATTTTAATTATAATGTAACATTATCGTGGTTATCACTCTTCGATATTATTGCGTTAAAACTTTTGCTGAATTCCTCGATATCGAATAATTAGTTATTTTGATCTGCACCACTCTTTCATGAAACGACTCAAGTGTTTACGATAGTAGAACTAAATTTTATAATGAAAGCTAATTTCGTTGCGAAAATATCAATATTGTTTCGGATGAATTGTATGCGATTTGTAATCAATGCAGATGTACTACATTTAAAATGTTATTGTACCTGTAGTGCTCACGATTAGCAGAAATCAATGATGGAATTTAATTTTATAATGTTAACTAATTTTCTTGAGTAAATGTGAATTACTAATTCGATATTGGTTCGCATTCTGAACACAAATATCAATAACCAGAAACCCGCGTGTCCGCGTTTAATTTCTTTTTTTAAACAACTTTATTATTACTATTTCCAAATGACAAAATTATTGTCGATTTTGTAATTCTTGTGATTGTGCGATGATCAACAATTATGATTCTGCAATTATATTTACGAATACATAAAAATTTATGGAAAATACACGCACATAGTGTTTGTACATATACATAGAAGGAAATAAATATTTGGGACACATAAAGACACGGAGTAAGAAGAAAGTTCGAACACCCTCAAGAATATTATCTTTTCCCTTCGTGGTGCTCAAACTGTTCTGATATTATTTTAGGTGTGTGTGATTCCATCATGGTTAGAAACAACAGCACTATACTTCATAAAAAGATCGTCATAATAAATAAAACGGTGAACACGTATTATTGAAACAGTGTTCCATTTTATTAATCAATGTTATATTGAACATAACGTTGCATAAAAATTTTGATCAGAATATATTCACTGTGAAATTGAGAAGTTCTTTTATATCCGCGCACATTAATAAAATCCACAGCATCTAATTAATTACGAGTCTGCAATTTCTCCAACCTCGTTGTTTCACAATACCTACAAAAGAAGGGACAGAAACGATGTTCCACGAAATAAATGACAATATACAGAACAAGCACAATTCTCCGTCAACACTGTTGAAGATAAATAAGGAATATCAAAGAAGGGGATGAATTTCTTCGCGTCGGAAAAGTCTCCTGCAGAAGAGTAACTGTTTCCGTGGAAATGGATACACTCTCGTGACGTCCGGGTTGTTGACAACAAATGACCCAACCCCCACTTCATTTTTTCTTAACAGTGTCTGTGCAGAGGTACCACCTGTTACGAGGTACATAATGTGGAGCTGATGTAACATATGCGATCAATCTTGCGAAGAAATCCACGCTCCCAATACCGATACAAGATAATCGGCCGTTCGATGATTCGTGTGACGCATGGGGTGCTAAGTTTGCCCCTCGCGTTTCTGATACTCCGAAAAATCGCGAAAGAAAACCCGAACGAAAAAAAGTATTAAATTCACAGAAAACACAAGACTCTAAAAGTATCGGGCACCGAGTGAATTTGAAATTATTCTACAACAATTTTGACAGCAAAGAGAAATTTCCGACGGAAATTCGAACAATTTCCGCACGCGTCTTCCGATGTCGAAACACGGAACGGCAGAAGGTTGAAGTGTAAAATGGGCAGACAAATAAAATCGTGCACATCGGATTTTCGGGAAGGACGGTCCGCGGGGGTTGCATATGGTCGCCAGAGCCTACGTCGTCGAGCACTCGTGCATCACAGTAACTTCACGGGCACGCGTATTCACTATAAATCGGTCGCAGAAGGTATTAACACAGTGTGACCGCGTTTCGATTTATCTAATACAATTCGGGGGCAAGGCATTGATTTCCCAAGTCCTCGAAGCAGTCACGTCGGAAATGCTACAGAATAGAACGACCCGTTTGTAAAGACTGTTGGCATCCGGATGGCACCCCTCCTAAACAGTTGCTCTAAATATTCCCCACCCTCTAAATATTCAACGCTCTTGTATAATTCAAGAGCCCGTGTGTGTATATATATATGTGTGTGTATATATGCATGTATGTATGTATATAGGTGTGTATGCGTGCCTGTATGTGTGTGTAAGCCAGGAATATCATTATGATCGGTGGAGGCGAGCGACGACGTTCAACGTTCCTGATCGCGGTCAAGGATGGACGACCAAAACACACATCATCCCTGACGACCCCGGTGGCGTCCAAGAGAGGCCTTACCATTGTCAGGTCGTGGATCGACGTCGTGATAGCGTGGTGTCGACGTCGTGTCCCCGGGAACGCACTCCGGACTACGCATCTGCCGTCATCCCGTCGATCTGTGGCAACGAGGACTCACCAGCGAACCACGTCCACCCCTGCGTACTACTCGTCTCGCACACTTTGCTTCTCCGCATGCAGGGCCGACCGTTGGGGACGATCGAACACAGATACACGGAGGCACGCGTGGGCGAAAAGAACCGAAGGGACACACGCAAGACAAAGACAGAGAGAGAGAAAGATCAAAAGACCTGGCAGAGGCTAGCGAAGGTCCTGATCGGATGGTAGGTCGCTAGAACTGAGCTAGCAACGGGCCGTTCTTCGGAGAGCAAAGCCGAGCAGAGCTGATACGTGTCGAGTCAGCTGAACGCGACCACTACGTCGACGACGACGACGAGAGGGAGCCGCGCGTGCGTCCACACTGATAATAACCACGAAGGGCAGCTAGCACGGTAGGGGTAGCTGTCTGGTGGAACCCTGCAATAGGCACTGAAGCCGTTCCACGAACCGTCCGCTACCTTAGCGATCAGTCACTCCCGGAAGGCCGCATGCGCAACCACCCACACCACTAGCAACCCCACTGCGAAGAATTTGTATCCGTGGGGTTCTCGCGTGTCCCGTCGAACACTGCCAACAGGAACACCGCGAACCCAGGGGTGGTTCTCTCGAATCGCGTCGCCTTTTTTCACCAGGCTCTGCCATGCCGACGTCGCAGTGAAACGAGTAAGGAAAATGACTGGACGTACCAATTATTCCTGTCGTTTCGGGTTTATGGCAAAATCGTTTCGAGCAAAACTGCTTTGCTTCCACGTTCAACGATGGTGGAGAGCCCTCTTCAGAATATTTCTTCCTCGCATTTAACGAGATTTCAAGACTATCTGCATTTCAATGAAAAAATTTGTTTCCAATAAGAAAATAGCAACCTCGTCACATTCTGGTGTAATTTGTACCGCAGGCTCTTCGTTTTTGCCGATGGACGAACCCGGGGCTGAAATTGCAGCTTCCTCCCTCTCCGCAAGCGTCTAACCCTTCTTCGAGGCTTAAGGAATGCTTCAGGTTTGCGCTTTTCTATGATTGTCTTCGGTTTCCTTTTCTTCTTCTTCTTCTTCTTCTTCTACTTCTTTTGTCTCGGGTTTGGAGGATGCTTGAATTGTTGGGATGGTCAGAATTCGGGTTTTATATTTCGGGGAGGAGGGTTTAGGGGTTTAAGGGCATGGTGGCAGAGTGATAGAGAAGATTTTATCGCGCCCTCATCGCGGTGCAGCCGTCGATTTTAATCCACGTACACAACAAAGCCGAGCGCTACGGATCGATGAACTTATCGAGTCGGTCCCTTTATGGGTCAGTCGGAAATGTCGTCAGAATCGGCAACAACGGAGACTAAGGCCATCAGATACGCTCGCGGATGGAATGCGTGTACGCGCGCCCTTCATGGTACACGCGAAACGAGAAAATTCCGACGATGAAAGTGAATTTCGTGGCTTCGAACGATTTATTTTGATGCTCGAGACGCTGCGTCGGGCCAACGAAGTGACTAGATTTGATTATGTTTTGCACATTTACTTGAAAGTCAAGTTTTTCAATTTTGTATAGCTTCTAAAGCATACTGTATACAATATATATAGCAGTGAAATAGACTTATTTGGTTTCAAAATGTGATTTTTAGTGTAAAATAAAAAAAGGGATTTTTGTGCCTGGAAACAGTCAGATTTCTGGGTTTACTGTTGTTTTCAGAGAGTATTCCGTGCAGCAGTAGGATAGACGGCTTACTCGAGAGGTTACAAAATGCAGAAGATGGTTTAGAATTTACTATGTTGCTCATGTGACCTACTTTTCATATATCCGAATTTTTCTTAAAAACTGTAATCTATTTTGCATTGATTGCACTTCGAAAACTGCAACCACAAATTATACACTTATATATTCTACACTGATTTAAGTATAACTCTCAATATTTCAATTTGCTTTGAAATTTTTATGAGCATGAAAATATTTATTGCTCGAGAACGGGGTAAGTAGGGCGGGAGTTATGAAACATCCTGTATATAACTGAGTACACAATAAAGCCAGAGGGAAATATTTATACATATTTCGTGAACATATTCTAACCTTCCTTTACATTAGACATACCGTACTTAAACGTTTAGTAATGTAACGATCAGTTTCGAAGAGCTTATAATAAAAAATTCGGTGTGGGTCAGAGTTGATCCGATATTGGATTAACTGCGTCGCTATCGGATGATTAACCTCTCGAGGGTCAACCCGATGAAATCGATACCCCCCGCCAAGCATTCTCCACCCTACGATCGAAATTTGCCCCCTCCCCTAATTATAATATTAACCTAATATCTATAAAACATAAAATCATTCTTTTATAAATTACAAAAAAAGAAATGTTATCCTGAATCCAAAATTTACGTACTAAATTTGTAGGTTTTATTGAAACGTAAAATTGTTATTTATATTGTTTCAAAAGTAAAGAACATAGTCATTTAAAACATTTTTTGTTACTGTGCTCACGAAAGAAGTCATAAGCAAAGGGTTAAAAAAATTTCTTTTTCAATTTATTAAAAATCTCTTTCATTCGATGGGCTTTGAGGTTATCGGGACTTTGAAACAGTCCCAGAAATTATCCGCGTTGATTATCGTGGTTGGTCGAGTCCAAGGATTGCGGAGAAGGATTTCCGTATTCGTAAACATTATCGCGGAATAAATACGTATCCGAAAGCAGGCGGGATACGACGCGGTCTCATTTTCCGCTGATTAGTGTCGACGATAAGCGGAACACTATCGTTCGCGTGGCCAGGTGCCGGAAATAATTAGGAGCACTGCCAGGAGATCGGCGATACGTTTCGCAGGGAACGTCGACGCTCATCCCGGACACGACGACGGAAATAAAAATCGCGAATTATCGACATCTTCCGCCTTGAATCTGGTTCAATCTCGAGGATGGTGACAGCGGCGGTAGTTGAATATTGATTAAAGGCGAGGAAAGGATACCCGTTTACAGATAGAATTACCGTTTTCGATGTCAACAACGCCGGATCACATATTCCCAGCCGTCTCTGAAACACGCGACCCTTTTCCCTCGCGAATCCGAACCAATCCGATTCGTTTTGATCCAGCAGCTTCGCGCGATCCCTTATTTTCAGATTCCGCGCGCTGCTGACGGTCAGTGCTCTCGAATTTCAATAGACGGTAATCAGACTGGCTATTCGAGCGATCCGGCGAACCATAGGTTTCCCCTAATTCGAGTTTTACCAACCGGTTTCTTTGTCACCGAAACATTTCGCGCCCTACTTCGTCCCTCTTTTTACAGTGGAACTTACAAATGGATTTCTAAGAAAGCAAATAACATGGTTATTTAAGAGGAAGCTGGAAAAATAAAAATTTTAAGAAACAGATGATCATTTTCGTCCTCATTAATTTCACGAAACAGAAAAAAGAATTTAAAATAAAGACATAAGATTCTTATTTATCACAAGTTTGACTTGTTCATTAAAAGAAAACGGGTTAGATACGGGAATAGTAAAGTCGTCGTACAAATGCAAAGGGTTAAAAGTGCTAAAAATAGTGCAGCGAGCCCATAATTGCATTTCCACGGGACAAACTATACAATTGCATGTACACCTGGACTTTAATAGCGGAAAAGCAGGAAAACGGCGTGAGATGAATATAGTAATTTTTAATGGCTCAGATAAGAGATAAACGTGTCCAGTAGGAAGAAATAATAAATGGACGATAAAGTAGGTGGGGAAATAACGTGCACGTAAACATTGTATTCATGCGAACACCGGAGTATGAGTTCTGGTATTATGTAAACGGTGAGCTCTATGATAAACGGTGTAATCATCAACGCATAATCCGGGCAGATATTATTCAGCAGATACGCTCATTTCGTAAGACCGTGTTTTTGTCGGGACGATGGAGGACACATCGGGGGTAATGACTCAGAAACAGTTACTTAATATTTTGAACGCTTCGCTGAACTATTGAAGCAATCCTGGTAAAGAGAGAGAGAGAGGAGTTTAGAGGCGTTTGAAAAATTGCGCGAGGTCAATAAGTTTCTGGAGCTAAGGATGAAAAATTACCCTCCGAGTATCCTCGTCGCCTGAACGGAGCGAACGTTTCGCAAAAGACTGTCCTGCAGAGAAATAAAAGAAAAGGAAGATCGAAAATAAAGTGGCGAGGGGTGCCTCGGTGATTTACTTTCTTATCTTACCTCAAAGCTATCATTTTCCTTTTTTATGGGTTTATTGACAAGTCGCTTCGTTAAAAATATTGATTTTTTAGCAAAATTGTAATTGTCTGCTATAATCTTTAAATGATTTTACTTTTTTTCAATATGTGGACTTGTTGTTCACCTAAGTTCTTAAACTCCAAAAGCTATTGATAAAAATTTCAACTGAATCATTTTTTTGTCGAGGATTATTTTATCACAACTTTTAGAGAATGTTCATAAATCAGTCAAAATATGTTCTATTACTGTCGATGAATTTTTTGCATGGCTCGTTCAGTCGAGGAGATTAATGCAGGGATGGAATTTGTTTTTGACATTTTGACATGGTATGGGGTCGTTTCAATCACTTTTATCTGTTCTATCGAGGTCGCTAATTTTGAAAGGTTGAAATTACTCGTGACATTAACGTTTAATTGCCATTCACATTGGCCGTTTTACAAATGACTCTTATCATTCTAGAAGCTATTTCCTGGTGGTTGAACAAGAAAATTGCACAATTTCGGTTTTCTGTGCTAAAATGTTACCGAACGGAGACTGAAAATTGTAAGATAAAACTGAAAGCAATATACGTAGTAATAAACATACAAAGGATGATACCGGAACAACAAAATTACACAATTCAATGTAAAGACCACGTACCTGGAAATAAAAATTAAAAGAAAAAATCCCACCTCCTGCACCCCTAATAATCAGCACGGTACCCGCTTTAATTCCTGCAAAGGCGAAAGCAATTAAGTTGCCATATTTATGTAAACGAGTGAAGAAAAACGCACGGCTGTTCGACGTCGCATAACGATTTCCTTGATTCTTTAATGCCCGGCATTCACAGCTCCCGAAGCTCCGGGAGCACTAAATACTTTATCGAGCGATAAAGTCGTTTAAGTGAACGACCCCTAATTACACAAGCTGGTAAACCCTCTTTATAGCCCGACTGTACATCGATGGTCGATTATGAAAGACGATAAGAATAATCTCGTTGAAAGTCGTGAAAAGTTTAACGATTCAGTAAGTCCGAAACGAAAAGTGTATGGGAAAAACAAATAAAAAAACGCCGTCGAGAAAAACGTCTGGAATCGTCTGGAATCATCCGGACGTGAGATAGGGCAGTCTGGAGGGTGGTGGATAAAAATTGTTCTCTGGTTGCGCCACCGCTTGATGAAGGGGTTGAATATCTTTGGGGGTGGAATGCGCGACGCCCCATAGTGGAACGAAACGCCAATTTTCTTGAACATCGTGCGAAATATTTAAACGCCGAAGTTTTTTACTGCAGATTAGATAAATTTTTGTTAAGTGACTGTGGCACAAAAAGAACTTTCAGAACTGCCTTTCTGAACAATTACCACCTAAATCTTTTTCATTAATTGTGTCGGCAAATCCGACCCACTACAATTTGTCAATTTCAAACTAATTGTTCTAACTTCACAAAAAATATTGAATTCGCACGGTCCAGTTTTGAAAGATATCTTCCTTGTAAGGGCGTCTGAATATTGTTGTGGGTGTGCGAGAGTCACGCAATGTCTCGCGGTGCGTCGCAACGTGGGGGTTCATCGTGCTAAATACGGGATCCGAAGTAATGGAGAAGACCTGAGGAAAGTTCCGCATTTCCGTTTCGCAGGCGCAACATCATTAAAAGTTTATCAATGACGGGAAACGTCGGCGGTTCGGCCGCACGTACCGCACCAGGGGCATGCGTGGTCGGCGCGATACTCGCGCGGCAAAGTCTAATTATTGATCACCGAGCCGCTGGCACGTGAAGGAGGCCTTTTTGTTTTCCGGAAGTGTCCGTGACGACACAGGTATGAGTATTTGCGATACCGATATCGCCAGTCCTCCCTTCCCAAGTGTATCGATAACGGGATTCCGAAAGTGCTCGCTTTTCAAGTGCCTACGAAAGTGCACACCGATCGCCAACGAAAAATGTCCCCATCGCATAGTGTTCTAAAACGACCATCTGACCGTGAGAGCCTCGACATTCAAGCTCCCAAATCCCTAAAGGGTCTCTATCAAACTTATTCAACCCTTGCTAATTTTCTTATACATGTACTGTAGTTTCTTACGATCCAGTTCATTGTTTCGATAAAACATTAATAATTGTTCAAGGAAAGAATTTCTTTCGCATGTTATTGATGCCTTTGGATTCTTTAATAAGTACATTTTTGTGAAATTGAAGACAAGTGATCGTAGAGGGATTATGTAAGAACATTGCGAAACACCTAGGCCGAACGGCGACTTTGAACTTTCCGGCACGCGCAGTTTCGCTATGCCTCACGCGCGTTTGCTTATGATTCTAGTGACACAGCTCGCATTCGAAAAATTATGATCGCCGTTTGTACTCCGAAACTTCCTTGAGAACGGTGGACATAAAAGTACATACTTGCAGACTACTTGATACATAGGTATTTCCTTTTTATTCGTTTGTTTAGTGTGCAGTGAAACCTTTAGTGCAAATAGGTACCGTAAACTAGAGAACAATACCGACGGGGACTGAAATTGAATGTAATAAGAAACAAAGTATTACTAAACAATTGCGATTAAGAACAAAATATCAAACTTCCTTGAAAGGGGTGATTTCTAAAGTGATTTGAAGTAAATTTTCCTTTACAAGAATGTTCTCTGCAGCTTTGTTCAGGAGTTATTAACGAAAAACTCTGGCTCGACTAATGCCAAAGTCATGCTCAGTGGGAACTGTGCCCTGATTGGTTCGTGTTTTTGATAATAACTCCGTAACATAGCCGCGGAGAATATGTGCGCAAAGAAAAAAGTTACCTTAAATCACCTCAGGAATCATCCTTTTCAAGGAAGTACATTTTTAGGACACCTTGTATAAAAATATTTAGCAGGAGTACATTCCTCGGAGTTTCTGATGGGTCAAGTAAGTTTCCATGAATTTCCCTTAAGGTATCCGCGGAGCCAGGGATCTTCGTCCGGAAGATGTTGAAGGATCACCATGTTCCCGGAGTAAAGTCCTTCTCGGAAGTCTCTCGAGGACAACCGAGATCTTCCCGGTCGTCCGTCGAAGTCCTTCTGAATTTTCCGGAGGAAAACCGATCTCTTCGTCAAGTCCTTCCCAGGGGGTTCCCGAGGCCGTCTGCGACCCTCCCATCAAATTGAAGGTCTTTTGGAACTATTAAAAGCATATCCGAGAGGTCTGCTTATGAATTCGCAAACTCCTGGTCTTTGTTAGAGGTTCTATGAAATTGTCTCAGACTTCCTGGAGAATTCATACACTTATTAAAATTCTCTTCCTTTTCGAATTCGTGGTATCTCTATTCGTATTTCCTCCTAACTTGTCCGAGTAGAATCTGTACAAGAGATCTTGTCGCAGTCTCCTGAACTTTGTCAAAATGACAATCTCATTTTGCAATGTTTCTTACGTTATTTCTGGTATTAATTTAATAATATTGTAAAACATTTTTCACGTACTGGTTTAGCATGAGCAAAACTGACGTATCATTCCACGTTCTAGTATTATCGCACCTTGACGTAAACTGAAACGTCAGGTCGTAATATTTTAACGTTTCGAACCGATATGAGACATGTTAAATATTATACAATCACACGGAAAATTAAAATTCTCGCACATTTTCTCGCGTCAAACCGGACAGTAATAATTAAGTTACCCATATCTCCCTTTTCTGTAACAACAAAAATAAATCGTCGGCAAAATGAAATTGAATACTTTTTACAGTTCATGTATTCGTGCAATTTCATTGCAAATATAAGCTAAGATAAACATTTTAATGATGATTGATTGCGTTTTTGTCTGGAACAGACTTAAAAACTGAATTAATTAATTTCTATCTGAATTTCATTGTGCAAGTCAATGTATAAGGTTGCAATGTTGGAATAGATTTTTTTTAAATGATGAAGCAAAAATCTCATTTCATAGTCTGACATTTTTAGAGCACACGACATTTCTATGACTCGGGTTTGTCTCGGCGCTTGCGGTTGAACTTCTGCTTCGGTTACTCCATATTTATGAATGCAAAACAGCGATAACGTAAATAATAAGGAACCGGTGTGCAGTGGCGGAACTGTAAATCGCATCGCGGTTTTTAACGTCGGCCAGCACAAAGATCGCTTCTTGCAGAGCGACGTTTTTATTCACGAAAACGAAACACGAAGTTCCATTGAACAAGACAACGCGACGCGTTGCGTTCCCGTGTTATGAGAGGGCCTATTGTTTATTCAGAGTAACTGGCCGTGGTTAAAACATTGCTGTTTCTTGTACGCTACTTCCTGCTGTCCTAATCATAGTGGTTCGCAGAATTGTAAAGTGCAAATTGTGGTGGCACCGTGCGGCTTCAAGCCGGAAAACAGTGTTACAATGAAATTGCAAAACATCCTAAGGTAACTCTTCCATCAGAAAATGCAAATTCTTCCAATAAACAACATCAAAACAGTCCCTATTCCTCCTCAACCGCCAATTTGAAATTAAAATTTGATACAACCTCTTACTTGGACAATTCACTCTGGTAGCTTAAAATCACCTTTCACGATTCCAACATTTTGGCATTGCATAAATTGATTCGATTATTTCTGATTACTGAAGTGTATTTGACGATTTAATAAGCGTTGTTCCAGTTGCAATCATTTGTTTGTGGATTAAAATATTCGAGTTATTTTAAACGTTCAATATTGGTTCTCGATTTATTCAGAGAGGTCATCGACTCTCGAGTCCCATGAATAGAAGGATGAGACAGTTTATTAAGCATATGCTAATTTATATACTCACTATGTTTTCGGCTGTAGGCTTGAAGGTACGCTGTAATAATGTCGCATTGTTTTTCACGCTTGATGCTGAGATAATCCTTCCGTCGCAGCTGGCGGATCAGCAAGCTCCCGGTATGATTGATATGGTCTCGTAAATTCCGTATTAGAATTTGAAGTTCGCTATCGCCTGCAGAAGAAGAACCATTCGCTGTTAATAAACTGAAAATTGTCCTGCTGTCGTAAACGTATAAAATGTACAATCTAATAACTACGATGATCGAAGTCCGATTTTTGTCGCGAAAAGATTGACAGAACTTTGAAGGATGGCGGGGAAGCAATGTTCCGGAGAGCGAATTATGCGAAATCCAAAATGCAACGAGTACGCAGGGTGTGCGGTAGATTGCGGACGACACTTTCGAATTGAAGGGGGCGCGTTCATGCGAGTTCAGGTTAGGCGAGACAAGGCGGGACACCGCGAGGAGTCCGTGAATTGAAGCCGCAATCTTGATAACGGTCCGAAAGGGCTCTCCCTGTGTACACACTCGGTCCAAGATTGCAGTTTTCCAACTCTTCCCGCTGTTACTTATGCTCCCTACGTACACTGGAATCCAGCCCGGAAGAGAGACTGCCGGGTACCGACACTATTTTCCTTTGATCATTCTGAACACGAGGCCAGATGTTCTCAATCGCGCGGCTCCCGGAAGCCCGCCTAAGCCCGCCTTAACTAAGTTGAATTACGTTAACTTCCGCGTTAAAATTTAAATTGAAGAACTATCCGCGAAATGGTACATCTACGGCGCATATAAAACGTCACGGAGAAATCTTTGACGGGCCCTGGGATTTTGTAACGGGCGTTTCGCACTCCACGCACGTCCGCACGACATTGCGTATTCATATCGACACGGGCCATCAGGGATTAGCGAAATGCTCTGTGACTTTGTCTCTCGGAGCACCGAGAATTCAATATACTTAATTCTGCAAAAGGAATCCGGGTCGTTCCGATACGATTATTCTGTCCTTAACCCATTTCGATCTACTAAGAAGAAGACCTACGTCAGAATTAATCACTACTTCCACGTGTATTTTGTCAATGAATTACGCAGTTCATAGAAATTGAATTTTTTGGTCGGTTTGATCAAGAACGTCACGGCGAGTCCACAAGGTTGCACTTTCTACGTAGGTTCTGTCTTTCAGACTATGAAACCTCAGCCCTATTTTTCCGTATGCATGTTCAACGAAGCAGCATCGTCTATAGAAATAAAAGGAGTGGTTCTCCCGTTGAAAAAAGGGGAAAAAGTAGCACTCCAAGCCAAAGAACCTTCTCGCCTTGAAGTCGACGAGGTCGCTTGTCTGTCTGGGCAACGCGACCTCTTGTCTCGTCAGCTTCTGCCGAAGTATCTTCGCCTAATTCGAATGGATTTCGAACCTCCATCACCGCATTCAATCGATATTATAAAACGCATGAAGATTGAAATAGTAGTACAGCGTCATACATCTTAATTGCTCAATCTTGACTTCGTCGAATAAATCACTTCCACAGGACGGAATTTTTCCGGTTGCTTTGTCATTGAAATTGTTACAAATCTATTCTGAATTCGCATCGAAGAACAAACTATTCTCCTGACGCAACGTCGAGGGGCAATCTGAAACGTTATTATCTGTAATGACAAGTAGTCGCTTTCGTTAATGGATTATTGTGAAGGAAACGATAATGCAGAATTCGCAAACGTTTCTGCAGTGTCCCATCTACGTCCCTTCCGTAACAATCGCATTCGTTCCCTCTATATTATGAAATTCTACGTGCTAAATAATCGCTCGGCGTGGTTTGACAATGAGAAAAGCTTCCACAATAAATGTCCCCGATGTAAACCCATTTATCAGACGCCCACGCTCCTCTCTTTTCCATCGGTGTTATAGACATTTCTATCTCTTATTGAGTTACTCTTACTTTTCCATAGCAGACGCGCCTTTTGCAGCTGCCGATGCTGCGGACGCGCCTTCAGGGACGAGGCTGCCGAGTCACTTTCCGATCGTCCCCTGTCACCGTCTGGCAGACCGTAGATATCCAGCAACAGCTGATCCACCAGCGACGAGACGGATCGTTCCTTTCTCGACGGTGCGTCGGGTAACGGCAACGGATACGTCTGAAACACGCGACGATGTATTCCCATTATTGGCAAACTCGAATCAAATTCAACAGATATCTAATTACGAAAACATCCAATCAATCCGCTCTACGGAATTCCAATTCTGTGCTGCACCGGAGAACCGAACCTCCACGATGCACTTTCTTCCAATTTATGCCCGTTTCTTATTGCAGCGAATCTCATTTCTAATCAAATTCTTTTCTTTCATCTTTATATCATTACTTACGTAAAAAATACTCCTATCTACCTTCTGAGCGAAAAATGTGTTTTTTTAACTTGCGGAACTTTTATCTTTATAATTGTAGATTATTTTGCAGGATATTCCACATCAAAATGCATTAAAGATTATTCCTACCTACAGATAATTATTGTAATAAATATAATATTTCTAATCATTTTTTAATGAATTCTTTAATTTTGTTTTCTTAAAATAAAATAAAAAAATTTTGATTTGTTACTTAATTTATATTATTACTTTTGTTATTACGTTCGTTATTGATTTAAAGTAATTCTATCATGACGAAATCTTGCAACTGCATAAAAGCATGAAACATTATGCAAATAACTTTAATTAGCTCCTTGTCACCGCCGAATTAATAAATCAATTATTGCGAATGAGCTTTATTGAGACTGATTATTATAGCTAAGTCGAGTGACTGCACTTTAGTAGCGCATACTGTAATACCGGTATTAATTTCCTATTAACCTTCGACCTTTGATCACCTCCATGTTCGCGATCATTCAGTAAGCGAGATTAGTGGGCGTAGTAACGCCGTAGCCTTAGCTAGCATATAAAGCCGAAAGAAGTAACTGTGAAACAGGATTACCTTCGGATTCCGAACTTCGGTCTGGCTGTTCGCGGTGGCATTGTTCTTGCAGTCGTATTGCGCCATGTGCCTCGTGTCGCCGACCGATTTCGATCTCTTCAAGCATTTCCTAGGCGGTTTCGCCGGCACGATGCTCGCTCTTCGAATCGGCTTCTTTTTATTCAGCTCCATAAAATCCGGCCCCTGCCAGTCCCTCTGTATCAAGTTGCATTTTCTTCGCGCGTACAACGAGGGAAACTGATATCCGTCCGCACAATAGAGCAGATTTCGCGTCTGCTGGGTGACGTACACGTCACCGAACACACGCTCATTCTCCACGGACACGCATTTCACGCGGTAGCTGATTTCCGCGTATTTCTTCAGGGGCGTCACGTTGCAGCTCATCTTTTGTCAGCTGTTTCGATTATCCTCGAACGAAACTCGAAAATCGACGAAGTAATCCGCGAGATAATTAATCTCTCCAGCTGTTCTTTTCGAAACGTTCTACGATGAGGTTAACATCGTGCCACCACCTTAATCGACATCATTTACTCCATGCGGATCGCAAAATTCCGCAACGCGAACGCGGAAACTCGTTAGCAGGTTAAAACGCGATTGGCTCGCGCCGCAGGAAATGCAGAAAATTATTGCGACTCGTTTCGCAAAAACGTACGCGTGTTCCAACGATTCGGGAGCTCGAAATTAACATAATTGAACGATCCGTTCTCGAGGTCTGTCGTTAAGCCAACAGATAAATCGCCGGACAATACTTCTATGACATTTGCACGCGGAACAGGAGATAAAGAACGACCTTCTTCGCAGTTGCAATTATCTGACATTTATCATTTTTGATATGGAGACGCGCCGTAATTGTTCCTACCGCCACCCGCTGACGCAGAAATCAAGGTTTGCCGAGTCGAACATGTGTCTTTGCTATTGTTGCGAACTGGGCCGGTCATCGCTACAAGCAGAAACGTTGTCGTGAATTATCGGAACGTGTTTTCGCAAACGATCGGTTCCGGTGGCATTATCGAAACCGGTTCGCGTTTGTTCCTGTGTTTCTTGAAATGAAATTTGATGTTGCAATTAATTATTAGAATATCTACCACGTCCAAGAATATTTTGGTTTCGTTAAAGTTTGTTCTTTTAGTCCTTTATTTCCATACCGGCACATTACTCGTTTGCAAATAAATCCACAAACACTGTCACTTATTTTTGCTTTGAGTTCGTGCACGAGTTAAGCAGAATATATGTTCGAACATTTTCGTACGGTGTGTTGAATTGGCTCGACTACGTCCACTTTTTACAGCGCAGCACTGGCATCGTGGCCCTTATCGGGAGTCCGGTATTACACTTCTGGTGGACAGACCGCAACTGGAAGTGTCGGCGATGATAATCGTTTCATTAAGTCCAATACCTACGCTCGCGTTGTCGCCAAGTCTGTCGGCAGAGGTGATGCACACTAATGGAACAGTTGTGCATTAAAATTGCCACGTGTCCAGCGAATACTCGATGTACTCCGGACATCACTGAAAATAAAATCCAATTTGGTCGTTTACAACCAAGACAATTTTATTTCAGCACGGAACATTAATGTAGGAGTTTTAAACGAAGAAAAAGAAGCCATGTGTCCAGTACAGATACAATAAGCCTCGTGGAACGTTGAAATACAAAATTGCACGTTAATAGTCCGTTTACAAAAAAGCCAATTTTATTTTAGCACGAAACATCAGCGTGGGAGTTTTGAAACGAGAAAAAGAAGCCACGTGTTCAGCGAAAATGCAATAAACCTCGTGGAACTCTGCAAAACAAAATTTAAGGTTAATAGTTCGCTTGTTTATGACAAAGGCAATTTTATTTTAACACGAAACGCCAATTCAGAAGTTTTGAAAGAAGGAAAGCAAATATCCTGTCAAAATAAAGTGATCCTTGAGGTTAATAGTTCGCTTTTTTATAACAAAGACAATTTCATTTTAACACGAAACGCCAATTCAGAAGTTTTGAAAGACAGAAAGCAAATATCCTGTGAAAATAAAGTGAACCTTGTGGATCTATACAAAATAATATACAACATTAAAATTCTGCTTGTTTGACAGCTAGAAGAATGTTACGGTTGAACGAAACGTCAATACGAAGTTTCGGGAGAAGAAAAGCGAGAAGTTGGACGCGAAATGAAAAACTTTTAATTATTTTATACCCAGGACAGCGTAGAGGAGGGTCGGAGCGATTCGGTTCTCCCTCGGGTTTACTTTCTTGGCTCGCGATTCGCGGGTAATTGCCGACGAAAAATGTGTCTTACCGGTCACGTCCTGTTCCCACACCGTTCCCGCGGACGTTCTCGCAGGAAGTTCGTTGGGAAACGCGATTTCAAGCCAGTCAACGAAACCACTACTGTTATCGACGTCGCTGATAGCGCGACCGATGTAATGTAGTGCATACTCAGCTAGAATTTTAAATGCTTGCGGGGCGTGCAGTAGTCGTTCACCTGGCTGGTTCAATAACCCTCTTTCCTCACAAAAAAGAGCGCTCCGAAGGGACCGAGCCCCTATCTTCTCGCTGGCAAGTGCATACACCCGACTATTTTAAGCGTGAACCTGTTTATAAATACATTTTACGTAACAGCAAAATGTGTGACAGACCCAGAAATTTCATCTCCTTAACAGTCTTCACGCGTATTCTCTAAAAAACAGCGAGAACGATTCCTTGGCACAAATATAAATAAATGAGAAATATAAATTTAAATTGCAAGCATATTTTATATTAGAATTACTAATTGTACTTATTAAGCATCTTCTTGTCACGATGCAGTTTGAGTATGAGTTTGTTAAATTTTTAAAAACATGTATTCATAATGTCACTTTGAAAATTATGAAAATGATGTGTTCTGGTTTCGGTGGAGTGTAATTTCGAATTTTTAATTTCAGCAGTAGTCTGGCCAGCCATGGGATTATTGTTTGATCGATTGCGCCCCTCGTTCGAGATACTGTCGCTATAGGAACGAAACATTTGTGGCCGATGTCAGAGCAGAAATTACAGCGTAGTTCCATGGTGTTCGACGGAGATTATGCTTTGGGAAACTGGCGTCAGGATACGTTTGTATCTGGATTAATCCACCGGAGGTCCGAATATGATAGAAACGCGATGTGTGTGCGCAGAAAAGAAGGCACAGGAGGAGGAAAAGGACGCGTTGGGTCCTCGCACCGATGACATTTACGGAACCTGCAATCTTCCGACTCGTTTCATGTACCCACGTGAGTCTAAATAATTTATCAATAGCAACGTTTCGCACCGTACACGCTCGTTCGATAGTTCCGAGCCCCATCTATCCTACTGAATTTATTATATTGACCCTTTGTGCCACGTTTCTCTTTCGTTTCTCGCGCGCTCGGGTTATATATGAGATTACGGTATCTTGATAATAATTTTCTGTTACGTATACGTTTTATATCATTTTGCGGTCGCGGATTTACTTTTTGAAACGAATTTTTTTATGCAGTTAAAAGTTTCTTTCATTGCAAAAATAAAACATTGTTTGGAATAATCAAACGTTACAATGGTTAAATTGAATATTCCAATAAAGATCGTTTCCAACTTCTGTGCAGCAGTGAACAATATCGTTACCGATAGCAAATTATAGAACGATGAATACGTCTTGCAAGACATGTTTGTTCTGCAGTCTGATTATGTGACCGAATTAATTAATGGAAATTTAATTAATATCGATATGCAAATGTGCGCAGGCGGTTCGCATAAGTGGTTTCCGATTCGCTTTCGTGTATCACAGGAATAACAGACTTCGCGGAAGACAATTCCTATAAGAAGTTTCTCCGTATTAAAACGATAACGCTCTGCTATTAATAAGCCAGCGCTCACGATCGGTACTCTCGCCGAGGCTTATCGGTGTTTCAGAGCATTTTTGCACATGTCGCAGGAACCCTTCACAAGATAGCCGTTGTTGGAAATGTACACAATTCCTCTCTTTCAACGCATCTTTCGCTGTTACCCGTTCTGTGCTATAAAGACGGAAAGAATAATTTACAGAGAAGCGTATAAAATCGTACTCGCGTAATTGCATCCATGAAATCTACCCCGTCGAAAAACAGCATAAATTATTATTGTACAAGTAACACTGCGCGTCGCGTCGGAAAAAGTAGAACGCTAAAAATATCATCAAAACCAAAATATCGAAATCCAGTGCTACTTCGAGTTACTTGATTAATTCTAAATTCATAAATTTGCACAGAGCCTCGAAATAAAACGGCAAAATTTGCTTTGAAGTTCAGCAGCCGCCAGCTTCAAAAGAATACGAGAAGCTGTCGAGCGAGGCCAAAAATTCGGAAAAATCTTTGGTGTCCGTTCTGAATAAGCGAATTACGAATATTAATCTCGGTCGGTGGAGGACGAGGGAGGGGAAGGGTAGTCCAGTGAAATGCAATTTCAATAAAATTGAATTCCAAGATGAAACGCCGGTGGTCAACTTATCACGGCAAGCGAGATACAGAGGTTTTAATAAAGGCAGCGGGAATCGACGCGCGGACAAAATGAATAAAACGTCTAATTTCTACGAAACTGACCAGCGATCACGTCGTATTGGACGCACGCATCGAATGTAATATCATTTGAGAAGTACCCGTCGGTTTACACGCTCGGCCGCTCTTGGATAGGTCTTAATCGCGAAGCCGTTCAGTGGGCATCCAGCATTCTGAGGGAACCATGCGCTTCCTCTTGCTCGTTTATCTCCTGTTATCGGCCAGTGGTCAAGACGCTAGCTCGGAGGAAGTGGACTGCCAGGTTTACAACCATCTTTACGTTTGCCTTGTGAACGGCGTGCTGCAGAACGTCGCGTTCGAGGATGTCAACGAGGTGCAGACGATCGACGACATAGAGCTGCACCTGGAGGGCCTTGGTATCACGGAGATCGCCAAGGACGCATTCCTCGAGGTGGCCAATTCTTCAGCGATCTATCTGCGTGACAACGACCTGACCGTCATCTCCAAGCACTATTTCACCGCCTTGGACCAGCTGACGTACCTGGACCTGAAGAACAACACGATCATCGAGCTAGAGGATGGGGCGTTCGCAAGGCTACGCAGCCTGGAGACCCTGCTGCTCGACTACAATAACATCTCCAGCTTCAAACCCGGCACCTGGAAAGGTCTGAACGATCTCCGAGAGCTGTATGCCACGAACAATAATATTGTTCTGAGGAGGAACATGTTCAGAGGACTCAGACACCTAGAGACGCTCGCGCTAGACAACAATGAAATTACCGAGCTACCCGTAGGCACCTTCGATGGATTGCCGCACATCGATCTCCTGTACCTCTCCAGAAACAATATTTCATCCCTTCATTCCGAGACCTTTCGAGGGCTCGGAGAGGTGAACGAATTGGATTTGGGGAGAAACCCGCTGACGAATCTACCCGCTGGCACCTTTCGACACCTGAAGAAGCTGAACTCCTTGTGGCTGAACGGGAATCGTATTGTCGCGCTTAGGGCCAACGCTTTTGAAGGATTGGATAATTTGTTGGTCCTGTTTCTGAGTGGCAGCGAGCTGCATCACGTCGATATGTCCGCCTTCGGGAGGATGAAGAATGTGACGGTGGATCCTGGGTTCAAGATACGCGGAGCTCTCGTTGACCGTATTTCGAATGTGCATGGACGGTTTCAGTGTCACAGTGTTTCTGATCAGTTGCCGTACGAGTGCGTTGGAACTAAACATTTAAGTGATGATCGAATGTGAAGCGATGCTTATTGTAATCCACAATTTTTGTATCCTAACGAATACTATTGTCAGTCGAATCTATACATATATAAATAACGCTGCAGAGCGCATGGTTTTTTAATAAAGTTTTGTATAAACATTTGTTCTCGATTTTCTTGAACTGAATGAACATTAAGGGATTTCGATAAAGGTTTATGTTTAGGACGTATAAACTTGTTACGCAGAAATTAAAGTTCTAGTCGAGGCTGACCTTTTGGAACCTGTTTTTAAACATTGGAAAATGCATAAACATCATAGTCTATTAATGACACTTACGTATTATTATATCCGTGGTAGTCACAAAATTTCATGATATCGGGCAATAAGTAAAACTGTATGAAATATTGTTGAACGCTTAGGTTTCTCGATAATAAGAGTTGATCGCGAAACAAAGGGCAGTTTATCCGATGAAAGTTATTTTTGCAGGAACATTCCTGGGGTACCGGCAGGACGACAGTCCACTTCCGCATCCCTGTTACAGAAGCACGTCGATGGATTACGGATGGTACGCACCATCCATACACACGGTGCCCACGAGATATTACCCGCGAAACACTTCTTTCAGCCAACATCAAGCTCTCGGCGGAATGTATAGAAACTGCTCCCTCAACACGGAACTGGACAAAAGCATTGTTTAAGTATCTTATCAGCTGCCTATGAAAATAATCCACCTCGATTCAGCTAGCTTCTCGTGCACAATTATTCAATATGCAACTAGAGGATACTTTTCAGAAACGTATAAATTATACACCTTGTATACCTCACCTGTTTTCAATAAATCTTTTAAATATCACTCTACATCTATCTTCAATAACTCTTTTATATATGGTTTTACATATTATAATAAGAGGGTTGTGGATATCGTGCATTTAGATTTTAGACCAACAAACTATATCAATGTACAGATAGTTTTTATTGATGTCGTTGAGAAAATGTTTTATATTTTCGCTGATGATACCATATATCTGAAAACTATTTCTTCGTGCTTTTCCTAACAAGAAAACAATCGAATGTTATCGATCATTGAGAGACAGGGTTAACGAAACGGATAAACGAATGCGTAATGTTCTATGTTTATATATATTCTTTATTATTACAGTTTAGCTTACGCATCGCAGTAATCGTATTTTTTAACAGACCCTACGCAGGCGACCCAGGATTATACTGCGTCCCGACTCTACCGCTGACTAAAATGGTGTCTTTACGCTCGGATTATTGTTTACGTTCACTAACTTTGTCTTCGTTACAGCGTTCTCCGTTATTTGAATTCGCTAGGGTCTTCGGTAATCATCCAATTTTCCGACTTGAGAGTTCCTTTACAAACGTCTGATAATTCGAGTGCATATGCCATTTCATCGATTACGCTGCTTTAGTGGTGTCCATCATAGTGGTAATGATAACTTCAACATAGATTTTTATATATATATAATTTTCGTTTTTTATATATATATATTTATATGTATTTATAAATGTGTGTACATAACACAATGCGACTGCTCAATTTGTCAAAGAGTTCTCAACATTTCAAATGCTTCAACAACCATAATGACCCGCTGAACGTGTCTCGGCAACGTTTCGTCGTCCTGTATGGTACTATTTACCGGTATGCAAGTTTCAATGCTCGCTTCCTATCAAAGAGACTCTGCAAACGTTCGTTCAAGATATATTCGATCAACAGCGCCGCGTCATCGACGATTTCACGGAGCCACCGTCGTCGCGTCGAGGAACAGAAAACCCGCGGCAGCCTGGCTGGCCACCCTTGTCGAACCGAAACTAGTTTGCCCAGCGATTTTCCACATCATGTCACGTATCAAAATGTTCTTAATGGCGTCATGTGAAAAACTGAGCGAACCCGAGAAAGACCGCGCCGGCCAAGAGCAGGAAGCTGTCCGGAACGTCGCCGTCCGCGAACAATCTTATTAAACGTGACGCTTTCGCGTCCATGAATCTTCCTGCTCGACGTCGAACGCGTTCCCGGCCGTGTACTCGTTCAAATCCCTCGATCCCTTCATCGCGAACGAAACGCGGAAGAACCGACGAAAATTTAAACAAATCCGGCCGACACCTGATCTCGTTCGCGATTGTATCTTCAAGTAAAGATTGATCCTTTACACCGTCACCTTTTCGGATAGTGATCCTATCCTCTCTAGGATAGCAGTACGGTAGATCGATCCGTTACGATCTCATTAACATTGCGAAACAATAGGACCCTTCAAATGTTGTTCACTCTGCCAAGACTCGTACGGAGCTCCGTGAAACGGCCTAGCTACCTGTCCCCTAGCGTTTATCTCGTTCCCCGACACGATATTACGGAACAAGTTGCAAGTCGACAACCCAGTCAGGTGGTCGGAGAGAACTTTTCCCACGATATCCTCGGAGGAGCCTTTAAAGGAACACGCTCGATTTCTGGCCACGAGGAGGACCGATCAGCAGCAATAAGACGCAGCAGCCGTGTCAGCGTTATTCCTATACATCGCTTACTACTTGTACCGTTCCCTCGGAGTCTTAATCGTAATTAATACTTTTAATATAAATAATCATTACATTATACCATACTCGATAATCCAATGATGATCCTTAACGGCTAAACGATGACAGATAGAACTCGCATTTTACGCAATTACTTTAACACCCCAATCCGATTGCTCTTCGTCTTACGTGGCGGTTAGATAAACGTGGTAAATGATCTCGCGACCCGGATGATCACCGATCGAACTGCTGACGAGATCGAATTTACGGATATTGCAATCGAGTCGAAACTGCCTTACCAACGGTTTTGTCAGGTTCCAAGCTAGGGAACGATTCGTCTTACGGCTTGTTTAAGCCGTGAGCTTGTCCAGGATCCGCGCAGTTCGATCGACGATCGATCGGAACCGAGTGCGCACGCTGTGTTCGCGATCGCGTCGATCGTGTTCGTTGTTCGTACGATGTGACGTATAATCGAGGCACTCAAAGTTGCATCTTTACTTTGAGCAGCCTCGGCTATCAGCGGGAAAAAGGTGCGCGCTCGGCGATCGGCGAATCGGCGTCCGTCGCGCTGATCGTTGCCGTGGAAATATGGATATTTTATTTGCGGAAGATGGAAATATATCGTATTCTCTATCTTCGTGTAGATATTTTTCTCGATCGTGGAGATTTCCCCGGATCGATCTCGCGACTCGGTTCCGCTGGATCGCTCGAAGCGTCGCGACGCGTCTGGGATAAACCGCGTCGCGATCAGAACATCGATTCAACGCTAACGCTACTCTCTCACACTTGTCTCGTTTGAGGGGCGCGATCGCAAGAAGAATTCTTGCTACGCTCCACTCGTGAATACCTTATATTGTCGTACAATTGATATCAAATATCGTTTCTCGAACTAGAATCGGGCCCGCGCCTGCGGCGTCTTCGATCGCCGATCGGAGAGAAAGTGATCGACGATCGGGGACACCGTCCACGTTCGGAGGAAAACGTGGCGGACACACATTTCTCTACAGGCACGGTCCTCTCCACTCTTCCGTTGTCTTACATACATTATATAGCATTCCGACCAATTTACAATTAATTAGACCTGAAACTTCCCATTTTCCCACATATTTACGGCACCGGTTACGTCCCTGGAACAATAGGCTCCGTTTTGTTCGTCCGGGTCGATAAGCTACATTTGCCTTGTGTCTTTTATATACGTGTATGGTATATAATACGTTTGTGTATACGTGTATGCGTGTGTGTGTGTGCGTGTGTATGTGATCCTGTAGAACGTTTCGTGTACACATCTCTGCGTATGTGTGTGTTTGCGTGGATACGTGTGTATGATTATAGTACATGTTGGCTAGCACTCATTGAAATCAAGGAGGTAACATACGGTTACATAGAGCCTAACTTGCTAGCCTATCATTGATAACCTCGCCTTAACCGATTAAGTACTTCGTTATTACCTTAAATCCGTTACACAGAGACACTGAATATAATGATCAAGGTGTACGAGCGTCGCCGCAATCGGCTAGCCTGTGCTCGATCCGCGTGTATCGGAAGCCGAACCGGCGAGGTTCCAGCTCTGGATCATGGTTGCTTCACAATTTGTGTTCCGACCCTTCATGATTCGTTGTAATTAGATCGTAGTTTGGTGTTACTTCTCACAACCAAAGCGTCGTCGTCCAGAATAGCAAGAACGATTCATTGGTGTTAAATGTTCAGCTTCAACCCAGCTAGGGAGGTGTCTAGTCTCAACCTGTCAGCTAGGTGTCCACCGTCGACCTAACTAGGTAGGTGTCTAGCTTGAACCTGGTAGCTAGGTGTCCACTTTTGACCTAGCTATTTAGATGTCCGGCTTTAATCTGTTAACTTAGAGTCTAGTTTCGATCTAGCTAGGTGGGTATCTAGCTTCGACTTAGCTAGCTACGTGTCTAGCTTCGACCTAGCTAGCCATGTGTCTAGCTTGAACCTGGTAGCTATGTGTCCAGCTTCGGCCTAGCTACTTCGACGTCTAGCTTCTACCAATTAGCTAAGTGTTCAGCTTCTGTCTAGCTAGGTAGGTATCTAGTGTGAGGTTCGTCTACGCGACGAGCGAAGGAGTTAGGAAAAAGGAAACAGAGGATCGACGGAAGGGAAAGCAACGAGGCACTAAATCGACAGCGCGAGCGCCGCGATCTGAAATCGCCGGCTCGACTGCATATGCGATCGTTCGGGCCCCAACTTTGCGGATCGAGCGCTCGTCATGCTCGGTGAGATGAATCCCACTTTAACTCTAGGCTCGATTTTGTAATACCGATCCCGTAGCTTACCACGTGATTCTCTAACCAAGCAACACGCGGAAAACAGTGGAAAATCGGTCGTTACCCTACGACGAGCATAATCGCTTGAGCCTGGTTCTTTTCTATGTCCTTACTTAATACGGTGTCGTCGTCCAAGGCATCTAATTAGTTCCACGGCCTTAAAGTACGCTATTCACGGCGGATTTTAGCCGACAACGAGGTGTATTACACGACACATGGGGATTCTAAATAGATTAGATTGATCTTAAACGCTACTTACGCCAAGGAAAAAGCGGGTAACTTCGAATGGAATGTAACTGTATGGATCAGTTCGTGGAACGGGAATACCTATCCGACTGCTGGTATTGCTGGTACATTGTTACGACGGAAATGAAACGTTAGTTGCTGACGTAAACGCGGTTAAAAGGGTATGAAGAGGTATTAACGGCTGCTCACTACATCACACGGGCACTAGAACAAATGATCGAAGAACAATTTTCGCTAAGAGATTCAGCATTCGTGGTCAAGCGAATGCCCGACTGTGTTGTTCGTTTTGGTGTCTAATTAACTTATCTATATTAACTTTGAAATGTCTAAGTTCGCTCTTGTGTTAATATAGATTATAAGAATCCTTCGTGTACCTCTAGGAGTGTTGAAAGTTGTCTTAGGATGTGTGTGTTCGTTAAATTTTGGGAGATTGTTCGTGGATCGTGTTTCCGGTCCGATTCCGAATTCGTCCCTAAGTGGGTCATCCCCAAGATGTCTCCGAAGGAAGCCTGCTAACTCTAGTCGTTACGTGGATCGCGATAACTCAATGCCGTCGATTCGTCTAGACTCCAACGCTTGAACCCAGCTGCCTTTTCTAGTTTCTATCCTACCTAGTGCTTAAACTTGCACCCCTGAGATATTCGGTAATCTTTAACCGCATCTACGTATCAGTGCAGATCGAACCTGTTCTGCTCAACGAGTCCGTAGAGGCGCGTTTACACTGCTGAAACGATCGGTTCAAACGATTTCATCCTTCTCAGACTTTCAACAATTCTCCCGGCTCCCCTCTGTCAATAGAACAGAGATCGAGGCGTCCACAGTGTACACGCACCCTTAAACTTCCGTTTCGTTCTGCGTCGTGGCGTCAGCTCCGCAAGCACGTTCTGAACCTTCTCGAGGACTTGCCACTCCTCTCGCTTATCCTGAAGCAATGAACGTTGCTCTTGGTTCGCTTTAGATGAGAAAGGGAGCTTCGTAAATTCGGCTACCTTCAAGCCTAGCTTTCAAAGCCTCTACTCTCATCGCTAAACTCCTATGCAGTCTACCACTGTCTACGTTTCTTCGTCCGTAAAAAGAAACCTCCTCGCAGAATTCCATTGAATCTAACGGTAACATGAAACGAATCGTGTAATCGAGGTATTATCGTAATATCAACGTGTTTCTCGGTTTCGTTCGTTCCTCGAGGAATTGACATGTGAAATGAATGTAACGCCTTCGTTTCCCAGCTGATGTTTGATGCCTGGACGGTGTACCTGCACTTATCCACGGATACGAGCAACAAAGATCTCGTCGCGATGATCATACAAATGCAATGGTGCACGTGTCTCATATAAAAAGTATAAACAAGAGGATCACATGGTCAAGTGCGCGGCAAGAGTGTTTTACAAAGAGATAGATAGAGATAGGATAGATAGATGTAGATGGAGACTTTGTAGTCTCGAATGAGTGAAATCGGTGACAAGAAGGGCACTTAAGTTGTCAAGGCACATCAATAACTAAACAGTCGGACGTCTATTACCTCATTAAACTCGTGAACTCGGGAGCCGTTTTATAAGCTGCAATGAACAGTCCAATGAAAAGCTACGAGCCGATAGAGTATCGAGCTCCAAAATTGTGCAAATAGAGGATGGATTAAGTCTTACATCTTTGCATCTGTATATTGCGTCAGCTATTCCGTTCTACGCGTCGTTTCTCAAGCAATTCGAATCAAAAGAATTCTGAAATTGTTTAGCTGGCTTTCATAGTTCTAAGTATGCCCTATCACACTTCTAACTAACGTAAACCATCATCGAAAACGATTCATTTCTAAAAAACCGAAGGTACGTTCCGTTGTAAGTTTGAAAATTCGAACAGAATAGTGGAAGGAATTCTTTAGACTTTCGAAGCTGACACCACGAAGTCTGTCTTCGTCATAATATACGTTGATCAGCCCTTACGCTAATGTAAATTGAGATCATTTGGATAAAAGAGGTTTTCGTCTCTCTCTTGTTGCCGATCGTTGTTCTTATCGGCCAATGTGTTTTTAAATACGAGTACTGTTACCAAAGAAGCGAATCGCAACGCATCGTTCCGGCGAGCGGACACCCGATTATTATATATTTGCAGATCATCAAACGTTCTCGGTTTGCATCGAATTTGCGCGAGCGCAAACAGTAGAATGCCCATTTGTATATTTTTTTCCCTTTCACTCTTTCTTCACTTCGTCCTCGCATGACACCGAGTCAACCACATTCGCGTTTCGCCTTTCCGTGCCCTAGTTCACGAACCCGTTGTTATCATTTTTCTTTATTACATTTTGATTTTCCCATCACACGGTAGTCGATCTTAATTCTACGGACGAACGAACGTCCTTCGTTTTTCGCGAGTTTCCACCCCGGTCCGATCGAAACAGTCGCGACGACGCGAAAATCTCGGATAAACGACCACGTTCCGTTCGTTTCATTTTTTAAAGTTTTTTTATTTTTTAATTTTATTTGGAATCCGGGACAGTTTTCAACATCGAGATGCTCGCGCTGTACGGAAGACAATGAATTTTGAACACGTCCAAATCGATCGGTCGCCGGCCGAGAGAGTTCCTTTTTGACTTGGCCGAAATATATAGTGTCGTGTAACCGAGCCGGCGAACCACGGAATAATTTTTTTCACCTTTTAGTCCGTTTCGTCCAACCATTTTGCGTTGCTCACATGCACGATATCAAAGTACTGTCCGCCATCGAAAGCTTAATGACTATTTGTGCGCATAAGACACAGAGACGCGCGGATCGTGTTCTTCTTGACCGAAACGATAATGGTAACCGTATCGGCGATCGATCCGCTGTCCTGTCTCTAGCCAAATGTTCAAGTATAATGCCCGAATCTCCTCGTTTTTTTTGTTCTCCTCAATCATATTGTATGACGTCGGTTTACAAATATTTTAACAATTTTACAAATATTTTCACCTGCAAGACTTTTCCTTCTCCCGTTATCTTCCCTTCGCAATCCCAGTCGATTTGTTTCCAAATCCCTCGTTTCTTTTTCCCGCTATTTTTTCCCCTCCTTTCCCATTAAATCGTCTTCCTCTCGTCTGCGTTTCCTTTTAGACAATGCTCTATAATCGAAAGTTAAGCCTAAAAATGGTGGATCGCTGGAAGTAAAGTCGGATGAGGAGATGACAGGGGCCTATGGAACTGTTCTCTTCCTGTTTCTGAATCGAAAACCAAGTGCGGCGTTCCCGTAACCGAGACGAGAGAGTGTGCAGAACGGATACGTCGATGGTAACGAAACATAACCGGACGCTCGGAAAAAGTATTATTTATCGTTCATTTAACCTGAGAATCTTCTTAGCCACTATTTAAATGCTGAATACATCGAATACATAGAACCTACATAGTATTTTTTCATTTTTCACTTCATTAATATACATAAACGACCACGACTTTTCTCTTAATCCCCCGATGAATTTTTTGTCTAACCCCCCCAGTATCGAAACACGCAGTTAATTTTGATGGAACGCATAGATTAAATACTCAAGAAAACTCAACGAATTAATCGACCGGTGAAGTAAAGAATAGAATTGTATCGGAAATCAGAATAAGAAGAAAATCATCGATTCGCTCGAACGAATTCAATCAGAATGCAGAGGTACAGGGTAAAGGACGAATCGTTAATCGGTAAACGAATGGTATTTCATTTTTTTTAACGAGTTATGTTTATGTTTATACACATCGCCGTGGACCGTTAGCAAAATTTACATCGTTGCGTCGCGTCACGTGCGAGACGCTAGCGTCGTTTAATCGCGCTCGGTGATCTGCAAATATATCGATGTCGCGCTCGCTCGCGAATCAATCTCGAATATCTAGCGAAATAGAATCGGTGTGTAAGCTAATCTAAATCAGGCCAGCCCAATATAGTCGATAGAATCTCAGCAACAGCAACAAATCATTGTAGAAGATATGTAACGTAAATCGTTTTTCTATTATATAGTAAAGTTATGAGTTGCATCGTTCAGTACATACTGATCTAACATAAATAAGCTTCGAGGAGATCTCCTTTGCTCCAGTACTTTCGTTCGATGAATTTACATGTCGCCAAATATACCGGCGAACGTTTTTCGAAGATTCTTCATGGTGTCCTCGGAGTCTTCGTTCTGAGTCTGGCTTCCTTGCCGGTGGAAAGGTACTCTGGATGGTGGCGGATCTTCGGGGCGTCGTCCGACGGAGGGTGCGCTGCTCACTGTGCTCGATTGTGATGCTATGTACCAAGGAATGCAAAATTAATCATATCACATCAACAGATTCAGATTGTTACTGAAGTTAGAAGATTCCTAGGATTTAAGTGAGATGACTTTGAAATTATAGGGGACTAAGACTCTATAGCTTTAAACTGAGAGACCTATGTAGGTACAAACCTAGAGAATCATGGCGCTGCAGTGGAATGTGGCTGTCCGTGGTTGAAGTGTCAGTGGGAATAGCAGTTGTAGACCCTACAGACCCTATGCTTCCTATGCTTGTCATAGATCCTAAGCTACCATGCGATCCCAGAGGTACGGGTGGTGGTGCTGAGCGATCTTCAACTGGACTTGTTGCTTGACTAGTGCCAGTTATTGACCCTCTGGACGCTGTTTTTGTCAACACGCTGGGGGGTCGGCAACATACCTGAAAAATTATCCCAATGTTAATATCCATTGGCCGTTTGTTACATCAAATTAAGAAAAGAAAACTACAAAACTACGACATGGTAGACGTCACATATGTGTCACGGTTAGACCGTCTTTACAGTTCGGTATTTCACCGAGTAATTTTTATCAGGAACGCATATAAAATCTCCAATTTATCTACAAGGCCATCGCGATAGATGTACCCATAACATAAACCGTTAGAAAAGCATTAAACCCTTCTCTTACCTGCATCTTAGCGGTAACGAGGTCTGCGATGTGACGACGATCCTCTTCCTGTGTGTCTCCCATTAACGACAAAGCGCTGTCATTTACTTCGATTATGTACTCCCGGCCATCCTTCCCGACGAGCAGCTCGATCGCGCAGATATCCAATCCGCCAAACAATTGTGACACGTGATCGATCCATGTACGGTGTTTCTCACTCACGGCTAATTGCTCCAACATCGCTGAACCCGTGTTGGACTTCCAGTTTCCGCTTATGCTCTTCCGCCTGCGTGCAGTACCGACAACGGTATTATACTATTCGTCTTAGGAAGTCCCGCGGCGTAATGATTTACGCATTCATCGCGGTTGCTTGGTCAATTAACTCTCAACCGGTGAGGTCGAGGCGAGACATCAATCCCTCAACGCGTCACATTTAATCATTTCTAATTGACAGTCTCGATTATTGGCAAACTTTTTCATCCGCCCCGCCACACGGAGAATGTACTATCTTTTACATTAATCATCGCAATAGAAAAAGGACCGTCAGTTTCTCTGGACTTCAAAGAACAACAAGCTATCTGCAATTAAAATATTCAAGACTAATCGTCCGCGATTATTGTCATTTTACTGGGTGTTCTAATGATTTATACATCTAGAGTCAAAGAACAAGACGGGGTGGACTGTTGTAAAGGCTAGCAGGTGAGCATCAATCATCTTACTGTCAGTTATAGGCCGTACTCTGACACGCTTGTAGCCACATATTCAATTGTTAATTTCAATGAAAGGCGGTCGGCGGTCATTTATTTCAGATCATTCTCACCCACCGGTTCGCTACGTCCACCTACCCGCTGATGATCGAACAACATTGTGAAGCGAAATATACCTATTGCTACATGCAGGAAACATTGCGGACTTTGTTCTCGACTCGTATTTATCGCGGATTATCGACGCCACTGGTGGATAGACACGATCCGAACGGGTTAGCAGGAGCCGTGGTTTCGCGACACTTACATGAACGCTTTGTAGTTATTGCCGATTTTCTGCACGTGCACGTCGTACTTGGTCTCCACGTATGGCTCCGCGGTGCAGTAGGTGTTCGCCAGTGCAGCCAACGAGGCGAGATCCAGAAACTCCTGATTCGTCTCGGCACGAGCTTTCCCCACTCCCCCGTGGGCGTGTCCGAGTTTCACCACGACCGGATAACGAGATGCGCTCACCTGCAAAAGAAGATAATCAAAGTATATAATTAATGCGACGATACGATTACGTGACGAGTCGCCCCTAGCCCGCCTGTTTATGGCTCAGGCTACCGGCGCCAGGCTCCGAGACCATCGAACAAGAGCTACGACCATCACTCGGACGTTTTTATTTGATTACAGATGTCCGTGCGTTTTCCAGTTACAGGAAATCAGTTGCAACGCTAATGCGGAGACAGCGGATAGGCAGTTGCAAATTAAAATAGTAAAAACATTAGAGGAATTTTAAACTACTGTTATATTGATTTCAGCTTATTAAACATATTTTTAAAGAAAATAAATTTCGAATTCACTCCACTGTGTTACAATGGGGTTCCGTGGAAATCACCGACACCATTTCACCAACTCCAGATTCGACCGACAGTACCTTTAACTGACAACGATTTTAGATTTGTTGTCGGTCAAAATCGTCGTTGATCAAAACCGTTGTCGGCCAAAGTAGTCGTCGGTCAAATCTTATGTCGGTGAAAACCATGTCGGTGATTTCCATGGGACCCGTTACAATGCAGGCAGAAAATTTTTATTTTGCTTAAAGGTCCGCTATCTACTAACGTGAAACTTTTCATTTCTTCATTTCCATTTCCATTTCTTGTGTGCCGAATTCAATTTACCGATAGGCGCAACTGGTCTAATAAATATGTTATGTGAATTATTAGCGAACACGTGTCACCGTGTACCGGCAAGGGATCGATTAACAATAACGGTGGGAATTCTGCATTCCAATCTAAGATCGACGGAAACCAGTCTCCCGATGGGACGCCTACAGCAGTCTCGGGCTTGTCTTCCATAATCGAATACATTAACCGACATCTGTGAATGAAGATCAAAGTCTGCCGATACGCAGGCGGTTGATTAAGCAGTCTACAATATTCACGTGGGCTGGAAAAGATTCTTACACGCCGATAGCACCGCCGTGTGTCATTCAGATCCGCGAAAGTCTCTTTCAGTCGACTGTCCGTGAAACTTACCTATCTTATATTTCCACGATCGTCGAAAAAAGAAACGCTTTTCCTTCGAAACCGTGCACGCTGTCCGATCGTACCGGTTCTCGTTTACATAAACAACAATCGCTACAGTTTCCTAAGTACACAATCACAATAGTTCTCCAGCCGACTCGATTTCAATAGATGACACAAGCAAGCGGATAGACTACCTTCCATTTTTCTTTTTCGAGAACAGGCTACGGTAGACCGTAATCTCTACAACAAATTTCATCCAATTCCATGATCGAAGAAAAGAGGGGTTGGACAGCTTGAAACTTGAATGCTCTCAGGCTCGTCCCGTTAGCATAGATAACCGCGGTATTCTCGTTGATAGAAAGAAGTCTGCCGTGACTAAGTGGTTGATATTGCCTCTAATCCTCTGACCAGTCTCGATCGCATCCTGTTCGCTCTTCTATCTATTCCCGGAATGTGAAATGCGTACGCGTCACCTGTCTGTTTACCAGCGTAAATTGTCGCGAATCACATCTGCGAAACTAGTCTTCTAATCGCATTCGAGATCAACTAGCAATGTTTAAATTTGTTAGATTAAAACATTCTCTATATTTTTATCGAGACAGGATATTCCGCATCAGGAGCATTGATTTTTCATTTTATCGTGCACCGTAGATTTGTATGGTTCTGTATAGTGTCTCGTAATGTTGTGGAAGAGTGTTTTTACAGGCCGGCGTAGAAAAAGGAAGTGGCTGTTTAATAGATTGCCCCTTCGTGTCCGGGCAGCCATAGGCCGGCAGCCCCGATGGTTCGCCGGTAGAGAGAGCAGTGCTCAAACTGAAACCGCACGTGTGCAAAACCGGCACGTGGGTGTCGCGAAACTACAACCCTGAGCACCGCTGTTGTACGCGTGCCCCTTCCCCCCCTCAGACGGACACCAACGACGGGGATCAACGGCGAGGGACACGAAGATAAATCATTTATCGTGCCCAAGGGGACTTTCGAGGACTCCGAGGGCAGACAGGGGTGTCACCTTCAATTTCGTTTTCTCCCGCTCTCGGACGCACTAAAAATAATACGCGTTTCACGCGGACGGAACCGAACGTTTATATCCACGTGACACGCTGTCCCCCGGTAATGAATAAGTAAGTTTCGGTTACACGGAGATCATCGGTTACTTAAGAGTCAATGGTTTTTCGAGACACGCTTCATTTCCAGGTCGTTGACCCCCGACGGGCCACCGGCGAATACCAATTAGAAAGCCGTAATTGGAGACTAATTAGAGTGTTGTAGTATCAAGGTTGTAGCCCCACTCTTCTTTTTTGTATTGTGTGTTCTAAATAAGAGAAATTGGAAATTGAAGTGCTGTTCTTGAATTAGAGAAATGGGTAAATTCTTTAAAAATATGGTTTGCTGTAATTCAAAGGATCGCAGCCCCACCGTTTTAATTTAACGACTCATGAAATTTGTAATTTTTCATGTTTGAAATGAAGTGAGATTGTTTCGAAAAATTTGATTCATCTGAAGATCAGAGGGTGCCCCGGTCATTTGAGTGAGTCTGTACACGAGTACTTTCAACGCGTCGCAGTACTTGTTCTAGTCCAAGCATGTTTCATTAGCATAAAAATATTCATCTCTTCAGCTAATCCCAGATTATGCTTGACAAATTGATAAACTCAATCAACCAGTTATAAACTAATAAACTCAGCTGGCTGATTACTTTATGAAAGATAGCGTTCCTTAAAATGTTTGAGTCGAGAGAAAGTCGAACGATTTCTTAAAATTCAGTAAACGATTTCAAACATAACCATGACAAACCTCGAAATCGGTACAATTTGTTTCACCCAGTATTGGAATGGTTGAGCATAGAAATTCCCAAGAATTTGTAAACTCACGGATTCATTTGTAACAAACTTAATTACCTCGACCACTTATCTTCCAATAGATAAACCGTCGTCGTAACAACGTCGTTCGTTTGAAACTCTATACGTGACGAACATTTAGACACCGGAATGCCTGGCGTTCTCATAACGAGAACCACGTATGCTAAATTTTATGTCTTCGTCGGCGCAACTTTAAACAGATAGGTTCCCACTAGGTCAGCAACGTTCTGTTTGTAACTTCGAGCTGTTTGGACTCTCGAATTCCTGAGATTCCGTCAATTGGAATATCCATGTACACGGGGCGTCGAAGTTCTCTTGAATGCACGAACAAAATCACGATAGTCACAAAAGACAACTAAGAGAAAAATGTGCTTACGACATTAGCTAAAAGAATTATTTTTCATAAACATAACGCAGTCATTGACAACCAATTCGATAGGTTTCCGGTGCCCAACGAGTTAATCGATAGACTCGCAGATAGCCAGCCTCCCAGAGACGTGCCATCATAGTAAAATGCAAATTCCATAGGCAAAGTCCGTTTCCGCCCAGTTCGGCTCCGTGTTCCAGAGTTCCGATCCGCCCGCCATAAATGAAATCGTGGATGAAACGGTGATGAGTGGGACCCCCGCGAGCGCGTTTTTCGTTGAAGGGGGTCCACGGTGCCCCGAGAGCAAACAAAGAGAGAAGCAACCATCGATCGAAAAATAAAAGAAAATAGATCGACTGTTGTTCGAACCAAGAGAAGAATACATGGAAGACGGCACTCTTCGAGGAGGAGAAAGATAGAGAGCTGTGGGTGGCCGGCGGGAGACGGAAAGTGAGCAAGGTATACCAAAGCGGTGGGAGATAGAGGCTTGATAGTAGGGAGACCTCTCGGTCGCTTGTGGAGGGGAAGCAGAGGATCAAACGAAGGAGGACAGAGCGAACGATAATGAAAACGCGGGAGAAGGACAGGCCGTCGACGGTGTCGGAGGATAGAGCGAGAAAGGTGAGCAATGTGGAACGAGCAGAAACGAGGAACGGAACGAGAGAAGTCGGATTGAAGGAATAGGGGATAAAGACGCGGAATAGGCTTGGGAGAGAGATCGAGGAAGAGGGTGAACGAGCTGGGTGAGAGGGGGAGAGAGCGAGAAAGGTAAAAGTCAGAAATGAGAAGCGGGACGGAGAGGCCCCGGGATGATTGAACGAGCAAGAGAGAAAAACCGAGCGAGAAAGCCGATGTTGAAGCTCGTCGGCGGAAGAAGGAGCGAGCTAAGGAACGTAGGAAGGAACGAGAGGCTCCCGTGTCGGTGTCGGTTCGCGCTTGCATTGCTTTTCGAAGCTCGCGCGCGAAAGGTTCGTGGGTAGGTGCGTGAGTGCGTGTGCGATCGATAAACGCACGTGAAAATCCAGTCGGTCTTCTTTCGTGGCTCTGTGTTGGCCTCAAGACACCTCGTGGATTCGAAACTTGCGGCGTTCGCGGGTCCGGAAAGCTCGCTGTTACTACCACCAGTTTCACACGATCCTCTTCCTCCGATACCACCGTTCGAATTCCAGTGCACGCGAATCTACCGCGAATCTGTTCGCAAATTGGTACCGGTGTCTTCCGGTCCGTCGACGGGCATCCGCCGGTCACGCGCCCGCTCGCCGGTGCCCGCGCGTCTTTGAGGTCAAGCGGAATAACGGAGAGAAAGGCGGAGTGCAAGTTAAACTGTGCGAGGAAAGCGGAAGAAGAAGGATCTGCTAGGGGTCACGGAGAAAGGTATACCTTGTGCGCGCACGATTTTCGCATTCCCCTGTCACACTGTTCCGTGTTTATGGCGATTACGCCGCAATTCGCGCGCTGAACTTGTCGCCTTGGTTCCGACAGATTTTACAATGTCACTGCGTGATCGCTTGATTTTTTTTCTTCGCATAAACCAGCTCGTCATTAGAGACCGCTCGGTGCATTGTAGATTTTCAGATATTTAGACTTGATTGTAACCTCGAGACATCAACACTGTATTAGAATCTCTCTCGAGTGCATGTTTCATTCATAACTCAGTAGAACGATCATATATTGATGGCAGAAAATTATACTGCGTACAACAGAAGCTGTTTAGAGCCAGTTATTTGTTTCATCCTTATTGCTCCGTGTATCCATGGTCTAGCAGTTTAATGCGCACCAGTGTAATTATACATTTGCATGAAGTGCCTCGTTATGTCCGCATAAAATCATTTTGTTACGACTTGATTCATTCTTATTAGATGCAACACTGCCCGCCTGTCATAAACGCAATCTTATTGATACGTTACGACTAGGATGCGGTTGTTTGTGTTTATGGCATCTGCGATGTTCGAAATACAAGGAAACGTGTATAGTGCTTTTATTTCTGTTATTTCAGAAAAGGAATCTGATAGTCAATCGAACAAATTTTCCTCTGGAATTAATTTTCATGAAATTGGACAGGAGAATCCTCAGTTGAAATTTTACATTACTTCGTTAGAATGCAAATACAAATTTGAACATTCTGTTCGTACGTTCTAATAATTCCTACGGGGCCAACAAAACAGCTGCGCGCGACGTCCGCGATAATAACTCTCCTATACTATAATACAATAGAAAATAAATGAGTGCAGGTTCATTAAAGCTCCTCTCAATCTCTGAACGTGGAATACGTGTAGCAGTCGTGTTCCGCAGCACACGATCCTAGAATCCCAGCAATCACTGTCAAACCGAAACTCTTTCGTGCCAAGGAACGTTGCGCACGCTATAATAATGTATTGGCTGAGAGCGGGGTCATCCGCACGGTAGAATTTGGAACAGAAAAAAAGTGCGGTGCACTTCTGCACGGACGTGTCCGGCTTTGATTCGGCCGGTTCGGCCAGAGATTAGATTTGACGCTTTATTGGACTAGCAATCAAGACGATGACATCAGAGTCGGCTGCTGCAGGCCAAAATAAACTTTGCTGAACGCGCGGCTGAGCGATCTCGCAATCGGGCTTCTGCGAACCTTCTGTGTCGAGAGTCGATCGACGACGACGGACACCGTTCGCGAACTTATCATTCTGCCTGTGTACCTGTTAACATTTCAGTGAACTTGAGAAAGCTGACGGCGCACAACGGTACGTGATCGCACGGCTGAAGCCGCACCACGATATTGTTGGTAAATACCTCGAGCGGTTCCGTATCGAATTCCTGGCTAGCATAGTGAATTGAATATTTATGTACGAAAATAAACCGTGTAATTTGAATCTCTTAGCACTTGGTCATACAAAAATAATATATAAAAAATAGGGCTAATACAACTTTAAAAAATAGAAATTGTTTGGTCATAAAAATTTATAAAGCTCACATTTATATCTGCAACGAAAGAATCGCTCGTTGAACAAATTACCTCGCAGTAGGAATCCATCAGGACTTGACTCCCGGCTAGTAAACAAAATGTATCGAGAGAGTAAATACTGCTTCTCTGACCCACTGCACATTCGACTCCAGGACAGGGTCGGGTGCCACTGCGTGTTCGTATAATAGTTTATGGCTCGGCGACGGGTCTGTTGGAAATGCGAAAACCGCGGGCGGAGACTTGACCGTCGCCAACAGGAAACATAACACGAGATTAAGACGTTTATGGTCGTTTCATTATGTTAATTCCACGATGGGACAGCCATTATGTCCAGCGCCCGTGCCTCCACATGAAAAGAAGCGTTGTCGGCCGTTTCCCTGAGATTTCGCGCGCGAATAAAACACGAAACTCTCTCACCTCTCACATTTTTATCATCGCTGGCTTCCACGACCAGTTTCGTAATGAATAATTCATGTTACTAATTAGTCGAGGTTCGATGTATCGGCGCCCCGGCCGCTGCCTATCATCGTCTTTGCCACGACTTTTGCCGGTCGCGATAACAGAGATTCGCGCACGAGACTCGAACGCTTACCAGCGAATTTAATAAGAATCAATTAATCCGAGATCGAGGCACTGTAGAAACGTTTACGGATTGAAACGTTTCGGTCGTGAAATGTCGCGGTTCGTGTCGGTCGAACGTGGAAACACGGTGCACTGGGTGGCTCGAATAGGAAACGTAACAGATCGAGATCTGTTCGGGAAGATTAGTCTCACAAACTATGGAAATCGTATGCTAATAATATCGGTGTTCCATTACCGATCGCTGTCAACAAGGTGACAGAATCGATTTGGAAAAAGGCTGAGAGCGAGGGTCTCCCGTAGCATGCATAAATTTCAGTCCATTACGTTTTATTATCCGAGACGCGGAGTACACGATTTCCAGCGAAATTCCATATTCATGGACAGGCCACCGGTACGCGTTTCCTTGCGAACAGATTTTCTCATACACGGACGCCATGCCGGTTTTTTTCTCCCCCTCGATTCCCTCGGCGTAATAGCGAAAGTCCACGTATCCCCTGGATAGCCTTAATTGCCATCTCTAGCATGCGAAACACATCTCGTTAGCAACCCCGTGATTGCACTATCTGGACATTTATCATGTGAAATGCTTGCAATTTGTGTTTTGTTTGGTCGAAGGGTCTTCCGGCTTGCTCGTCGCGTCGCGGATTTTATAATACCTTGTAATCGCCGGAGCTTGAATAATGTTCTGCAACTTTACGGCTGCAACTTTTGTTGCACAAGATAACAATTACCAGAAGCAGTGGCGGGAATGTGCTACGTGTTGTAAGAAGAAGTCATTACGGAGCATTTAAGTCGTGCTGATTCGTAAAAATATATGTTCTCAGCTATTCGTGTACTTTAAATTATTTATTTACAATCATTCAGTTCACAAACGATTTAGACGTGAAATTATAGCCGTATTCGCTACTCCGTTTTCAGCGTATATCGAGACAAGCTCTTTCGTGCAACGAGTATCATAAAGTCGAGTGTAGCAAGGGTCCGACTCGACCTTCAGTCGAACGTGAGACGGACGACCGTGTAATCGAATTTTGTACGCTTCCGAGCAATCGATTTCGATAAACGGCACGGCGTAAAGTGTGAGAGCACCGAGTTGATTGAACGAGGGGGTCTTGTCGAAGAATGATATTGAGTTAATTGTCGATTCCTCTGCCCCGACTCCTTCTATATCGATCGGACAATATCCTATAACAAATTGTGTCCCCTCGTCCAAAGGCAGCAGGAAATTTCATAATAAATATTCTCGAAACGAACGGTTCGAGCTATTACTTGAAAGTATCCACAAGAGGAGGAGCGTAATAACCAGAATATTAGTAAAAGGTTAATATCGTAGAGCGGAATGTGGTATAATTTAAAATACACAGAACTAGTTTTCTTGAAAAATGACAGACATTTTTCTTCCAGAATAGAGAATACATCTTCATATGCTTATTTATTCTTATCTGCTTATTTTTATCGAAAAGCTCTTTATTTTATGATATCTGTTGCAATTACCTTCATCAGAGTTAGCTTACTTGGAACTTCTGTGTGGTAACATCACTTTTAACTTACAATTATTGATATTACAGAGAGCGACTGGGAAACTGAAAATTCCTCAACTTGGATAGTTCGAATATCAAGAGACGCAGGAGGGGCGTGGTTTTGGGTGGCTCTTTAGTGTTCGGATGATTTTTGGATCCAGTATAGTTGTCGATTTTTGAGGCGATTCGCGGGGCGAGCATGTTCCCCGAATGGAAATAAATGCCGCGTAGAGCAAAGGTACGAGAGAACGGGCTCACGATGGTTCTCGTGTTCGTGTTCGTATGTAAGGTACGTAGGTGCGTGAAGTGGCCGGCTGGTTGGCGCCATTCGGTCCTCCGCGTATCGGCGGAACGCGTAATAAACGTAATATCGTAGAGGCCGATACGGCTCATGCATTACGCTCCGTTACGAGTCGAACCCGAGGGATTATATCTTCCTCGGCCGGTTAATCGGCGTATCACAATCCGATCCCACGACGTGGGGAGGCCTACCGACGATTTATAACGCGTTCGAGGCTATTCGTTCCTGTTTGTACTTCAGGGGAATCACTTCCCTTCTAATGAACGCTGTCCATGCCCGGTCGCGGGCATTACGAGAAATCATACTGACCGGACCTTCGGAAACCCAATGGGAATTTGTGGAGGTTCTTTCCGAGAAGCTTAGACGCTTAACAGCGCGAGGTGCACAGAATTTGTGACGGCTCCGGGCTCATTTCGATGAAAAACGACGCCATCGAATCGTCCTATAGCCTACCCAATACAAATTAAGAGGGGATGCGAAACAGGAAAATCGACTAATATTTCAACATTTTTTTCTAGAAAACTATTAGCTACAGAAGTTTATCATTTCATAAAAAAACACATTTCACACTCAATATTAGTTAGGTAGCTGAAATTTAAGAAGGTTAGTATGTATTAAGATTTATAAAGAGATAAATGTCTACTTGGTTCCTGCATCCTGTAATTAATGATAAACAAATTTATTTTAAAAATTGGTTTAGAACTTAGTCTACAGATTTCAGAACATATGTTAAGGTGTTGGTGAATTTTTCGAATTCGACCGTTCGCGGTGAGGCAGGAACGAGCCTGGTCGGTTGCAAGACTGGACCCGCGAATCGAATAATTTATAGTCGTCGGTTTTTCGTGATTACGCTCGCGGCGCCATCGGTACAGCCAGTGTAACGATAGAAAACGGGTGGGACAGGACACGGATCGTGGTCACGGGTCCGATAACGCCGCGGGAGTTCGCGATACATTCTTCTTTACTGCAACGACACCGTAATCTGGGAATCTCGGCGATAAATCCTCAACTATTCCGGGATCAAACGCCGCCCGGACACCGGGCCGAGTTATTGGCAATTTTCTCGTAATTTATGCACGCGTCGTTTCGCGTCGCGGTTGTATCGTATCCCTGATTACACCGTGTTGCAGCGGCGGTTCTTTATCAAGCAGCCATTACGGGGCCACCGTCCCTAGCCGATATTTATACCGCGGATTTGTATAAAGAGCGACGCGCGGATCGTTATTTTCGGTTCGGTATTATTCGACGACCCCATTCTAGCCAAGCTGCCGTGCATTTTCGACAAGGTGAATGCACGTGCCTGCAGCCGGTGATTAATCGGCGCTCCGTGCATCGTTGGCCATTATCCAATCCGCGACGCTGGCGCCAGTCATAAATTAATAGTTTCCGCGAAACCCAAGGACCCACCCTCCTAGCGCATCGTCGGAACTAACCATTTCAGTATACATATCACAGTCAGGCAAAAGAATTATAATAATGTTCCTAATGCAACACAATTACTAGTCTGTAATTTTGCGTCACGTATCCGGAATTTGGGATAATGTCAATGATAGGTTTTCAGTCACTTGCAACACTACTTTCGATCTCGGTTTTCCCGGTACTTTGAAGCAACGATTGCGAACGGTGGATTAATCGCAGGTATGAACACTACTATTCCGTGGAAATGCTCGTGTTTAAGGACGACTGTGCCTGCCAGGCGTGAGAGGTTTTTCCCGTCGCAACTGGAAATGTTGGGACGCCTAATGAAATATTTCTGACCGCAACGTTGGTCTTCATTCACCTGGAAACACCGTGCGGCGCTACATTTCTCACGCGGTAATTACTCGCGGTTCAAGAACCCAAGTGGCTCCAGGCGGACGCGAACTGTCAACGATTCGTGAAGGAATTGGTATGCCACTTGGAAATGCTTTCTACACCTAATAGTTAACAACGTTGGAATTAACGAAAAATTGAAAATATTTCACTTGGGAGTTCCTGGCTTATAATTAATGAAATTATTGAGGCGTTTCTGCTAGATACTATTAAATCAATTAGGCCAACCTTTGGTAAATGCACCTTGTCATTTTCACGTCATATTACACGTCATGATCGCGTATCACCTCATGTTGGTATAATAATAATGAATTAAGCATAAGCTGTTTGATGAAGAAATGTAGTTTAACTGTTTTTGTCTTCGAGTTTAAAGTTTCATTTGGTATATGTAGAGGTGCTATTTTACGAGTTCTGGAATAATACTACCAAACTACCAAAAGCTTGCTACGCATATAGCTGGAGTTTGCACTTCATATTCTGCAAAGCTTTATAGTTCCACCGACAATTTATTGTTTTCTTTTGGTAAAAAACAGTTTTGAGATATAACTGTTTTATTGCGAATGAAATAAGACCTGAACACTTGAAACGCAGCCTAGAAAATTAGCAAAGCTAGTTAGTTATTCATAGCAAGGGATCGTTAGAACACGTTGCACAGTGAGAATAGAATTTTAGTACTGTGTTACAATTCTACCTTGAGAGATATTAATGACCATTACTTCCCACATTACTCTGGAAATAAACACACCTCCGCACCAACCAAAATAGGGATACAAAACCTACTTTGTGCTATGAAGACATTATAAATCAACAGCAGATGTTCGTGTATTTTTTAAAATTTTATTAACAAATTTCAAAGAGACGCGACAAACTGCATGAACTGTATAATTATTAAGCCAACGTGTTCGGAAGCGATAGCGGATCGATGCAAAAGACTCAATAATTGATCGAATCGAATGAATGTGATCCGAGTGTTTCCTCGAAAAACGTACAAGTATGTGGCAGATTGCAACGAACAAAAATTCGAACTCACTCCTGCTCGAGTAAGTAATCTTAAACTGTTGATCTCCCTAGCGTATCATAAATCAGCGGCAGTAGACCAAAATGGAAACGTGCTGTACAAGAGCTTCAGCAGCTGTACGGTATAGCGATTTAATGCGGCGCGCGTAATGCAGTCGGCTTCGCCGGCAAACAGGCTGCCAACGAATAATCGGGAACGTTAATTAAGACTCGCGGTCGATTATGCGCGCCACGTAATCCTGCGGCGCGAGCGATGAATCCTTCTGGATGCGGGTTGGCACGGAGGATTAGGGGGAGGAAAAGGGAAAATTGGAATGCCAGCCACCCAGAAACTGCATGACTAGACTTGGCCATATATTCGTGATGATGTAACGGGAGAAACCGCGGAGAGACCACACCCCGACGGCAACCACAGCCACGTGCTCTGTTTCGTAAGATGCCGGGTTTTAGGCAAGGCCGTTACCATGTGGGATGATACTTGCTCCCCGTAAGGTATAGTCTGCGACGGTTTCGGCCGACATTAATCTCCCGTGTCCTTTTGCCGGGCGCCGGACCCTTGTCGGCGGATAAGCGAGCTCGATATGGCGACGCCATTGAAAAATGGGACAACACCATCATAAGTTTGTCGAGCCCAAAAATTGGTTCGGCGATCTTATAATTAGATCTTCGTACACCTACGGCCACTCAGATAAAAATCACTATATCCAGTTCACTGTAGTATGAAGTAACCAATCATATGGTTGTACACCACCAGTTCTAGAACCTTGAAGACCTCGTAGTTTATTTATTTATTAGTATGCAACGAACGAGGGTTCCGTGCAACCGGCAAGGTTCTACTGTATTATAACTCACAGCAAAATTAATTGTTCCTAGAAAATTATCCAATGTTAATAAAATCATTCTTTAACTATGTGTCTCGCTTTACCTCGAATCCTCTGACACAACAGGTGCTTCCAACACAATTAAACACTCCACATTCCAACGGCTTCTAGCAACTAACAAATCGCAAAAAACAGCCGGCCATTGCTTAGCAATAACAGTCTGGTTAGCGTCGCGCTTTCGCAAAAGCCACGGGAACCTTTACCGAGAAAGTAGCAGCGATTCATCAGCATACTTAATCCGGCGATCTGCAGTCATGACGACGTCCAGCATTGAATCACTCCCGATGCAGTTCGAGCGTTTACAGAATTCCATTTGACGATCTGCCGATGCACGGGTTCGCGGGAAGCGTGTTCTCGAATGAATTTTCAGCGGGACGGATTCGGGTTTCGAAGCGAGGGCGGATCGCTACCGTGACTCAGCCTTGGCACCGATACCACCGGTGTCCATAAATTAGCATTCGGCAAACCTCGGTTACCCAGAAGACCTTCGGCGACGGTCCTTCTCCTCTGGTAATTTTAAAATTTCAACGGCGTGCGTCGCGTCACGCCGGTTCTTGGCCGGTGACGTCTGCCGCGTTCTTTCGCGGGCTAACTAACGCCGTAGACTTTACTACGCGGCTGTGACTCACCCGCCAACAATCTCATTCATCGGAGAACGAGAATCGCGATAACCCTGTATAAACTTTCGCAACGACGACGCACGCGGCTCTGCAATGTCGTTTCGCAGCGAATCGAGAATGTTTCCCTCTGGAGGTTGAACGGTCTGAGAAGTTCCACAATTTTCCTTTATATATAAAATTCTGTTTTCTCAACAAATCAATCTGTACATCTTATAAGTAGCTTAAAAGTCGATTCCGATGAAATCAAGATATAAATTATAGTATTGGGAGATTTTTAGGATCAAAAATATTAGATAATCACAAATGTTTTCCCGTTTCTACTGTTTCACAAGTCTGAATGTTGCCACCGTTTCGAGTTCGCGGAATGAGACAGTTTATATGATGGGAAAGTGTTTCAGCAATTCGCTGGACGCGGTGATGCTTCTTCAAGCACGTGTAATGCGAACCATATGAATTTCGGACTATAAGTTGCTTTCCGAAGGTCCGCTTAAATCGCAGAAGCTTGAAGATCTTCGTGCAAATTCCCATTGTTTAATATCTTCATCGAACGAAAGATTCCTTCCAGTAAAAATGAAGCAAAAATCTTTATTTATTACTATACACATTATCTTGTAATTTACAAATTTATACGCCCGTAAATAACATTCCTATCTCATTTTTCCACGTAGGAGTATCCCTATTAATGAAAGAAATATTTTGCATATTCTAATTTTCATAGAATTAAGTATGTAAATATGTATGCATTAAACTCTTGGATCTTATCTTCAGATTTACGATTCTAATAATAAAAGTGCCGCATAAAATTTGATGTAAACCAGATCATCTTGAAGATATTCTGTGTATCATTTCCTGTATCAGAGAGCACAGCGAAACACGCAAATACTTCATTAAGTTTGCACGAAGCAAACAATTATTCTACCCCAGGAATTATTTTCTTTTTATGCTAACTTTAAAAACGTTTGGCGTGTGTTAAATGTTGCGTGACTTCGTCAGATCGATAAACCCACCTTCAAAAGTGAATTACGTCCAAGACGAAGTACATGTTAGGCACAGCTTTAAGAGCTAAGTATTTCTTAATGAATTTGTCCACATCGATTTAGGTAACTCTTGAACCAATCACGGCACGAATTCGCGCACTTGATACTTATTTCGATCATCCTAGATCTGGTCGAGCCATTAGTTCCGTAGCAGATGCACCATCGTTTATTTGAGTTCGCCTGATCCACTTAACTAGAAATGCATCTTGCAATTGCTTTTAGGAAACGAAGGTCACGGGACGTTGGTTCGCTTGAAATCATTCGCGGAAATAGTGGCGCAACGTCAACGGAAGTCCGCGTTTTTCTTTGATCTTTCACCCACGCTTCGGCAGAATGATTTCATCCGTTATTTTGAATGTTCGGCCGTCAGTGGGTGGACAGTGTGAACATTTATAATGCGGTATCGATGGCGCCGATACGAACGATATATATTTGGTTTCGAATGCGCCAATGTGGTTACGCTTTGGAATAGTTGTTCGTAGAACCACGCGCAACGTGCCGAACCGGTGAGATTAACCGCAACGAAATGGCCATCTTCTTAGAACGCTAACATTAGAACAATTCTATATTAACATCGATCTCCTATTGGTACATACATACTCGGTTTCACAGATCCTGTGAAAGTGTCTTCGCTAAGAAAGTTGTTCTCTGAATCGAATAAAGCGATTACGATTCATTATGAGGGTCAATAAAATATTAGAGTTATCAATCTGGTAGATAAATTCCATTCAAATAGAAAATTAGAAAAAAGTCTAATTTATATTTAACTAGCTCGGTCGAGAGACACATCAAAGAAAAGTATAAAACCGACCACGTTGAAAGTAGTTCCAAGTCTGACCGGTCATTTCAAGAATGGCGAAAGACACGTTCGAAATGCTGTTTCGGCACGCGCGAGCGCATCGTTGTGATAGCTCGCGACAGATTCGCACCAAAGATAGAGCTATTCGTCAGCGAGCTACGCTATTTTTCTCCTGTCTGGGTATAAATAGCTACAGACAATCCGTGTCAGCGGTTTGTGACCCACGGGCTGTTTTGAAACACTTTTATTTCTTCGACGCCGGTGAAAATAGCCGGCCATTTATTCCTGTGCCGTTTAACTGCCCTACATATTTTTGGCCCACTGTTTTACTAAACCTAAACATCCTGATAAATATACCGTGTGTAGAACTGCCTGGAACGATATCGATCGGTCAGTCCCTGCCATTCTTCGTCTTCAACCTTCGTATAATTTCCATTGCGTGTGTCATTACGTACGGAAAATTCAGTACAACCAAAAATAATTTTTTTAATTACATCCATGATTGTCTTCGTCCTATTTTGTAGGTGTAACAGAATAAAATGTTTAAACCATTTATTCGCGTGCATTGAAGATAAGCTTCAAGATTATTAATGGTAACAACAATTTTTGCATCCATATTTTCAGCAGGTTCAGTGCAATTGAATTTCAGTCTCACTTTCTAAATCCTTCGTTAAGTAATAAAAACTCTTTCACCTTAAAATTAGTAGTACATTCGCGGCGGAAAGTGTGTGTATGTTAATGGTGTTCTGGCCATCAAATTGTTTTGAAAGTCTCTAGATACCCAGAGTTAAACGGAACCGTGCAGAATTCCTTAGACGCGGTTCAATCGCAAAATCGTTCTTCATTGTTCTACGACCGCAATTACCATATAAGAATGAACACAGTTATTGTTATTAATCTCCGTGACAGATTTTACGGCTTCACATAATTTTGCATTCGCCCCGCGCCGTCGCGTTTCTCTTTGAAGTTAATCAGTAATTTCCTTGGTCCGCCGATGTAAACCGTAAAAATATATTTCGCGAGATACACTCTCTTCCTTCGAAAGGATGATTGTAGTTCTAAGTACATGGCCGCACCATTTCCTCTTTATTATATAAATATGTACATTGCAAAGGCCATAAACTTTGTTTGCGCTGAATAAGGATGCGTCTGTGGTTAGCTCGCTGTGTCTGGTTAGGGTCGGCTGTATCTACTTGCCCTAATTCTCCAAGAGCCGCTTATGCGATCAGGAAAAACGGCTGTAAACGCCGACCCGACGCATAGGTTATGGCAATTGAGCAATAATTATGAACCTCTTCTAATTATTTGTTGAAATGTATTTTAAAGAATTAAATAAACAGCTCATTGACACTGCATTTCCTTACCACTACAAGTAAAATTTACATCTAAAAAGCAATTTCAACGGAATTGTCATTCGAATTTCCATGAAAAACCATGCGGACAATGTGACAATTCACACCATGCGTATTTGCTGACGCACCAACCCGGTTCGGTTACAACAGCAAGAATAATTGTGAACCTTTAATAATTATTTGTGGAAATATATTTTCAAGAATTAAATAAACAGCTCATTGACACTACATTTCCTTAACACTACAAGTGAAATTTACATCTAAAAAGCAATTTCAACAGAATTGTCATTCGAATTTCCATAACAATTCACACCGTGCGTATTTTCTGACGCACCAAAGCGGTTCAGTTACAACAGCGAGAATAAATATCGGTTAACTAAAATTAAAAACACGCGATCGCAGCACTATAATCTGAAACGTCGCGTTGCTGGCACGGTCTTAAAAGTATGATTCACGTGCTGCTCGAAAGGATAATGTACCCAAACATTATGGTTTCCGTCCCTCCCGTGTTTTCGTTCGTGAAACCACCCGAGCAATTGCAGTTCGATGCGATCCATCTCAATCGACGGATGAATCATAATATGTTATTACAACGAACGGAACGTTGCAGAATCGTATTGTTGCGAAGCACAGGCGTGAAACCTTCAAATGAACGCGGCGCGCGACTCACCACTTAATAAAACCGATTATGGTTCTTCCTTTTTTTCCCCTGTTATTTTGGACGGTGAATGAAGATTGGCGGATCGTTATCGGCCGACACGGTGCACATTAACAAGTGATTTGATGATCAGCAAATTGTCGGCCACCAGTATCGCACCAGCTCCTTCGTTATTTACTGTGAGTCACACCGTAAATATAGATACGTATTCATGAGGAGACCCGCTAACACTCTGAATCCTTTTTATCGGAGCTGCTTTTCCCGCCGCGCGAACGATTACCGTAATTCGTCCAATTATCATAATGAAACGCGTCGCTTCGAATTTCGCTGTCGTCGGAAAGCTCTGATTGTTCCCTAACTGGCTATTACCGTTCTTGTGGAATACGTAAGCTAACACTTTCGAGACCCAAGGTCACGAACAGTATATACTTCCACGTGAAATCTTCATTTATTTATTCGTTGCACCTGTGTAGTTTATAAAATTATATAGAGTGAATCCAAATGGTAATATGAAATGATCAATATAATTATAAAATAGCCACTATATTCATTGACTAAATATTTTCGCGTCGTGCAAAAATGAAAACAGAAAATGATTGATCACTTTAAAAAATCCGTACAGAACGAGTATCCGCGCAGAACATTCCAATGTGAAATTTTCGTCCATTTCACGCGTCCATAAAGATCGTTCGGAAAATATACGAGAGTTTCCATAAACGTCACGCAGCCGATCATGAATCAGTCGCCGCGAGTTCGCAGGTAAACGAGAAGCAAAAGCTCCGAAAGTTAATTCGCTGTCAAGAAGTTTTATACTTGTGCGGTTAACGCGAACATATAGCGTTCTGCTTCGACGTCCCCAATAGCGATTGACGCATTGATATCACAAACCCACGATACGGCACGCACAGTCAACGGCCCCGACTCCCAGTACTAGTTTTCCAGCGGATCTTTTTCCTCGGAGAAAAAACTGTGTACGACAAAGTGGCTGAACGTCGCCTTAGGGCTCGGCCACTCGACGATAGACGTTTCTGTTCTTGATTCGTCGATTTACGTAATTACTCGGCTAGACACAACGGGGCACGAGTCACTATTAGTCACACTTCGTTTTCTTCGTGCTCCGGCGCGAGAGTTCGAAACCCGTCCTACAACTTAATCGAATCTCGGTATCGTAAAAAACGAATTCTACGGAGAATTTATACTATTATGTTAGTATTGGCGTTCAATGAGAGATACCGATATCATTATCGGCTGCAACTTATAGATGGGAGACTCTCTCTCTCTCTCTCTTCGCTGATAATATTCTAAATAAACTCTAAACAAAGATTTCGTAAAAATGATGATCAGAAGATCTCATCTCCTGACGTCAGATAATTCGCAAAATGCTTCATTGAATAAATTCAACAGCAAATATAACTTTTGCATTTATTCTGCTCCTCCAAGGTACTTTTGTTGCTGAATAAAACTTGTCCAATTACGTTCGTGTTTCTAATTGACACCGGTACAGGGCAGTGATGCAATCACAATGCAAATGAGCGCATTCTATACGAGAATACTTAAATTAGCATGAACTCTAATTCGACTCAGATCTGCATTGGAAAGTAATACAATATATTCCAGCTTATAGCAATAATTGCAATATCTACGAGCACAGTTATCAACTCCCTAGCATTGGGACTAATAATATCGGACGTAGCGGCACGCTATACATATGTCCAGCATATTGGCTCACTGAAACTTTGAACTGGTTTTTCTGCCAAACTTGTCAGTTCGCATATAAAAGCTGGTGTAATATGTTCTCGTGGCGCCCTAGGTGCATTTAAAATAGATTACGACTTAGGCGTGTGGTTACAACAGTTAAAGTACATGTAGAGGCGACACGTCGTTGAAGATTTATTGAAACTTTATGTATAAAGGCTGCAGATAAATCATTGCATACGATTTCCCATGCGATAAAAGCAATTACATTTACAAGAGGAAAATACAGCATTATCTTTTTCCTACTTACGGATTACGTGTGCATAATTCCTCCGTATGGACGGCAGAAGATTTGGCACACGTCCCTTGCGAGAAGTCAAGCAAATGTTACGGCGTGGGGACAAGCGTCGGAATTGCAATGTTACGCACGCGATTAATAATAGCGGGATCTCACAAGGGAGACGATGCGGTCATGCAAATTGTGAAAGATTCGTCAGTGACCGCAGTCGAGTTTCGTTGATTTCCTCTTTTTATTCGGCGAGCGGGATTCGCGAATTCAGCCTGAAATATCGTTCGCACCGTTTCAGAATCGAGCACGCGACGATGCACGGCCGATGCACTTTTCGTGCACGGTAATGAGGCAACAAGACGTCGCGTCCAAATTCATGATTAATCGAGTAATCGTGGCTGGCAGTTGCATGGATATCCGTCCGAATAATTAAAGGACTTGTCGTGTGTTGCGTCTGTTCCTACTGTCAGAAGTATGAAGACCAAGTCTGATCGGAAATGCGGTCGAGTGATGCTGCAAACGGAATTCGATTGGTGTAGTTTTCGAGGGCAGATGCAGTGGAGATGACACGCCCGAAGCTCGTGGGAATGTCTGCGATTTTATAGAAACGTATCAATAATATAGCGAATAGTATACCGAATTTTCAATCGTATCAAAAAGAAATGAATCAGATATAGACAAGGGCAATTAATTCTCCGATATGTCTGACTGCTGTTGGTAATAATTTTCTACAGCAGATTGAAACATGGGAGGCGAGCAATTAGCGAAGCACTAACATAGTTTGTTAGAGTCTGACTCATAAATTTAGTTGCGAGTGTGACAGTATCACCCGATGTGAAAAATGTACCTTAAACTAGATTCTTATATATTAGAATGATATATTCTGACATATTTTTAAATTGCCGGCATGTGTAATCGTTCGGACAACATCACGAATAATTATTAATAATTAAGATTCTGCAAAGATATTCAGGTGGTGACCAATTTTTCCCTTTCACCAGAAAAGAACCAACCGTATTAAGCCTAATTAAAACAAGCTTGGCGTGACATGTACCTCGAGTTTATACTGAGTCATTGTGTTTGTAAACACGTTTCTCCGAGAAACGAACACGCTTGTTATAGTGTACAGCGATCTTCTCGGAATTTCCGAAAGAACGAAAGTTCGTATCTTAATTACTCCTTTCGCTGGAATGAATCTTTACATGTAGCATATTATTTTTCAGAGAAAACCCAATTTAATCGATACGTTTTATTAACGACGCTTATGCAATAGTAGAGATAATACATATTTCATACTGAATTGGTTGGTGGTTATTTTGTGATTATGATATCTGCATCTCCTACAAAAAGTTTATCAAAATTATTCTTTGAAGAAGCTTATCAAAATTGATGTGCAAAATCCGAATATTATGGCCACCGTCAAGTGGTAAATTAATGGAAAACAAGCCGAAGAAGCCGCGCACGACGATCCGACATCTTTACCGAGAAGAATCGACGTAATCGTCCGGTCGTCGGCTGCACTTCCGAGCCGGCTCGTCGGCGCAACATGACGCAACGTCCAAATTTATGATTAATCGCATCCGATACGCTTCAGCCTGTTCCTTTTTCGGCGAGACGAACGTTTTGCGTTCACCTTCCATACGGATGAGGCTGAAACTTGTCCGATATCATCGATGCACTTACGTTTCTTATTGATATCTTACGTATCAATCAATTCTTACCACTCCAAACGACTCAAAGTCTTAAAACAAATAAGCCTCTAATAAAATATAATCTCATAATGAAACTTAATATTCTTTGTACAGCAGTGGAATTTATATTTGTATGCACGCGTGATCGAAAGTGCGGTAGCAGCAGGAAGTGATTCATTAGGTATATGCAAAAATAAATCAAAAGTGAAGTGTTCATTCAGACATCAGTTTTGGGGGAAATCCAAGTTTAAACATCCGGCGTACGCATATAGTTTCTTATTATCCAGCTTGTGGTTATTTCAGCGGTTTTATCCTCGATTAAGTTCCCAAAATAAATATTCTGAGATATAGTTGTACGTGGAAATTCGATACCGGAGATAATTAATTTCAATAGAGGTCCTAAACAAAAGAAAGAAACGCACAGACGGTGCGAGCAAGAAATAATGCACACCATATACATATATACCTATCTAATCTTGAACAGCTTGAGCAAGTAGTAGTTAACTATAAATTATTAACCAATAAAATTAGTATTGATAACCTGTATTGTATTTCATCTAAATTGTATTTCATATAATTACTAATAACTTTGTTGTGACTTATTGATGAATACCTGGCAATGGTACAGTATCGATAACATATGAAACAGTGCCAAAAATGCTCGACTAATGTTATTGACATGTTATTTCGATACAAGTTCGATAGCACAGCCCGGTACTCGAGAATTAATAGATATTAGTATTAATGAGCCGGTCCCTCTGAATTGGTCCCACCACCATCGGTGCGACGTATGAGCTCAGAGCTCATGCGTGCACACACGTACGGATGCTGCCGCGCGGAATATAATAGCGGTAATGCGATGGAACTGGGGCAGTTCTGCTTTGACGCGCGTCTTAGAAGCCTCCACCTGCTCCGCTCTGCTACCGGGCCGCGAATTTTTATTTTTGGAACCGGCCGACCGATCTTTGAGGTTTGTTCCATGTCACGATTCAATTCGTCGCGAGTTTGGGCTGAATCATAGCCCCTATCATGTTCGCGAATTTATTATTGAAAAATTTGATCGAATTCTTGATCTCTTAAAATATCTTGACCCTTGTATTATACACTCGAAACATACAAATTACTTAGAACTCTAACTTTTACTTGTCCAATTTTAATTTAATATATAAATATCTTTTACCTACTCAATTGTTAAGGTGAAAGTGTTCAGAAAATATTTTTGCAACACGATAAAAAATAATTTTAACAAACGGGAAATTGGACAGTCGGTCGTCGACACAAGGGTTGATGTATTTTTATTGTTCGAGACATTGTGTGATCGAGTGAATTGTTCCAGTTTACGAGGCTCTCTGTTACTTGTTGCTCGACTCGACGTATCAAGTAGTACATATCGTGGTCTTGGAGTAATCGTGCCCTCCCGGGGAAACTAGAGTAAGTTCATCCACATCAATTTAATCGATGTACCGCGAGTCATCTTGCTAAAGGTTGCGCCGATGGAATGCAACAAGCATCTGCAACCGATGACCGTCAACTCGCGCGCAGTCACGTCGAAACTCACTTTCCTCCTTCGTGAACATTTCGCTCGTTTATTTGCCGGGATCGATTACTGGGATGCTCGGAAACCTTTCCGGGTAATCGATTCTTCTATAAGTACGCGCGAGTCACGCGTTTGTTCCGCGTATTCCACAAAAAATTCTTACTCGACAGCTACTTGTTTATCTACGCTATCTTTTGTTTTGACAGTCGTCTGTGTGAGTCGAGTCAGTTCGCCGGCGAACTTGAAAATAACTTTTTGGACACCTGCGAGTGTCGTAACAATTGTTTCATGGCACACGTATTGTTTCTCACGAAAGATATTCATCTGTGCGATCGATTGTGGTCTTCCACGAATTAACGAACGGCAAATCGTTAACAATGATCTTCGCGGAACCATTTCCTCAGAGAAACGAGGCATAATGGCGCTAAATGAGCGAAGTAGAAACGTGTCTTCTCGATGCCAGGCATTGTCTCCGCGCACGTTTCAAGCGACACTCGAAACGCGAGGCCGTCATTACGCTCGGCGCAATTATCAATTTGCAACACTCGACAAAACATGTATCGTCATAACAACGCGTCTTTCAGGCTCTACTAGGCCTTTCGTTAAATCGTTTGTTAATCGAACGTTGTTTCCAGTAAATGGCTCGGAAAATGTAAATTATTTTCGCGCGCGAACGCGTCGCCGATTTATCTTGGAGTAACGCGATTCGAAACGTGCCACCAAGTTGCTGTGCGACCATTCATTAGCTGGTTGATTGATCGATCGTATAATTAATACTTGTCCGAACGACTGCTTTCGCGCGAGCGCCCGCAACCCCGCGAGTCTTCTTCTGATCGGACAGTGTATAATGATTCGACTGTTTCTGTAGAAACTTTTCGATTCCCTTTACTTCCTACCGCGACGTGTACACGTGTTGAATGTGTAGAATCGACGGGCGAAATGTATTCGTGCTGTTTCTCTAATGAGCGAGATCAATTTCAGTTTGCGGCTCGATAAATGGTATTACTCTATTCGATCTGTCGCCACCAGTGCTAGAATAACGATAGTGATTTATGCACCGCTGACACGTCTAACGGTAGTCGAACGGCAATAATTCTTCGACTTACCTTCTCCTCGAATCTGTTTTTCGGCAGCCTTGATCGAATTAAACACGAAAGCTTGGCCGAATTAATGTCGAGCAGACCGAGCTCGAATAATATTTCTGATCTTGAATGGTCGAGCAAAATTCCGCGACGAAACCAGTCGGCTCCGTGAAGTTTTCGATCGGGTTTTCTCTAAAGAAAAACCAGAAGTCTCCAGAAGCAGCACGAAGAAGCGAGGAAAGCTGCAACGGGATCGATCGAAGAATTTATACGCGAAACCTTGAAGGCGATACTCGATTGCAGCTGTCAATATATAATATTTGATATGTACGGCGTATTTCGTTTGCGTAACCGGTTCCAGGATTTACGCACACATCTTATCGACTGATTTCATGCCGCGGAGACTTTTTACTAATCTCGTTTAATGTTTATGCACGTTCCACGAACGGAATCGCATCTTGCAACGAGCCGTTTGAATCCTGTCCGGCACTCGCGCGGAATACTTTCGCGTTTGCTAATGGGAAAAAAATGTTTCGTATCTAGTCTTCTCGTGATCGAATACACACCCGGTAGATCCGTTTCGCAATTAAACCACGTTCCGCGTAATGAGAGACGTAAAGTACAGAGCGATCCGGCTCCGGGATTCGTTAATAGATTATATCATTAGAACCGCGTTTGGAAACCCGTGCACCGTATTTAGCACGACCGATTATGAAAGGTGCTAATTGCCGGCTACATAAACGCCCCGTCAGCCGCATTCCCGTCAAGTATGCAGGAAAATTATACCGCTCCGATTCTCCGACCCCTATTATAACCATTGCAATTTCACGCTCCGCGAATTAGCATCCGTGCAAGAAAGTGTGAACAGTTGTAAAAATGATTGTTTAAGTACTGTTTACCCAGCGCTGTCAATACGGTGTATTAATTGAATGTTTGTCTTGCCTACATGGAAACGAGAGGCGTCGGGTTGAAGGTTGTACGCTCGAGACCTCGCAATCTATACACGTTTTCTTTCGGAACCTTTCTGTGACTGTGACAAACATTCTATAATAGATAGATTGTAAAATATTTTCCTAGCAGAAAAAATTCTTGAAAATGAAATAGCGATTTTTCCTTGAAAAAAAATTATACACTCCAACTAATAGTACATACGTATGCAATAAATAAACACAAAACAGTCTCCTGATTTCTTTTAAAAAATTGCAAAGACGGATGAAGCATTATCGTAGGATCTTTTGTGGAACTATTTCTGATGAGTGTGCAGGAGTTAATAAGATGAATCAGATGTGTGGTTTGTTAGCGACGTCTGAGAGAACATAAGCCTTGACGAGGTCGATGCGCGTTTGTTATTGGCGACAGGTTGAAAGAAATGCCCGTAAATCGTATCGAGGATGAGCAGGCACCAATTCATTCTGCGAAATTCGACCGTGAATCCCGGCCCCGATTAACGTCGAACAGGTAGCTGGGGGTTAATGAATATGCAAACGAGTCTTGACGAAAACGGTACTCTGATGAGATACTACATCGTCGTGACCGCCATTAACAATGGACCGCCGCTGACGGTATTCCGGATTCCTAATAAATTTTTTCCACGGCTTCGTACGGTAGCCTAATCTCTCCGCGTGCCTGCTAAAGGGTTGTTATTACCCTTAACGAGATGCGCTTCGTTATGCATTCAGATAGGTTCTCCTATGCAATTTGCCGCCTCGAATATCGGCAGGACCTCGGAATTTACGTTTGAACGGGTCCACCGTCGGTAACGGACAAAGAGTGACGCTAAAAGTCCCCGCGCCGATTAACACGATAATAAAGTTCTTCGACGAAGCCTGGCGGCGGTGGTACAAACGAACCCTTAAGAACAATATAAAGAAAAGATTCGAAGTAGCAGCTTGGACCGGATCAGTTTGGAACCGATTTCGCATATTTCAGATTATTTTGCGAACCTATTCTGCTGGTTCGATCGATTCATAGCAGTGACCTTCGCATTTTCTATTTATTGACGCTGCGAAGTGCGTACCGAGCGTCAAGGTTGGAAGAAGCGGCCGCCCCGGTTCTTGCAGTGCAGATTATTTGTTTCAACGATGAAATAAAATAAATCTTCGAATTCTGGGAATTGAGATCCTTCGGTAAACCCTGTGGCGTAACGGCAACTCGAAATAGTTCACTTTTCCAATGAATTCTTCGCATGTCTTCGTAAAATTGATCGGTGCAGAAATTTACATCAGTGCAAATGTTGTTCTCTTAGCCTCAGAAGCAGTTTCTTCAATTGAGTTTTCAAAAGAGTACACGGTGTAAAACGAGATCGTGTTCACTGGTGTATTGCATATTTAAAATGATCAGCATCATTCAATCATGCGATGCTCCTTTAATTTTCAAGATTAGCACTATCAATGCTCGCTGCAGCAGATTCAAGATTCCATCGTAATCTTATAATTGATAAAGTGCGAGGGCAACGAATTAATTTGTACTCCTAATATCTCGCATCGATCTGTCGGAATAATTAATTTCTTAGTTTTACTGATTGATTCGCGGCTAGCTATCTTCGCATCTGCGGGCGTGTTTTAAAATCGAAGATTTATAAATATTCTCGTTGCATATCTCGCCGTCTATCCGACCGGTTGACTCATCCATCAGTAACAGATTAATTTATAGGAATTCGTCAATACGCACGCGAGAACAACCGAGCACCGATCATCTCCTCGCCGGACAATAAATAACATCCTCGTACAGCTGGTTACAGCATGCCTGCTGTCGTCGCTAATTTTCTTTCGCGCTGCCGCGGCAAGAAAATGTTAATTGAACAGGTTTTGTTCCACGCCCCTTCTACTCACGGGATCGGCTCACGAAACCGACCGTGGCCGACAATAAAAATCGCGGAGCATTTGGACAGCTTGGAGAATTCATGCTCGACGAATTGCGCAGACTTCTTCGGTTTCGCCTCGCGTTAAGGTTTCTGCGATATTATCTGGTGTTGCGCACTGTGTCACTGTGCCGGCGCAAAATTCTCGCCCGTCAAACTGCTGATTTCAAGCTTCTCCATCGCGAAACAGAATACGATACCGATGATAGCTGCAAAGCAGGACCCGGCGAAGATAAGCTGTCTAATGGACGCGTAAATCCGCCTACTATAGATCGTAAACAATTAGAAGAATGTCTGGCAGTAACACGATAGTTTGTCATGCCTTCGCTTGTCTTAGCTTGCAAGTTTCTTGGAACTTTTCATTTTCAATTGTTCGATCGATTAGGTCATCGTCTTAAAGTATTTTTTTCGTTCGCCCCGTTGATTCGGGAAAGTATATGTATACTTGAAATATCATTTCGAAACAATTCAATTTTTAAGATGGCTACCACGACTCTGTGGATAAAGTTTGAGATAAATGCGAGAATGTGTGTAAGAATTGTAAAACGTTTATTACAAACATACATAGAGTTTAAAGTAGTACAAAATATCTGTATGATTACACGTATCTTCAATTAATCTTCTCGCTTAGACTATGAATTACATACTCCTCCAGTGCTTCAGCCGATCTATTAGCATTTCCACACACTCACGCCCCATTACTCACGTCATCGTCTCGAATGCCTAACTATGTAAACATTCGAAATGAAATATCCTCTCGAAGCATCGGGGAGTAAGAGTGCCTCAATCAATGCTGAAACGATCAATCCATAAACCGAGGAATATCCATTTCAGTAATCTTCGATAAAATTTCTTTGAGGAATATTAATCAGGTCTCCCTGTTACTGACGATTATTTATACGAGGCAATTGATTTAGTAAAACCACTAAGATGCGTATTCAACGAATCTTTAACAATTCCTTCTACATACTGATATAAGTACACGAAAATATGATAAACGAGAAAACACAGAAGAGTGTCTGTAGGTCGAATCGGATTCCGAAAATTCGCGCTCTAAATAGCGCAGCCGTGGGATAATTTATCGCGTCGGGCGTAAATATAACGATAGAGACCGTAAGGTACAAGTTGTAATAGCCGGTCAGTGAGTTGTAATGGAACCTGTAAATGAAAGCGCGAGGCGTGGAGAAAGTCGGCGCGGCGCGTAGGTAGAAAAAGATTCAGCTAGACGCATTAGCGGGTCCGCAATCACGGATAGTGCACTTCGACGACGCGGAATCGCGACGCTCTTTGACAATCCCGTCGGCCTCGGACGTTGCCCCGAATATTTCGGCTTCCATTTGCCGGCTTGAAAAGCACCGGCGAATTTCGGTCGAGAGACTTTGAATCGCGCGAAAAGAGAAAGAGACCGGCGCACAACACGCGGGTCTCTCGCACGCTGGCGAACGCTGAAAACATTCGCGTTTTACGGCGACGCTTTATATGCAATACCGTTCCGATCCCCGGGCTTTAATGAAGATATACAAAAGCGATAAACGTTACGACAGGACATGAAATACTCCTTTCGGCGGCACCGTACAATAAATTCGCACCCGTATTTATGAAGTTACGTAAAGTCACGTGACGAGCGTGATGGTAGTGCGGCCCGATAAGGGAACATGAAGCTGAATTAATCGACTGGTGGCTTTGATAAAACGATTATGTAAGGTTCCTGGAGCGTGGAGACGATGCGACTTTCCACGAGAAAGATTCCTAGAAGCACTTCGACGATATCGACAGTCGAATTGACTGGATTGACTGAATTAATTTTCAATCGGACGACCCTAGGTTTCTTCAGGAATAAAAATCTTGGGTTAATTTAGATAAACTTCTGTCAGTTTCATCGTTTTTTAACAACATGTGGCTCTATGTTAAACTGTAATACTGGATACTAGAATATAAACCTGGTTGCGTCCCTCGAGGCAATTTTGTCCCCATTCTACAATTATTGAATTGTAAATACATAATTCGAGTATACATAGTATCATTCTTTATCTATGTATCATTCTTCTCAATCCCAGTTCCATATATTTGCTGTAGTAATTTCGTAATATCCAGCATCGATTTTAATGAATTGCTATTATCATACTCGCAATACGTAATCGTTTCAAACCATTTTGAAGCCTTCGATCTGAGTGTAGAATGAATTTCAGTAGAATATGAGTTATATAAAAGCCAAGCGAAAGACGCGTGCTTAAAATAGAAAGTCCTGAATGTAATAAACTGTAATAATTTCGTCGACACTGACCGAGTCCGAGAATTTATTACCACTTTGCCGAGACTGTAAGATTCAGGAGCATTTTTCTGACGAGTTCACGGTAAAGTTGCCTCGTTAGAATATTGAGCGGTAATTTCGAGGAGTGATTACAATTGTTATTTATTTGTTCTCGAGGATCGAACAAATTCCTGCCGCCATTATCATAAGGAGGGACAATAAATCGTCATTTGCGGGACCTCGGAGCGTTGAATTATCGTAAGGTCTTGTATATTCCTGCTGATGGTAGGCGCGAGAAAAGTGCGGGAGAGTTATAATATCGCACTTATATGTGCTCTCGTGTTAGATTACCATAAGTATGAGGTGTAACGCGGCTACATGGCCCGGCATTCGTTCACATTTACCAGCGCTCTCTCTCTCTCTCTCTCCCTTCGTGCACGATCTTATTCGGAGTTTAAGGTTAATTGGCATAGCCTTGCACACTTATTTACGTCCACGCAATCACAAATCTCCGTTTCAGACAGGAATTATCGATCGTAAATTACTCTGTACATTGTACCGACGCGCAAGCTCGCAGTTGCTCATTTCGTAAACACGGGACGCGATAATGGGGCCCTTATTCGACAGTAATAAAAACGGAGACATTTTTACGTTCGTTCGGCTGTGTAGAAACCGAAGCTGGAAGAAAGTACCGGCACCAGGAAACCGTGCAGACAAATCGCTTCATTTTCGGCGCCAGAAAGCCGTCACCTACTTTTCTGCAGAAAGTCGACAATTCAGTTAACAATGAACGTGGAAAAAAGTGAATGAAAAAACCGTTGCATCATACAGAAAAGTCTGTCGAAATTGTAGCAACCTTGGGTGCATAAGTATGTACCAATATAATGCTTTCTACAGGGTGTCCCAAAATTCGTGTACTTCCCGGAAATGGGAGAATCCTTGGGTCATTTGAAGCAACATTTTCCTTTACAAAACTGACGCCAGCGGCTTTGTTTAGGAGTTATTAACAAAAAACACAGACCAATCAGAGCGCGGCTAGAGCAAACGGAGTCCGACTCAGCGACAGGTCCCGCTTAGCGTGGCGGCGCCATTGGCCGAGCCAGAATCAATCCGCTGTAGCCGCGCTCTGATTGGTCCGTGTTTTTTGTTAATAACTCCTAAACAAAGCCGCTGGCGTCATTTTTGTAAAGGAAAATGTCTCTTCAAATGACCCAAGGAACCTCCCATTTCTGGGAAGTACACGAATTTTGGGACACCCTGTATAATGAAAATAGTCCTGGTATCATTGAATATACGTTCGAATTACGGTCCATAAAAAGCTCGTTCCATTGTTATGCACTGTTTTCAAGGTCCACTTTCAAGCATGTAATGGCCAGTACAATTTGAGCAATTTTTCCTTCATTTTCTATATCAGCCGAAGGTCGGGTGATATCGCACCTGACCCACAGCATATCATCAGGTGTGAGGAGTTGAAGTGGGCCACAAGGAAATCGAATCCGCTTAATGTGTCACGCAATATTCGCCCGGCACTAGGTCGCAACGTGCATTAAATACATTGAGGCGCGCACCTCGTGAGATTATGCGAACGATCACGGGCACAGCGGCGTCAGGTAGACCGCTGTCGCGCCGTAACTCAATTTTGTGGCGAAGTAAATCCTGTCGCTCGTGACGAATCAACGTGGAAACGTGCGAAACAGAGAGAGGGAGAGACAAGTTAGAAGAGAAGAGAGAAAAGAAGTCGCCGGGATGCGTCACGAGGCGTGAACCGCTGTTCACGGGCCATCGGTGTGTTTATTGTCGCCAGCGGAAATAAAAGTAATGCGAGAGTACGTGGTGGCTGCCTATGACATCAGCCGGACAATCAATCCGTTTTGCATGATGATGCATGAAGTGCAGCGGATGAATACCATGTGAGAATATTGTCGGCCGATCGTCGTGGGTGTGGGCGCCGCGAATTTGCCCCGCAGAAATTCTATCGCGTAATTATTCAGAGCGTAGTTTCCGCAGCGGAATTATTATTTCGATGGTATCAAGATAGGACGGTGTTTTGGAGCACATACAAAAAATGAGGAAAAAATGTGATCAATAATAGCAATCGAAGTTGACATTTCCGTAAAGCTTCGGAATACCAAGACTCTAAGAAAGGTCTACTTCTATAAATATATTGCCGCAGCCTGTTAAATTCACGTTTTCCAGCTCGTCTCAGTATTTTGACGGGAGGATACACGTATTTAGAAGTTTGCAGCGAAGGTTCTTCGATTATTTAATCTTGTTGGTAAACAAGAAACTCGAGACTACTAAGTCTCGCAAGGTGTAAAGAAGATCAAGAAAAAATACGCGTCTCGTTCCAAGGTTAACTCGACCACCTACACTTTACATTGCATTCGAAGATGTTTTTCTTGGTTTCAAGGTGTCGTGTACGCCTACAAATTTTCCTGCCGTCAAACATTTCTAGGAACGCTAATAACAGTGTTCAATAGCAGGTCTATTGTGAAGAACAGCACCATCTGTGTAGCTGAACTTGCGACATTCGAACACCTCGTACCATTCGGTCTCCAATTACACTCGCAATATATCCCATTCCGGAGTGGTACTAGTTTCAACATAAATAACAAAATTATAAAATATAGCGGCCGTGTAGAAACGAGGGTTCGCCGCATCGGTCTCTAACCACTCGTTTTATGGTTCCGAAGAGTTCCAATTCAGTTGAATTGCCTGTATTATTAACACTCAGCCCAACAAACGCTGCGAGTGCACTGCCGAGCGCAGCACTGTCGAATAAATTTTCCGGAACGACCGCGGAACGAATGTTTATCGTCAGTCGCGAGACGGAGCTCAACGAGGACGAATAAATTCGACGGGATCGCGAATTAAACGATGATCACCGGGTGCACCTACAAATCCGCCCTTCCCCCGCAGACGTGTAAACTGCATTTACAAAGTGCGTTCGCGTGCATGCCTCTGACACCGCTGTTACGCTCCAAACTCTTCGGGCGTGATGCATTCTCATTGATACGCAGGCACACGTTGTCATGCCTGCTCAAACATCCCAATGACACGCTGCACGAGCATTTAATGCATGCCGAATGGCGAATCAGTTTTCGCGAGCAACGCATTCCGCAGGTGTTGTGAAATCCTTCGGAGACACGGAAGAACAGTGATAATTTTTTGAAACTCGAGGCTTCCAGAGAATTTAAATAATTATTCTGTAAAGCGATATCGCACGAGTTAATAATATACTTCGATCAGTAAAAATACATTCACCTTGGAAAGGGCTGAATTAACATACTTTCATCTACATTGTGTTCTATTTTGAAAAAATTATATTTATAGTATCCGAAGAGAAGAAGTTATACTACTTTTACTTTTAACAAGTCCGAGAGTAGATTAAATTTCGTTTAAAAAATGTTTTCACAATCTAGTGATTACTCTGATAGTTAATACCATTTTTAAGTGGCAATTTAATAATATTCCCAGTCCCACGTGTTTATAGCTCGTCAGTCTACGAATAGAACCTGCGTTCTAATTTATAATTGAATCTACCCCCTCACCTTCATAACTAATCTAGATCTTTACACCTAATTATATCCGACTACGATCTTTGCTATGACATCATACAAGAAAAGGGGTGCATAGTAGTTTCAAAACAACGAGTCACTTTTCATTATGAATGAAATTGTCTTGATCCGGATAGTCTCTAAAAATATCTACACGCTAGAACTGCGACCACTAAACACGACCGCTGTATTATCATACTTTTGTAATAGTAACTAGTCTTCGGATCTTTATACAAAATATATAATGTCTGATGTGAATTTAGAAGTTTGTTAAAATATTTTTCATGAGAATGTTTTTATAGCGTCTGGTAGTGGTAATGTTCATCGCGTTTAAACAGCTTGCACTGAAGTTAAACGAGGGGAACAATAACACTGTTTAAGAGATCGTTTATCCGCGCAGTCCCAGATCTAGCCAGCTCGAATTCCGCGACTGTCGAAGGTTCCGTTAGAATTGCCTAGATCTGCTGGTCTGGGCTGGTCTATTCTCGCAGCCGAAGAAAACGCATCGTCAATGCCATCTTTTAGGCGGATCGTATCGTTTCTGGACCGTGTTCGACTTTGTGTTACCGTTTTATATCTATATTTAGATCCGGTCCAGCTTAGCTTGATAAACTAGGTCGGATTACTCTGCTTCCGCAATTCCTGTTATCGTGCATAGCTCAAATTCTCTTTCAAAGGAACGCGAACTCAGCGATTTCGATGAAATTTACAGTGACAGGCATTTATCGAATTGGCATTTAAATATCGAAACAGCTTTTTTAATAAATTGAAAAGCATAAATCTTCATTTAAAAAACAATTAATCATCTGTTTCAGGAAATATTAAATACAGTTTTACATTTTTCAGAGAACTACTCATCGCATAAATTTTCTTAAACTTGACGCGTAGATTAAAATGTTTCCTCTTTTCGCTACCTATTCATTAGGCTCGGTAAACAGCAAACTGTGAATAGACCCGAAAACTTTTTCCACCGCATTCCCTCAAAGCGAAACCAGCTAGTATCTTTCACTAGATGAGCAAATTGGTCTTATAGACGCTCGTTACAGTAGCGAGGCTTTCAAACGTCGAGTGTAGTTAATCACACCACCGAAAGTGGTACTCGCTATACTAACTAGCTAAAATGGTAATTAGTCTGCGGAACTTTATGCAAATCCACGCTAAAGACAAAATTAACGAAACAAAAGCCGCAGGGGAATTTAACGTCCTTTGGTGGCGAATAAGATCACTGCAGCAGCGATTATCTTACAACTTGTAATTTAGCCACGACGGAGAAAGTGGTGTCGTTAACTTCACAGTGCGAAAGTTTGTTAGTTTATAAATTGGTTCTTCACTGTGGCAAAAGTTTAAAAAGATTCTAGAATATCGATACGCTAGTTACAAAAATATTAAACAGAAAAATAAATTACTATTTAATCCCAATTTTTCTTTTTCATAGATTTATCTTGTGGAATAAACGTGGTTATAAAGTAAACATTATATGCCGTCCCTTCCAGCAAATTAAAGACAGTAGGGTGCCTTTTACGAGCACGTACACGTAGTGCGGGACGAAGTACCTAATCGTCGTGCTGATATCAACTAGCCGGAGCTTTCATCCGTACAAGTTTCGTTTATTCACGTCGCTGTTAACGGATGTTTATCGATCGTTTCTACGAATTCGCACGTAAATTCGAATCTGCTCTGCATCGGCGCGCGAAGGATCGAATAAATTTGCATTAACGAGGACCGTAGGTGGGCACAGCCGAGATACCAGATTTAGATGGGCCAATGACAAATTGAAATTAGTTGTTTAAAGGATTGCCTGATTCATTGACTGCGTTCGCCGGTGAAGAATTCGCGATGGAAAGAAAAAAAAATATAGCGGAACACGCATTCTCGGCTTAACGAGCTTGTTCCGCGTTCGTTAAATAGAGTTATACGTTTCCTAGCGTCCGACAGGAGACGGCAGGGTTTGAATCATTCGGACACGCATAATCGGATTTCGAAGACGAATGACTTTTGACTGGCCCAGGGATCGTTTTGCCGAACGCAGCTTTTTGTGATATTCTTATTTTCAGTGTCGGTCTGTCTTTTCTCTGACAATTTGATCTCTTTCTGTTCACAGATGTGGCGGTTAAAATTTTGGACGTACTTCCTGCTAATCGCGTTATCGCTAGCCCCAGTGCAGAGAGTTTTGGCGTGCTCATGCGTGAGATCTCATCCTCAGTCATTATATTGCAAATCAGATTATGGTACGTATTATGTGAATTTTTATAAATAGCAGTTTCGTAGACCAACCCACAGAAATTTCTAAATTTAAAAATGCTATTTTTCCAGTCGCCGTGGTGAGAGTGAGGAACGTGGAGCAGAAGAATGACGTACAGGTGGCCTACCATGTGAAAGTTAATAAAGTCTTCAAGGTTCGTAAGCCTAACGAATTGTCCGATTTTTACGACGATGTTTATGTCCCGGTTCGAATCCTAATACCAGAAAACGCTTTCTTAGGATCGGAACAGCATAAATCCTGTGAATTTCCCGAGGCGAGAAATCATATATACCATGATGCCAGACTCCTTATGCGGTGTTGTTCTGAATGTCGGGGAAACCTACGTGATAAGCGGAAGTATCGGAAAAGGAAGAATACATATATCATTATGCGGGTTATATATGCGATGGTCTGAAGTGCCGCCCAGGCAACGGAAAGGCTTCAGAGGCCTCTTTCACCGTGGCTGTGCTTGCGACGTAAGTGAAATTCTATGACACCACTTTCTAGAATTAAAACTTGATGCCACTCTTCACATTGTATCGTGCAGTCGTTCGTGCAAATTTCTGTTCTCAAAAGCTTTTCTATAACAAGTTATTAAAGTCATTTAATAGAAATGAAAATATTTTATAAGATTTTATAAGATTCACAAAAAAATGTGTAGAAAGTGCAGGCGCGATCAAGTTTCCCAAAAAATTATGAATTCCACTGTTCCTTAAAGTTGTATGACTAAGCTATACGTTTCCATTCGTCCGATCTATAAAATATTCGGAAACAGTTGCCGCCTACATTGTCTGCCTTGATAAACGTGGCCATTTTCGATCACGCACGAAACCTAAATTTCCGAATAAAATGAATTGCGTAGACGTGAGATATGTGGGCGATTCCTACTTCTTAACAGTAAAAATGATAATTTTTCTGAGGATGAAACTCTAACAATTTATTGTGTGTTTAGATAAACTATACACCCTGGTGGAGGAAGGGTGAGCATCTGGAACTCGGCGGAAGGAAGCGATGCTTATGGGAAAGCGAGCCAGGTCCTTCCCATTGCCAAGAAACATACGGCATCTGCTTGGCCTCGTCAGGTGGGTGTTCCTGGGCTCCGTCAGTACCTTACAACGCCTGCATCAAGGAGCACCAACAGAAACGCGAGCAGCAGAGGTTGTTGGAGCCTTAATAAAGCCGGCAGCTGCTCGCACGACAACGCGCTTGGTTGTACAGATAGAACGGATACCGATCACGCTGGCGGAAAACGAGAAACATGTACGCTCCCGAGAATGATGAACACCCTTCGAAGAACCTGCTGTCAAGTGGATTGGATGTATTTATTTATTCCAGACGTAGCGTTAGATCGTTGACCATTCGCGTTTATTCATCCTCCGTACCGCGTCACGTTCTATTTATTCTCGCGTTTTACCAAAAGTATTAATTGGAAGGTTGTGTCAGCGAGTAGAAAAGCCGGTCGCCGATTGGCACGCGGCCGCGTCGAATCATCGGAATCATTGCACGCTGGCCGCTGAAACTGCACTGTCGTTGAACAAATTGAATTCGTCTCTGTTATAAAAGTGAAATGAAAATGTTGAAAAATTTTTTGCAATCTCCACGTTTCGAGCTGTAGTTGTAACTTCCGCTTTTAATGACCGTCGGGTATCGCAAGAGAATGAACGTTCATCCAGGAAAAGCAAACTTTCATCGGCAGTGTACGCAGCACATTTGCTGGCAAACTATGGCTTGCAACGACACGATAAATTTCCAAATGTTCCGAGGCACGACGGCGTTGTCGACGCGAGCTTTTCGCCTTCGGTCGTCCGGTGCGCTCTATCCGCTTTTAACGTTTGAATAATTGAGGACGGGAGGGGCCGGTATTCGACACACTCGAGGAGAATTATTAGTTGGAGGAGAATTATTCATGAAGGAGGAGACTCGTGGACGAATCTCTAAATTTCCCATTGGAACCGATGCCGTCGGCCTCGTTACGTTTAATCAAACAATTTGGCCAAGACGATTCGCAATCGAAATCGACCGAACCCGCGTCAAAGTTGAAGGAAAGAGTAAAGCGAAGCGTACTCCACATCGATTGGCTATACTTTAGTTGTACATATAGGCTATTAATGTATATTATACATTTTTAAATTATTCTTATTGTTTCTTTCGTTCCCACGCACCCTGGACTTGTGCGTGTATGTGAAAAGAAATTACTGAAACCTATTTAATAATTCTTGGTATAGACTATGGCACGGAACTCTGAATACAGGAGCGATAGCAACGGAAAGTTTGTCTTGAACTTTTACGATTAGGCGTCGCGAAGTGGTAAACGACTCTTCGTTTCTTCGCATTGCGACAAAAATAAATTTATTGTCATTTGTACAAAAGATGCGTCGTCTGACTATTCAGAGAACGTGCGCCGGGCGTCGTGCTAGAAGCGTAATCGATTAAGTTCTCTATTTGTAAACGGTGTCTGAGGCGTGATCAATCGTGATGATATTATCGCGATGATGATAACAGCGAGGAACAGAGCCCTGTGCAGGGGTGAAAATTTAGTACAAAATGCTAAACGAGCGATACGAAGGGAGTTAGTCGGCATTTCCTAACACGAGAAACGCATGTACGTTAAGTCAAGATGTATTCTAGTTTAGTTCTTCCATTTGATAACTTTTGTAATTATTATATATTACTTAAACGATGAGAAATAAAGGGAGAAAATGTAACATTGCCCGTTCTGTCGGTTAATGTCTCTGACTCACCATTTCACGATGATTCGGGTAGAATGTCTGCTCGATTAGGGGGAAGTTGTCTTTCCCCAAACGACGCTGAAGTCCCAGCAGGTACGCGAACACCCACGGCTTATCCTGCGAGGGGAACGTTGATTAATAGTGTCTCATTTAAATCTTTCATTTGTTTCAACCGGTGGCGTCATACCACGGTTCATTTGCAATGCTTCCGAGAGAATGACTAACGAACACCGGAAAAGATATGCATCACTGGATCGATGAAATGAAATATTTAACAGTAGGGACAATATAGGTATAGGAACCAATATTAGTAAAATCTACTCAACTAGTAGATAACAGATTCAAAAAAACATTACGAAAAGTAGAGACATCTGTTAGCAACAATACTTTTCTCTAGCCAGGCAACTATTTCTGAAAAAATGAGGGGCGCAATGTAAACATTCCGTTTTTAGGAATGTAACTTATCTAATCATGAATATGACTTTTCTAATCATTCTTATAGGAAAAAACATTAGGCGTAATATCCTAATGCATCTAGCAGATGGTGCATGATAGTATTTTTTCTAATCCAGAATCGGTTCCATTGATTCCTCGTGTCGTATGTAATCATAATTTATTTTTCTACGCTTGCCACCACGTTTGCGTTCACAAATAATGAATATTCACCTGGAAGTTGTAAATTGCAGTAAGATTGTTAATACTCGGGACACCACCGTACATTAGACCGAGAAGAAGGTTCTTGTAGTCTTCTCCTGCATCCTTTAAGTTCTGCCGTATCAGGACGAAATCTGGTTTGAAGGATCTACGAACAAATTTAGTCGTTTAGCCAACGTGTACAGCATATTATTATAAAAAGTATAAAAACAGAAAGTGTTGCTTACCGGATGACTTTGGTCCCGTTACGATAAACGGCCATAGACACCACGGTGCCAGCCTCGCTCGCTGTCAACGACAATTCCCGAAATTCCGCTTGCTCCACACGGATCTCGAAATCGCCGTGGAGCCTACGGCCCCGGAAGTACTTGCTCCAGTCGGTGTTCTGATCGTCGATCACAAGGAGTGTGAAACATCGATCTTTGTTAAATGATGGACCCCTCGTCGCTCCGGACACTGCTGCTCCAAGAATGGATGCGCCCTAAACATGACGAAAGAAGGGATTATTTAGTTGCCATAAAGTTGATAACCAAAGGGATTCATTAATCCCTCAATGTACGTGAAAACATTACTATACAAAGAAAAAATTTTGAAAGGATTAAAGCACCTGGTCGCGAGCAGCACCGGTCAAGCTTTGCACCCTCTGGAGCAAACTCTCTCGGGTCTTGGCCGGCGACGAGGGCGCACTGGTGGTTCTCGATCCTGGCCTCAGGTTGAGGCTTAGATCGCCGCCGACAGGTTGAGGAGGTCCAGGTGGAGGTGCTCCAGGTACCGGTGGTTGGCTAGGTGGAACAGGCGTCGGCTGTGACTGCAACGGCCGTTCTGTTGCTGCTTGATACGATTGGGACGAATCCCTGGCCATGGAGGCCAGCCCGGAGTCTGTGCTTGGTTCATCGTCTAGCTCCGAGCTTAAATCCCCTGACGAGAACCTGGAAGACAAGCTAAGATGGTGGTCGTGACAGTGACAATCGGTCCGATCGTTCCCTGCGGTTTCACGCTATGTAATGTTACTTGGTTTTTCGTTCGTTTGTTCATGGACGCAAACTGCACATCGAACAGCCACAGTGCGCTTGGGGGGATGTTTTGGCATGGATTGCGTCGACGATGATGGACGATTTGCTGAATTGCTGCGGCTTGCATGCGTGACAGGTGACGACACATTCTCGGTTCTGATGCGGACAGCTATCGCAGAGTCTTTTTGCTGGCGAACACACATCGCTCGCGGTGTTATGCGGGCTCACGATCGTTCGTGCTTCGTAAAATGGGAACGGTGTTGTCCCTAGCGAGATGGACAAGTTTGCCGGCATACATTGATTACCATGGATTTGGAATCAATTCTTGATTTATAGTCAGAGAGTCAAACTAGTTAGATATGTAAGCACGAAGGGAGAGGAGAGAATGTAGGGATGGAAGGGAAGGGACCGGATGGATCTAGGGAGTAGAGGGAAACATCCAGGGAGGAGAAGATTAAAGGTTGGGGAGTAGGGGATCTTGGTAGGCAAGGAATGGAAATAGGTAAAGGGGAGATAGACACTGGATAAATCTAGGGAAGGGAGAAGGGTTGACCAGGAATCATGAAGCACCTGCAAGGACCTGCAAAAGTCCCCCTAAGCTGCCGAGATACGGACTCCCGGGACTCCTGTGAGCTCCCGGAGGGTTCGTTGTTCCTGGCAGCTATCAAGGGACTAACAATTTTTGGCAGCGCATCTCTATATATAGTTGAGCATGATAGCCATTAATATATGACGCAACGCTATCACCGATCGATAAGAAAATGTCTTGAGACAATCTAAGACTGTACCACAATGGGTCCAATAGAGTTTTTTTCCACAGCTGTAATCGGTTTCCAACTTTTGACAGAGTGCCAGAAAAATAGATTAACTGATTGTTCTACTCTCATTACATTTGATAAAACGCATAGATTGATTCCAAGCATCCGACAGTCAGCGTATGCCACTTTATGGCTTACAAAATCTCTGAAATAAATAATTCAGAACGAAGACGTTGGAGAGCAGCTGATAAGCTTCGCAGTTACATCATAATCGAGGTCGAATATCGGAACGTTGCGTGTTGTTTTATTTTCGTGCTCTATTCCTGGATCACATGAATATGAAAAACGTCGAGAGGTTCAGGCGGTGATCGTACGATATCGAAAGCGAATGTTTAAACAGAATCATGCAGTAACACAATAAATCCTTAAATAGCTGCAAGTATATTTTATGTATCCCGGCACTGATTAAAAAGCCGGTGCTTTAATTAAATGAAGCTGTCAATTAATGTTATCATCTCTCCTATCCGCCGTTCATGAAATTAGTATGATATTATTAATTATATCCGAACGGAAGAATCAGATAACCGCTTCTCTTAATTGAACGAGAAATTTATCGACTTGCGTGGTATATCGCGTCGCGAGCCACAATATACCGTTCTATTAAATAAATTTTGAATCGCGATATCCATTTATTACTGCCAGTAGTCGACAATCGTATTTGCGGAATCCAAAATAATATTTTTAATACCGTTCCTCTTAAAATAAATTTGATTGTGAGTTAGGCTCATTAGTAAAATTCAACCACTATCATAGAAACTAAATTATCATCTAAATTTGAAACACTCGATAAGTGCTATGAATGTTTTGTCTTTAAACACAGTGAAGCGTCATTGGAACAGTAAGTTATAATATCTAGCACGTTCACCGAAATTCAAGTCCCAATAAAATTCGCACGTAAACAACTGTCTCAGTTGACAAAACACGATATTTCTCAGAAACGACGCTAACGCAGCAATTATGCTACACGATTTCCCAACTACAGACGCTTGCTAAGAATTCCCGAGATAGCTAAACCGATACAGACTGCTCCTCGAGGGCATGGCATTTGTATTGCGGCGATCTCGAGCGTCGCGCTTCTGAATTCCTCGGGTCGCCTCTGCTGGTTAGAGGAATGTTCCGCGGATTCCATCGAGCGGGAGCGGTGTTTTGCGCATGCAAAGTCAGCGTTGCGAATCGCAAAACGGATGGCACTCACCTCCGTTTCAGGTAGTTAACATTGGAGGTGAAGGACTGCCGAAAGCTGGAGAATGAAATGTTGCCGGGTGAAGGAGCTGTACCACAGTATTTGGCGCAACCGCCGCGGCCGGTAATCTTGCTGGTTGACGCAGACTTCGTCTTTCAGACGAAAACCGCCGGTTTCCTGCTATCCGCTCGGCGTCGATCGCGATCGCGACCTTTACCTTCGACCCTTCGGCTGATTAGGGTGTGGGGATCAAGGGTTCACGGCGCCTAGGGTTGCCGGTCGTTCGATGATCAACCGTTTCGATGTTTGCGTCTCTCGTCGAGTTATGGAAGAAACTTCAACGTAAGATAACCCGAAAGGAAAGGATGAAATAAGAGAGGTGAGGAAGGAGAAACTAAACAATCCAAGTTGAAATCTGCAAGGACAAACCATGAACATTGTTAATAAAATGCTCTATCTTCCTCAATGTCGGTTATTTTAAGGATGCACTAGTTTAAATAGATTCGCACTCGATATTGATTTTGTATAATTGTGTTCCTAGCTATAGGGGCAGATGTGCCGAAAAGCTATTCATTTTCCGTTTACTAGTCTTATATAAACCATGAGATATTTATGAAAAGCCGATACGAATAACGAAATTTCCAAAGATCTCCGGCGATATTTTCGAAGCGCAGCGAAACTGGGCGACTGTTGAATGAAAAATTAATTGGAGACCCGGTTCTTGCGACGCCCTAAAGTATTCTCTTTCGTCGGATCCCAGCGAGCATTCAACCGATGAAAGATAGCAGCAAACATCTTTCACAAGAGGTGCTTCTCAGACCGTGATAAAAATGTCTCCACCGTATTCTTTATGTGCGCGAGATGAAGACCTCTCGTAGAAATTTAGCACAGGCAAAAGTAGAGCTCGATATCCCGCTGATCGATACCGGCGCACTTTCGCAGCATGGCTCTGCACGGTGGAGAATTTTTTCGCGCGACCCGACTCCCATGTTTTTTATTTCCTCCTCGAAACAATGATTTCCAGCCGGCACGATTATTGGATTGCGATAAAGAACGCCGATAACAAGTTAGCCGGCTCTCGTTGGCTCTGCGAATCACCGGAACAAGAGATAATTGTTTCCGTGGAACGGGGGCAGGGTGAAACAGCAATTTGCACACGCCCGAAGCGATGCCGCTTTTCCAGTCGCATGCGATTCGCCGTTTGCGCAATTTTCCGAACAATTCCGGCACACGCAACCGGCTTCGTAACTGTGAAATCCGTCGAAACGAATTAACGTCCGCCAAGTTCTATGGCGTTGAAACTCGACGGAATGTTCCTGAAGTTTCGGAATTTTCTTTTCCCATTTCGTCGCCGAAGTCATTTCCCCACGACAGGAGCGCTAAACTTTAAATTAACGCGGCTCCACGCTGTACACGTCACACCTCGGCGAGCCGCCGGCATTTAATTAATTTCAGAGACCGCGAACTTGATTGAATTTCAAATCAGTCTACATGAATTCCAAACCCCGTGATTCTTCTCCGCGACTCGCGCAACCTTCCGAAGTCGGCTTTCCTCGTCCTTTCATCGGATTATGCGGCACGATGAAACCGATACCCACGAAACTCGATATCAATCGGTTGGAGCTCGTCGAGCATTTCTGATTCGAATCAGGCGAATTTAGACACCGAACCGATGACAGTGATGCACAACCAGCGGTAGTATGGCAAGCACGGTTCTTTAAATCGATTGGTTTCGCGACACACCCTTTTAAACTCCTGTTTAAACACTGGATCGCTGGAATTCGATATTTGTCCGCTTCTGCGAAGTTTCGCTAGAGTATATATTTTTCAGTTTTTCATTGAAGTTCGTTATATAGTTTTTTAAGTAGTGCGAGACGAGAAGAATTTTAGTTACTTTTTTAAATGTTCCTAGACTGGCAAAACTTATCCACGCTTTCTACAGGGCGTTTAGCTTAGACTTCAGTAATAATCGATGACGGAAGAGTCCCTAGGTGTTAGGAAAGGGCAGGCGCATTGACCGCCCAAAGCTGCGCATACAGAAACGTTATGTACACGGCAGTGAGCTATTCTTGTGTCGAAAACGCGAACGAGAAAATCGAAATGTGCTGAACAGTCGTTCCAATTAAGCGGACTTTTTTCAAACAACATTTTCTGACAGACGAACCCCCTCCACTTTGAATCATGGTTCCCTCACACAATTTTATTTCGGACACATTATAGAAGTGGTCTGGTGACCAAGAAAATCGAAACGTGCTAAACAATGGTTAATATTTCTCTGAAGTACCATTTTCTTGCAGACGAGTCCTTTCCACTTTAAATCATATTTTTCACACACATTTTATTTAGAAACGAGCTACACAATCGTCCCTGTTTGTACTTCTCTCAAATAATTTTCTATCAGACAAAATCTTTCTACTTTCAATTTGTTGCACACATATTATTCGAATTTATTGTTTATCAGAACAGCGATGGGCAGCACTTCATAGAGAAGAAATAATCCTCAAGAAAATTCAAGGTATGTGAACTATATGAAACATAAAAGAAAGTCGTCGATCAATCACAAGGAATTCGCGAGACCACAGAGCAGAGAAAATAAAGATCGCCGAGCGGTCACGTGAAAACGACATGCGAACCCGCGTGAACGATCGCTGGTCGTCGGTTCCGGCGGCAGGCTAGTGTGCCTGATCGATCAACATAGTGTTGCTATCATTGTGCTCCCGCGTAAATTTAAACCGTGCAGAATTCGAGCGAACGGTCGCCCGACCGAGCGTGCAGTGGTCGCAATTGACCATGGTACACGTCTCACTGAACCGAGAAGCCTGTGAGTCTCTAACGCGAATGAACCATCACAATCTCCTTAACTTTATTGAATTAAAAGTACGGGCCGGGGGTCGTAAGTCAACCGAAACGGTCCGCAGGAGGCGGTCGGATAACCGAAAATCAATCCCGAGGGCTGTTTACTGTCCTGCACGATAGTTCCAATTCACCGGGACCTGAGGGACCATCGAAGTCCTAGGCTTCGCAACGGTACCCGTAGAACGTAGACTAGGTCCTAGCACGAGGAGAGAACGATCGACGAGTTATCCGAAATACTCTGTTCACTTCGGAGGACCGTGGCGATGAACTATAGTCCCCGAATGCTATTACATCCACCCGTAAATCTACGTCTTAAATACACTGGGCAAGATCTGAGAAAACTGGGTACTCACCTGTGTCGCGTGCGTGTACTACCCACTAGTTTGCCGGTGAAGCAGTGAGCCTCAGCCGAGGATCGCGAGGGTGTTACCCGGAGGGTTTGCGGGTCGATAGGTTCGCGCGTGCGTGCTTCTTATCATCCCCCACCGGGTCTTTTGGCGAGCTAACGACGTCGGGGAGGAAAAGGGAACGAGCCCCAGTGTTTCCCGATATGCCTGGTCCCGGTCCGTGTTTATATAGGGTGACGTCGCTCGATGCGCGTCAAACACGCTCCACCTGCTGGCCGAGTGAAGATGAAACGTCAGGCTACGCCGTATAACACGGTCGCGCCTTCATCGAGCCGGTACCCGGCGTTCTACCCGGCCGGTCGACATTCAACGAGGCGGGTAGCGAAAATACGACCTCTGCCTCGACTAGTTTCACAGTTGCAGACGTGGTTGCAATCCCTCTACCTTCCCGATAATAATTATGAAGGCTCGCGTTGTTTTTTCGCCGCTGAACCTACCCGCCACTCGAGTCAGGTAGCTCGGATACAACCCCCGGCTACACCAGTTTTATAGTTCGAATCGTGGTTGCGATCTCTCTACTTTCCCGATAATAATTACGGAGGGTCGCGTTGTTTTTTCGCGGGCGGACCTACCCGCCACTCGAGCGGGTACACTCGAGCGAGCAGTGCGCCCGCCGCATGAAAGAATTAATGCGACGACCCAGATACCCGCGGCGCAGCGCTCGCCGAGCTTTTGTGTCTATGGAAATCGTACTTTGGGATCTTTCGAGAGATAGAATTTCCATTGTCCGGTACTCGTGCGCGCAAACGACCCGCCGCACCGTACCGTACCAGTTGGGAACCGCCGCACGGAACGCGGAACGTGGAAGAAAATTTCTTTGTTCCAGAACCGCTCTCGAGCGACCAAGCTTCGCGGAATTAAATCCCGCAGGGCACAATAAGATTAATATAATACAGCGATTAATGCTTTCCTTTATTTCCGGTGTTGCTCCAGGCGTGGATTTCTGGCGGTATTTTCTTTGTTCCGCTTCCACGCCGCGCGAGAGGTTGGAAAGTGTTTTTTCTCTGTCCCGTTTTTCTACCCCGTGGGAATGTGGGTCGCCGACATTTTTCCGGGATAAGATCGCTCAAAGGATGTACGAGCCGGTGAAGTTTCATTGAGATTACGTTCTTCGTGTTTCACGTCGTACGACTACCTCCGTTCGTTACGTAAGAAAAATGTGAATCACGAGTGACTCTTTCTCCACGGCGGGTTACTTTTGTTTTCAACCGCGTGCCGCGCGTCAGCACCGGGGGATCATTCAATGACCACTCGACACACAGCGCCCGGCACTCGGTTAGCAAAAACTGTTCCAGTTACATGGAGACTCGTATTCAGCTACCATTGATATTTTAATTACACTTGATAAGATCTTGGGATTGCACAACGGAGCTGCAGATTCTTTAAATGAATTTAATGTAGCAACGATTGAACGCGATGACGTAAAATCAATACACAATGCGACGGACGTTTTCACGTTACAAAATCTTAACGATACCTCCTTTTCCGTTTAGTTAAATGTAATTAGCGCGATAAGGACCGCACAATTATCGACTCTATAAATCTGCATGTTTTATGCAATTAAATTTAATGTAAATTGATGTTCTTGGGGCACTGGTTCGTCAATTTAATTGAAAGCAATTTTGCAATATTAATTTCAATATCAATATATTCATTTTGACAGTTAATTTCACAGTTTCAGTCTCAGTAGCTTACAAGAAAGGCACGAGCAAGTTGACATATTTAAAAAATAGTTTTTAAATGTGTTCTCATCAACAGAGTATCAGCTTTTGGTTTTTAATAATTCACAGACGCAATCACTATTTTCTTGAAAAAGATCTAAACCGAGACCGAAACGTTGAAATTAATATATTGTAAAATTGTTTTCAATTAAATTGATCGAACCAGTGCACCAAGAACATAAACTTTGTTTAAACATACGATCAACAAAAAGAGAAGTTAAATTTAATGTTCTCCGTAAAATCGGAGCAATTATAAATCTCATTAATATTGGTATATATAAATTTGAATACATTAACACATGCCATTGTAATAATAGCTCCGACTTCCGGAATGCTGTATTACGCATACGCTATAAACATTTTTAGCATCCGGTATTTAAATCATTCCTCCATAAAGATATCGGTGCATCATGATCTTGAATGGTTCACACGTCATCCATGAATGATCCTATAAGCCAGCTATTGTCTCCGACGTGCCCCTTTGTCTGCATTGTGACAACTTAAGAGCCACGACGACACTACCTCCGCAAGCATCGCAGAGTGGACTATCGACAGTCCTGTAACTCTGCAATCTTGGTTCAAATCAATATTCATTCAATCGTTTGTTTCTTTCGATCGCACAACAGTTGCTAACGTGAGCAAACATGTGCAGCATTCTAAGAATCATCTTTCTGCGTCTATCCATAAGGTAAAAGATGTTCTAACGATGTCCTTTCTAAGATAACATCCTAAATAGTCAGATATTGGATATAGAGCTGAATAAATTTGAAATAAAATATATTGGAAATAGCTACTAAAATACTTTTACTGAAATCCCACAATATGTTAAAATTTAGATGTATTAAATGTATTGTAATTATTAATTGGAATAATATTTTTCGTGGACTATATTTCAAATAACATTCTTCATAAATAATTATCAGTTGAAAAAATTTCATGCTGTTAAACTCGTTGAACGATATATAAACATTTATTTTTAATGTCAAAACATATTCACGAGTACCTTGTAACGGGGATTTCATTCGTGTAGAAAAATTATGCACGAAATTTTGTTATACGAACAAGAAATGTTGCTACTCTAGTCTACAGTTTTTGCAGTCATTGGTAAATACGAGTACCACACGGCAAACGAGGGTCTAATTGACATAATTCCGCGCCCCGGCGTAATCGTTACGAAGTTCCGAAACTTTAAGCTTAAAGCCGACGTGTCGTCATTACCTGCAACCTCCTACGCAGAGAAATAGAGCCCTGTCAATCCAGCATGCATAAAATCTCGCTGATCCTAGTTAATTCCGGTCGGATAATTATTCTACAAATACTAATATTGTCGAAACAAGAAAAAGGCCGGGTGAAAGAAACATTTTCACCGAGGTAGCCGCGAGGGTACGCGAATTAGGGTCACCGCCTAGCGTAGCACGACTTTAAAATCATTCGACGAACCTTCCGGAAGGTTTGCCGGAGCGAGTAAAACTGTGCCGGTAAAGCGGGTACCTACGATACAATCGGGTAGCTTGCACAGTGCTGGCCTCGAACGTCGAGCACAGCGAACCACGGTCTGTGGATCGTTCGGTTCAGAGACTTGAATGCGTGGATTGCATACACATCGAGCGAAAAGGGAATGGCCGCCGCTTGCACGATCTATCCCCACCAAAATGCCGAACACTTGAGCGTCCCTGGGGGCAGTTCAGGAGGAACAGTCATTATTGCGCCAGTATAACACTCGGCAGCAGTTCTCCGCGACGAACGATCGAGTTTTCGAGCGGGACCGTCGACGATAGATCGCTCGATCCACGACCTTCGCGTGATCGGAAAGAAGCCGCGTGGCCGCCACGAGAGAAACGCCTCGCCTGCCTGAGACTGTGTGTCCCTCGTCGCGAATACGATGCGACCGTTCTCGTTCAGTAACGAAAATGTGACGTGAGACTGAGCCAAACCGACGGAGAGAGCATTCGCAAGAACGTGACACGTCCCGCGCTCGGTCGTACAGTGTTGGCGCGATTACATCGCCGAAAATGACAGTGGGGACCAACAATATTCACGCGTTCTCCGGTGCGCTTGTGTCGGTAGTGTGCCTGGCCCTGGTGGCGCTCCGTGTCGGCGAGGTAAGTCCGTCACTGTCTAGGAGATTCTACGTTCCGAGCACCGCTACGCGAGGACACGCTTCGCGGAGATTTCGCTCGTGCGATCTCTGGCTGCCTCTCTCGCAGAATACCTGCACGACCATTCTTCAAACCGCCAATCTAAAGAACCTTCGGAACGCTCGAAATAAAACTCACACCTCCTAGCACCACGTCGAAACGCGCGGACTTATGAATGAAGAGACAGATCACGCGCGCGCTTCTTCAAGGTTGATCGAGTAGATACAACGGCCGCATAAAATTATTTTTCATTAAGATAACCATGCGAGCGGTCCACTAGCCCAGGACACGCTTCGCGGAGATTTCGCTCGTGCGATCTCCGGCACGCCTCTCTTACGGAACACTCGATCGAACATCCTTTCGGAGCACCAATCCAAAGATCCTTCAAAGCGCTCGAATCCAAACTCTCAACTCCTAGTACCATGTCGAAACGCGCGGACTTATGAATGAAGAGACAGATCACGCGCACGCTTTCAAGTCGATCGTCCTTCGGAAACGACATTAGTGCGTTCTATTGACTCTTACGAGGACGCGTTCGTAGTGCGTTCGAAGCAGACAATTGGAACAAAGACCCTTCTTTCTATTCTAATTATAATATTGTATATAATATTGTGAAAGAGTTTTAGAATTAATATACAAATATTGAACAGGTTAAATAAAATAATTTAGTCGTGAATTCATTAACTAACAAGTTAGCTTGATAGCACAGTAATCGGAACAAGTATCCTAGTTAAATACCGCAACGATCTGCTATGCAAATAAATGTGCGTGGATATAAAGAATGACGCAGATACATACCGATATTCAGCTAATGAATTCGAAATGACCGAGAACTACGCTATCGGTCTCGAGTGTGTTAAGATAACCGAAGTGAGCCATTCGAGGACACGATCCGTAGAGATTTCGCTCGTGCAATTTCGCCGACGCGATCTGTGGCATACCCTGCACAACATTCAGACAAATAAAGCCATCGAACAAAGTCCCAGCTTCTAGCACCGTGTCGAACCTAGCGGGCCTATGAATGAAAGGACAGATCAGGCGCGAGCGCTTCTTCCAGATTGATCGAGCAGATAAAACGGCTCGTCGAAAATGATTTTTCATTAAGATAACCGCGTGAGTGGTCCGCCAGTCTAGCAAGACGTTAATGCTCGACGACGTTGATCCACCGTTGCGAACTATTAATTAGACGACCATGAAAATCGACGGAGCGGAGCACTGGTATGCGAGTTTGATCCGATGGGTTCGTACCGCGTATCCGTCAAGCTCGGAAAATAAAAGAACTCTGATAAGCTATATACACGATATTCTTGCCCTGGTAGCACTGGTAGCACGCGTTCGCCGATAATAAATCGGCGCATCTCCAGCTGACTCATTCATTCACCGGGTAAATACGCGGTGCTTCGAAACGATGTCGCCCGGACACGGGAGGTGTGTATTCAGGGAGAGAGATGTTATCGCCTCCGGGCGTTCAATCAAAGAGATTTCGTGTCTTTATGCAATTTATTGGCGCGTAACGGAAGGACCCAGCATGGGAAACGGTACGCGAGCGCTCGCGGGATCGTGAAATTGCACGCGGAAAGTGGGAATCAGTTTGGAATCTGTACCCGACTGTCGTAACTGCGATATTATGGAGCAATATCGGGAAGGAGTTACGGTAACGGCCGTAAACTTGCTTTTCCACATTGTTCCGCTAAAAGTGCTCGACCCGGTTCCCGGAAAAATTCGTTTTAGATCGCTCTCCGGCTCTCGATCTCGCTGACTGCTATCAGACCCGGTCAGCCTTGCCATTCTCGCGGCAATGGGGAATGCGTGTGCAGCGGGTGGGCTGCGTCGAGCGCTGCCGTTTCAAGCCGAAATATATTGAGCGACGAAAAGCGGCGGGTCCCTTCGGGCTCTCCCTATTACCGGCAGGAATGCAGGCTGCCCACAAAGCCCGGCATGCATACGTACGATCCCGTCGAACGTGCGGCGAATGCGTGACTCGCGCAACGACACGCACTCGACCCGGTCGCCTTGCTGTAGCAACCAATTGCTGGAATTAGTACACCATCGACGCTGATTTAGGGAAATGTAGGAAACCAGAATTTGTCCTACTGCGCTCCTTTGGCGCGAGACGATCTACCGGGTATCCACTGAAACGCGGCCGTGACTTCGCCGCACTCGGCATATGTAATTTGTTGTAACCATTCTCGTTTCACTGGAGACTCTCAGGAAAAAATTCTTCGCGTTAGTCACGAGAGGCAGCAGTTTAATGAGAATTTATTTCTTCGCTTAAAACATATTATCTGCTATGTTCGTAATTTTTAAAGTCTATGGTACGTAGTTAACTCCTTGCACTGTACCAACAAGTCCCTATGAACGTCATTGTAAAATCGCAGTCTTATTTTTGGAAGCAGGCGATATAAAATATGTAGATATTCGTTTCGGAACAGTTGCCGATGGCCACTGGCTGGAGCAAAAGGAACAAATGCAGCAGGTTGCCTTTCATTTTTAATGTCGGAGGATGCAACGCTTAATAATTAAGTAGCTTTTTGATATCGAGCGATATATTCCTGTTGCGCATAATCAAATTTACATTCGGAATTTAAAATTCTGAATAATTTAAGAGATGTTCTTTCCACGAAAGGCCAGTCTGGGAGAGGCATGCATACATTAAATGCACAGAGTGTCTCGAAATGATTATATAAGAACGAGAGGACCAACGAACAGATGTATACTTTCAGGAATATAATCGTTAATCAAGAATTCCAATTCAAAAAGCAAATTGATAGATTTCAATAAAAAATTCAGGCAAAAATGTGGAAATATACTTTATATCGTATACAACTCCCTGAATAAAAGATCACGCGGTATACATCAAGAAATACACGCACTATAAGTGACCGACGATACAATAACGCGCACACAGGCCTGAAGGCATCTGTGTTTATGCGTGTGCTGCTCCCCGCGGACCGAACTTTTCTTTACTTAAAAAATCTGTTTAACAGGAAGCTGGCCTTGCCACATGCAGGGCTATCTACCACGTAAATCGTAGATAGGATTCATTCGGGTCCACCTATATAAATAGACCTCTGCAAAGTCGTCCCTGGGTCCGAGCATGATTTTTCCCCGTACGCACCATTACGCGCGTCGAGATCGAAAAAGCGTGTTGCATGGCGCAGAGCGATATCGAAACCGTCGATATGTTCCGGAAAGCTCTGGTTTATATTTGAAAGGGACTTGCGCAAGCTCGCCGAGAATTTTAATGGCGTCCACGTCGTGCATCGAGGTGAGGCCTTCCCGGGTGAATTAATTGCAAATGCTTGTACAGACTTGTCAAGAATTTTAATTGTGCTTCTTTCGTCGATACATGTAATTGAGGGCAATACGGGGAGTCACTAATAGTAGGTGGTCTTATTAAGCGACGAGGTCCCGCATACATCGATTTAACGTTTCTTTATTAATATTGATGAGTCCCGATCGTGTCATCGCCTGAGAACCCCCAGTGACACGGGAAAGCCAGTTCGGACCGTTGCACAATTATTTCGCTACGATTACGCTATCCCGGTCACGAACCTGCCATCATTTTTTATCGCCCAAGGTGTACGTCTATCCATTTTAAATTGTCAGAACATACATCTTCATTCGCTGTTTGCTAAAATTGTTACATACATAGCCCCTTTGACATGATAGAATAATTTTAATTACTTAGCCGTAACCACAGCGGTAGATAAGAAGATTGACATAGTAATATTTTTGGAGCATAAGCTCAATTGTTACAGTATTAATTAAATTGTTCTTTAAAACACAAAATTTTGTGGTTAAGCAGAAGCTTAGGAAATAATGAGAGATTAGTAAGCAAATCTGTTGTTTGCAAAATAAGCGTGAATATTACATCTTTTTGGTCAATCTAATATATTCATTCGAATTTGCTACTGTGTTCTAGCGTTGCACGGAAGCTTTCTTTATTAGAGAGGAAGCGGTTTCCCGTAATCCGAGGATTAGCCAGCAATTAAAACATTCCATTACTCACGATAGCGTTATCCAACTGGCAGAATGTTTAAGTAGCGTCTAACGTGAGAATACGGGATCGGCGAGTAGCTGGCGATCTACTTGGTAAATTATTCATCCGTGGCATATTGACGCAATGGAAAACGGGAGGCGACGGTAGAAAAATCCACTCCTTCATCCTTGCACGCATCTACTATACGTGTATGTGCGTGACTCGCATACCATACGACGTCCTCGAGTCTCACGCAGGAAATCTTATGCGTCTCGTATATCTCATTTCTCAACTAAACGGTGGAATTTACATTTTCCGCGAGAATTCCAGCAAATACTTTTTTCCCGGCAAGAAACCGTAGAGGACCGTGCGCGCCGAAGAAATCGACGGAATTTTAAACGCGAAACGGTTGCCACGCTGCGCGCACGCATTTATTCCGCCTTTGTAATCCGCTTACATCGAATGTTTCCCAAGGACGACGCACTGGAAACACGAACAGGTTATGAGGGAACCGACAGTGATCGAATGTCGTGGAAAAAACCGCCGCCATTAATGGAACCATTTCAAACGCAATTAATATCGCGAATCCCTCGACTAACACGTTTACCCGTGCAACCCCATCGATTACAATCCCCCCAGCGCCGCGTCGCCGTGCCGAATTCAAAAATTCACTTTTATGGTCTGTTGAATGTCTGATGCGCAATTAATTACCACCTGTGTTGTTCGGTCTGTCGATCATCAAGTATTTCGAGCGGACCGCGACGCATTTCAGCCGAGCTGATTCGCGGATCCGTTTGACCCTGCGGGTGGAGATTTTCGAGTATCAACTCCAGTCGTGCCAATATGAAAATCAGATGGTCCAGTGGTTTCCAAAGTACAGTACAGCCTCGCTCGGTGCGCGAATCGAGACCGACAATGCGTGCAAGAATCAAGCTCGTGGCACATCGACTCGTTGTGGGGATTATGGTGGCTATCTAGAAGAAATATGGAGTTTGGAAGTGGGAAAACACATCGTCCCGTTTCGTGCAACGAGCGCGGTACTACTGTGCCACTAAGCGATCTGCCATTTTCTCAACGCAGCTCCAGAACGAAAACGCGTATTAAACTTAACGGATAATGATTCACTTGTTGGTACACTGTAGATTCAATAACGGATCGCGCTTACACGAATTCAGAGAGATTAATTGTAGAAAAGGAACGGGGCAACCCGACGCGACGGTACGTTACGCGCGGATTCATGGTCATCCGATTCAAGGAGCGGTCGTTAAAAAATATCCGGTGAATAAATGTTCAAAGAAGATCAATAGCGCAAACGCGAGGCATAAATTGTGTTCCCTTTGTGTCGGGTTATTGCGAACCGAGACACGCAATAAAAGTCGCAACGTCGCGTCAAGGAGTAGTTGTGTTGACTCGGCAAAAAGTGGCGGCTACGGTTCTACGTCGGTTACCAGGGGATGAGGAAGAGGGGTGGGGCATGGGGGACAGGACGAGTACTTTTACGAACGAGAAGAGACGTGGTATTACGTTATCGCGGTGCATCTAAACGTCAATCTTCCAAATTAGAAAGCGTTGGTTGCCGCGACGGAAATTTTCGCTATGATGATACATGAAAGGGTCGTTTCGTTACGCGCATCACGGGGCCCCGCGATACATTGGCCGCGCGTCGCGTCCACCGCACGGTTATATTGTTTTAAATATATTCACTTTCAATGACGTTTAGTAACATCTTGATAGCCCGGGAAATAATGAAAGCGGGAATAGCGGTGAAATCGCAGGTATTGTACGTAGTACGACGCATAGTATGCAGGCTGTTGGAGCGCGTCATCATTAGCGCTGTTTCCGTTCGCTCTGATACACCGCAACAGCTAACGCTGAAGCGATGCGTAATTCCCACTGGTCAGATCGTTTGAGAATTTACCAATGCAAATCCGGAAAAAACATGTACCTCTCATTATGCGACCCTTTCCCCGCCGATGTCGCTGCCGTTTTTACAATCAGAAATCTGAGCGGATCCATAACAGCCTACTTGGTAACCCTTTACCGTTATTTCAGTAAATTGGATTGCGAATTTTTATGCAAAATAAAAATATGATCTGCATCAATTATATGATACAGAGTACAGGCTGAAACGTATTTCTTCTCTTAATAATCCTAACACTGTTATTTGTAATGTAAAATAAGTTTTCGTCCAGAACACTAATCATCTAACCACTGTTTTTTTCTTTTTCTGTAACTGTTATTTCAAAAACACTGCTATCTGTGAAATCAAATGAATTTTGGTAGTACAATTAAGTCGCTCGCGTACAAATCCGCTATACTGAAAAATCATGAAATTGTAATACGGCGAGAAGATGTAAATTATTACAACACGATCTTTATCATTGTCGTAATTATCTCGCGCTAAGGCCTCGAAGTTATCTACGGCACGCGCAACCTGATTTTCTTAAATATGGCACGCACAATATATGCATTGCTATTCGAACAGATCATCTCTCGGAAATTTTTACACGGAGAAATTATAGACCTTGAAGATTTCAGATAAGGGAATAGAACTTGAAAATTTCCGTGCATGTTTGTTGATGTTTGAAGACCGTAGGCTATAATTTTTATATAATTATATTAACATATCGCTCGCATCATCTCGATGAATGATAAATTCCATTTGTATAACTGTGATTTTTGTCTGTGCTTACGTAAAGTAGGAATGGTGTTTTTAGACAAAGTGGCAGCCATATAAACATCGATTTTATATAGGAGCTGCGATAAATATTGATAGAATGCCATAAATGATTTAACGAAAAGCAGAAGAGACAATTATAGAAGAGTCGATAAAACCGGCAATCGATAAAACTAAAAGGGACGCGTTGAAATAAAATCAACTTTTCCGGCCGTAACCTCTGAAAGGTCTTAAAGCCCGCTTCTAATTCCATAAAGCACGGTCCGGTGGGTCTTGTCGCGGGCATAAACCAGGAAATATGTCTTCTTGGAGCGAAAGAGCTGGCATGGGACTATCCTGCTCTTATCACAATAAACCCGAGATTTTATACGCTGCGATGGAACACGTTCCAGCGAACGTGGGACTAAAATCGGACAATACAGCGCGCGTTATGCTTCCGTGTCGCGTCGTACGTGGTTGATTCTCGCGATGTAGATACAACGTGTGACATACGCCGCGCCAGCCCTGCGACTGAGTCTCTGCTTATGGTTGCCTCGAAAGGCGCCGATGGGTGGATCGCCGATATTCAACGGAGCTGTTTCGCAATCTCCGAGGAGAGACATATTATCGCGAGCGAGCAAGCGAACGTAGGCCGCGGAGTCGCAGCGTAGGCCGAACGATCTGGTCCGTGGTCGTTTGCCCGAAATGGACAGGCCAGACGAGAGCAAAAGTATGCAACGGTTCTGACCATTTTTGCGGGGACACCTTTATACGGCCGCGTACTTGCCCCCAGGGACTAGCGAATCTCCTCGATGAGCTTCAGCCTCGTTTCGCCGGCAGAAAGTTCGAGGACACTCTTACCGTGAAGCAACACGCGGAATTTTATGAGCTTGTTGCGTTAAAGCGGCATTCTGCTCTGTAGATCCGTCGGGACTTTTCAAGCGGACGTCAGGGTTCTTGGCACATGTATTTACTGCGACTTCGAGTACAGTAAAACCTCGCTCGATGCACGAAACATTTTCTCAGGATACGAAATTCTATATCGAAGTCTTCAATTTCGCCAATAGATTAATAACACAATTAATAGTTAATAAATTGTACACATCGTGTAGTCAATATGACGACACTCGTTCCTAAAGGTTTAATATAAACAGAGATATCGCCAGAAGGAACTAGCGGGACGAACAGTAAATCTTTGGAGGCGAGCACTATCGAAACACGTTGTCGCCGTGGAACCAGTTAGGAGTTCCGTACTACGGAGACCATTTCCAACGGAAAACCGCACGTTTATTATTTGAACAGTGGTCGAATGATCGTGTCATCGTCGGAAAACGGTTCTTCTCGGTTCCCAGGGCGAGCGACGCCGCCGTTAAACATCGATCCTCTCGGTCCGCGGTTTCGCCAGCATTCAGACAGGACTCACGGACGCCTTCCATCTTTACGACAATGCCATTTAGTACGGATCGAAGAGGAGCGTTGCGTCTTCGATCCTGACGTGCACACGTACACTGAAGCCGTGAACAGGGCCCCGGAGTACTGCACACGAAGCGTGAAGAACGAACGAACGCAAGCGCCTCTTTCGCCGATTTGGTCCCGGCGTCGCCTTCGGGAGAACCGCGGATATAAATCACGATCTCCACTGACGTGGCTGATTTGCCGGCTGCCGTGGGCAAGCCTATATGAGTCCCTCTCAGACTGTTTAAACTTACCCGCAAGGTTGTTGCGTACCCTCCAAACCTTCAAGACAAAAGAGGAGAAAAGGGACGACGCGAAGCTACGGTAATAAAAACAACCGAAATCTCCATCCAGTCTGCTGGAGCACCGAGATCGGTAGATGACCACTAGACGTGTGCGAAACTCGTAAATGTTGAGTCGCGACGGGTTGAGAATGTTTTTTAAAATTTTTTTTCAATGATATAAATTACGTTTTATCCATCTTAAATGTTAAATAAACAATGTGTGTTGGTATCAGCGCACAGGTTCGATCAAAATAAAAAACAAGCAATCTTGCAATTAACAAAATCCCAACGTTTCGATCCTGACGTGGATCATTTTCAAGAGAAAAATTTTTAATGCGTTTGCTTTAATAAAAGGTTATACATGAAAAATTACAGAAATTCGTGTAATTTTTCATGTTTAACCTTTTGCTAAAGCAAACGCATTAAAAATTCTTCTGTTGAAAATAATCTACAAAATAATCTTCAATATCAGCATTCCCGAAATCTCCCGCAACTACGTTAGAGTTCGAGATGTAAATGGTTACTAGTAACTTTGATTTTCGGTACCCCCCTATTGCAATTGTTTATGTGCTACTACACGACTCTAGGTGACGGAATACCGTTACGCAATATTATTGAAGGTATCTGTTCTAAGCTAGCGGTACATCGGCTGATAACGTGCCAGATTTACTACTTTAACGTCGCGTGTGTTACGGGTCAATGAGACACGGTCGTGCTCGATAACGTGGTCATTGACGTTTCCGTTTGTTGATTGGAAAATCGACATAGTAATGACCTCTTTATTGGATGCACGATCGACCCATAACAAGTATTTTAATGAAGTACGCGAACATTCCGATCGTGTATTCATTTCAGTGAAAACGTCAAGACCTAGCATAATTTTCATTTTGCATACAATCTTCAACGACGTTCTCTACTTTTCTCGATTCAACGTAAAGCGAATTTCTACGAAGGTTACAAAGAACCTCTTCTAAAAAACAATTTTCGATGTAAGCCGGAGGCTATCAAAAAGACAGCATCTCGTAAGTCTCGTAAACTGTGCAGCTATGCACGGAACATAAAAAAATAAGTGTTCGTTCACAGTAGTGGAACGAGTGGCGCTGGCAATAGCTAAATAATTACGTGTGTCGTTCCTGAACGTATTACCAAGGAAAGAGCGAAGCTAAGAAAAAAAACTACACCACATTCCTTGTGTAAATGAATGGAAACCGATTCCTGGATACTCGCAGGGAATCACTTCCGATCCTCTTTCCCGGAACACCTTGGAAGCATTCCTTCATCTCCTTCCCGTTCCTCCGTTCGCTTGGAAATCGATTTTATTCAACGATCAGAGTTTTACCGTTTTCCACGAAACGAGGCAGAACGGCTCGGGCTTCTGCATGGCATCACGCTCTCGTTTTAACGTCCCGTTCACGGCCCAGGAATGCCGTTTTTTGCTCGCGGTTTTGTATTAAACAATCATTCGCCGGTCCATTCGGCGGTGAACGATGGTTGAATAGCGGGGAAATCGAATCATCGGTGACATTATCTTCTCATGCGAAATGGCGTGCATTCTTCGTTCTTCGTTTAGTGGGATCTCGGTGATCGGAAAGTGTTAGGTCATTCCATAAATTGTAATCCATTTATCTGTTGCGCAACTGCAATTCCTAAATTTCTTTGTCTTTAATAAATTCTCAGAAGAAAATTTTAGGTTTTATTTTGAATAAATTCCACGCCAAAAATGTTTGTCATTCAAAGGAATAGTTCGTGCAACAATAATTGAAAGTATATTTTAAGTATTGGTATTCCACGCTTGGAGCCCACATCGGAAAGCAATACGACTCACGGTAAGATCAAATACGAGCCGGTGTGCGAGCAGCAGAGCGCCGGAACAATAAAGGGGCAGCATGTGTTGCCGGTAGAAAACGTAATGATGTCGTTTTGGAGGAGACGTACGGCGCATTTAAGAAAACACCATCGACTGGGATTTCCTTCGGTTCGCCGTACATACTCATTATACCGGTGATGCCAGTGTCCGAACAGAATCATTGAAATGTTCCTGGTGCCTCGTTCTGCCTCGTACGGCTGCCATTACGCCGGATGCGGATGCTACGCGTTAGGTTCACGCGTGACACCGTGTTATGGCGAAGGCGTAAGTCCGCATGAATTAGAAATGCTACCTCCGAGAATGAAACAAAAACGTTTCGAATAAACCGGGAGTAGCTTATGCCGCGTTTACCAGCTTCTGCGCCGGTTGCGACGCGGTAGTTTAATCGTGGATTACGCGAAATTCTTTGAAACTGATGCGATTCTAGTGCATATATTGTAAATACAATTATAATAGAGGCAGGGACTCGGAGACACTGCTAGAATGCGGGTCTTTATGCGAAATTCAATTCATGGCTTCTATGAATGTCAGAATAAACAGAATCATTTTTGTGCTGCCTAAAAGAGTTAGATTATCATCGTAGAAAATGAAAAATATGGAAAACAAAAAATACGATTATTTTCGAAAGAAGCACCTACTAGCCAACTTCCGCGAATGATTCAGCTTTTCATCGCTGTCGTGATTGACTGTAGCGTCATAAAATGAATCACTTTTACAACGAGTAGGAGTATTAACCGCACAGAACGGTTCCACTTGCCAACAACGTCTTTCTAACGATATAAAAACGAAATGTCTTTCTATTTCACAGTAAAGTGATACATTACGCTTTCAACTATTTTTAGCGAGAATTGTCAGCTCCGTAGGAGTACATAGCGAGCACTATCGTTATTGGCACAGCCGCAGTAGCTCGAATTCCTTGTGTAAGTCAAGGCTCGCCGGCGAGACCGCAGAGAAGAGGAGTTTCACGGCGACCTCAGTCGGCAGTAAAACCGAATGCAATTTTGCTTTTTTGCTTTTTAATTTCATACTTTCACTTTTCGCCGTACTTTTCCGTCTGGCTGCGGCCAGCGTACCATACGAGACAGTCTCTGGCATGCATGCTCGCCCGGTTTCAGCGTTTTTCTCTTCTCGTTACGAGAAACACTCGATCCTGTTTATTAATCGAACCGCGGTGTAGCCAGTGAAACCGCAGCACGCAATTTCATATTTAAATTTGTCTACATCCGCGAGACGACTCTCCCGCGACAAGGATCATTTATTAATTGCGCCGGGAAGGTGGTAACGCTGTTTAATGATTTAATCAGCCGGCAGATTAACGACGATACAATAGAAATCGCGCGCTTTCTACTCTCATATCGGCTTCGCCGAGGATATAATTTAATTGCAACGGTGTTGCTGTGTGCTTTACCGATTTCAATCAGATTAATGGCTGGCAATTATGTGTGGCTCTACATTAAAACCGTCGAAGATACATATGTAGCTTCTTCGCGAATATCCTGGAGTTTTAATAACGAAGGTGAACCGGTCAATTAATAAAGAGATTGTCCCGGTAATAGATTACACTCGAGCCTATGCAAGTAAACTCAATCTCTTAATGGACACGTGTCTGCAATCTTACGAATAGATAATTAAAATTATAAACTGAGTTGCCGAGACTTGTTCCCGGCGCGTCCGTTTCGCACGCGAGTTTAAGCGGGATCATAATAATTCATCTCTCCGCAAAGAATGCTGCTTTATATTCGCCGCTGCGATTATGGGAAAATATTCATGGCGATCCTACAGGGACGACGTTCGATTCTCGGTTTTTGTCGCAGATGTTACCGTAATATAAATTGATCAACACTTTGAGTGACAGTCCAGCAGCCCACGAAGTTCCACAAAATAAAAATGACAGGAGTCATTTTTGAAGGGTTAATGTAAAATGAGATTTTATATCGTATCGAATGGCTATCATGTTTCTTGAGTCGTGTTGCCGGTATTAACAATTTTCATCTCTCCGAACAGCGTCGAAATTATAGAAGGCGAGCGTTTTCTTCGGCGCCTGAAAAATCGCGATAGTTCCGCGCAGATAAGTAATATCGCCATGCGATCTCCCATGAGAGACCGTGTAATATCCATCTGTTGGTACGCTATGGCATTATTGCAACTTATCGACTTATCGATTTCGACGCAGGTGGCGAGGGTAATGGGCACCACGCGCGTTCCGTATAATCGTAATAATTTCACACAATTCACTTTCGCCATTCAATAACGCGCACGGAGGAACGCGCAACGCCCCATGCTGCACCGGGAACGCACGCCCACGGTTATTAAGGGCAGGGTGCAAGCATCATACGTATGTACGTTTCTATCGGTTTATAATTTATGCGACGCCCGAGATACAAACTTGTTATGAAAATCATCGTTCTTCCCCTCGGCTTTGTTTGTTTAACGCCCGCTCGGCCACATTTTTTTTGCGGAGCGAGAAGACATTGTACGAAAAATACCAATGCTCGAAAGGTTAAGCAGATGCGAACCGCTTGTAAAAGCTCGCGGCATAATTTTACACTGGCTCGCCGGTTCAGCGTTTCTCAACGTTTTTGCGATACGTTCGTTTGTAAAAAATTAGTTATTCTATCTGCACAATATCACATTTCAAAAACATGCTCTTAAAATTAGCCATTTCTTATCCATTAATAATTTTCATTGAATTGAACACACTTTCATAGAAACACAGCTTATCCACGCTAATATTCTTTGTTTCTAATAGTCTCGAGCATTTTTCGAAGCTTTTTAATATTTTTTGGGAATAGTGCTGCGTTTGATTGGCTTTTTTGTCACCATCCAGAGAATGAGGTGCTTCTAGCTCGGCGGGACAAAAGTACATTGGTTATAGTTCCCGTCCTTTTTTCTCACCGGGTCTTCGCGCGAAGAATTTATAGCGAAGGTCTAGAAAAATACTAAACGCGTGGAACAACACATGGCGCGGCAGAGTAATTGAAAAATACGGGGAAGTCACGTCTCCGTAGGACAATGCTGCTGTGTCACACTCGCGGACTGCGATATATGTACTATAGGTATTTACATCGCCATTGGCCTTTCCGACGAGGCGAGTTTCGCGAAACAGCTTGTAGTAATTGTTTACGTGCTTTAGACCTTCTTTCTTGCCCGTCGGCTCACTGGGCACTTTTAAGAAGATTGAAGTTACTGGCACTTTAACGGGGCACTAGGCAAGAAAACACCGAACTCGCTACGTGAAAGGTATTCGACTTCCTGTTACCACGCTGAACTGTATGGTCGTTCAATTTTCTAAATGTACGAACAGAATCGGTTCGTCCAGAATTACAGGAACTTGTCACGCAGCACAATTACAGTAAATAAGCCCAGTATTAAACGAAGGAATTGAATGATTTAAGTGTCACCCTATCTCAAGTTGTGTGGTTAGCAAATTCTTCTCTTATTCTTGCAATGAACATTCTTTTCGGCGAGGGACATTTTACCTCATTTCAACTTTCTCCACATTTTACACCTCTCATTTTTATATTTCTTCTTTTCATTTACTCCTGACTACAGCTCATTTTGACTTTCATTTCGATTACACCACTTTTTGATATTTTCACAAACCAGTTTATAAAACTCGGAATTAACATAACGAGCCTCGGTCTAAACATCAATATTTAACGTATTATTTTTAACTTCTACGTTAAGTATTCATCTCAGTATTATGTATTCCGGTCTAGCGTTGCTCAATACAGATAAACTAGACGTATTACGTCACCGATGACACAGAGTTCGTAGGAGGTAATGTGTGTGACTGAGTCTACGCCAGACAAGTCGCAATACGATCGAGACCATGCTTTATATGTAGGGAGGATCGTGGGTTCAGTTCGATTGATATTGGAAACGTCGCAAACAGCTGAACGCTAGATCCACAAGGTTGTGGAGTCGCGACGATTGATAGAGACCGCTATTGATTCGGTTTTTACTACCATAGGCGAATAGGATGTCCGATAGGAGATTTATAACCTGGAGAATTTGGAAAGGTCCAGGATCTATAGGATAGGTTCACTCAAATATAGATAGCCACGAAAAACAACGCAAAAATGTAGCTAACGACTCAATGCAATCGGAGACAAGTTGCAAGTGTCAGAAAATAAGGGTTCTGTACGTAAACCAGAACATAAGAAGACGAACGACCTACTAAAATTCAATTCAAATGGTCATGGTTCTGCTCTAGAAATCCGGTGACACCTTGACCACAGTAACATTCATCGCACGCACGTAGAGCCGCGATACTTGAATGTAAGGACTCGATAGGCCCAATGAAATTTGACCTCAGGTACAAGGGAACATGATACATTGACATACACGCTCGCTAGGCATAGCGATGATGACCACAAACTTGTAAGAAAGTGATACTTTGACATATGGACTCGTTGAACCTAACAGAGTTCATTTTAAGGAGATAAGGACACGATTCCACAGACGAAATTAACAGTGCTGAGCGGTGCAATCTCCTTGAATCCAAGTTGGGGCATCCTCAAACCCCGAGCCTAAACCAGACGATTTCAAACTCCGGTGAACCGAATCTGGACACTCGCCAAATCAGAAATCCAAGTCAAGTTCAGAGATCTGCAGCCTTGGGACTTATTAGATGGATCAGTGCCGAGATTAGCAATGATGATGATTGATTGACAATCTAAATTAGATTGCCCAGAGTTCGAAGGCTTGTCTCCTTGGGATTTAGGGGTTTATCTACTTTTGGTCCCTCGATTTTGATCTCTCTCGATAGCGTGCTTGCATAGTCAACTTTTCCTTGCACAATTTTTATTGGTTGTTTCACAGACACATCTTGTCGCTATACAGGGTGTCCCAAAATTCGTGTACTTCCCGGAAATGGGAGGTTCCTTGGGTCATTTGAAGCGACATTTTCCTTTACAAAAATGACGCCAGCGGCTTTGTTTAGGAGTTATTAACAAAAAACACTGACCAATCAGAGCGCGGCTACAGTGGATTGATTCTGGCTCGGCCAATGGCGCCGCCACGCTAAGCGGGACCTGCCGCCGAATCGGACTCCGTTTGCTCTAGCCGCGGTCTGATTGGTCTGTGTTTTTTGTTAATAACTCCTAAACAAAGCTGCTGGCGTCATTTTTGTAAAGGAAAATGTCGCTTCTAATGACCCAAGGAACCTCCCATTTCCGGGAAGTACACGAATTTTGGGACACCCTGTATATTTGTCGTTAATTTTACTACTAGGTCTAATGTGACTTTTCATTAATGTATTGTGGCCCCATTCACCCGAGGCGTTTTTACAAGATGCTCCGATTACACAGGACCATAGATTGTCCTACACTCGCGATGTCAGTTGTACTACCTCAATCATGTACGCATGTCGTGCTCCTACGTGTTCATTGTGAGCTGTCTAAGTATCCAACATTTATCACACAAGTCCCACAGGCGGCAAGACCATGTTGTACGCCACACGAACTAGGAGAAGAAAGATCCTCAGAGGCGTGTGGTTTAGTGATCAGAATTGTCACCTAACTGACAGCGGACGCAATCTTAATCCCCGATCCAGCTTTCACTTCTGAATTAAAAGTTGTAGTATTAATAACATAGAGGTGTCAGCAGATAAAAGCGGCGTGATTGCTGGCACCATATGCAATATTTCCATGTGCAGATTTCTCAATTATAAACTTCAATATTTTATGCTAGCTCTTTTCGCGAATAAGATTTGGTTGGTATCATGGGAAATTTTTTGTTTACGAAACAATTCATTTTAGGTCACGTTTAATATTTTCGGCTTGTCCATACAAATGCATAAGATTTCTCGGTCCTAGAATAGAAAATACCCAATTTTCCACACCGTTCAACATTTTGCATGTCGCCAAGTGTCCGCACCAGCAGCGTTTCCTTCCTCGAATTTTCATTTCTTCCGTGTCTCGGCGCCCAAGTTCCTTCATATGCTGGAACGGCATTGTAAGAGATGTCGTTCAACCGTTGAACAATTCATATTTTATGTCGCGAATGCTACCACATTCGTGGCGAACTAAAAGAAAACTCGATTTTGTCGGTCGCTTTGGTTTCCTCGGCTCCGAGGTATCCCTTGTGCAGCTTACCGTCTCTGTCCGGCCCTGTTCGGGGCGTTTGTCAATGCGAAGTCCTCGCACGGATACAATACATGCAGCTGAAAGTGCATTCTTTGGCCAGAGGGCTCGAACCGGCTCTCGAATTATCTTGCAGGGGGAAAGGAAGAAAGAGAAGCCAAAACCTATGTTATTGACCCTGCCCTCCTCTCTTTCCGCTCGTTCTCTTTCGTCTAACTTCTCTCAGGGCGCTCGTTTTCTTCGGCTTTCTTTTCGGTCCCCCTTTTCTTTTCTCTTTTGCAACAAACACCGAGCCGGAATTTTCGCTCGGCAAGAGACACGGATCGGGGGCCCCTTCGAAGAGTCTTGCCCATGGTCCGTTGCGGCCGCCAGTTTACGCCGTAATTCCGATCGGATCGTTTCGTTGATTTTACGCCTCGAAAACCTAACGGCAGACGTATCGCTAAAAAATGACTGTTTACACGGAAGCCGGGAGAAGCGTTTACGTTGAACGGCGTGCGAGTTAATGCCCGAACAACTTCCAGGAACGAAGGTCCTCGGAGAAATTTCCGTGGTGAACAATATGGCCGACCGTCAATTTGTTCCCCGCCGCCGCGCCGTCGAAGAAGCGTTCACAGCGAGCTCGTTCCACAGCGAACAGATACTTTCGCTACTTCCTGCCCTGACGATAATTTACTATTATGCGACCGCGGTCTTTAGGAGCTCGTAAGCTAATTATTAGCACCGTAGTCGCGATTTGAAAGCAACTCGCTTCGTAACTCCACCTCCAGGAAACCAGCTTATTGGAAATTGACTGCGCGTCTTCATGCAAATGAACAACTCTGCATGAGACAACAGTTACGTAAACATTTATTTCTTCTGTTAGTCATTCTTGTAAGCTAAAAGCAATTTTGTAGTATTCTTCAACATTTTTTATTGTATTTGATCCATTCATTTCTTTTTCCATAAAAGCATGAAATCCCCAGTTTAATAATAACCATACGTTTCGGCGAACGAGCAATCCAATTTTGTGGAAAGTTCTCCGATGGTATCTTGCAGCCAGCATTCGGAAAGAAGGATCAATTATGCGAGAGGCGAAACATACGAGATGCCGCTGGCGTAAAAGTGTACGGTCCAGACCACTGTTTAACGATTCGACGGCTCATTATCAGACGCGCTTGTGGCAGGAGATAATTGTAAATTAGTTTTGCGGTATATCTGATCGAATCGCTCGTCATCTCCGCCCGCGTTTGTGGGAGCAGACCTCTCGAAACCCGAAAGCGTATAAGTGAAAGCTGAATGCACCGGCACCGCACCGGTAACAGCTCTTAAATTTACGCACGGTGGAAACGGTTCGAAAGAACAGTCAGGAACATGTGAAAGTGTACGATTTAAGAAGATCTACCGTGGAACGAACTCTGCCGTTCGCTACCGAGGACCCCTTGTATTCCATTATGTTCGTGTCTCAGAGTTGCGTGGTCTGTTGTAGTCGGGTCTCGTTTCTCCTTCGAATATAATGCGCCTAAAATAATGACTAGATCGTTAATGAAAGCGGGCGTGCATACGACGCGGTCGCATCCTTTATATAATATTCGATGCATCGGAACTTTCGCGTCTTTCTTTGTGCTCCTCTCACTGAACACGTATTTTACTTCGCGTTCATTGTAGACGGATCTTTATGCGTGGCATGGGACATAATTTCTTTTTTCTGTATAAGAATTTGTCATTGTTTTTTTGTTTGTTTTTAGAATATAATTTAATGATGAAATGTTGTTTTCTGAGCATAAAATTCAACATTTAGTTTTCTGAATGTATTTTCTTTTTTTTTTGTAGTTTAGATTAGTTTTTCTTATGCATGCACTTATATTGTTATTTTTAAAAGGCAATGTTTATCAGTTGCGTTTAGTGTTAAAAAACTAGGTCGTCAGTCCTCGAGTCAGCTAATTATACGTTGGAATACGTTCGATGACTTAGTTTACGAGCCAATGCACGTTTCACAATTTTGTATGCAAAATTGTTACTAGGTTACAGTTACTTATGCTTTTATGATGTGTACAGACTTGTGAAACACGAGATAAAATTAATGGAATGAGGAACCAACGACCAACATGTTCGTAAAGCAATATAATTTGATTATACAAACAAATCTGAGAAATAACTGATAAAATAATTAAAAATACTATTTTTTATTACAATAAAGAATTTTTCAACGTGCATTTTCATACGCCATCGCAATCACATTTTCGGAAAGGCTGCATTCACGCGAATCTGTCATAATCCGGAAAATCCGTGTGAAATCTTGAAATTTACAGTTGTCAAAGGCATCGGTGATGGATGGAGTATAACGTTAAAAATTTCCCGGAAAAATGATCGAGCCGAGTAACATAATACCGCGTTTACGCGTAGCAGCCTCTATTTATTCGCTCGATAAAGCAGGCCCGTCGTATTGGACAGGCCGGTGTGTGTCGTGTGTCTCGATACGTCCTGCGTTGTATTTCATCCGGTTACCAAAAATGCAGGCCGCTTCGCAGTCGATACTATTCCGCCCTCGTTCCTGCGGTTCGCATACTCGCCGATGGGTGTGTACTATCGGAATGTGTTGAAACATTGCGGCCACGAGGCGGTCGGATTAAATCTTGATACATTGCCGCTATCCACGCGTAAAATTCGCGCGCGAGCGCTTGTAGGGGAACGCGCGGCCCGAAACACGTACACGTCACGCAGACACGTATACACAGATGTGCTTACATTGGCGTACATCGGCGCACAGGGAAACACTTTGTAATTCTCTCCACACCGGTAACGAAAGTTTGCGCGCTGCGCGGAAAGAACGAAAAAATATCGGTGATTTATCGTCGGGCCGACCGATTGCCGATAATGTTCATTCTATCGTAGCGAATTACTAAGTGGCCACTTGTCCTCCACCGTCCCTTGTACATGAATTATTCTATTCCGTGACCAGGCGTGCGTCCAATCCGGCTAATTGTTGCTTTCCCCGTCGACGACCAAAGTCACTCGTTAGCGGTTGCATCGCTCGTGATCCGCAACTTTGTTCACGGCACTGGTTGAGATCACGCGAATATCATTTAGTCAAGGTCTACGATACGGACGCGACTTCTTTGCTAGTTTTTTCTTAGCTTGACTCTCATTCGCTCTTCGGAGATAATCGGGTACAGGAGTCAATGACATTTTTATATTTTACATTTTAAATACATTTCACCGCACCGATAGAATGCGATTAATTGTACAGTATGTGAAAATAGTAACTGGGTTAATTTCCACCGTGGGGACGTACGAGAATTAACAGCCAGCGGTTGGCCACGTGTCACAAGAGCGAAATTCGATGGAGAATACATATATATAACGGAACTCACCCAACGTGGTTATCCAATCGGTGGACCATGTTAACTTTCGTTTATATAAGCGCCGGTTCCCGTGATGTCACCGACGACCACTATACACGTTCTCGTCTATACCTCTGCATACCTGGACGGGAACGATGATTACGTCAGGCCGTTAACGGCAAATGACTGTCCTACGGCCTCGTTTTTATACTGCTGCGCCGAGAGGAAAGTTAGCGAGGCACGGTTTCGTTCGAACTGTACATACTATGTAACTGCACGGAAAGCCAAAATTTCACTCGTTTTATCATGATTTTTTCATGTAAAAAATTTGATTTTACCAGGGATCGAAAGTGAAACTCATTTTAAAAGAAAAATGAATTCCTTTTGGTTCCAGTAATCGTTGCGACTTGTATTTGTTCCACCTTTCAGAGGATATTTATTCCTGTCGTTTTCTCTAAGACTCGGTTTAATCAGCTTGTCGTGATCTACTTTCCGAAATGAGTCCTTGCACATGTCGATAGCCACAATACTTGTCCGCCCACTACAATAACTCACGCGTTATGAGTCTGGTTTGATCGGGTTGGAGCGGATAACTATTATAATCATCGAAGATCGTATAAAATATTAAAGAACTTAGTAAAAAAAATAAATAATACCTTGAATGCAATTTTAAAACCCGTTCATAAAATAAAAAATAGTTTGACGAACTTATAAACACATCGGAGAGCATAAAACTTCCTCGTCCAATTATTAAAATGTTTTTTACCTTGAGCGTGACTCGTATAAATAGTTACAAGTAGACCAATTATTTTCGAGAGAACAGAAAACATGTAGATCGATATGATTGAGGAATAGTTAATTATCTATCCGTCAAACGCCTCTAATACACGTTCAAATCTGAAGGAAGTATAAACTTCGATGAACACGATACGCTATTGCGGAACGTTCGCAAATTCCAATCAGTTTAGACTGATTTTCGAACGAGTAGAAGAAACGCTTCACAAGACATTAGAAACACTTTTCCTTCTCCGAAGTGCACACTCACACGCTACTAATCTGAGGAATCACGCTCTAATCGGGAAGATATCTAACAGTATTTCTAATATTTCTTTAATCGATCGATATCCTCAATAGAGACTACGAATTCCTGTTTTCCCGCATTAATCTACATGAATCTGCATTTGCATACGTATCAGCAATCTAGTTATCGTCGACAGTAAGTTAGCCGATGTCACGTTATCGTACAGATCATCTTACGCCTTTCGTGTTTCTCCTTTTCCGTTGAAACACGCTTTCGTGAACCGTGAATTGTGAGCCCGATCCCGTAAAGAATGAATTACTTCTGCACCGTAATAACACAACCTACATCCTGATATTCCGTAATTGTACAGATCGGAATATTAATATTGACAGTATCAAAATTCCCATGGTCACGGAAAATCGCGTGCATCGACGCATCTCTGATCGGTATACAACAAAAAACGAAACACGATGATGATACGCTTCGATCGAAAATTAAATCTGTCTGATCAAATGCATCCACATATTTACTAGCTTATTTTTATTTCGTATCGTATAAAATAATCATCTCGTAGCTCTTCATAAATCCCATTCAAACCCCATAAAGTATCATTTAATTAGAAAGATAATAATAATTAACAAAAAATTGTCTTATTAAATTTTTCTAATTTCGTCTGGTTCGTTTATGCATTTTGGATCTCCAATTTTGTAGCTGCCGGTACAGTTAAAGAATTATCTGTGTAGCTGTTCATAAATTCCGTTCAAACTCCATAAATTATCCGGCTGGAATTTCGCCGATCCGAGCACGCGAGTCGACCGCGCAGCGATCGCACGTCAATGGAGAGAAATAACAGATTTCGTGAGGTATCAAATGTTGCGTGCCGGCTGCACGGCGGCAGAGCGATTGTGAATCATAGTAATTACACCTGGCTGCCGTGACTCCGTGGATCCTAGACGGAAATTAGAGAACGCCAGGAATGGGTACGGTGGCGGCTGTTGCGTTTCTCGCGACTCCGCCGAATTCCGGGACGTTCTCCCGCAGCGGATGCATACTTCTGACTGACTATCGCGGTTTCATTGAACTGTCCGCTAATTGGGACCAGCTGCGTATTGATTACGTAAAGCCTTGAGCTCTAAACGCGGACTCGTGACAAAGCTATAATTAGCGAATTCCTTTCAAGATAGTCACCGGTCGCTAAGACGTCGATTTGTTTTGCATCGTGACCATAAAGAAAGATCCATTTCGATGAATTGCGAGAATCTGGGTCGAAAATGCGGCGCTGCAAATAGCACCGCGCGAAATGATGCCTCGATAGAAACCGAAATGACTGGCTCGTTTTCTCCTATACCAGTCGTAAGACTGTATTGAGATTTACATAAATTTAAGAAATGGAGCAACTCAAGAAACAACACAGCTGAGAAAAATTGAATTTTCTACGCAGACATGTATAAATACGACGTACATATTATTTCGATTCGATTCTTGTCTGCTGAGGCAGTTTCGTCGAGCTGAAGGCGGGGGTGAAGAGTTGGTTTTGGCCGAGCAGATATCAGTGAAATTTAACCGAGCTCCATTGCGTTTCGATTTGAAAATGCGCATTTTGGATGTTCGAAGGATAGCGTTCGGTCTCCGTAACGCAAGCCGGTGATATTTTCCCGGCCCGATCGGTAAGTTAATGTCCAAGTAAACTTGGGACCGGTCTGGGCGGTAGCTATCGGCCCACGCTAACTTTCAATTTCATGCGGCCGGACCACTTCGTGGCCACGGATAACGTATACACGCGTGTATACGAGGAATGTCCAGCACAGCGATGCCCGCGGACGGATATACCAACAATAAAATCGGTCTCGGGCTAGGTTGGAGATGCTGCGACGAACATAGGCACTCACCATCGCCGAGACAAAGGTCTGGACGTAGGCGTTCGCAAGGCCACCAGTCCTAAATGCTTCAACGAACTCTCTTTCTCTTTCCATCTCTCTCTCTGTCTCTCATACACACGCACACTCTTTATCTGCCTCTTTCTTTCTTTCTCGTCCTCGGCAGGAGGAACGGGGAGACGCGTTGGGTTACAGAAAAGGATTCCTCTGCCCGTGGACGGCTAATCGATTATGAGAACGCGACATGGCAACGTATACCACTGTCCTTGCGTTTTGACAGATGCTCCTTTTTTCATCTCCGATCTACCCGCGTGCCAATCCCCTATCCCCGACTGCCATCTATCCTATTATCCGCGGGATGCTGCGGCTGACTCTCTTTTTGCCGACGAACAAGCCTTTTACGAATTCATAATGGTTCCTCGTATCCTTCGGGGAGCCGACTGTTATTGCCTGACCAGAGATCTGCTCGCCGATGTTCACGATAGAAATTAATGGCTAGACTCTGTGTCTAGGTTTCACGAATTCATGAGAAAAGTTAGGAGAATGAACATAAAACAGAGGAAACATTGGAACAAACTTATGGATATTTTGATATTTGCGACAGAAATGAATGGTTGGACTTCATAGAGTAGAAGGAAAATGTTGTTGTATTATTTACGAACTATTAGACTTATCCCAGCACGCACAGAACTTGGAATCGGGGCTAAAGCAACGAACTCCAAAGTCTGCACGCGACTGCATTCGACAGGCAGATCCCGATTGAAATTACGGCTCGATTCACGGATAAATAATTAGAAACCAGCGCAAAGGAGGAACGAATCCCGAACACACGGTTTTAAGGGCAAGAAGTAATTATCCGGGCGCAATTAAACCAGCCGCGCCGGTGGCAATTAGCTGTGCGCGTTAATATTAATTGCGAGAGTGATCCATTTTTTATCCCGTCCCGTTCCCATCATTCGAGATCCGGTACGTCGTAAAACGCGTATCGTTCGAAGGATCGCGGTGAAATTGTCTACAAGGTAGTTACACTTTCATGTAAGGATATCCATCTGACACTGAAATCGAATATTAAACTCTCTAGACGCACGTGATTGATTCTCCGCGCGCGTTTTCGAATAAAATTTCGTTCGCGAATGTAGCTGTAACGTGCGGTTATGTACTCGACTATTAATTGAAACGTAGAGAGCAAACTCCGGGACCACTTCGTTAACTCGGCAAATATTGATTTTAACAGAAATTCGTTTCGCCGGATGGGTTGGCGCGTCGCAGCGGTGCGGTACTTGCGTTTCAGACTCGCTTTCGACAGGCGGAATGAAAAAGAAATTCGCTCGGCGTAAACGCGATTGGAAGAAGCGTGATTCTCGCCTAATTAAGAACGACCGCGACGAATCAACGCGTCGTCGAAGAATTTCGAGAAAATTACGATTATAAGTCCATTACTTCCGGAAACAAACTGAAGAATGCGTATAAACTTGAAGCACACAATATTAACACCTCCGGACCTGTCAGAATGATGGATTTCGGTTTCTTAATTTTACAATTACTGGAATTCTACTTTTAGTATTTATTTTACATCGTGCAGACAGCGTTGAAAATAAAGTATTTAATTTAATGCAACCTTTAAAATGATATATTTAATTTACTGAAGTCTCGAAAATTAAACATTACATTTCTACGTGATGTTAATTAAGGTTTTTCTTGTCACCCGTGCGGTGCTTCCATTGTTTTGCCCAACGACGCGCATTGATCGAATTCCGGAGATGAATAATTATTTTCACGGCTGTCTGACAATGTGAGGCGCAATTACCGGGTAACTGAGGGGATTCGGAGAATTCAATCGCGTTTTTTTTTCCGTCACAGGTCACCGGCCAATTAGCGGACACCGAGTTCCAGCCAACAGTCACGGCAACATGCAAAGCCGGCCACATGACGATACGAGTGAATCTGAACCAGAGTTTCGTGGGTGCTGTCCATGCTCGAGATTTTAGGACGCCACAGTGTATGGCGCCAGGGAACGGCTCAAATCATGCTACCCTCGCTATTAATCTTCTAGCTCCCAAAGGATCTCCTGACTATTGCGGCGTCTCGGTAAATAATGTAAGTGACACCCCGTGAAAATTTAATTCCAATCAAACCTGTAAACGATCGTTTATCTATTTCGAAGCCAGGGCTGTTCGTAGTCGAACGAACTCTGCACTTCGTTTGATCATATTGTTCCGTCAAACAATTAGTTCTCTCTCGCAAAATATGTTTAATTCAGTGTGCCTTGCGAAATAAACTGCCTGGCTCATTTGTTCGCGGAATAGTTTACTTACACCGGCATTAAATCGCTGTAAAAGTGTCTCGGCGGCTGCGATCACTGGTTTTAATCGCATCGGCAACAAATTCCACTTAATCTCGTTGTAATTCTTCCAGGACAACGAGGAGCGCTCCATCCCCATCGCAGTGCGGATACATAAGACCCTGGAGCTGGCGGACGATAAATTTTATGTTATTACGTGCGGAAAGCCCGGATTCAAAAACGCGAAGTACGCATAACCTTTATTAATATTAGCTCGTATCTCTTAAGAATCATGCGGGGAAGCGCGACGGCTAGCAGGGGTTGTATGTAATTTTCACGCGTTACCATCGTTTTCTCTGTTTGCAGGAACGAGACTTCGTTAGTGTCGCTGCGGCTTTTGGAAGGGGGGCACAAAGTGCAGGAGGCTATTTATGGTCACAACTATACTTTGCGTGCGGAGATCTCGCGACCAGATGGTTCGTAACAGCATCTCTCACTTCTATTTCACCCTTGCATTTAATTGGAATTAACGAGCCCGTGCGATACGCGCGCAACGCGCCGCTCGCTCGTGTGTGCAGCGCATGCCGAGTGATGCACTTTCATCAATCCTTTACTTTACAGGTATGTACGGAATCAAGGTGAAGTCCTGCTTCGCGTTCAATAAGCGAAACAACAGCGTGCAGCTGATCGACGACAAGGGGTACGTTGCATTTTAATCACGGAAGCGCGGCAATCTCTGCTGGAATCAATTAATATCTCGCGTTCAAATCTCTCTTCAATTTTTTTCTATATTTTTGCGAAATATAGTTTGGTTCTTTGAGTTCTTTTTTCAAACTAAAAATTTATATGCAGCACATATAATCTAGGTATTGCAAACGAATCAAGGTTAGCCTGATCGAATGAATAAAAAAAGAATCAATTAAGAATGAACAAAATCAAATTTAATCTGCGGTATGTTTCTTTAAATTTTTGTATGAAGTATTTGAATTGATATGCAGCCTCCACGATCTATTAGGAACGAATCAAAGCCAAGTGTTGGCCAGATAAAATGAATTGAAAAACGTCCTATGGACGGCGCGAAGAGCCTTGTCGTTCTCCGATGAGTAACGAGATACTGTACGCTTCTAATGACGCCAATTTCGCGCGAATCGAGACGGAATGATGGTAATCACGGTTACGCAATGTTTTCTGTTCCATCGGACAAAGGTGTCCCGTGAAGGCTCGAGTCATGACGAAATTCATATACGATCGGAACACCGGCCTGGCGGATGCGACATTGTTCTCGATGTTCCGGTTTCCTGACAGTCCGCAAGTGCATTTCCAATGCGATATCGCTGTGTGCCGAGGTAAACAGATCCGTTGACTGATTTCCCGATTACGGATTGCTGCGTGCCGAATCTGGGTTACAGTGTGCCGTTCAACTCGAGCCCCGTGGATTAACATATTCCCTCGGAAGTACCCTACGCTATCAGATGCACATGTGTGCGCTCGCAACGCGGCTGTCCCTCGTCATTACAGTTTTCCTTCTCTTTTTACCGCGCTTTTCACGTTTCCCGGGGTCGCTGTCCCGTTCCGTCCTAGTCCCAAATCAGGATTTAGCTGCTCTCCAGTTTCTAGCGACACAGCAACAGAAAGAAATTTAAAAATTATTAATACGGTCCTTGATAATCATTAACACATTACTTACCGACTGTTTCATACCAAAAAGAAACTTAAAAAATATTCCTTTTTGGTATGAAACGGATCGAAACGTTGAGAAACATTTTATAAATTGCAAAATTGCTTTGTTTTGATTTTTTCATCGAACCTGTGTACCGATATCATAAATTAATTTCTATTAAAATTTTTGTTTTATAAAATAATTTCGGCAGTGATGGTTACATTCTTGAAGAAACTGTCATTCGGGTCGAATAATATTTTACGAAATGCTCAGTCGTAAATCACGAGCATAATCTACGAAATAGTCGCCGGGAAGTTATGCGTTAAGGATGTTATGTATCTGTTTTACTGAAATTAATTTCATTCGGTACACGTGAGCTTCTAAACTGACTTCGTGGACCGGTGTGCGTCTGTCGTGCGTGGAACGGTAAATTGCATCTCCGAGATAACAGGTGAAACGTAAAACGTTAATCTTCTTTCCTCTAGGAAGCTGCGGTATCCCTATTTGCGAAGGCGATAACGAGGAAGAAATAAAGGGAGCGTCTTTAATTAATGGGCAAAGCGTGAGCGGCGAGGAAGGAGTGCTTCTTGCGGGCACGAGCGTGTTCGTTCTTGACCCTGGTCAAACGCCATGTAAATATTCCAACGAGTACTTTTCATAGTCCATACGTGTACACACTAATTCACGATACAGATGCACATACACATAGACGCATACATACTGATACTAATTAACCTATATGTATTCCGTTGATACCGTAACTAAAATTATCCACCAACTTTTTCCCGAGACGATTAATTAATTAAACCCGCTCCCGATGAACCTTTTGTCTGGAAATAAACTCTTAATGGGTTTCAATGTCGATATATCTTGTTTAATAGCTGTACAAACTCTGTACGAGGACGGCAGCGTCCACCCATTATGGCTGCTATGGCTGGCCGTAGCTCTTGGCATTCTGTTCCTCATCATGCTCATTATCAACATATTCCTCTGCTCCGCGATGACCTGCAGTTGCACCAGGACCGACATCATCGAGAAAGAACCATCGATCATCGAAGATTACGATCCCTATCGCAGCTGGCATGGTTCCCAATATGGCTCGAGGTTTGATTCCGACTTTTTTCTTTTTTTCAACGATACCCCCGTCTGCTTTAGATTTATTTATGTGGCGGGAACAGGTGACGGATTCATTATAAATAACTTTTTCTCTTGCGTGCAATCGCATTTCAGAAATATCTTGAGAATCTGAGAAGATTCACTTGCCCGTTTTGGTCAGAGCAATTTCATTCCTGTGCAGGAATAAATTGAATTGGAGTAAAATTTGTTAGATTTCAATAATTGCAAAGTGATCAAAATTTGGAATGCATAAGTGAAGAAAAAGTGAATGTTATTATATTGTTGTTGATCTTCGCAGGTATTCTCTAAACGGGAAGCAAGGATACGCTTCCGGAGGATCAACGATGAACTCGACGAGGTCGATATCGACGAACAGCGACCATTACGCCATAGTTCACTCGCGACCAGGAAGCAGATACTCTGGGCCGGGACAGAAGCATCATCATCACCACAGAGGGCCGCCGTCGAACATCGGTTCCCATTATTCTGGAAAATAATTAACTAATAGCCGCCCCTATCGAAAAATTTCGAGCGAACGATCACCATCGATTAAACTATTAAACGATCTAAAATAGTAATTATCCGTATTAACGCAGCGACCGCTTGTAACGAACACCGAGACTCGATGTAATCGGTGTTCGATGTCGTTTTCCACGCAAACTATCAATCGGTAGCGACCCACTAAACGTAAAGTTGATCTTCGTTTCGATGTACAGCGACATCGTAACGAGAAACCGTCGATTCAAACATTTGTTAAGCCTTAAGGATTGATCCTCGTAACTCCGTGTGTCCTTAATAGTTACTACTAATATATTACGTACGCAAAAAGGTTAAACAATTCTTGCCTTGAAGAGTATTTTTGTACTAATTTTCAACTATCAGTATAGGTATCCGTACCTTCTTCCGACGGGGACACATGCGAATTTCAAAGATATTAACGATTGAATGATCGGTTTGGTATTGAGACGTTATGGTGATCTTATTCATGTTTTGTTTATGTCTTCGCTCGGGGGGAGGTTCCTCTGCTAGATCGTGTATGTATCATATGATAGTCATAAATATAGGTACTTAGCATTTACGATGTTGGGCAGTATCGTACTTAATTCAGTGGAATTAGACGAACGCTTTTGTACATAAATTCATTGATCGGGATTCATCCTTCGTGACTGTCGACGCGCGGCGTTGCCTTCTATCATCAAAATTAGTGTAGGGTCTATGCTGTCCAGTTAGGTGTACTTACTGCCGTCACGATCAAAAAATTGATGTTTTGTATAAAATCCGCGGAGTGTAGCGGCCGGGAACAAATTGATCATCGACTTTGTTCCGTTCTTGACACGATATAAATATATATATCTATTCTCTGATAGCTCAATGAAACATTCCATGTTCAACGAGTCACGATTACATGCTACAAATACATTAAAAGTTTAAGGAAACTGCCGGATTTTTTAATGAGTTCCTTACCCGAAAACTTGGTGAAGGGAAAATGTTTTTCATTATTGTTAATTGTACGTTTAGTGCGATGTTAATGGTATAAATTTTCCTGGCAATTAGTAATGCTAAGTAACATGGTAATATCGAGCTTGTTAACTAACAAAGTTTCGACATGATTTAGTGAATTTATAGAAAACGACGTAATTAGAATGTGATTACTCTACAATCAAGTTATAAAGCATTCATAGATTCATATTGACCCTGGCTACATGTAACATTCGTGAATATGTCGTGTCACGTAAGGAGACACGCATGTTGTACGATTTTGTAATATCAAGTAGTCTTTCAAGGTCGAATTACGAATGGTTGCTTCAATAACAGTGACTGATTAATTAGCACTATTTACAATTCAAGAAAATACTTTTACCGAGCTCGCTTTGCAATTCAAGAAAACACTTTTTCCATGTCCGATTTACGCTTTCTGAACACTAATATGCTCTTTATGATTGATCTTCAATGAATAATTCATACTTTATACACAGCTGTGGGTAATTTATAATTATTAGTAACAAAGTAGTAATTTTAATAACAAAGAGGAAGTAATGACTACTTTTCTCCACTTTCAATTTTTGTTTTAAATCCGAATACAAAATACGTTCACTATTGAACACGGATCTCGTGTATAAATTATTATTGCATTAACACTCTTGTTATGCTATGTTGTTTTAAAGAAAAATCAGTTATTAAATCGATTTACGAGATGGAAATAAATTTTGAATACAAATGAATAATTTACGTGTGGCACGTTTGGCTTCATTCGCTACATTCGATTTCCACAGGGTAATAATTAATCGGAACGACGAATATAAATATTTACTGCATGCTGTTTTTAATGTATGCTTTCACTCTTACTCTCGTTAATTACTGGGAACAAACCGCGTCTCCGGGTAACTGTATTCTTCTGGCTTAATTGAATGAGTCCGTGCACCGCTAGTTTTGCAACTTCATTTAACATAGGATTCGTTAACATTAATGACGAGAATAGTCTAGTTTCTCGCGTGGCCGTTGTCCTGGGAATTTGAGAAAGTTAGGTCAATGAATCTTTCTATCGCACGACAATGAAAATTAATTCGGATAAATACTCCGGCACTTGCCTACGTTGCTAGTTTTTCTCATAATTACGTATTCGATCAAAATTTAAAAACATATTAGACCCACGTTTCAAACACAGAAATTTTTCCCCTTCTTCCAGTTTGAACTTTCCATAGAAATACATATTCTAAAGAATAGGTTCCAAAATAAAAACTGTAGACGAATTTTTAAAAACAAATTTATTATTAAATGTACATCTTTATCTGATAACGGAGTATACGCGAATTACTCGCTTAAATACTACCTGTACAAAAACACGAAAACTCGTCTCTATGTGCACCATAACTTCCGAAACGCGCCGGCGTTCCGTCGCATAAATAATTATACAAAAGTTCGACACTCTAATTCCAAAAAGGCGAAAGAGTCCAGTGGCAAAGGATGCAACAATAAATTCGCGATAATCTTTAATAAAGGATCCTCTTCGTGACGAACCGTTTTACAATACAGTTAGAAAACGTACGTCTATAGATCGATGTAAAAAGTGAGCAAATAAATTAACAGGGAGAAGACAATTTACAACAATGATGTTATTCGCGAACGAATGCTGCGTTCAATGACACTGGTTAACTCGAATGTTCAGAATGTTCAGCAGACGATTAGTCTATCCTTCCACCGCTACTATAAAAAAACAGCGCTACTTTCAGTAGAACAAATCTTCTTTGCGTGACGAGCAATCGAATCTGGGAACGTCTGACTAGTGACAGTCACGTTCCACTTCGAATCGACGAACGATTCCACTGAAACCTTTTGTATGTTATTATTCGCAGTATGAAACTTATGACTAGGCTATGGACCTTATGTATCGATGACAAAAATTAGTAGATATAATTGAAAGAAATCAACAAATTAAATCTTGCACTGGGTGCAAACTATTTTTATATCGCATGAAGATCCGCAGCCTATGACCGCCCGTCAATTCAAAATTGATGAAAAAGGACAGTGTGGGTCGATGTAGACCCTGTATTCGCCATAAAGTTTCCTTCCATTTCATCCGTTTAATTCAAAAGTGATATAACACTATATTTGTCTGTATGATTTACCACCACAGCTGAATGGCCAATAAATAAAACAATTGTAATATAATTTGTGCGCGTTCCTAACATCATATTAATATGTTTTTTGTAAAGCTTCTACTTAATTCTTCATGATTCAACGATGAACTGTTTTTGCACGAAGTCCAATGAAAATCATTAACGAAGCAAGTTTCCGTGTAAATTCGTTTGCATCAGTCGACGAAGTTCGCAGAAACCGTGGCGTAGTTGCCGCGGTTTCGATCGCGGCGAGATGAAATATGGTTGTCTCCGATGAAAAAGTTGACGGAAGAGAATGTTCCTGGTCGCGAATGGGTATCGCGGGGAATAAATTACAAAGCAGACGGAACACGCTCTTCGAGAGACAAAAGAACCACACCGCGGAGCTCGGCATCAGGGAGACGCGGAGCGTTGAACATTGAACATTGAACAATGACTGCTGTTAAACGTTTGCTCGTTAGCCCAATCCCCTTAATGTGACTGGGTAGTAGCGTCGCGATTGAGAATTTCGTGTTTTAACGGTCCCGTCGTGTGTATTCAGCGAAACGAGCCAGGAGGGGTTTATCTACAAAACGCGGATCGTGACGGAGGCGCACGTGCAACGATGCAGTCGCACCTGCACAACGCCACGACCGACCACTAAAGCGTTAATTGTGAGTTGCGAGTAACCGTAAGATGTATTCTCCATCCGCGATAAAGAAAACGGAGGCACCATGAGTAAAACGTACACTAACACCGCCCGGAGACAAGAAAATGCTCCACTCTCTCTCCCTCTCGCTGAAATCCGTGCCACGATCCCGTTCGTTAATGTTAACCCTAGTTGACAGTGTGTTCGAGTTCTTCGAGTGCAAAAGTATCAATGAATTTTCAAACAGTCGTCTCAGCTGTTCACAGACAAAATGGAAACTCTACTATTGAGTGACAAAAGATGATTAACAACAATACTTATTTCTACTATGAACGACATTGTTAATGAAATAACATTTTTGTAATTTATTTCACTCTTCTGCTAGAACAACCAGCCAACTATTAGGTGTTTCGATCAACAAAGAGCATAAACGAACGAACGATACATGTTTTATCGATCTTCCTGTCTCCGCGCAGTGCAACGTCGCACAACGCATTCTCTGTCGCAGAGAACGCGATGCAACGTCTTTTGGGGTAAATAGAGAAAGATTACGTATGAAAGTAAGTACAGAACGATCACGTCCGAAACGAGAAAGATTCCCGACGACGACAGTACTTGTTTCAATTCACGATTGCAGCTGCTGTCGAAGAAGAATCGCAAAATCCATGGCGAGCAAATAATAAATAGTGAATGAGATTCGTGAGAAACCGCGAATCGATTTGAGAGAACCAACCCCCCGAGGGCCGAACGAAAATTAAACTAGTTCTCCTGTTGTTTTCAAAAAGCAGCAATTCCGGGAAGAATCTTACCTAGTCATCCTTGACACACTAATCTCTACGTTGAATATTTTTTGCGTTTTATATTTTCTAGTTTTATCCGTTCCGAATATCTCATTCCCTACGTGTTCCACGTGTTAGGCAACCCGGCTTACCCCTTAATTGATCTACGCTGGAAAGAAAAAAGAAGGCTGACACGAGGACAAGAACGAAAGCCAACCGGCGTGCTCCGTGTACACGAGCACGAATTTCCTCCCTAACTAAGGCCACTTTAGGAACCTGGATGCGATCCAGCGAAGCGTTTCGAGCTCGTACTGTATCTCGCATCATCTGGATCGAACGGATCGGGTTTCCTTAAACAGCGTTTCCCTAATGATCGCCGATCGACCGGCTCTCACGGTGAAAGGTCCTGCTACATTGTATCCTCCGCGGATCCCGCTCTTCGCGCTCTACTTTTACCCCCGAAACATTTACTCCCTTATAATTGTCTCGATTAAATGTAACGACTATTTCTACATTATTTACACAGTTACAATATTGTTAGTTAACGTTCGTGCGCGACCTACGCGTGACAAGGCCCGATCGATGTTACTTACTTTTCACGCGATCGCCGATTTCGTTCCAATTTCTCACGAGATTAGAACTACCCGGGATCAGTGTTTGCGATCGTTTCCAGGGCCAGAACTGTCTGGGACATAGCAAATATCGATTGTCGCCAACTTCGAGTCATTACCGTCTTGAGAACGATCGCCGATCGACGATCGAACTCTTTTTCTCGCTTGTTCTACTATCGTTTTCGGGGACCACAATTATTTCTCTCTCATTCTCACTCTCTCTCTCTCTCTCATACTCTCTGTCTTTCTCTCACTCTTTCGCTTTCACTCTATTCCTCCCGTGGAGTAGACGCTCTTCGACGAACGCGACCCAACGAGAGCGAAAATATTTACGGAATGATTCGCTACAGCATACTGACTAATTTATAGGAATACGCTAAGAATATCGTGTATGCTTTGGACCGCCTCAATATCTGAGCTCCTTCAGGATCGATCAGTGAAACGAGTCTAACAGCGATGGCGGTGTGATCGGCGGTAAATGATCGCCGCATCTTGGGAAGTTCGGCGGGATCGGTGGCAGATCCGCGTGCGTCCCCACGTGCAGTATCAAGTTCATGCCGATCAATATGTGGAACAGGAAGTGACAATGGAACAGCCAGTATCCTAGAATACGAAAATATTTTTAGAAAAATTTCAACACATTATTTCCTTATTACGAAATGCGTCGGAAATGTTTGTTTTCAAATTGACACATTGGACAAACATGATTTTACGAAATTTTTGCGTAATGTTTAGGCAGAGGAAATACTAAACGATAGTTCAGTTCACTTACCGGGATTATCTGCGCGGAATCGGAAAATTACATAGCCGTTGTTTGGAACGGCGATAGTGTCCTTGGCAGGTGGCAAATTGAACTGTCGATTGAGGAGACCTCGCTTGTCGAGATCGAGCGCGTGCTTCAGATTAATCTTTTTCACGTTCTTGTCAGGCGAACGACCCATACCGATCACGTTAAACGCGTATCCGTGCAAGTGGAAGGGATGCGACAGGTTTGGTTGTTGGACTGCAAGAACCATTAATCATGATCAGATATTCCAACCATCGAGAGCTTCGGGCTTTGCTCAGCTTTACCAATCTTAATTTATATTTCGTAATCCATAAAATTGTGTAAATCTTGTATCGCACAAAAATTTTTTTTAAGTTTTTAAATTAATTTGTTTTTGTAAGTTACTTCTCATTTCAGAATTTTTGAAAACATCTTATAGTTCAATCTTGATAATACTCATGACGATTGAGAAATACTTGGATTATATTTATGTGTGTTATAATTGTGAAATCCATCAGAAAGAAATATTTTGCAATTTAAGATTTTTGTCGTATGATTAATACTTTCATGGGAATTTAAAGAGTAGTGATAATTGATAATTGGAAAAGAAAATACAGGAGCGAGGGACGATACGCACCTTCGTCTACGAGGACCACCTCGACAACGGCGTTATGTGGTATATCAACCTGATGGGTGCACATGCAGTTGGCGCCACAGTCCGCAGGCCTGTTGTCCCCGTTGCAGAACTGTTCGGGTGGGATGTCGTCGATTTGCGAAAGCGGAGGCGCCGGCGGAAACGTGAACGAGATTTCATCGACGAGAGAAATTACGTGATCTCCGGTCGGTGCGACTGTAACCATAACACACGAGGTGAATTGACAGACAGCCTGGTCTCACGGAACGGATTCCGATTTAGTAGGTCCCGATGATAATGAACGGCGCGCGCGGGTTGCGTCAGATCCATCGAGAGAAAAAGAAGCTATGCTTCGATGCAGAGACCGATGCGGATGGTTTTGCTAAGCCCGGGAGCAAACGAGGATTTTGAAATCACCGGTTCTTACCCAAGAATCGATTATAAGTCTGCGGCTGGAAGACTTCTTCTGGTCTGTAGAAGAGGAAACGGAATGGCAAGAATATTTTCACATCTGGACGCTGCTGGAGAATTCCTTGGTCTATCTGGCGAGCATTCTTCAGCTGGTTCACACAGACCGCGTCTTCTCGTGGACGGCCGCATATGGCGTCCAGGGGGTTCAGCACCTGGTAGACAATATTTATATTTGTAAAATAATGTCCACGGATGGAGCACGAGGTTTCTAAACTCAATTTTTCGAGGAAGTACGCGAGGAATAATTAATTTAGTCTCGAAGAAAACAAGGCTCGTGCAGTACTTATCTTCAGTATTCTCGAGGAGAATAGATCGAGAAGAGAATAGCTTCCATAGTAATTGAATAGATGCGTTCTACTTACGACACCCTGTGGGAGACCAAAGTCATACGTTGGCGCCGTGGTGGTAGGTTGATAAGGACCACGAGCGTAACGCAGAATGGCGAGCTGTTGAGCACGCGGGATACCACACTCACCGAGAGCACGAACTTGGATCCAGTATGCACCGACTGGCTGGTCAGCATTTATAACGAAATCGTATCGTTCACCTGGAAAATAGCAAAGTAGCATTTCAATTTCAAGATACTAATGTGTTAAGAATTTCTTCTCGTTTTACGTTGAAGACAAATTTTAAGAAAAGAAGAGAGACTCACCAGAGAACGAAATAATGGTGTCTACGTTGACCGGTTGCACGCCCTCTCCGTCGGTCGCGATCAGGGTAAGAGCATGACCTTCGAACGTAATCTGAGATGGACAGACCGATCCGAAGGAATTGATCATTCGGAAACGATAACGGCGGCCGGGAGTTATGGTGAATACCTCCAGGGGTGTGTTCGTCATGAAACCGGTGTTGGGATCCTACGGCATCGGAAATACGATCTTTCAAACCCTTTTATCGTTTGTTGTAGAGAACCGTCGACGTTTGCGAAAAAATTGCTGAGCGAAGATACCGAGACTCGCGATAACAGTGGATATTGAAATCTAAACTGCGATCGAGGCTATAATTTCCAATGATACAGTTGGTTCGTGACGGACCATCTAAAAACGACACCGTAGAACGGCGACAGAGTATTGTCGTGGGTAGACTTCGGATGTTATATACTTACGATTGGTTAAATACGAAGCTGTGTAAAGACATTAGAAAAATTACATACCCTAAATTGTCCTTTTCCGTTGATCAGAACGCTCTCAGGTGCTTGTCCAGTGTTAACAGCGAGACGTCCAGGGAAACGTTCAGCAGCGGTCTCGTGGAACCAATCGCTGAGCAGTATGACATGAGTAGTCAAGTCGTAGTCGTACAGGTTACTGTTAGGGTCCTTGCTGGGCGGTTGACGTACCACGATGCTTCCGTAAAGACCGTCTATTTTCTGCAAGCCGGTATGAGCGTGCCAGAAATGCGTACCCTCGTTACCAGCCATCCATTGATACCTGTGGACACGCAAATGGTGAACATTCATGCTGCGATAAGCACAGCCACATAAAACTTCAGAATCAACCTATTTTCACCTATGTTCTTTTAACAGTGGCAAAAATATCAATTGACTGAAATTTTGTTTTGAAATTCAATTGAGATTTTCTCGCTGAAAGTGCTTATTCATAGCTTTCCACTTCGCGTTCAATGATAATCAATTAGCAATGGTTTATGAATCTTTATGCATGTTCTAATTTTTATACATTATTTTAGAAGATTTCTTGGTGCCAAGAAGATTTTGTTACGAACGAAATACCTCAAATATATCAAGTGATTTAAGGCATAAAAGTAAGGCAAATTGTTCAGAATAATGATTACCTAAATGTACTACCCTCCTGGATGGGACACTGTGTTACAAACGGCACACCATCGTAGTATTGAGACCCTCTCTGCCAGACTCCGTGCCAGTGAATGGTAACATCCATCCCTTCGATGTGGTTCTCTACGTCAATCACGACTTTGTCGCCCTGACAGACTTGAATGCTTGGTCCCGGTACCATTCTGTTCGCAGTTAGTATACCTCTCTCGACACCATCCGCCAGTACACACTGACAGTCACTCCAGACTACGTTGGTCGCATTAGGGGTGCAAATTTGACATGCACTGTGGATCAAGATCAAAGCAGTGGTAAGAGTCAACAGAACTTAGTTACCATTGAACGCAAATCTACAATTGTTGATTTCTTTCTGTTTGCATTAGATGTACTTTCTTTAAAATGTGATATTTCAACTAAAATGGCAGACACAAATCTCTCGAAGTTATTTTAAAAGGAACAGTAACTAAGTTCTCGCTTTTAGACAGGTTTGATAACTTCATGACGTCGCCAGTGATCCTAGAGGGTCGTTCAAGGGCTAAGTCATTTTCAACTTTCATGAAAGAGGCAAAATATCTCCAGCCTCGAAGGGAAACTGGAATCGATAGACCGGTGCAACTCCAGCCACTATGTCAAGAAGAGATTAGAAAGGGGAGACACACTTACGCTCCCAGCACGGTATAATATTCGAGGGTGAAGTGGTAGTAGCATATCCTAGGTGGTTCATTTTCGCGGCAAGCCCTCGCGCATTCATCCGGCGAAGAAAGCGACGGATTTCTACGTAATTCAGCGGTGGCACGTTCGCTATAGTCGAGGGGTCTCGTTCTCGGTGGTCTGACTGTCACACCCCTGCTACCGAGGTTGTCGATACCTCCGAAACCGCTTCGGAACACGTTCCCGGATGGATGTGTTTGGACCAGACCGTGGCTGGTCGGAAAAAAGTTCGACGTGTCATCGGTAAAGATGTTGCCCGTTTTGATGGTGGGCGTCCAGAATGATGATGCTGCCGACTGATCGGTGGCTACATCTGTAACAAAAGAAAATGATTAAGTACATTGGAAACGTTGTAGTAAATAGTTTCAAATCAATTTCTATTTTCATTTTAGACAAACTTTGTTGCGAACGAAATTAGCTAAGTGCACGTTAATTGAAAAGCTATAGGAAGATAATAAATTGACCATGAGGCGCATTCTGAGGTGTATAAGATTAAAAGGAACAGGCGCACAATACACTCGCCTGAATTATCCACCTAGAATTAGCGGAGTTTTTAGCATGAAGCGTTTTCGTTCATTCATGAATCACTTTCTATAATTAGAATGCACAAAGCGGTTCAAAATATATGGTCGCCATTAGCTTGATGGATAAACAGAAAATGAGATGCTCGGAGAATAATGCGGGGGAGATAGGTAGACCGTATAATGAAGGCAAAGAAAGTGAAGATGCTAAAGGTAGCTGTTTTGACCTAAATATAGATAGCTCCTTGAGCAGAATGTTACGAGATACCTCGACACTGTTATACTCAACTAAATATTATATACATATTTGAAATACGCAAGTGACTAATTTGTATTCTTCTTTAAAAACGACAACACCATTATTTTTACAAACTGCAAACAAACAGATGTGCTCAACAAAGAAAAGTAATCCAATTAAAATAAAGAATCCGAAGCCGTTCCATTAGTTATATGGACTCGTATTAAGTGTTCATATTAAGTAATCACATTCCACTATGAAAGATGAAATCGATCAACATAAATTCTCCTGCTAAAAGAAATTTGTAATGGACTTCCTATTATCTAACTCAACAACGTCTTATATATGATATTATTGTGTCAACGAAATTGCTGCAGCCCGGCGACAGCTTTCAGAACGACGGAACAGACATTTCCACACCGACAAGATAACCATCAGAGGCACCCGTGGAAATGAAAGTGGAAATAGCAACTGTGTATATCACGTAGAAAAACTCTCAATAAATCAACACGTTACGCTGTCCGCGAAACGGAAATGACATAACGCGAAAATTGATCCCCGGGACAAAAAAGATGTTTACATTTCTTGTATCAACCTTACAGTAATTCCGGGTGCAAAAACACACCTGACGGGAATTAGTGGTGGAAATACCGGTCGGGCTCATTCAGGTAATTAAATATAGCCGAATGATGTAGTGCGCGTTATTTGTCGGTGGAACGCACAGACACACACACGCGCACGCACGGGGAGAGAGAAGTGGATCGAAAGAGTTCGCGAGAACAACCTCGGACCGAGATTGATCGTCCCGACACCGACATTACGACGTGCTGAAATGATTATTCGAAGAAAGTACGCGGCCGGGCAAGAAGTCTGGTAGGTTCGCGTCCATTTCTCATGCACCGGCGTGCGAAACTCACGGGACCCGCGTTTGCCTTGCGATTTATAAGGAAAAATGGTGGCCATTAAAACGGGGCGTCGAGCCGCAGCACGCATTCATAGTACGAAAAACGCCGGCTGCCGTTCGCGGACAGGTTCGCTCGTTCTGCCTCGAAAGCATGCGAAAGAATGCGATTCACTGACTCCGAGAAATCGCGGCCATGACGGATCCCTGGATCAAGGTGTCCTGTTGACTGTTATCCTTCGTGACGCAACCAGATACAACTTCCTTTGACTCACGAAAAAATCAAGCGCGTGTACTGTTTGCCCACGGCAAGGTGAAAAAGCAATGTATGTATTGTTCCGTCTGCACTATTTATTATTGAGCAACTCCAGTGTTAGTGGCAAACTTTAAATTGATGTGCAAGCGAAACTGATTTTCTTAATTTTTGTCAGATTTCTGGTATGATCTCACCATATTGAACTTTAAAAAGCTGTTCTCAATTTAAGGATCTAACAGTATAGCAGTACGGAAATCATACAAAGTGGAATATTCGCGCAGCGAGATAAAACTTTCGATCGCGAATCTGCGCGCAACACAAGCGGAGGCAGGTGGAAGAGGAAGTCCTGACTGTTCTCTGTTATTACTTTATTGGATAATCATCGTTGTTATAAGCACCGATTAACTCATTAACTACTATGCCGCCGGGTACGAACCATAAACACACGTGATAATCGTATTAACAAGCGAACAAAGTAATTTGATGGTCACTCCGTATTTCCTCGTACAGCATTTTCCCCTTAATTACCGGAACGCTCGAGTGATTCCTCGCCGGCCGTTTTCACTACGCGTCGATGCTCGGAATCGAGGCCGGCTGAAAAGTCAATTACGGAATCGCATCGGTGCTCATTTTATTCCATTGTTGTTTTATTTCGGTGCGTGTGGAGACAGGTCGGATAATTGAAAGAAAAATTACGGACAATGGATAATGGAAAGGCTGGTCCGAAAACCTGCAATCGAGTTTCTACAATGCGGAAGAGATAATATTGTAGATGCAACGGTGCGTATCGATGAAAAGAAATGCTACTTGTTCCTGGTCTTGACCTATTTTCTCTTTTCCATTTTCTTGGGGATGTATTCGCGATTACAGTTGGCCGTTTTTTGTACATTATAACGAAGCTTATAATTACTTCTCATTTGTTAAAAATTCTTGAAGAACGAAAGCTATTCAGCTCATGTTTTATGCAACTAATGCCAGTACCTTCCATTTTCAACATCTTCCACTATTGCAAATAGCCATAATCTGTCGAAAACCAATTATGCAGAGCCGAGGTTTGATTATCTGCCAATGGAGACCGAGGGCGATTCGTGCGTCGGTTTTATTACACGCTCGGCGTCTTCATGAAATATTAATGTCAATAATGTCCGTGGAGGGTCGTAAAGATGCTTTGTTTCGGTGGAAAAAATTCAGGACCGTTTTCGGCGTTCCTTTTACGGTCAGATGGAATCCGAGAGGGGGCCGGGGACCCAACGAGATACGAGGCAGAGCTTCCACGAATTCCTCGTGAATCGTAAATCGTGTTCGGTTAGTTGGACGGTTTGCGAAACCCGGCGCTGTCCCCGGTGCAAACTTATTTCCGTTGTCGCCCATGTAAATAAACCGGGACCGACTGTCGATCGGTTTTCCGCGCGCGTGAATTGCCCGAGATTCCCGGCGCGGTTTACGGAACCGGTTTTCGTCGCGCGAAAAAATCGAGCCATGAAAAAATCGGCCGCGTTGGAATTTCGGATTGCGCAGCGTTCGGAAGACAGATACGATAAATCCAGCTTGTTGATCGAAGGCGGCGCACGTTGCCGGACTCGATGAAAATCAAACGGTTCGCGCATGTCCGTCTGTCTGTCGCCCTACTCGTCGACTGTCGACTGCTACTATATTTCCGATATCCGAGAAAATTTCTTGCGAAACGCTTCATAAATTTTCCGATCGAAACAAACAAGCTAGATGTATTGCGGTTCGGTTCTTAACTGGTGGTTACGTTCTTTCACTCGACCCTGCATATTTTAAACTTGTTTCCCTTTTAATGTACTGAATGATTGCAGAAATTCGTGCATTTTCCTAAAGAACCTCTGTATGACGATAAAGTAGCTGAAAGAACTACAAAAAATATAAGGCTTACGTTCACGCACGTGAACAAATATTTAAAAATGTAACGTTTTGTTTGTGACGAGTTGTTTCCTCCGGGTCACCCTGTATATATCCGACTCAGTCCCATCGCAATTGTGCAGATTTTTCAGTCCGATCGAGATGTAAGGTTGAGACGCGATGAAGCGGCGAGCCGGTGCACGGGTCGGACCGCTTTTCAATATTTAACTACCCTGTGCAACTATAGACACTACAGGTAAAGGGTTATAGTATTGTAATTTACCATTCTATCCGGTCGCACGCCAGGCGGTCGGCCTCGTCTGCGACTGGCATAGGCGTGCATTATTTACGACCGTGTACCGAACGTGCATCGCCAGAGAAAAATTCTTCTGCGATGAATTATGCCGCTCGCTCGGTACGAGCTTTCGAAACCCAAACACGCTTGAGGAGCTTTTATACGGTCGGATTTTATCATGGGTTTCGCAAATAGATGCTGGTGCCATTCTATTAAACACGCTCAAAAGCGATTGCCCTATTAGCCGTCATAGGCGATGAAAGATCGGGATTCTATGAAAATGATTTATTTTTACTTTGTTCGGGATATTAATGATTATTCCTTCGTAGAATACGTAATCAAAGAAAGACGTAAATACACGCGATATTCAGCGCGTTTTTACATCATTTTTTTTAATGATGAAGTTATCTAGCATAAAGTCGTAATTACAGCAGAAATCACAGGAACTTGGCAAGAAGATCGAGCTGACCGTTTCGCAATCAAAGATCGGTTTCATATGTGGATCAGGGACCTTCGCTTTCCATTACCTTCAACTTCATTGAAACGATTTTCTACGTTACAAGCGCGTGTCGAAGCAGTTCTTCTCGTGGCAATCAGAAAGCCGCGGAAAACCGATCGGCTTATTATACAATGTTTATCGAGACAGTCTCGACCGATATAAACCGAGATCTCGCAACCTATGCAAATCGGCCGGCCGAGTCGCCGCGTTTTGCAACGTTTCCTCGGAAAATTCAAGCGTATCGTTAGAGAAATTTCTCGGAAGGATCGCGGGCTCCCTAGTAGCCGGTCGTTCGCCACCAACGGCGTATTTGCTCGTTCTCGCCGATTTTGAAGCCGGGAAAGGAAGCAGAATGGTTCCGGTCGAGAGGAACGCGGGCCACGGTTAACTGGAAACGCAATATTCAATAATTAGCTTGTTTCCTTAATTGGTCTCCCTAGATGGCTTGACCGTAAAGTAATTTTGGGGAATAATTCCAAGAACTGCACCGGGTATTATTATTCCAAACTTGGTGGGCTTGTTATGCAACATTTGAAGAATGTACTCAAATTTTTATAAGCAATACGAATTGTTTTCCTCACAGTTATGGTAGTATTTAGTAATTATCTTGTTTCCTTAACTGGTCTCTCTAGACGCTTTAACAATAAGGCAAGTTTAAGAATTTTCGAAGAATAACGTTTATTATAATAGGAATTAATTTAGCAGCGCAAGGTTGGATCAATTTCTACAACTCTAGCAATGTTTGTAACCATAGGACGAAACACCACTTTTCTTTTCCCGAGAACTATTAAACATTTGAATAGCAAAACGTGGCCTCAAGCAATAAGATTCCAATCCGTATCGACACGGTTGGGTATGCTTACAAACATTGCTAGAGTTGTAGAAATTGATCGAATCTTGCGCTGCTAAATTAATTCCTATTATTTTATTTATTGGTATTAAAAAAAAATTAATATTATATGAAAGAAATTGGCAGGCGTTCAGCTGTGATCGTAAGGAAGCGCGCTCGCTGTTCGAAAAGTGAATCGTCGTGTCGCAACAGTGCCCGGTTAAATACGCTGCTCTAAATAACAAAGAGTCAGTCTCTATGCCGAAAAGAGAATAGAGAAAGAGAGCCGAAAAGAAAGGGATCCCTCGGAATGTCTAGTAATCGCGAGTAAAGGTGGCGTTTTTGCCTCGCGGCTATTTCGTAAACCGTTCGTTCGGTTACCTAACCGAATCGGCGCGGTGTGGCGCGGGCAAGAAAAGGGATGCAGATTACGATTTATTGAGGTTTCAGATTCAGTAAATCTCGCGGAATCCGCGGCCGAGGCTGCGAACGCGGAAAGTTTTATATCCGGCGAGGAGGAGGACCTGTAGCACGGTAGCTTGGTTCCAGAGCTCGCCGATTTACTTCCTTGATTTAGTAGCATGGCTAGCGTAGGCCGTTAACCGACCGATCATTTTCTATCGTAAATTTCTATCTTCGAAGACGAATGACTCCGACTCGGACACGCCCGATAAGCGAACGAAACCCGTGACACGAAGCTGCCGGGATCCGGTCGGAGATAAATTTGTCTATTAAATCGAAAGGTCTGCCTCGCAGCGCTCGCGATCCAGAGACAGAGGCAAAAATGCCAGCACTATTATTGAGTGCATGTGATCGCCGCGCCGTCGCGCCGACGGGAAACCGCAGAGCCGGCCGCGAACAAATATATAAAGACATCTATGAAGGGTAAAAGTAGAAAGCGTGAATAATTCATGCAGACAATGATCCCTCGAACGAGATTTCGATGGACGCCGGCCGCGCCACAAGAAACGAATGGAAAGGCGGCGGGAAATCAGCGCGGTCGTAACGATGCTTTGCTTGTTCGTGTTCGGCTCTTATGTCAGCCACCGAATTTTCTAACAGGATTCGCATTCGTCTCTGTAACAGTCTTTATAGTCGTAACATTCTAAAATAACGTAACCAACGCGATTCTACTTTTAGAAACAAGAAATCGTAAGAGATGAATGTATCACAGCATTTTTAACGTGGCCGATTTTTGCAATTCTTTATTTTTTTGTTAGGTAGAGTGTTAAATTGCCCATAGAACACGCAGCAGAACTCCAATGCAGTTTTGACGTTTTGTAATGAGATCGTTAAGAGAAGCGTTAAACGCAAGTGACAATACTGGGTCATTGATGATAGGGTTAATAGCACATCTGTGAGAGATGTCGATGTTCGCTGGTTACCATTCCCGATCCACATTTGTCGACAGATGACACGGTCAACGTGTAATCGTTCGCCGTACCATGGTGTTCTAGTCGGTTTATATAATTTTCATAGTTTTACGCAATTAGATCGCGCGGGAAAACGAGGGTTGCATAAGCAGTTGCTCGATTGGGGTGGTTAGGGGACCCGGCGTATGACGTCGTCCACCTACAAAGCTGCAAATGTAAACCGTCACGCGGATGCTCTTTATGATGACAGTATGATGTAGCAATGTCGTGCCAGCCTAGTTGTACGACGCGGTACAAACAATGCGTGAGTGTAATAAGGCGGGCAATTTCTTCGTCCTAGACGGAGAAACGTCACACACGCTGGTTGACGTAAAAATACGGTTATGCAACGGATGATCACGGGAAAGAGGTACGGACTGTCGTACAAGATGATGACGAGATGTTGAACGGATTCCTGTTGATTTATCACCGTACTGGAGTCACACGTGCGGTCAGCGTTTAAAAAAAATGAACCAAAACCAAATAGATTTTGATGCATGACTCAGTAGGTGGACATTGGTCAAGTTCCGACAAGTGATGAATAAACTTTCGTCCTACTAAACTCCTACGTGGACGCAGATGTGGAAGCAATTCCCGAGAATTATTCTCATGTGATGATGCAGCACAACCATCGGGGATTCCTTTTATGCGAATACCCGCCATCACATTCGAGGACACCCAAGGAGTAGCGTAGCTAAGATCATCCTCTGGAGTCAGCACATACTCCACAAGAGAAGCTTTCAATATTTAGAATATTTTCAAATTGAACATCTACTATTTTTCTATATTTCTATTTTTTTAAATAATTAGCATCTCGAGTTATTAGCGACCGCGATGTTCATCAGAGAAATAATGAGCCACCTGCAATACCTTAAGAATACGTATTTATGTAGTACTCTTTTCAATAAAATGCAAGGCTTCCAAGATCCAATAAAACGTTCTAAAGTCCACCGAACCAGCAAGCAGGAAAGAAACGACCCCACGCACGCAGAAATCGAGATTCCCACGCAATTACGTGGACATAGACCAACGATATTGCACGGTAATGTAAACCAGCGCCTCGAGATTTCAATCATTGTACTTTTTGTTGAACGTCTCGTTGACAGGATCCAATTTTCTGTGGCTTATGCAAGAACTAGTTAGTGAATCGTTAAAAGTACGTTCTTTTAAATTGGTCGAAGGTGGAGTATTTGATCCGAGTGGTATATGCTACGTCAAAGAAGAAAGTGCATAATTGCATACTGATTCCGTATGGATAGCGGGATAGGAGGTTGTTCGCCGGAACAGAATCGTTCTGGAGATTTAATCGATTCGCCAAGGTCCGGAGCGCTTTCTTCTCGCTGTTATCCTCATACGAATATGTCAAATATCGCGGACAATGATATGCACAACCGAAAATCCGGCTCGCAATGATCTGCCTGTCAGAAAATAATCCGTCCGTATTCGAGACACGTCTTCTGCGGTTTGGTGTAGATTCTTTTTCTCGCTTGTTCACTTCGCGCTGTTCTTGCTGGTAGCGGTGAACCATGCGAAACTGCGTCGATTATCTCCGTTGGGACTGACAACGACCTGCAATTTGCTCTGTGTTCCTATTCAAACTGGCAGTCGGTGGCCCCGAAACGATCCCCTTTGCGGAGGGATTCTTCGAAAGAAGACCGGAACGTCGAACTGGGTCGAAGGAAACGGAACCACTAAATGTCAGAGCTCCGACGTGTGCCTCTGTCACGAGTCGAAGTTTGTCCTTTCATCGGAATGCAATTGAACTTTCAGAGAACGTTCGAGCAGGACGGAGAATATAGATGCTTGGCAAAGAGATTCTCGGGTCCGACGTAGGACTTCGTGTCGCGAATCGAAAACGTTCGAAAAATAGAACAGAATCGAGTTCTCTTCGAAATTAAACACTGCATAAGTGTTGAAGCATTCTCCATTAAAATTGCATTTCAAAACAGCATATGCAATTTTTACTTAGTTCTTCATTATCCAATGATTAACTGTTTCGGCTAGTACCATTTTTGCATTAATAGGTTCAATATTCTGATTGTGTTTGTGCCAGGATAATTAAATTATATGCTTGGAATTTTAAGAATTCTAACCCGATGTTGCTAATGTAGCAACATTTATCTGCAAAGGGTTAAAGCTCAGGAGGTGCAGCGCTTTCCCTCGAGATTGTTTCCACCGCACAATAAAACAATTGTGCGTTACGCCTCGATTCCCGATCCATGCTAATTGCAATGTGTTTCTAGCATTTCGCAACGATAAACACGCGCAACGTGCCGGCAATATTATTTATGGGACTGCGAATCATAACAGTGCAAGGAAGTGAGAACGAAATCTGACGCGGTGTGATGTTTATGATTTAATGTTTCGTTCTATTACTCACCAATCTTTATCAAGATCATGAAAATTATTTCTCGCACAATTAGACGGTTAAATTATTTACGTCGATTGCGCAAGTGATTAAAGGCGAGTTCGCTAATAATAAAATGGTCGTTCCGATGGGATTGGAGAGCGTGTGCGATGAACTTACGCGATGGGCGAGATAATTGACACACGCGGGGAGCTAACGAAGCTGCGATCCGTTCTGAAGACACATCGTCGAGGGTATTCTCACCGTGAGAGTCGTTAGGCGAGATTCATCTTTCTTAAAGTTCAAACGACAGGTAAAGTTCAAACAAAAGTGAAGTCGTAATGGGATTGTGTTGGGTCGAGCTCGTGTTGCGCCTTGATCGTGGCTTCACGGCCTCGTTTTTGCTGTCGACGACCGAGGAATCGAAATGCCACAGTGATCGAGCATGTACAGCCTCGATAAGTCATAAACTACAGCAGCTTCTATTGTCGAAGTAAATGATAGAAAATGTTTCTTTGTTTTCCAACGCAACCAGCAGTAAAAAGTCGCGCTGAGAAGTTTGTCCATTAACAAGAACCGCATGGGAAATAAGAGTGGAATTTTGTGAAACTTCGAGCACCAATTATCATAATGAACCAACGACAGGCATAATCATGATCGAAATGACTTTTCAGTTATTATTCGATATTAAGGTACGAGAAAATTGCGACACCGTGAAAAATCTATCCGAATGTAGTCTAAATCAGTTTCTTTGGTGACTGCCTAGACTCTTTAATGGGTATTTAATATCGAGAACGAGTAACTACTGCGAACGTATAATTCTATATTTTCTTGGTGATGCAATTTTTATGGTTGCGTTGCGAAGATTGTAACTGCTCTACATAGTTCCAGGGCGATACCATATTTCATCGGATAACTTTCAAGTGATTGCTCATTACTAGATACGTTATTGGAACTTGTCATTTCACATACCGCGAGATTTATTGCCTTTTTTTCATGTTTCTCACTTCGGAAGTTTTATCGCCTTCATTTGCTCTGGAGTTGTAAATTAGAATTCATAAATTTCTTTTGAAAGCAATCTCATGAAACTTCTTTCGAGGGCTACACAAATTACTCCACCAGTTGCAAAATGTTTGCTCAATGAAAATACATGTGTAAAACATGCATGCCAATTAGTTTCAGAGGTCTATGTGAAAAATTACAAAAAATGTCACTCTCTACCAGAACACCTTCGACATCGTTATAACAGGAAATTTTTTATTTAGATAAATTTGAATGAACGATATTATCAGTATTGACGGGTAACATGCACTTTGTGCAAGCCATCCGCGATGCGTCGCTCGCGAGTATGGTTGCATGAGCGATGATGCTGCGTGTTACAGCGGCACGCTGGCGCGCAGAGATAGAAAGTGCGATGATCCGCGAATGAACTTGGCCTTGTCCTTGTCCTCGTCTCATCTTACGGAGCGCTTAAGCGTTTCTCGCTTGTGCAAAACCGTGGTATTGTGCAAACACTTGTGGCGAGGCTCGCCTGGTAGAAGGTGAAGGGAAGGTGCAGGCAGGCGGCAGGCACCGGGTGTTGCATCGAGGTCCCCCTCCCCCCGGTAATGATGCCACATAAACGCTGCTTCGATTGCGCTAATGAATGTAATAACGGTCCACTCAAACGGGAGCTTTCTAGTCCCCGGATTACGTCCAGATTGCCAGAGGAATGTGTTTCTGTTCCGTGTCGACCGTTGCAACAACGTTTAAGAGATCCCATCTCCCGTCATCCTTCTCGCCGCAGCGATCTTCCAGACCTATTTCACTGATTAATGGGTCGACGATAATTTTTACTGTTAATGCGTTAGCTTATTAAACGGCATCATTTCTCACATCCGTCTCGAATTGCTTTATTTCCGTAACGCTCCGTGTAGACTGATGGCCGGCTATTTGTCATTCGCCTTTTCACTTTTGATTCGCTGTGTACATTAACGCGAACCCCCACTGCGGTTAATTTAATAGACCCGTCAGGCATAAAGTTAACTTTTCATTACCGTTTTTAATGGAATTTTGAGATTTCATTCGCACAGCATCGCGTCGCCGCCGACTTTAATGACCGCTTTCACAAACTTTGCAAACATAATTCGTCGATGCAGATTTTTACCGGTCGAATTAGATACGATTTCTTTATATTAATGGCCTCGCGATAGCAGCTCGTGTTTCGTAACTCGATCTTGTTAACCATCTCCGGCAATGTTGCCGAACAATGTCGGAAACAGACCACTGTATAATTATCTTATCTATTCCTCAATTACTCAGATAAACGACCTCCGCCGTTTCACCTCTATCGGAATCCATTTGCATATACACGTGGCTTCTTTTTTATAATCGCCGTGCGTACTTAAACAGTGCCACTTAACAAATGACGTTCTTTCAAACTGTTATCTCCTAACCACCTACTTTATCTTAGAATGGCTTACGTAAAGAGATAAAACCTTTTAAACCCTACAATTTCCCCAAGAATTGAAGGACACTGTTCATTAGAAAATACTCAAATTATGTTTAAAAATTGGCTTCACAAGCTCCTCCATTATCAAAGGCCTCGGCGAAGAAGCCTGCAGATTAGGCGGTGCAATTTTCTTTATCAATTCCGTATGTCCATGAATCAAGCGGCGCGTGGCAAGGCCAATCACTGAGAACGGGACTTAAGAGTCTCCAGCTGCGAGCGTCGCGCAGATCTACTAAATCCTCCGAGTACTTTCTTCGATCAGTCTTCGTTATCACAAGGCACTCGAGGAATCTCCCAGTAACGCTGCGAGGATTCCTAATCTGCATTTTTACCACGTTTTTATTAGCTCGCTTTCTTGTTTGTCTGTTTGTTTGTTTGTTTGTTTGTTTGTTTGTTCGGTGGCAAATTTTGCAATTGATTTTAAACTAACTTCC
>CM052340.1:9125850-9412191 GCA_028455595.1 Lasioglossum vierecki | reverse complement strand
AAAAACGTGGGGCGCAAAATGCATCAATTATCTATCGCATGCGCCCAACGTTTTTCGTTTTAAATCTCAAGTATTTTCACAGCTATTCAAAATTCACAATCACAAATTTTCAGGACTATCTGTACGAGGTTAGGAATCTGTATGGCACTAGGATAAATTATTTTATACTTTTTAGTCCGTTTTTAAAAACGTGGTATTTTTAAAAATTTATTTTTTCAGGGCAATTCGTCTCGTTAAGGGAACGTGTACCGATGTTCCCGCAATCAATCGCCGGGCCGCGCTGGCTGGACAATCGTATAAGCCAATTAAGTTAAATGAACGGAGCCAGCTCCAGCGGCTGATGGCAAGTGAAAGGCTTATCCCAGGCTTGACGCCGGAAACGCTTGTACACACGCTCGCCACAAATTTCACGGCCGATTCTATCATTAAGATCGTCCCACTAACGTCCGAGATCGCGCTTCCTTCGATTCTCTGCGCGTGTTATGCCTCGACGAGTAATCAGCGTACACGACCGTGGAGCACTTTCATTGGCAACCGTTCCATGAAATTGCGACTCCACCTATGTGCGCTCCTATCAACTCTAACCGTTATCATATCCTCTCCTCTTTCTTCTGCAACCCATTCTCTTCAGGAACCCCGGTTCCGTACAAAAACAAGTACAAAAGCTCGACGACTTTCCCCACGATGGAAAACTCTTTCTTCCTCCACGCGAGCTTTTTGCCAGCTCGCGGCGCGGCGGCTTTAATGATCGATTATTAATTACCAGACTCTTTGCTCTTTGCACCGGGCGAAACTGCTTCCACTGAGAGCTGTCGCTTTTACACAGTTGTAAAAATCTGTATAAAACTTTCTCGCATCCCGCCCACGTTCTCCGCGGACACTTACCTGCGGTTTTATGGCGTCGTTGCGTGCACTGAATATCGAATCATTTCACGAGGATCAAGAATTAACGCCAACGTTGGCGTCAGCTTCGTTTAAAATGGGAACCTTATAAATATTCAATATTTAATCATTTCTTGAGCGTCACAATTTTTGGATTAAGTTAGTCTAAGTTGGATTAAGTTAGTTGTGATTGTGAAAGTAACACAAAATATAACGTGTCAGGAACGTGGATCTTCCGACAAGAAGTCTACGTAATTGCGGTTGAAACGGGACACCTGATTAAATTATTAAATCGATTACAGCTACAAAGTGTTGCAAAGTGTGCTAGCAGATCTAAATACAAACGTGTCTAGGTCATTGCTTTCCGAGGAAGCTTTCTCTAATCGATATTTTTACTTCGATTCGTTCGACTCCCAGCTAAATAGACGATGACTCGTGGTTTATGCTCGAGCTGTTATTATCGTCAAGTACGAGAATTATTGAATTTCGTTGACCCCAGAGGATCGAATAATGATCGAGTTTCATGATAATTATTTTTAACTCGATAGAGAAAATGTTCTTAATTTCATTGAACATGAAATCGCTTTAGCTCAACATTTTTAGGGGATGAAATGAAAGTGGCTACCGTTTCAGCTTTCGTTTCCTTCCAACAACAAGTTTGAAGCGGAAAGTGGTTCAAACAAGAGTATTGACTATCAAGTGCAATCCGTGGTTAGAGTTTCCGTTTTTATCTCGCGAATCGGTGTTTTCGAAGTCCATTTTCTATAGAAAGTAGGGGAATTTAAAAGAAGACAAAGTTACAGAGGTGTGTAATTTCATGTAGATAACAAAATTTAATTTTACGATGTTTGCAAAAGAAACAACGAAGTACAAGTAGACGAAGCTTTCTCGACGAGTCGAGCCAAGGATCCGGTTTCCGTTTAGCCGTCGATTTCTCACGCCGCGGACCTTGATAATCCGCAGAAAAAACGCAGGCATCGCGCTCGCGACTGTTTGCCAAAGTGAAACCAGCGCAACAGAAGAAAGATATCGTTACATCACGGCCGCTGTTCCTTTTTATTAACTTTCAATTTACTACTAGAGATTGACCGTCGCTTGCACAATTCTAGAAGCGCGGGAAGGGAAGAATACTGAAAAAAGTCTCGGGACACCAGCGAAAGGAACGATTTACTGTTCTCGCGGATATTTTTAACAAAATTACTCGGAAAACAACGTATCACAATAAGCAACATGTTTTGAAACGCGAGTCGAATATAGGTTATATCGCTGAAAGCAACACTGTAAGAAAGATTTTTCACGGGTATCCAGCTATTCCAGTTTAAAACTAGATGCAACCTTACGTGTGCTGGTCGCGTGGTTTGTACCGCATTGCCGTGGACATAACAAAAATGGAGTTAGCAAAGATCAAGATCGGTCAAGCAACCGATCGCCCCTTTAAAGGTATCGGAACGAGCATAATGTGAATTTTGCGTCACCAGGAATCGATCATCGCGGACATCGTCGAGCGGCCAGTGAATATCGGGATACCTTTCCTAACGAGATCCAATTCCGTTTTCTTAAATGGCGATAATGTTGCATTAGAGTCGCTTAGCCGGAAGGAAAATCCAATTACGCTTTCATAATGAGCCACGTAATCTTTTCGCCGCTCGATTCCCGGGCTGTGTAACAGAATTACGGCGCCGAAGATCAGAAAGAGTCATTGTAATCCGATCGGGATCGGATCAAACCTCTTTCCCCGTCGAGAACCTTGTAATCGGGAGACCGATCGATTTTCATTGAACGATCGTTCAACGATCCGCCAAATTGCGATCGTTCGGTCGATCGATCGCGATCGAGGCGATCTCTCGATGACAAAAGCGGAAGGCCGGTACCGTTGGCCACGATTTATCTCTGCCCGCACGGTTAACAAATCAGGCCGAGATCGGTTTCGTTCGCGTCCGATTGGTTGCGTGCTGGACAAGTAGTGATGCAGAAAGCGTGACACAGTTTTAGACGACTGATCGTGGGACTTAACCGCTTCGCCTCGGAAATAGAGAGTGATCCAGTGTCGCCGTAGATCGTGATAGATGCGATCTATCGTGGCACGCGTATGTATGTATATGTGTATTGCACATTTTCACCGTTACACTGACCTCCCACGTTTGCTACATGTGGTCTGTTACCGAACGGTGTCCGGTTACTTCCTGATCCTTTGGCAGGGACGCTGTTCACGGGTTAAGCTCAATTCATATGCTCGTCACACAACGATCGATTGCTAAGCGATAATTCGTTAAAAGGCTTCACAATTTTTCTTTATGCACCTCCAGGAACACGTGTAATACAATGAGGAATTTGAAAGAACGAGTGGAAAGTGGACTAAAACTAAGAGAACTAATGTAAATAACATTTTCCACAGATTTATGGAGACTCCGTTCAACAATCTCAGATTTCCACACGTTGATAAATATTTTCGAAGAATGCAGCGGTATAATGGACAGCAAAACTTGCATAGTTATCGTAGATGAAGAAAATGTACGTACGTACGTACAAATGTGTAAATAAAAGTCACGCATGTGTACAATTTTATACTCTCCTTAATACCTCGGCGTACTTGGCTCTGGCAACAATTTCAAGGTATCGGTATATATATTATATTTTATAACCAATAAACTGGGGATAACTGCCTATTATATTCATAATGCTCGCAGTAAAATGCATTCAGGCCGAGATCCGAACTTGAACGAGCCACGGCACTGTCAGAAATGCTTGAATTTTTTTTTTCGAACGTGTATCGTGGGAACTGTTCGCGGTTGAGCTGCAGAACTGAAAGTATCGTTAAGCACAGTATTTATTACCGCCGGCTTCAAATAGTTATACTGGACACCTCGGTACCCCGTGGACTTTGCAATATTTTACACTGGCCGGTGTCTAAACTAATTCGTCCCGCAACGGCACACTCTAACTCGTTTAGTGTTGTCAATTTCGTCGAATTTCACGCTTTCCAATTGTCACCCGGGGAGTCGAATCTCTACGATGATTCGCGAAATTCCGCAAGGAGTGCGCAGTGACTCACGGCGTTACTGGAGCCGCACAGCGAGACTGCGGAAGTTTATGCAAACGCGTATTTCTGCAGGGAGTAAATAAATGAGATTTCAACATAAATATGTTTCATGATTAAAGGATCTTAAAACTGTACTCTTCATTTTGCATATCGCATGTACTTTACATATTTACTGCCTACGTATTACGCCTGCGTTAACTTCCGCAGTCTACACCTCATTAATGACTTTCAGCAATTACTATACGTATTATCTTCCTAAATATAATATTTCTATGAATTTCGCTATTCATGTAATTTAATCATAGGGAATCGAACTTTTAAATAATGATTCTCATTCTGAGTCTACACCTCATTAATGACTTTCAGCAATTACTAGACGTATTATCTTCCTAAACGTAATATTTCTATGAATTTTTTATATTTATGTAATTTAGTCATAGGGAATCGAGTTTTTAAATAATGGTTCTGATACTGTGAGTCAAAATAGACTCGGGCACCGCTGTTGAAAGGTTAATGAAGACTTGGCCATTCATGGTGCTCGAGAACGGGTCAACGTACGAGATCAATCGTCTAGTCAGGTTCGATTTTCGTCGGTCACCTTGGAGATCGACATTATTTGATAAAAGATGGCATTCGACAGTCAACGACCGGTCAGAAAGCGGTCGAACTAGTTTGGTCCGTGTACGGGCGATCGCTTACTGGTTTTCGCCAATGTCAAGTGCACGGAGACTTCGGTCGAGGACAGGCCCCTTACTTAATACCGACTTAATGGAGCTGCGTGATGTCACTGAGGACGTCGAAATTCGAAGACCCGTGGATTCGAATAACCGGTACCGTAGCGCTCGGCGTGGGCGTTGTGAAATAACGAAATCCGAGGTCGAGAATTTTTTCACGGAGACACGGCCGAATACGGCGAATCTTTCAGCCGTCGGGGCAATTAAATTAATTAAGCGAGCTGTTTTGTACGGTTAATGAACCGCCGCGCTGCCGCCGGGACTTAATTAAACTCCAACGCAATCCGACCGAGGTTCCAATTGAATACTGAATATTTTGTCCCGGGAAACTGACCCGGAATACATCGATCTTCGATGGCACAGCACCGTAGAATTAATTAAAGAGCTTATCGGCCGATCGACGATCGATTCGCGTAATTCATGCCAGTTTTCGGCTACTCGCGCGGAGTATATGGAATTTAATCGCGCCGAGAGCAGCATCCACCGAGGATTGCAACTTTTATGAATTATTTATGTGTCGATGATCCCATTAGATGGCCCAGCGAATTCGGCGCCTCTGGAAAGTGGACGAGCTGAGTGAATAACTAATTAATCGGTCGTGGTCATAACGAATGGAATTCCTTCGTTCATCGTGTTCTTTAGTCCAGTTTCACGAGTGAAACGCCCCGGTGAAAAGTCGCAAAAAAGCTACTGAATATTCATGACAATTATACTAAAGATCTTAAGCATTTTTCAGAAGCTTGTATAAGTAGACTAAAAAATTCGTGTCATTGCAATCGGTGCACAACATTTTTATTTGTCATAAAAATAAATTACACCATATTACAGTTTAATATATACAAGCCGAAATCAATAAACTGTTTACTGTACACGCTGTTTCTGTTCGTTTGCAATATGATAAAAAGTCGTATAATTTTTAGGAGTGCAAAGAACTTCCTTTTTCGATGTCGAAGAGGTTGTGCAATAATGGCACACAGGGACGTAAAGAAAGCACGCGGTTTCTTTGATCGTGTTTCTTGCTCGTGGTTCTTCCCGCATACGAAGATTGGGGCCACGTGAAAGAGCCTCGCGTCTTTCAAAAGACAGTTCGCGAAAGGACACGTTTGGTCTGCACGTGTTTCAACCTTTATGGTCCAATTACAGCCCAGTCCCTTTCATTCCGCGTTGCTTGAACTTTAACGGTACCCTCGCTGCTAATAAATGCAGAAAATCTGCGAAACAACTTCGGGCTTATTTACACGAGGGTATTAACCCGAATCGCACGCCCAATCAAATGCAATACATATCCCATTCGCGGATATTCATTTCATTTTGCGAGGTTTCGACCGGCCCTCTTGTTCTGGCGTCATTTCTTGATCACTAGAGGTGCCAATGTAAAGGCAGTTATAATTAAAATAATATACTCCATAAAAATGCTATCTATACAGACTAAACAATTAAATATTAATTATTTTCTTTCTACAATTCATATATTTTTTTTACTTCTCTCAATCTCAATTTTGATTAATGGATCGTGCAGAGACAGCCTATCGATCGATTAGTCTACAGATCGCAGATCCAATGTCAAGTTTACGTCACGACCAGCCACGCGATTCACTTTGTATTCCGGTCTGTGGCGATTCACGGTAACGCCGATTGCTCGATGAAGAATTAGTATGCTTTTCAAGACTGGTTTGACAAGCCGCACGCTCCCTTGATGACCGGCTAGCACGAAAATTTTGGTCAATGACATTGCGTGACCGGCGTGTAGAAACTCGAGGCGCGTGGCCATTTCCAGTCGAAGAAAGAGAAGAACCTCTCGTTCTGCTTTCGGTCACGCGTCCCTGATGGACTTAAAGATCCAGGTGAACTTGCGTGACCTGTGTCATGGTCTCCGTTAAATGAGGTTCAGTAGACTCTCACATCACGCAATCCAAGAACTTGCAGGAAGTAATTTAGTCTTACTAATACATGGATATATATAAACAAATTAAAAATTTAATTTTGATACAAATTTAAAATTGTGTTTTACGGAAATTACAAGTTCCCAGATATTCGTAGAGAACTTTCTTACCAGCACATTGCATTCTGCCAATAAGTGTGCGTCTGTAGCAGACACGATTTTTCACGAATCATACCGAGCACACACTCAATGAAAGAATGTTTGCGATTCGCCCGAAGCGAAACAAACGGATTTAACTATATCCCGCCGGAAGCACTAAATCAGCGGACAGTCAGGTGCGACAATTAGCTCTCAGGTGCACGCATATATCTGCATCGATGATGATCGCTCGAACCTAGAATTATCGCCTGCCGTTACACGGGTTCGGTGCCATTATATCAGCGGACCGTTTCCGTCTGGTTTCGCCTTCTCATGTGAACGAACCGTGGAACATTCCCTGGGCGGCCGGTGTTATTTACACGCGAAAGAAGAAAGCCGCCGTGGATGCCACCAATAAAAGAAAAATAAGAAGCTAGAATAAGGTACACCGAAACGTCAGAAGCATAAATCCCTGCGATAAAAAAAAAGTTTCACCTGTTGTCCTCTCACCGTGCCGCATCTTTCGTACGAGAGAAAATTCATTATCCGAGAGAATTTATTGCCGGTTAGATCTCGTGTCAATTGCGAGCGAACAAGAATGATGAGCCAGCGTTCTGGTTTCGCGTTTCGGCTCATAAATATTATCATTTTATTTTCACGGGATAGTTAGCAACGCTGCCAAGACCGCGTGAAATCGTGGTCGTTTGCCGGCTGAAGACGTCGCTCGGATTAGTTTATTTCGAACGAAAACAGATCCCCAGGAGAAAAAAATACATGTTCGATAATATTTATTGCTAGACTACGGTTGCTTATATTCATTCGAAAGTTTAGATACCGACTAGGCATGGTTTTGTTTATTACCTCACTGACAATTTTATCGTGTTCATAAAAGCACGCCTAAAGCTCATTACAATATTTTTCTCATTATCCTTCTGGTATCAGGTTATCCATTAACACGTACACTCGATTTAATTATGCCCGTCAATGTTATCTTCATGAAGTCTAAAACCGATTATTTAGTTTTAAGTATCTGTTTTATTACCCCGGCGAGTTATTCATAGACTTGAATGACAGAAACTATATAAATGTATAGAGTGCTCATTCCTTTTTGAAAGTCAGCATAGAAATAAGAAAAAATATACTCGGTGTATTAAGTGTACGAACCATTTCAGAAATGAATTATAAAAGCAAGAGAAATTTGATCTCTCCTATATCGTGTATAGGTGTTGTTATAGGACTGCGCTGAAGTTTCTATGTATAGCTGGTAGAAGCACAACCAATTTTAGTGAATGCGTATCGAATGTGAAAGACAATCTAGAAACGAACGATAGAGACAAGAAAAACTTTATTTCATATGTGCCCAATGTAGAAACTATTTTAAAAGTGAGAAGTAATAAAATTTTATTGCATACAAATCGAGTGTGCAAGTAATTTCAGATGTGATGGAAATAATACAAATTTTATAGCGTACATATCGCGTCTACAAGCCGTTTTAGATATGAGTAATAAAATCAAGCAACATTTTATTTCATATACTCCGAATTTAGTTAGATAAGAAAAATTTCATTACATACTTATTCAGTCTAAAAGCCGTTTTAGAAGTGAGCGATAGGAGTAAGAAAGATTTAATCTGATATGCATCGGGGCTGCAAGCAGTTTCAGAATTAATAATGGCAGTAAGAAAAGTTTGATTTCGTATGCACCGGAGCTGCAAGCGACTTCAGAATAATTGATGGCGGTAAGAACAATTTTATTCGGCGTGTCTAGGAGTTGTTACAGAAACGAACCTAGAAGTTTTATAGAGTTACAGTTCGAGTTACGGAAGTAGAGTGGAGGCAAGAAACCGTTTTAGTTTCGTCGGAGGTCCTGCTTTTCGAGGATAATTGACCATTAAGCTTCAAATATTGCGTTAGAGCTGCGATGATCGTTGGCGAACAGCATTCCTTGAGAGTTTTAGAATCTCATAAATATGGAGAGCACACAGCCGCCGCGTTGCGCAATCTAATGCCATCGATTTATTATTATCCCGCTTTCTTCTCGCGAAGGATATTGCTAACTAGCATCGCAGAGTGCGGCAGTTTAATCGACGGTAACGTTCGCCGGTCTGGCGCGGATAAAGGCCGCCATATCGATCGTAGGAATCGTCGTATGCTTACGAACGATTCGCGAGACCGGCGTGAAAAAGCGCCACGGCTCGCTGCGAGTTCCAAACAACGACTGTGGAAATTTTCGTGGTGGTCGGAAACTTCCGCTTTTCACTTTCAGCCGATCGTGTAACCCTGCGACACACGTGTTTTCAAAGATCGAAAAAATCGTGCGGATAAAACCGACACCGAAGCCACGATTCGAGATTTCCCGGGTGTATCGCGTTCGCGGCGGGAATCTCGATTCGATTTCAATTAATTCTGACGCCACACCGCACTGCGGTCTCGGCAGCCTCGGACGAAATTCAAATTCGAGGAGAGAAGAGGAACTATATCGCTCGACGAGCCGTGAATGATGCATCGCGCTCTCTGGACTGTACGATGATGCATCTGGGTCCTCCTAACCTCATTACGGATTCGGCGATAGAAAACCGTCACACTCGGATACGTTTCAGTTTATCCGTCTTCATTAACTGATGTTCGCTGACGGCAGCACGTCACTTGCCAGTTTCATCGTCGAATCAACTGTAATTCATTTTTCTGAGACGCTTCTTCTGCTGAACGATTATTCTTTACGAAAAATCATTTTCACGAAGCCCCTGAGCATTTTAATTTGAAGAATTTTCTTTCGAATGATAATCTCAAAGGAACACTTTTAACATTGTCCAACGAAATTTTGTCTATAAGATGCACAATCTAGATCTTATTATGCAAAACGATTACTTTCGTGATGGAAGTGAGGTTGTGATAACAGTAGTAGATTTTATCAGTAGCGTATTTTCTAAAGAAAATATTAAATGTGTAAATACCTTTATTGTGAGTCCACGAATAAAAAAGCTAGATCCTTCCGGTAATTAGTACTTCATCCATTATACCATACGCTAATTTCTTCGACAAATATCCTGTCGTCTCAACCCGGTCGGCCACCAAAGGAGTAGAAATCGAGCACAATCAAGATTTCGACGAGACGTGAGACACTTGTTATATTTGTTGGCTGATTTCCCATGCAAATTCCATGCGCGACGAGATAGGGAATTACAGAGTTCCGCTCGAAATTCCGCTCCGAGAAAGGTTCTCGAGTTGTTTTCGATTCCCGGATGTTTCGGGGAGTATAGAGTTGTCGTGGACGAGAGCACGTCACGTTCCAGCGTGGCACGTCTTGTCAAGGATACAGACACGATAATCAGCATGGCTAGGTACTCGGTACAAGTACCATGAATGTAATACTAGTCACCGGAACAGAGAACGTGCTTCGCGCTTTGCTGACTTTCCGATGCTGCACCGGTTAATAATTACTCTTCGCGAAAGAGGAGATTTAGGATTGTGTTGATCGGAATCTCATTAAACGGTTGCTGTATCTAGCTTTAGTCGCAGGCAACCATTTTTCACGTTTGTTAGTTTCCGTGGATTGCTGACTAAATGATTACGACTAGAAATGTATGGAATTCATATTAAAAATATTTTTATTAGTAAGGGGGAGGGGGTGAAATATAGATTTATTATTAAAAATAATTTTAGTCTTACATGTTTAAATATTTTAAATTTTATTTCTTAATTGCCGTTCTTCGTATGTGTATAAAATTTTTTGTTCCACTAGAAACTAGTACTGAATTAAAATAAAATTGCTGCATTAAAATTATACAAAATTGCAGTTCCCCTTAAAGATACTTTTGTCGGGAGTGAAATCGTGTGGGGGACCAACATGGCGGCAGCTTCGATAAAGGAGCTATAATTCTCGCAGGCGAACGAACGCCAGAAGTGAGTCGCTCCTAATCTGAATAAACAGGAACAGTAGCGACAGCCTGGCGAACAAGAAATCGCATGATCACGACACGTGTTCATATTTGTCGAAGCGCGATGGAACAAGGATTTCGTGAGCTTTCGTGCTGCGCCGCGTGCGACGAGTCTATTTCCACCTCGAGTATAGTAATTCCGACGCAAGATTATGCCTCGGGCGGCACCATCCGTGAAAAGGCTCCAACGAAACAATTCTTTTGTCTGCAGCTTGATCTCTTGAGAAATTGAGACTAGACTAAGTAATACTTATTTCATTTTTGTTCGGTGCAAATGGCGTAAACATAAGATAATTCCTCATGAAATATTCATGTAATATAGGCAAGATTCGTTATTCCACCGCCCACTTAGTATCAATCTACGGAAATTGAAGCTTCTTTCTCTGAAATCCTGAAAATGTGTGCACGCTCACGAACTCTTCCAGACGATGGATTCAGATCGGATCTTGCCAATATTAGGGGACTACCATAAGAATTGGTGATTACTTTTCTTCCACTGATACTGTATAAGACGACAGCGATGAATTCTTTGGCAGCTGTTGCCGAATTAAGGGATGAAGAAACTTCCGAGAATCACTCCAATAGGCGTACAGTTGTTCATAACATTTTATGGTAATAAAGTGGCATAAATATGAAATTTTCATCTGAAGTGTATTTCTTACGCCTTTCAAGATGTTCTTACGAATAGTAAAATGAACACGATGAAGGTGCAGGAAACGAGATTCTGCATGCTTTTCCTTTCCACAAATTACTGGGTAAAATCGTGAATTTGCATACTTGTCGGGTAATCATCTGCACCGGACGATTTGCGAGTGTCATCAAGGTATAGAAAATAAAAGTAGTAATGCAGATACAACATACGGCGAGCAGACAACGTTTTGAACTATGACATATCGACGTAGGAACTTCTGCGACGAGTAGAAGGGTGTGGTGGTCGTCAGATCGAGGACTTTAGGTCGCCACGTTCCCGACCTCGTCATGCGTTCTACACGATCATACCCATAAACGTAGCTTCCCACTCTTCCAGGTACGTGGGTGCTGCCGGCGCTCTGACAATGGCTCACCTGGCCGACTCGATTTCGTTCTTTTTCCCGTCTGTTCCCTATAAGTCCTACAAATGGGACAGGCTGTGACGAAAGCTCCGTGAACAACTGCATTTGTCGCAATTCGTCAAACGTTCGAGCGTTCGAAACCTTTCCTCCAGGAAGTGTTGTGTCGTGTTACCGTTCTTTGCTGGATAATTCTCTACGGGAAATTACTCATTAGATTACGGATTATAAGTATTTAAAAGTTTCATCATTTCCGTGTTACTTTTGTTTTACTCTTGCTGCTTGAAATTGATTCAGAGAATTTTTATTTTGTATAAAAATCCGGAATTTGTGAAACGCAGAAAGCAAGTTCAAATTTTGAGGCTGCGAATTCTGTCGATTCTCTTCCGCCACGTATTAAGATTCCGTGAACGTAAACGCGTTGAGACGAAGCAGCGTGAACCAGGCCTCACCCACAAATTTCTAACTGCGGTTAAGGGAGCAGTGTATCGGGTGTATCAGCCGTAAAATCAGAAGGGAGCGAACTGGTACGGCAGCGATCATTTTTCGAATTCCGATACTGCCGGCTCTAGCGGCCGCGGTTCCTGCGGTGTCTCGCGCGCTTCACATTTGGACATTATACCTCGGATATTAAAATATCACCGAAGCATATCGAACGAGCGAGTGAGCAAACCAACAGAACGAGCGACAGTTGCCGATTCCGAAACGCGTTTACGTAAGAGTCAAATGACGACGGATACGCCAGCAAGACCCGCGAGACGTGAAATTACGGGTCTCTCGCCTTCGTCCAGAAGCTGTCCCGAAGCAGACCGGTAATTAGTTCGGACTGGAGCTTTTTGTCAACAAACCGTTATCTAATATTGTCGTGCAAAACGGCCGCGAAATGGCGTAATATTTCACTGTGACGCGAAACAACCGAACGAACAAAGGGAACGCTTTTTGCTGCTGGGGTTTTAATTCTCCTTTGCCTGTGTTCCTCGCTCTCTTCCGGGAGCCGAGACCATTTCGACTGTCTGCCACGTTTCACGTTCCCGGCTCGAAGATTTTTATGAAACCGCGGCGTACCCGGAATTTCTGAGACGCTAACTCGCGTGGGAATTGTATGCAGTTCTTGTCACCCGGAATTATTTCTTCGAACTACAATATGGTCTAAGATAAACGCTCAGATGAATATTTCGACAGTTCTCGTTCAAAAGCACAGGATTCTCTTGTGCGTTGGGAAAATATTTTTGAGAAATTTCTGTGTCGTGCAAAAATATTAATACTCTGAAATGTTTCTCCAGTTTGGACTCGGAAGGCTCGAAAAGCATACTGTGAAACTTTGCAGGCTTGTTTCGCGTGTTGGATACCGCTACGTATGAATGCGTAAGCTTCCGCGGTGCAATATCGCGAGACATTCTGTGTAGAAAGCGGGAGGCACTAATTTTAATATTTAAAGGAAAATTCGCCTCGTTGGTCCGCCACAGTGGAACGATTGTAATGGAGAGACGACGCGTCGGTCGCGTGTAGCATAGTAAAATGACGTAACGCAACCGCGGCGTAGTTAGTGTGTCGGCTTGTTCGTACCTAAGTAAAATAAAAGTGTGTCTGTGGCGCGTGACCCACTGCATAAGCAACAGCTTTATGTACACAGTGGACGAACTGCACTGTTAATTTATATTGTTGCTTAGTAGGGCAACTGACAACTGGCATCCCATTAAATGCAGGAAGTGAGGCAAGTAGAGGCAAGACGATGCTCAGGCCAACGGATCATAGTATTCCCAGAGTTTTGCTCGGTGGTCTGGCTGACTGCTAATTAACAGCCGGACGGAATACCGACGAATCCGAGCGCGAGTTTCAACTAGCTCCGGGCTTTGCAGGTGACGCTGATGAAGCAGGTACTCTGATCAATGGACTAACGCGTCGCAGCCACGCGAATGAATCGTCTACATTTCGAAGAGCCATTGTGCCGCTGCCAATTCCTCTTAGCCTTAAATTTCCGTCGATTCGCCGAACGACGCCCTTTCATAATCTATACTAAAATTACAGCACGCCGGGTTTTATCAATAATTACTTCCAACACTCTCTCTCTCTTCGATTCCAGCACGAACTCGTAATATCTTCAGAAAACTTTTCCTGTCATGATACGCTTTCGAATCGATACACAGATATTGCTCCAGGCCTTGCATTATATATTTGCAATAACGGGAACACGCAACGAGTGATCGAGTATCGAATCGAATTATCCTAGCACGTCAAACGCCATCAACATCCGCAGAAGCTCATGTTATTTTCCTTGACAGTCAACGATCCTTGACAGTTTACTCTTCGGTAGAATCGTGTGTGACAGAAATTGTCAACGTAGGAATTGGCATTTCGCACGTTTCGACGCGCCATTAACACGCTCTATAAAAGCGAGCGTCTCGGTGAACAATCACGGTCGAGCGAGGCCAAATACGATCCTCGCGAAAAACAGAAACTGCGAGAAGGCGATCGATCAAACTGGAACGGAAGAAGTGCAAGCCTGGAGCACCTTGTACGTCGAAGCCGACGTCGGTTTTAGTCATCGTCGTGGTTCTGGTTTAATCAGAGGCTCATTCTCACGTTCAAATTAATGAGAACTTTGTCAGGTTACACGGTAGGAGTGCCGACGTTTGTTACTTGATGAATCTTTTACCTTACAGTGAGAGCCAGACTCGGAACGGAACAAAGTATACCTTTTTTGCCGCATACTATTCGTTAGGCCATTTTTGTCAACGCGCCACCAGCTCGCCTTATTTGCTTCTGTTCATTGTTTATCGGGAAACATCGATATCGGAGGCCATACTGTCTGAATTTGATTTAACGATGGCGGAAACGTGGGAGATCAAGGCTGAGAAAAATTTCATTTCTGGTTTCTGATCATTTGAAATTTATGCTGGTTCTTCAAATTAGTACATTTTTGGAAATAATGAATCAGCGTTCCATTGTATGAGCTAATTGTTAGAATTATCAATATCCACGCATTACCCTTTTCGTTCGCATTAGCTCTGTTTCCCGTTGGTTTCTAGCAAAGGAGCCTTTGCCGTCAGCATTGACAAGGCACAACAGCGTTATTGCATTATGCAAATCGCATCGACATTCTAGCTCCAGTTCCACGTCCTGAACAATATCTCGGCGTCTACCTGCGACACATGTCAACCGGAACGGTGACAGTAGTTGAAGTTTCTCACGCGATTGTCACACCTGCGAACGCTCGTGTGTCCCTCGAAAAGAAACGGCCTGGTCGAGAGAGAAACAGAGAGGGGAAAAAATACACCGAGAGATTACACGAAACAAGGCCGATGGAAAGTGGCGAATCTTTCTGCGTCCCGTGACAGGAAACACTGGTTTAATCTGTACCAGATGAGCGTGTCGCTGTTAGGTGGATCGGCGCAGTCACGTCTCTTTCTGTTCCACTTTTCCGACGTCGAAGTTTCGTTCACGATCGTGGAACGTGTTCTAGTCTACCCTTCGGTTACGCTCCTTCGATAATCGATAGCTTTACGCCAGGCTCATAAAGCCGGATGCATTAATGCAACGGGATCCGTCCATTATCGGGCAACAACAGTTTTCTCTCGCGACTTTCTTTCCGTAAGAGAGAAACCCTCAGTTTTCATCGACTCATCCGATATCCTGGAGTTCTTCGCGATGATACTCCGCTCTTTTCGTTTCCCGTTGACAATGGAATTGTCGCGTATGTGGAAACGAGGGGCTTCAGATTTCTTCTGATAAGGAAGATGATTTCATAAGAAATCAATACATAGTCCGGCGTTAAGAAGATGTTCTTAATGCTCCTTATTCTTCTATTTGCGTTCTAGAATTACTTTAGGGTGGTGTAGAAACAGCGAACTGCCAAACGAACAACAAACGTGTCGGGAGAAAACGGTTTTGAAAGAAAGTTGTCCGTTGACTGTCGCGAATAAGAATGATTGATGACCGGCAGATCCGCGAACCCCGATGTATGACGGTCTAGTTAAAACGTCGCCGACAGCGTCGCAGCAAAACACTTGTTAGGCCGGATGTGTGGACATAAGCCGAGTACATTTTGCCAATGTTGCGTCGAAATCAGCCGGGAAGTGACTTTTTCCTGCGTCTTTTCATCGAGGGTACAGCTCACGGTAATGGAATCCGTTACCGGTTCTCGATCCGAACCCAAACGATTGATCAGGGCACGCGTAGCAAGTGAACAATTACCGCTAGCGTTTCCCCGTGTTTTATTTCTTCGATCGCGTTAATGAAATCAACGATCGGCCGCGATTATTCCCCGGAGGATTGTCCGCACTCGAATTCCACGAAATTGAACGGGGAACTGGGAATTGTCCAATCGGAATCAAGGTGATTCCTTATTCAACAGTTAATCGATACTGCCTTTCCTGAGGGTTTAATTTCTGTCTAATTCTACGGATCGGTAAACGTGACTATTTCACTTTATTTTATAAAAATAACGAGTCTGTGTCTATCCAAAAATTCTCTTTTTATAATATATATCCTAAGAAATAAATTTGTTGAAGGTATGAATGAAATTTTATTTAATTATTTTCAGTCCAAATTTTGTTCTTTTTATTATGTCTAGTTGCTACAATATTTTATAATTATAACATGAATTCAGTTACACGTAACTTCACTAATCTATTTATAGTTTCCCCACCTCATTAAGTCTCGAAGCATATTAAAATTAAAGAAGCGAGACCCCCGCCGGGGTTAAACGTAATTACACGCAGCACAGAGGCAACTTCTGCTAAAGAATTAGTTGTTCATGCTCCCAGCAGCGTTTAATTACAATTTCCTACGCGTAAGTAACGTATCACGTACATGCGATACGAACGCGAGGATTATTCGTAAAATAGGCATTAAACGAAGTGAATTAAATTTCGGAGATATTATTATAGGTCGCTATCATGGAAATGTGTACCTAGAAATTATGTTGAAGTAAATATAATTTTCTGCAGGAATAATTCCGTAACATAAAAAAAAATATATTTTACTAGAATTTTTCATAAGTTCATTAAACTTGATCAAGTCTATTAATTCTTATAACAGTTTCATACGGTATCGCGCGCATAAACTTTCGCGGTTTAATCTCGCGAATGGCGGGGCTATTTTTCTAGGAAGTATCGACGCCTCTTTTCGCAGTCGATGTACAGAGTGTCTTCTTATATAGAAATGAAAAAAATGTATTCTTTCGACTTGTTTCTTCATGTAAAACCATCCCCACCACAGTGAACTTATAATCAATACCAGGACACCCAGTATGAAGAAAGTTTCATGTCTCCGAAGGATCGTAACGCGCTCGAAGTGAACGCATAAAATTTACCCGCTCTCGAGAGGATGCTGGAGCGAAGATAAACTCCAGGAAATTCGCGCAACGTTTTTGCGCTGTTTGCGTTCGCACCTGTGTAATAGACCTCCAGGTAAACAGCTCGACGAAATGGTGTTCGGATCGATCGGGCGACGGAAACTGCGCGACGGATGGAACAGGCATAAACTAGGATAGTTCACACAGATGATTTCTCCGTTTTCTAGCGGCAAGAAAGTACGTGCCGTAAATTTTATACGCTGTTAATCGCCGGACATTTGTCAATCCTCTCCAGTTGCGACAAAGCAACTGTCTGGAGCAAGAATTCTGACTTTCGAATATAAGTGTGGGGTACAATTCGTTTAAAAACATTAGTACATAAAAACAATCCATGAACATTAGCGACAGAAGAAATTAGAATTAAAAAATATAAGAAGAAAAATGAAGGAGATGAACAGGAAAAAATACCGATTGCATATGTGAAAATGAAGTCATAATGAAGTCAAATGAAATGCATAAATGAAGTCCGAATTAACTTCATCTAGTAGAAATTATATAATTTCTCAATCGGAACAAAAACTTTGTAAGCAACGTCCAGTATGGTATTATAAAAAAGAGAAAATTAGAACCTCTTTGTAACGTATAGAAAACCAAGACATCCAGAATTACTATGATCGCGAAGTGTACGAAACTGTAAACCGATTGTCAGACGGATCTTGCGCCATTATTAACGATCACGGTTGTTGTGCAATTAAACCCGGTAGCGTACGAGAAAACCGGTGAAATTACCGGTAAAAGTTGCAATTAACGGTGATCGAAAGTCCCCGTCGAGCGGAAATGATCGACGTCTGTCCCTCGTGGGCAATTAATAGCGACTAATTAACTGCCTACTAGGAATATCGGGGACGTGTTCAAGTATGGCGGTGGGTATGGAGGTCAATGGATCGTCTCTGAAACAAAGTCCTACGAGCATTCTGACCGAACGGGGTGAAAACAACCACTCGCGCGGAACCATGATGCCATGGTGACGCCGAAGAAATTTGAGATCGACGTGAAAGAGAACTTTCTCCCAAAAAACCGTTATTTCGTCCTCTCGTCAGCGTCACGCAAAAAAACCGTTTCCCCCCTTTTCACTGAATGAGCAACTCCTACCGGCTTAATTGTTCTTCGCCTTACTTTCACAGACGCGCAGCCGAAAACAGGGCCACTGGCATTGATAATTGCTCGTCGAGAAAGGTATTAACATCGACGTCGACATTTCGCTCCAGTGAGCAAAAAAATTCGACGCTTCTTAAAATACTATTCTTCCCCGAGAATTTCTGATTTAAATCTCTAATTCCATGGAAACTTTTATAAATAAACGCTGCTGACCATGTCGGAAAGCATGTCTCTCAAAGTGATTCATAGTATTATTAAGACATTACTCGCCTACCGACAGCTACTTAGTAGTTTATAAAAGTCTATGATTCATTGCTGTCGATTTCTTAATCAATTTTTTCAGCAGCAATGGCAACTTCATTCCACAACCAACAAGCGTGTCTCGGCAAAATAATTGAACCATTACTCTCCTGATAGACTCTCCATTGAAAGACATTTATATTGAATAAAAGTTAATAAAAGACATTTAGTACTTTTTATTAATTTTAAGGTGTTAGGTATAAGGCAAAGATTTTTTTTCAATTCTTTAAATGTATCCGTTTTTTGGCAATTTATTTATTAATCGTGTTAAAATTAGTTACCGTATGAATACTTTTACATTTTATTTGCAACGAGTAATTAAGTAGAGTGAGTGTGTTTCCTCACGCAGTTTTTTTCACAGCAAAGTTTCGTCGCACATTCCCAATTAACTTGACGTCTTAAAAGAAGCCGAGTCGGGTTCCTTATGCACGGAACCACGGGTCATCGAACCCGATCTTTCGTTTTACGATTTCGTGAACGTTTAATGAGGGCCCGTCGGAAATTCCGCCTCCGGTTATGTTGCGGTAAATTCGAGAAACCGTAGACCACGTACGAGCACGAAGCGTATTTTTGCATCGAGATGGAACAGCTCTGCCGGAGACCTACCCTGCGGGTTAATCAATTTACTGTTATTGATCCAAATAAGCGGTAGGGCAACGAGGGAACGCGGTTTCTCGGCGAATAATAGGCAAGCAAATGCGAAAGAAACGTCGGTCGAAATGATAAAAGTGGCGGTCTATCGATATCGAGACGAAATAATGACAACGAGATGACGGCTCTAAAAATTGTCGCGGTGCCGACGACGAGACTACTCGAACGAAACTTATTCGCCGGACTGTGGGAATCATTTCAGGGATTAAGTGGCAGTGAACCTAGTTCGTGAAATGAATGGATCCCCGGGGGAATCGTTAAGACAAACTACGGTACTTGCGAAGCGAATTGCCCGACGATAAACGACCTATTGTCCGATTACGTTGGAAACGAGCGGTCCTCAAACGTGAGCGGCAAAAATTGTTAACGCGTCGGTGTGCGCACTTGAAAGTGCGTTTGGAAAACATACCTCGGTGAACAAATTTCCATTGAACCTTTTTAATCACCGATTTTATTTTTCTATAAAAACAGTACTGCTAGGTAGAGGTTTAGCGTTAATAAAAAAGGAAGCTCTTCCACCATTTTCACACAGTTTCCTGAGGACTGGTTGCTTTCCCACGTCTATGAGAGAACGGCCAACGGTAGCCGCTTAAAAACGCCAAGAGAACAAGATAATTCGCTCGTGATCCTAAAACTTCGCCGATTTCAGTCATTTCACAATCCGATAGTAGTATAAACAGTGCACCCGCCAATATTCCGAGGAAATTACCTTGTCAGTCAGAGCGACGCGGCGGGGCCGCAGACACCGGTGCGAGCAACCATAAAATCAATCTGCCGATCGGCACGGGATCGCAAGAGGCCAGGGTTGTGCCGATCGGCGGAGATAGGTGTAATTTCGAATCCATTAGAATCAATTTTCTTAGAGCTCTGCTATCGCACGGAACGCACGCGTGTCGTACCCGCGGCGACTCGCTGTCGGTGGTTTCACCGTGATTGCGATTCCAGGCGGACGCGTCACGAAGATCGGGCCCGTGTGCTCTCAGCGATCGACGGGAATGCCGGGTTTAACCTAGATCAACGGATCCAGCGACAAGGAAGAAGCCGATCGATGCCACGACAGAAGTCGCTCGTTCGACTAGCCGCGATTTCTAGCTTCTTTTTGTTGCCACCCCGGTGCGCCTGACTCTTCCTCCGCTTCCGGCGACTTAAACGCAAATTAAAGAGCCGAAGAGGATACGTATTCTAAGTTTGTCGACTGAATTCGGTGAAACTGTCGTCCAGAATGCGGACAGTTTACATTTGCCGAAAGCGGACCTTTCGTTTCACTTTTTCTCCCCTCAATATCACTTCATTTCGCGCCTGACCAATGTCGTTTCCGGTTTTTGCGCGCCAAGAATGTGGCCGGCTGATGCACGGCTTCTGCAATTTTATGGTGTACGCTGCTCGCTGAATCCGCGGACCATAGATGTTTAAATCGGAATGGAAAGAATTCGAAAGAGTTATTTCTCCACTAAAATGTTTTTTAAAATGGTTCGTGATGACCTAATGCCATCCGATTGAGTAACAACGAACGATGCTTTCATTTATCGAAAAAGCGTCACTGCATGAAAAATAATATGGATGATGTACAGTAATGGGTTACCATATGACGAAGCGCATTATGTGACGAGTGAAAGGATTAGAAACTGAAAAATTAAATACTAATGCTCATCGAACCGTGGGCTTTCATGCTAATTCATGTTTTTAAGGACTGATCGATAAAAACTGGAATTATATTCTTAAAGATTATAAAAAATATTAGATCTGCATGCGATATCGTTATGGAGTATTACGAATGTAAAATTGATGTTCGTATAGAGATTTATAATGTAGTCGCAAGAAACAACGGAAACCAGTTAGTTTCCCTCCGACATCTGGTACTCGAGAAGACATTACCAATACGTAGACTGACAACGTCTCCGATCAATACGTCACAGTGAACAAGAACACCTTAGAATCCAATTTCACTTTTAATTAAGCATTCCCGATAGATCTCCATCCCATCGCCAGTTAAATGAACACGTCTACCCGGGCGAGCTGCCTAACACAGTTTCCCGAACGACCTCTTCGCTCGTTAACGATACCCATTCATTAAGCAGGCTTACAATGAACGCTCGTACACTCGCTGCTTTTTTTTACGTAAACGAATGCGGCGAGACCACCGGCGTGTTTCATTCACGGGCAGTCTCCCGGGTAAACCGTTAAGGACGCGAGACTTCAAGGAGACAGAAACAAAGTCGGTGAGAGAGCTGCGACAAAGACGGAGCAAGAGAAAATGACTGGTTTGCGATGAGGCTGATCGAGAGACTTAACGAAGCTCATTTATAGGTGTACAACTATTTTGTGGAAATCTCTTATCGAGTGTAGCCATGTAATTATGATCTCCATTTTCAAGTGTACCCAAGTAGATTATGCAAAATGTACGAAATGAATCTGGTTGGACGAAATAAAGAAATGAATGCGCATGACGGAGCCGTTTTGTTTGAAGAATTCGTGAGTCGTTGATTGAACATCGTTTCTGTTACACGTAATATGTTTCGTTAAATATATCGTTCGTTTATAAACATTGATGTGATTTCATGTAGCTTACAAACTATTTTGTCTAATTTTCCTGTACCAAAACAAGCAATAAAAGTTGTTCAAGTCGCCCATAGATTAGTTCTTAATTAAAAATATTTGCCATTTTGTTATTGCTCCAATTTCGAGTGTGACTCGTAGATTGGAAGTGGTCATAGCGACCGTAATCGCAGACGGAAGGAACAGCGAGCGGTGTTTCTATGTAGGTGAACAACTCGACGGACCAGTCCGGCGATAAACGGTTCTGGGCACTGGCATCGTGCCATCCGTTTCAAATACCCATTTCTATCGTCGGCTATCATGTCGGCGGAATAAAAGAAACGGAAACTTCGGCCCGCGCCGGTGGAAAAAAAGGAAATGGGAAACAAACCGGTAGGCATTTCCGCAAACGCGATCCAGAACCAGATTGTCGTTCGAGGAAATCGTCGCTGGCTGCGGTAATTTGCCAGCTAGCGTTCCGCTGAGCTGTCGCGGCCGTCTTGCCTTTTGCATTCGTTACGCGACCGTTTAGCGACAATTAATCAATGGCCGTCCCGTTTTCTGCAGAACGTGAGCCGTCCCAGTGTTTAACGAACGATCTCCTTCCTCGAGACAACAACACGATTTCACGCGAGCACGTGATCATGTAACGAGCCACGCGCCGACTCTATCGATCATTGTATCTGGCTTTGGATCCTATTCGAGGTTCGTTATCCTGGTGCATACTTCGGGAGAAAATCGGCGACACGATCGACATTATACCTGCCACTGGTAAAATGATCGGTTTCGTATTTTATAGCAGATCGTACCCGATTTAAAAATAAAAGGTCCTGAATTCTCTGAAAACGGGCATAGACTTTTGAAATCATCGAATATCTTACAATTGTAAGGTGCTTTCGGTGAAACTAGATAATTTTAGTCTTATGGTCGCGTTCTGGTATATCACGTCCAAGCAATAGAATTTTTTCGATCTGTATCGAAAGTACAGTATTTGAAAAATAGCTTTCACTGTCACCGGAATACTTCCTTAATAAATTCACCTGGACAGCTGTTATCCCGGAACAATTGGTTGTTGTATGCAAATGTCGAAGTAGTTCGCGACTGGGTAACCGGTCCCGTTGGGACTCGAAAAATCGCATTTCCTCGTATTGCGTAAACGATATTTAAGTTTCAATGGCGAATACGTTCTGCTCGATTTGCAGTATTCCTATAAACACGGATAGGAGCTTTCTGTTTCTACGTTCGTGGTTTTATTGTCATCATCTCCGCTACGTGTTCGGTCTTAGATATCAGACATCTAATACAACTCGATCGAAAGTGTATTGTTAATCGTGGAGTGTCAAGATGAATCATACATATTACTCATACACGAACCGATGGACTGACCTGATAAATCGTATCGTAGTTTACTTTCATTCGTATCGGTGGAATAATGTGCATGCTATGCATATACTTCTGCGGTAATTTTTCGATTCACGTTGCAGCATGGTAATCGACTATAATTTAGTTAAAATTGCGGCGTGATCGATGCGTACTAGCAATCGAAAGTTGCAGCTCGTTCAGATTTCTCCTCCGCGAGTCTACGAACGGTCAATTTTACGAATTGTCATGCTGGTTGTTAAATAAAAGTTGTTCCTTTTCTAGTACGATGTCTTAGGGTTGCAGGTAAAAATAAAATCGCTGCCAAAAATAGTTGATCCGCTAAAGAGCGAAGTAATAGATAATAATATATTATAGTAATCGAGCGTATAACCAGGTGTATTAGACGCTTTCATCGCCAATGTCTACCGGCGATATTGTGAGTTTAGCGACTCTCGGTTTATACGCGAGAGCATGTCCATGGATTTTTCCTAATTACGCGTTGCGCGATCCTAATAGCTACTGGCTCGAGTATTGTGCAACGGTGTCGTTACGCTTTTCCTATCAGCTTGGCGTACACCGATTTGCAGTTTCGGTAAGTGACACCAACCAGGATCGGTCACGGGGGCCCACGTACGCCGAGAAATTAGAGAAATAATCGCTACGTGAACAACGATTAGTCGCGCTTGCCTTAATTACTGTAATTACCTCTCCGTGGGCACTGATCGTCTAATGTTCAGCGTGTTTTGCGACCACGCTTCTCTTCCTATGGGAAATTGCCAGGGTAATGTGCATCTTGGAATGTGCATGCGGAAAAATGCAGCATCTCGGAACTCGATCAAAAGAGAAATCACTTCCGATATCAGTTTGGAAACCGTACTACAAGAACACAAATCATTTCGAAATTTGCCGGGAGAAATCACCTCCGATGCCTGGGAACGCATGAGAATTTTTTTATAACCAACGTCCAATTAATTAACGTGTTAAAGATTGTTTAATACTTGGCTTACGGGCTCGTCAAAACAAAGTGTTCTAATATCGTTAATTTACGATTACGAATGTTTCAACAAATTTATTTCTTTAGACAAGATTTAATTCATTCTTTCCTCATCATTTTCAAGCCCAAATCAATTTCAATCAATATCATTTAGAGACTAAAGCTATGCAGACAATTATAAAGTAGAAAATTTATAAAAAAAAATTTCATAGTTACAAAATTTGGAGCGTCTATTGACCGAAAAATTCAAGAACGAATTTCGAGAGATTTAATCGAGAGTCTCGAAGTTTTGCAGCATCGAAAGTAAACTGATTCTGCGCAGGCCTACGAAACACGCGGGAAAAGGACGACTCGCAAAATCACAAGGACTCGATTCCCCGGACGACCCAGATACCTGCCACGAGACATCGTGTGCGACTGTATTGGGTATAACGGTGCAATTTCACACAGTACGCACACCATTTCTCCGGCTTCCTGTCAGATGATCGTCCGTCTAGATCGAGAATCGCCGGGCACTCTTGTATTCATCCGAGCGAGTTTCCGCGTGGGTGTCGAATCCTTACGATTCTGTCACTCGCGACTTCGTCAACCGTTTCCACCGTATCCGGAAGAACGATAGCATTTTCTGTGCAGTAATAATTCGAACAACACTCCGTGCGAAATGGGACACTAATTGCAAGGCGCACCAAGTAGCGAGCGAGACCGATACCAAGCGGCGCGAGTTACAACAGGCTGGTTTGACATTTACTTTGACATTTATCAGTGTACTCTGATCCACGCTAGCGCCTTAAAAAACGTCGGATGATCGTGGGAACAGCACGATCGGTCTCGATGGATCGCGGCCATGTCCAAATCGTGATCAGTGTGACCCATGGATCCGCACACATCACGGCATTGTCACTTGATTCCCGCGTGTATCGACAGTCCAGACAAAGCACAGATAGAGAAGCACACTTCACTCACGATCGGATCTCTGCGCCGGTTCTCGTTCGAATCTGCGCGCGGAGATGCTACGAGACCGAAAGAAACCGGACATGTGAGGAAAAGAGTCCCGGTTCGTAGCGGGAGAAGCTAGGCAAAGAAGCAGGAAGCCGGGAGCAGTTGAGACTAGGAAAACGAAGAAGCAAACGAAGAAGAGGAGGAGGAGAAGGAGAAGAAGATGAGGTCGAAGACCGCGAAACGAGAAGGATAACCGTACCGGTAGTACGAGGAAAGGGAAACGGCGGCGGTGGTTGTATCGGAACGTTGGAAGGTAGTTAGGCAAAGGTGGAACAAGCTGACAGATGCACCGGCGATAGAAGAGGACAGTAGAGAGAAGAGCAAGAAGATGACTCACCGTTCTTCCTGCCGGCGGTTTGCGTGACGCGTATGCCGCTCGAGATCCGCGTGGCAGCGAGAATCGTCGCAAGGACGATCAGCGTGTTGGGTCCGTGGTAGAGTCTCATGACTCCTCCGGAACAACCTCCTCGGACTAGAATCCCGGGACTTGTCGGCGAGACTTGCTGAGGCAATGGCTCAGCGTCGACTGAGACGTTCTTTGTGCCCGCCGCTCTATCTGTGGACTGTCACTTCTCTCGTCGTCGGGGTTTTCACACCGTGGTCTACCGATATCCCCAGGGAGAGCGAAAACCGAGAGACTACCACCACCGAAGGAGACGACGACGACGACGACGACGACGACGACGGACGGTGTACGGAGATCAACGGGCGCCGCGCGTGTTCTTATATTCGTTCGCACTTATCCAACTTGTAAATCCCGAAAATCAAAAGCCCGCGGTCTCTGCCTCGCACCGTATCGGTCTTATCCGACTAGCCGTAATCCACCGTGCGGTCTTGTACACCTATTTAAAACCTATCGCTCCACCTCGCGCTTCTTACTATTGGCTCCTGCCCCAATTCCTTGTCCAATGATACACTCTCGCGCGCGTTCACCTCCTTTTCAGATCAAGACGTACGCGGTCGGATCGGAGTGGTGGCAGAAAGTGTCGGGTAGTAGGTGGTAGGTGGCAGCGACGACGGGTAGGTGGTAATATCTCCGGATGTTTGGAAGGCGCCGCGCTAATAATCGGCCCTGGAAAAGTGTCCGTTCTTCGTCTCCCTTCTCTACGAGAGCCGGCCTCCCCCCTCTCTCCCTCTTCTGTACAGGCCCGTTCCGTTTCGTTCCGTTTCGTTTCGTTGCGTCGCGTTTCCATCGTTTCTATCGCGCCTGCCGCCGCCGATTCCGCTCGATGAAGGTGAAGGGGTTTTGCGTTCCGAGGCTCGCTACCACAGCCAAGATCGCCCCGCTAACTTCTGCACGCCTTTCTTGCGCCTGTCTACGTGCCCGTTTTACCGTCTATCGGTTTGTCTAACTCTGATAGCGCAGCGCACACGTGGTGGGGCCCCGGATGCCTTCCTCTCTCGGGCTCTATACGCTCCAACTACCTTCTACCCGCCAGCAGAAGCTTCCTCCGATCCGGACACATGCCTCACGGCCGTGGACGGCTATTCTTTCAGCAGCGCTATTTCGTAAGACACGTTTTGATAGCGTTTGACCGGACAAACCTGGCCTACGTACACCTTGGCAATGAGCTGCTAGGCGACCATCGCTTCGGACCGTGTCGACGATCACTGCTGGGTCGTTCCGAAAGGAATGTGGTCTTTAATGGTGACTTGTAGTGTTAAGGATCATGTAATTAGTACGTTTTTAGGATTCTCTGTGATTCACATAAGGCACCCGCCACGGTTAACGATCTTCGTGGCAGTGACTGTGGAACGGGATTGACATGTTTGACATTTTGTACATTGTGGTGTGTGTAAATGACTTTTTTACATGGTCTAAATGTTGTTTTTAAAGATAATTTTTGCATGTTTTACAAGAAGATACACCGCATTCGATGATATCTGTCATGTCAAGACAATGCCGGAAGCTAAGTTGACGAATAAACATGACGTTACACAGGTTCACAAACTGGACCAGGCAATCGTTAATCATAATCTTGTAGACGTTTTTGTACACGGTCAAAAAGGCAAGCAAGAGTTGAAATCCAGTTCTGAAAGTTACGTCAAACTGCACGCTGCTTATAAAATGATCCGGTGTTATTCTTTCTACCGATCGATGACGTCGACTTCTATGACCAATGACTCACCGCTGTACAAACTAAGATACACTGTTCAAAAAGCTTGTCGTTGACCGATATTATTAGACAGCTATGACGTAAAACTAGATGAAAATTTTTTCGATAGGTACAGGAGCACGGTTTACCTGGACGTTTCGAAAGTGGTAGAATAACGCGAGAATGGGTGAGATTTATTGGAATAGTATGCATATTTATTGGATCTCTCAAATCGAATTATAAATACAGTTCGCAGCTTGATCTACTCTTCTTGGATTTCTACTTTCTACTTTTTTCCTCCTTGGAAGCACACAGTTCGATCCGTTTTAGAGGCTGTCAGCTTTTTATCGTTTCAGAACATGCCGCTACCGAAAATATATTATCAGCCTAACACGATCGCCGTCGCCTAATCGCGTGAAATCCTCCTGTATCGGATGCTCCGAAGAGCCGCGAGGAATGTCGGGTCCGTTATGATATTAGCGTTCTTTTCTTTAATCGAACGAAGACGTTCGCCGGGAGCGTTTTATCCCTCTTTTTCAGTCGCTTAACGGGGACTTACGATCAATTATGACTGTCAGTTGTCGATGAACTGTGAAATCGTGACCAGTCAGGTCTCCTTTGAAAGTAATCGCTGTTTTCGATTTGCCTGACGTGCGTTAGTAATCTGATTAATCTTGTACCAGAAGTAATATCTGACAATAATCATAGCTCTAATAAGAGCCAATAGAAGCTCCGACAGGTTTTGATTCTCCGGACAGAAACAAAAGGATACCTAACCCGAACTGTAGCTACGAACAACTTCGAACGCAATAGTAAATCAAAAGGTTACATAAATTGGCGACGAGTAGCTACAGATTTATGGCTGCAAATTTTGCAGCGAAACGTTCGCAAGGTTGTGGGCAGCGAATAAAAAGGTCGATTAACTTCAACGATATCTTTATTTCGAAGTGAACCTCATAAATCTTTGGGCGCTGGTTGTAATTTAGCGTTTGTCACACATTTCTGATAATTGGGTCCATAGAAACATGCATTTGCATAAACATCTACAGTTAGCTTATCGTTGTATCGCTCAAAGTTGCGATTAATCACGACGACGGATACGCGTTGCTGACTTCAAGAACCTTACCATTTTAGCTACCAAGCTCCTTTTCCGACTTCCTTTAGATACCATCTGTGTTCCAATAGTCAACTTTTTTTCTGTTTTTCTGAATACAGTTTATGGTTGCAAGACACATATATTAGACTAAGTAGCTTTTACAATCCCATAGTAGCTAACGTGTTAAGCTAGTTTTACATCTTTTAGAAATCCTGTTGTTATATCGTACGCTGGAACGCGGCACCTGTGGCTGGGTAGAGTCGGAAGTTGGTAAGGTAGCTGTCGATTGAACGTGACGAAAGGGTTCGTCACGATAAACAGGTTCAGCAAGATCATGTGTCTGTCATCCAGTCTTGTTAGAAATGTCGTCGTCACCTTCTTGGCGATATAACGGATTAAAAATGGATTATACATCCATTCCTTTGATTAAAAGATTAGTGTCTTCAATCAATTCTTTGACGAAGAAGTCGAGAATCGATTTTCTTCATTATCCTATTCCGACTTACCGAGAATCGATTGTAAATCGTACTGTTCCGTAAAATTGGCCGCATATTACGCTAAATAAAATCGCGATTTATGACACGCCAGGGAACAAGAGATCGCATCTTCGTGAAATGTTTTCTGTATTAGCGTGCGCGATGACGGTGAGAAATATTTTCCAATGTCGATTATCTTCGCATGGGAATATTTCACGGTAAATTATCGGAAGCCGAGATAATTGCCATGGAGGCCTTTCCCATTCTCCGACGCAATCGAATATTCATAGTATTAATGATGAATCGAAAATTGATGCGCACACTGTGCACAAAATATTTATCGTTCCGAGTCGTACAATTTTAATTACAGTTGCTTCGGTCAGCGAGTTCATTTTCCACTCGTTCGCGTGGCCGTATGGAAATTTTAATTATTCAACAGTGTCCTTTCATTTCGAAAATCAGTAAACGTTCGCCTGTCTCTCGGGGCGATCGAAATCGATGGAATTGATTAAATTTATTCTTGGAAAGAATTTCAGACAGTAGCAATACTAAAAGTATGCGAGAAAGAACATTTCGAGAGGTTGCAAAATAGCTGAAAGTCGATCATACAGCTGTCATTTGACTGTAATCGAATATCAAATAAAGCAAAATGTCGCTTTGAAATTCAAGAACGAAACCGGCAATTAATTCCACACCGCCTGGTAGATTTCAGAGGTGAGTGGCGTTGCGGTAAACATTTGCGAAGCGGTTTATGCGACTTCTTGCCCACACAGGAAAGGAAAATGGAAGCCGTCGGCGACCGAAAGCGACAGAGGGTAGAAAGGCGTCGTAAATTACAAACGAAGCAAACCAAAACGACGCCGGATAATTAGAGTGGCGAGAGAAGTGCATAGACCGGATGCTAGGAAAATCACGGGTGCGTCGCTGGCAATCTTGAGCGCTTTTCCCTCTGAAAAGGAAAGCAACCGAGGAAAGCATCGCGACGCTTGCTCGCGCGCGCGCTTGTTCGCCGCGGCGCGCCGCCGTGCCGGTGAAAAGTGATTTAGATCGGACACGCGACGCATTTCAACGCGCCAAGCAGCAGCACCGGAACATCTTGATGGGGTCTGGGTTAGCTCTCTGCCAGGCCGACGACACGTTCGCTCGCGATTTCCATAGAAATCGAAAGGGAATTCGCGAACGTGGTAGGCGCGGTCGACGAGCAGATTTGCCGCTCGACGCTTTCCACCGTCGCGCCGAACGCCGCTGAAATTCGATTTCCGCTTAGCAAGCGAGACTGAAATCGATTTTCCGTGACCTGCATTCTGCCTTTCCTCATCTGGTATTTGTAGCAGGCCTGGCCGCGAATAAATCACCGCTTCCGTTCTGAAAAGGCAACGAACGTTCAGATTCTTCGAAGATACTGCCACGAACATGTACGTTTGATTTCAGTTTCCAGAATGCTAATGTCATGCAGCGATTTCATCAAAAGATACTGTCTACAGTTTTCTAAGTTTAAATACGAAATACCCAATATGCTCGATAAGTTTTTTCTTAACAGGTGTTTGCACAATTAAGTAACAAACAAACACAGACAACACTTTACTCTCGCGTATTACATGTAGCGATTTATGTTGTTATACGACAAATGGCACTAATTTGAGGAAACACTTCCAGCAATGAGGTCACTGTGAATTATGGTTAATAAAACTTCGTGTTCAGTAACGGTTTATGGGCCCGCCTTTGTGTTACGTGTCTGGGAAGCTTCATCCACGAGACTAATAAAGCTTAAAGTTTATGTATCACTTGTATTTTTATGCATCTTCCTTCGGCTGTGTTTTTAACGCAACGTGGAAGACAACTCTCCGAGGAATCGAAACAATGATCAGACACAACAAGACCTATTGTTGGTGTAGTAAAAAATTTTTAAATGTCATGAATTCTCGAAAGTGAGAACTGCAGGTGTAGGAGAGAGCAAGAGCAAGTGCTCTTTCGACGACAAAGATGCTATCTAACATCATTAACACCTCGGTTTATCTGCGTGCGAGTTCTTCTAATTAGGCCAATAAAATTTGCAAAGTATTCGACGGTTGATTTCATGCTCTGCTCGCATACCAGTTCAACGAGTGTGCACGGTTCGTAGGTGCTTAAGTGGTTCACATTTCGCCAGTATTGCCTAGTAACCGGTTACGATAAATTTCCGACCAGTGCAATGTTTTGTCTACTGATCTAGTTCCTTCCTAACGCGGCAGACCCGAAAGTTGTCGGTCGAGAATCTGCATCGAAAGTGAAAGACAATTTGAGCAATTAAAACAGATTTTGGCCGCGATGAGTACTTGCTACTCTCAGTGCGGAATCAATTGACACTTTCTCTGGCCGTATTTAACTAAAAAGCTGAGCCAGCTGGTCGCAGTTTTGCCTGTGAACTGCGACGAGTTTTTCGCCGACGTGAAAGTCCGTGTTAGGAAATATTGTTTCTTCGGCTAATTGTCGGATCGCCGTAACGATTGCACAGAATATTATCGTTCTGTTCATGTCAAATCAGTGCTTCCTAAAGTACCAAGTGGACGCTGGGTCGGTTCAAGGGGGCACTACCCAAAGATGCCGTTGTTAATATTATCGAAAAATTCACAAATATTTTCCTAACTATGAACAAATTGCCGGCTGCGATGTCCGCCTCCGTTCTCGAGTCGGATGTCAGGTGCCTCGCAGTCTACAGGCGTTTTTACCAGCAAGAATGGCGAACCATGTTAAATCGGCCTCTATTGAACCGTGCACCCTCGACGCAAGAACAAGTGACAAGTATTAATGTCGTAACTCCCGGTGAGCCGCTGATTGACAGTTATATCGACCACGGAGTGTATCATTTTCCACGGCGATGCATAGCACCGTTTCGTCATTCAATTGCTCCACATTTGACGAACTTCTTACAGCCGCTTCCGTTGTAATTATTTAACAACCGTTCGAACCATAGTATCTCGCTGTTCTCAAGCTTCGCGAGGCCACACTTCGAAATTTTATAACGTATCTAATGACTCATGCGTACTGAACGTATGCGCCAGGGATTCCGGATTACTCACGGTTCTGGAACTTCGGATTTCGACGTTCGACGTGAAGTCAACGAATGTAAAAAAAAACACGAACAGTCACCATTCTTTTTTGGAAATATCAGCTTTGCCAGAGAGTTCTGTGCAATTCATAGTTATGTACATCAGTCGTTTTATCATTGTATAACTTTATTGCACAATTTTGCTGTCTATGATTCAATGTTCATTTTGTTGAGCAATATCTTTAAAAATCTTTGGTAATGTACACTTTTAGGCCATCATTTTATTAAATATTAACCAGAAAAATATTGAAAGTACTTTCATCCGGATCTAATATTCCTGAGAAAAATTTTTAGTAAGATCGTTAAGAGAATAGTTCGTACAATCAATAAAAACTTCTCGCTTTTCATCCTGCATGTTTAATATTCGGTTGGTTTAGCGCATTTAAAGTCGTTTCACATCGACAGATTAATCGTGTGTCTTTGGTACCCCGTAATTGAATTTTCTTTGACGGACCGGGATTGAAAAGTAATAGCGATCATTTCTAGATAAGCGTGCGGCAAAGAACCGTTCTAGCGAACACCGTAGTGCAAAAACGACCGAATAGAGTCGCCGCGTTCCCCTAATTAATTGAAAATCAATGTGAAAGTGTACGATCGGTGCCACAATCGTAATGTTATCGTCGAAAACGCCACGGAAGAAAGTATCCGACAAAAAGCCGGCGTTGCAAGTCGTGTCTCAACGTGTAACAACGATCGTTCGCCGTACTATCCCATTGATTTGTAGTCTTTAAAACACAATATAGTCTTCGCGTGACGCAACTGTAGAAAATGTGCACATTCGAATCCGGTACGAGCCGCGCGCTCCTGATTGTGTTTACACTTTCGATATTTCCCGGCTTGAGCTGAGCATTTTCTGCGTTGGATAACACGTGAGAACGCTGACGGATTTTAGGCCCGTTTTTCAATGTTACTGATTGCTGACCTGGCAAGTAAAAGCGTTCGAAGAGCACGCGTGCACGGCCGATCTGTTCCTGGTACACACCATTGTGAATGTGGAGATCGTGACTGTGTACTATCGATCCTAGGATCGTGGCTGAATAGAAGGTGCACGGACAATGACGTAACGGCCGAGCGATTGCAGAATAACGAGACCAGATTCTCGATCAAATGTAGCGCAACCGGATGAATGTTCCTGGTTGACTATGTCTTCCGAGTATCAAAACGAAAAACCAGCAACCGTGTTCTCCTGCCGGTACAATGAAGCTTTGAATTATTCACAAATTGAGAATATTCTCGATCAAAGTCATTGTTGTAGGAGCAGAGGCCGGGGTTACGAAACTGCTCTCGCAACATTGACTCGAAATCTCGAATTTATTAATACAATATGAAATAATTTATAATTTGCCTTTGAGTTTCAGAATTACCAATGTATAATTGGTTTGGCTCTTTATATCCGCACTACATTGTAACAGGATTAAATGGAGGGGTTGTTCCGGTTTAGCGATTCAATCTCAAAAAGAAATCAATGCGGAGTGACCTGTTCTCTAAAAGAGGCAAATAACTGAGAATGAAAGAAACGGGGAAAACGGGTCGATTGACTGGAGCGATTATCTTTAGCGGTCGAGTAGCGCTAAGACAGCGAAGCAAATAATACAAACCGGCCTTATATAAATGACCGGAAGATGACGGACGTCACCGAAAGAGACCATGCAGCAGCAAGGTTTCCGGCAACGCACGTAATTCAACAAACATCCAGTCGAACGCGAGCCGATTGTGCAACGGGCCAATGGAAACCGCCAATTACAGCGGATTGGGTGCAATCGACTTCGGGCTGAATTGGAACCATTTAAAATGCACCGAAAAAAAGACGAAGAAAAACGTGGACCGATTCGCAGGAGATTGAAAATCAACTTCGTACTTCGTGTTCCCACCGAGTCTACGCTCCATGCGAAGTCCCGAGCGTGTACGCGGGCGGGAAATACATACTTTCTACGTAGATTTCTCTCCGCTCTCGATGTATCAGTATTAATTTCGCAAAAAAAGCACGCCCGCGATAGGCTGTCGCGGATGCTTGAACACGAGCGAAAAAATTACGCTGCCGGAAAAACGTGTTCGAGCATTTTGGAACGCCGGGAATGCGAATAGCACGCGTGCTTAAACATCGTATATTTTTCACAAGCTTCCGTTTAACGCGCGTTTTATATTCTAATTATGTTTGAACACGAATTTACAGCGTACGCGAGCCAAAATAACCTTTCCGAGTATGCACTCGTTTCAGCTATGTGCCGTTGAAATTGCAATCAACTGTTGAACTTATAGGAACTTAGGTTTTGCGAGCACGATAATTGCTGCGTGTATCTGTCAATTTATAAATGTGGGATGCATATGTTTGAAATTTCTAATATGAATAATATGACACAGTGAAGCTGATAGGAAGCGCAAATGGCGAATCAACTCGTTGTCTTCAAAGGTTAATTGTATCAATTCTACAGAAACGAAAATTGAAATTATTAGTCGAACCAATTCAGGCATCCTGACTATGCAGATAGTTGCTATAAATCTCACTGTGAGCAATTGTGTAAATAGAAAATATTGCAGCAACAATTCTTGCAGTAGAATTGATGGTATTGTTCCCACGAAGAAGGATGCGTTGTAAGCACACAACGCCTTGAGAATGCTGTCAACAATAATTGCTCAGCTGGTGCGTAATATATATTCCGCTGTCCATTATTTTATTTGTAACCCACTGGTATTTTCATTGATACAAATTTATGTGGGTATTGTCCAAACTTGCAAGGCGAGCCTCTCGCGCAATTTCTACGTCATATTCATCGCGTGATATAACAGAACTATGGTAGAGGGATTGCTGTCGTTTCGTTAGTCGAAGCCGAAGAGAAATTAATGCTGTGTTGACCTGTTCTCCGAAAGAGGTAAAGGCCTCTCCAACAAAAAGAAAATAGGGAAAACGGAGCGATTAATTCAGGTAGTATCCATTAATGGTCCTACCGACGGGTTTCCGAGCCAGCAAGACCACCCGGGCTTATGTAAATACTCGGAAGATGACGAACGTCACTGATACTGGCACGAGATGTAGGTTTCCGGCAATGCACGTAATTTAACAAACACTCAGGGAAGCGTGCTTCGATTGTGCAACTAGTTTCCCGGTTAATGGAAACCAATTACCGCTGATTGGGTGTAATTGCCGACGTAAATCGTTGCCAACTATTAACCCTGCGGAGGTCGGCCATCGAAAAATCTTTTGTCGAGACCCTGCGTCTGACGGACTCAATAAAGGTGGGATCTCCTTTACACGTCTGGACGCAGCGTTTCGCTATCTCTGGACGCACAAGTTTGCGGTCCTATGATCCGATTTGGTATGTCCTTTCTACTGGTTCAGATTTTGTCCAAATTTGGATATATTGTAATCTGTAATGATATATAAACGCATCTCAAAGAATTTTTCGAAATCTTAAAAATTATTTGTTTCACAGACGTGTCAAATAAAGTGTCAACATTTCTTCCATTCAATTATAATAGCTGAAGTAGTGAAAACATAAAAGTATCTTCTCAAAAAGTTTAATCATATCTTCTCAACATTTATTCTTTACATTATGCATATTTCAAGAAATACAGAAAAAATTTATAATCAAAGACATCGGTGATTTAAATTATCTGAAGAACTACTAAATTAGTAACAGAAGAACAAATGTTAATTTTATTTTAAAACAACAAAATTTAAAGAATTTTTATCTTTATATCTTTATAAGATCTTTTACCCTTGAGAAAGTGGAACCCGAACATTTTCAAGACTTTAGAAAAGCACATATGTAGAATATCCTGCAAAATAGTCTACAATTAAATAGGAATAAGTTCCGCTAGTTCTAAATATCTAATTATATCATGGAATGAAACGCACGTTCCTTCTGTAGAACTTTTTAGCAGTGATGTATAGCGATTTGCCGTGCGTTTGACATGCAAATGTTTCGAAGTATTTTTAAACAATTTTGAGTTTCGTCCAAGTTCATTCTACGTGACTGGTTAGTTTCTGTTTCACGCACGGAGGAAGTTCTGTGCGTGTACGCGCGCGAGAAACACTTTCTTCGTGGATTTCTCTTTGCTCTTGCTGTACGGCTATTAACTTTGCAAGAAATTGCAACTAGGATCGGGTATCATAGATGTTTGTGTGCAGCAGGAAAAATTCAACAGATGGAGAAGCATGTCTCTGCAATGTTCAACATGGAATTCCAAGTATCGATCTTGCCTTAAGCAGTACGATTTACACTTTAACATATGCTCGGATTTTGTCTGCATTTTATTCAGATGGAAATGGAAAAATGATGAAAACAGGTAGGTGCAGAATTTGCCATCAATTGAATTGTATCTTTGCAGTAAAGAAATTTGTATAACAGTTCTGCGAGCAAATCACTTTTTTTCTATCTGTACATTCTTTTTTTCAATATTGAGAGGAAATTTTTAAGGAGTTAATTGAACGTAGAAGAAAATATTTTACGAATAATAATAATTCTGAACTTACGATCGGTAGTGCACATTGTAATGGACATGTCAAAAACTTCTGAATGCCCACTTCACTGGATTGTGCACTTAACGACGCAGCAGACGGTGCAAATGAAATTGCAACTGTAACCGAGCCGAAACAGCGGAATTCCAGGGAGTTTAAGGGCTTAGTCCTAGGATGGGTAATGGGATAGAGTCTAGGAAGTTCAGGTAGAGGACGCGGAATATAGAATGACGTAGAGGAGTCGTAAAGTTCGGATGGCATCGTGTTTCCCGGCACGAATGACGCAGTGTCCCCTGTCATGGGGAAAACTGCAAACTACAAGAGAAAACAATGCATGCTTTCAAGGCGAATGATATATCGATTCCCATGAAATATACATATAACGAAAAGGGATCTTGGGGAAGACGTCCTTCCGCACCCTTTCCTTCCTTCTCCCTACCCTTTGTAAATAACAACGTGTTACGGTCTTCTTCATTTTTTAAGAAGTAAGAAATACTGATGTTGAATACTGTTTTGTCGAGTCGTACTTAATAACAATTTTCACGAAACATGTTCGTCTCGAATAATCGACATTCTGTCATAACTTACATCCCAACTAATTACCCATATGATCATGGAACTCCCTAATTATGATGGAACACTCTGTACATCGTCGATCACAATTTGCACCGGATGTAATGTCAGCATTTTTAATCCAGCTTTCGAAATGGATGTGCAGAGCATCAAGATCGGCGTGGCCATTAGAGTTCAATTAAATCTATAGAGATTACGCAAACCTTGTCATTGCGTCATCGCGAGTTCGTTTAGCGGCAGTTTGACACGTGATCTTGGCTTCGCAACGACAAATTTACTGATCGTGAATAGAATGACCTCCCTTTAGATGGTGTTCCTCGAGTCATTGTCGGAATAATACGCGAGAGATTTACTTCGTGTCGTTGTGTATTGATCAACGCGAGGCCCAGCATGCGGCACCGTGGATCTAATGGAATAGATTTCCCGTGGTTCGCAATAACGTTCGATTCATTCACAGTCGAAGACAGGTAGGGTCGTGGGTCATTGAAACTCGGACATAGTTGTGTAATCTCCTAGCGGATTGACCAACCAACACTTTCAATGTCGCAGAAGTTGATCGACTCTCCGAGTCGACTGACCTTTGTGAAATATTCTCGTACAGTCGAGTAAAACGTTCATTCGACCGTGGTCTTCTCACTTTTCTAATGATTTCTTCACGTTTCCATTTTGTGAATACTATCATTGAAATAATTATATAATTATATATAAGAAAATTACCAATATTTTTTTATATGCTTTCGCAAGACTATTTTAAAAATGTGTTTCATTTTTTATATATTTTCACCTAGGTTATTTTAACACCAGGCAATAAAACCGATAGTGTTCGTGAAACTGGTAGGTGTTACGCCTTCATTAAATTACCATTTGGGACAGGAAATCAGGCACAATTAAGATAATTAAGCAGCGCAAGACAGTAACTACAATTGCGCAAAGCGAATCGCACGACGTTGCTTTACGGTGAAATTAACGAACTAGTTTTGCGGTTCACGTTGGTTCATTTTGCATGTCAGAATGGACGATAATTTCTGCCGTATAGCACTGGATTGGATTTAATTACTATACACAGGCTCGACGGGATAAACGAATCAATTTATCACTCAATTTTCATGATTGTTCTGTCGGAAGATTGAATTTAATTACCGATACCGATATGTTTCCCTATATTTCAGACGATATTGATTTCACACGTTTAATATTCGTTCCATTGGAACTTCCATTAGAAGTTCCTGGACACGTGCATGTTTCGAAGTATACAGGGTGCCGCACAAATGTTGTACTTCCTCGACTGATTCCTGCGGTCCTTTAAAGTAACTTTCTCTGTAAATGTTTATACAGCAAACTATTTAATATATTTACTGTCGAAAGGTAGGTTTACTGCCGACGCATTTCTCTTATTAACGAAATCACACTGCCGAATCGGTCGAACGAACGAGGATTATTCACGGTTACGTAAACTCGTCGTAGATCGGTGTTTAATTAGACCAGGATCTGAAACGCTGAGGAGTCGAGGTGGACGAGATGTCGCATCATTAAGGTCGCAAGAAATTGCATCGCCTAACTTCCGCATCACGGGCTTCCTCGTTACGCCTGACTCGAAATTTTAATTGAGTAGCTATCGGAGGTCGTCGCATTAATCACGTTGCTACGAGTTATCGAATATCCAACACTATCCATGACAGCATCTGTCCCAGAGTTTAGCAAAAACGACTTCGTAAATCGATAATACACATTCCCTTTCTTCCCGCTTTCTAACGGAACGTGTTGCGTTCGAACGACCACGGGATTGCCAATCGTCCTGTAATGGGTAATTAATGTCGCTAATTAACGAAGGCGGGCGGTCATATTCTCTGCTTGTTCGTGGTCATTATTTTAATCAATGAAGTAATTTCAGAGTTATTAAATAAATTTTGCCATATTCGGCGTATTCAATTAAGTAATTTGTATAGTACCTTTCACGTTACGGAAAAAACATACGAAAATTAGATTAGAAATGTTTATTTGGAGTAGAATGTATTTTTGTCATTGGTTTCAAAATAAAATTAGATGACGCATAAAAATTCAATTTTAAAAATCACCTACGAATTCCTGAATAGATCTCGGACCCTTAAACGTATACAATAAAAAAATTTCTACTATATAACATTTCTAAACGACGTTTTTAGTGAATTGTTATGCTTTAATAGACAGTCGCGTGTTCCAGGATGGAAGTTCTTAGGACTCAAATTCCACGGTTTTTCACGAGCGGTTACGTGCGAACTGGAGCAACGGGAGTGCAACAGGATCCAATTGAAATTTTGTTCAGCAAATATGATTTCTCATTTCGCATTTCTCCGTGCGTCTATGCTGTTTCTTTTCGATCGTAGCGCGATCCCGCGGGAAATTAATCGTGATGTACGAGCGTGTCCAACCGGGCTGAGAGACCCCGTGTCGACACCGGACAGGACCGACGGTTTGTTGTTTCATAAATTCGTCTCACGTTTGCGGAAAGACGTTGTCCGCGGTTTCTGCAGAAAAATTTCCGCAGGCTGTGCCGATTGTTTTTGATACCACGGCTCGCGGCTAACAATCGAATAATGAGCCCATGGCATTCCACAAATATGCGCGACAGGCACACGATAGAAAACCATTTGAATCGGAACGAGAGCATCCGTCTGTTCAGAGAAACAAAAAACCGTCACAACCGGAGGTACACGCGGGAATAGCTATTTTACAACAGAAATTTTTCTTCGCCGATTTCGCTCTCGCGGTTTTTTTCACCTTCCACCTTTGCCCGTGAGAAATAACCGGGGCTGGTCGCGGCAGTATCGCTTGCTATTTTTGCTTGCATAATGCCGGGCGATAAACCCTATTTAGATAAAGAAACGAAGAAGTTCTCAGCCATACCCGTTTCTTGCTGTCTGTCGAAGGAAACGTGTCTCTCTGCGGCTTCCATTATTAGTTCTATTCATCCGAGAGTAAAAACTCGGGGGAAGCCGCATCGAATTTCTGCATACTGCATACCATAGATAGTAGCATAAGTAGCCTGTAGGTATTTATGCAAAATAACTGTCCGTGTAAAGAATGCGACACACAAAATAGAATTTTCTTTCTTTCATTACTTTAGCATGTTGAAAGCTACATATCAATATTCTTCAGTACTTTTAATCTTTTCACTGTTTTCAATTTCATTTACGCATTTCCATTATGAGTGCATACAATCCATGTTTCAATATTTTCATAGTTCTATCCTGCAGTGGTCGCTGGATTGAAATGAAATATTAACAATATATTCTCATATTTATCCAGTAACTTGAAGATCCTTCATTTTTTAATAAAAACAAGGTAATATTCTATAACTTGTTTCAAAAAGGCGAAATTATTAAAAGTTCGAGTGGGTTCAATAACCACAAGTTTCCTTTTCCTTTGTCAGTGCATGAACTCAAATTTTCGTTTTAAAAATGCGCTTATAAAAATATAGATTTGCATAACCGCCTGCAGCCCAGTCATCAGATAGCTGCTACACTTTAAGATTTGGTAAATGGAAGTATGAAAATGTATCTAGAGTTACGATAAGTGTGCGTTACAAGAGTCCTGTTATGTAGGAAGGGTGCAACGTAATCACGAAGCAAACGTTATAACAGAATTGACGTAACCTGTGATATATTATTGAATAATTCGTCGTTCCTCCGGTTTTCTATCAGAGGGTTGCGCGAGCTCGCCGAGTAGCCGAGAAAATCGTAAGTAATTTGATAGAAAACACGCGGCTTAATACTTTCATTTTTAGGCGATTTGCATGTTAAACAGTAAATAGGTAAAGGTAAACTTGTTCTACTGGAAGTCATCGAACTGGTTTAATCAAAAACCGCCGATAGAAGTTTAACACGCATGGATGCATGCACGGAGACCGAAAGCAGCTTTTCCTTCGTTTCTGAACGTTTATCAGTTGACATTTCAGGCAATCTTTCGTAACTAACAATAAAGTCCAGTCGGTGGGACTGTGTAAGAAGTGTGACGGAAGGTTGAGCATGGCGGCTTTTTCCGCTCGTTTTTCTCATTTTTTCCTCTTTTTGCAAAGGAATACCTTTGGCTGTGAGGCAAGTACCGTCTAGCAACAAATACACTGTTATGAATATTATTCTGCATAACTGCGATTTATTATTCCGTTCCAATAAAAGCATATGATTTATCGAGAGGTTGGACAACTAGTTTTATCTGGAAATTGAAACTCCCACCGTACTATAGGGTTCTGAACGCCACACCAGTTCTGGAAAGTACCGTAATTAAACAGACATTGTATCCTATTTAACTGGTAGCACCAAATAAAAAGTTAGGAGAAGTGGTTTTCTAGCAAGACGCAGTTTTATCTGCAAAAATGACGTACAAACTATAAGGAAAATGGAGCAATCTGGTTTGATGTAATCGATCGCGACTGCCTTAAAAAATCATAGAAAACGTCTGTGCGCTGTGTTGGGTAACCAAGAACGGAAAAACTAGTATTTTGTTAAAAAAAAGTTCACCTTCGACGTTTATTACCTTTTTCTCTGATTCATTTTATTCTCCTAAGTTTGTTCGATCGAAATCTGCATCTTGAATCAATTAACTCGAATACTCCGTCAAGTTGATTCGATTTAAAAGTACAGCAGAACTTTGCTCGTTGCAACCTCGTTCATTGCACAGAATCTTCTCTGAGAAACAGATGGCAAGATTGGTCACCAATTTCGTTGCACAACCTTGACTATTGCATTTTCGGTCCCGTTTCGTGTAACGATCATGGTTCTTACTGCATTAATCTTTAGCCCGCATTGTTCTGCAATTAAAGAACCAAATCGTCGAATAAACAAGCCATTCGAGTCCCGAATGTATTAATTATGGATCGAAATTGCAGAATCCAGAAAAATAGGGAATAATATTTTTATTTCACCCTGGAGTTCGGAAGTATTATGTATAGCACCGTTTCTTAATCTTAGAATACGGTGTTCAAAGAGATAGTTTTAATACGTGTGATTAAGTAATTATATCTGTTCTGCAATAGCGTGAACGGAATGATCTTTTCGGCCGAAGCGTAAGTACACACCTGTTAATCCCGGTGCTCGAGACCCGGTATTTTTTTAAGAAATACCGTAAACTCCGACCGACGAAAACTTTCGAGAGCAAGTGAAGCAATTGAGCAACGAACCGCCTCTAATTGGGGCTGGCACACGCCGTAAAAAGGCGCCGCAAGGTAGGCTTCGTGTAAATGAATCGCGCCCTGCTTTCCGTCTCCTCGATAACGTCCGACAGTTTTCAACGAAATTAGCTCCCCTTAAACGTAGTTTAACCATTCTGAAACGAACCTAACAGCACAAAACAAAGAATTCCGAACCTTCAAGCATCATCCACTTCAACCTACTGCACCGTATACGATGCAGTTCGCTATAAAAAAATTCAAGATTCTCTAATAACTATTCTTTCAAATTGCATCTACTCATGTTTGTCATAATTGCATGACATTCGCAGTCTATTCCTATCGTAATGTAAACTAGTTGCTTTTAGTAATAAATCATAATTAGCGCTAGATAGATTAGGATTTATTTAATTTTCAGAGTGTAACTAAATATTGACTATAGCTAAATGCTGGAGCATAAATCTATGCTTTCTCTACTCTCACAGATTGTAATCTGCGTGCTATGTCTTTTATACATTTTATCCTTTTTACGTTTACATTTCTGCGGCTAAATGAACCTTCGCGAAGTTCTAAATTGCTTAAGCATAAGAAGGTACCTCATCAACGCGGTAATCTGTCAATAAGCTCCGTTACTCACCATCATCATTTCTGCATTGAAAGTGTCGATGTCGATTTTATTGATCACCGTGACTCGCTTCTTTCTCGGCCATTTCTCTACACGAATTTATCGTTACTCTTGTAAGGAAATATCAGACACGAGAGTACTTGACCGATTATTTTCTCCTGTACGGAATACCATCGGCACTGTGACATTTTAATTACACGTCGCTCAGCATTGCTAGTCGGGCGGCTACGAGCCCAGCGACGTTGTACAAAAATTCCTTCCCTCTTCAATGAATAACAAGTTCTCCGGGTAAATAACACGTATCGTCAATGGGAAATGCATTGCGAAACGCTGTCAAGATAGAAAAGTTGTCGTTCGAGTAAATGCGCTCAATCGGCGTAATAAACTCCCGTACGCCACGCGATATATGGTGTTCGTTTGTCGTGATTATTCTAGAAAAAAGTCCGCTGTTTCCCATAATACATGATAACAGCACGTGAACACGAATTTCCAATTGATTTTCCTTCGTTCGCGAAGCGGCCGCGAACGCAATAACAAGTATTATCATTAAATGCAAACGAGTAGAAAATCAATTCGGTTCAGTGAGCAGCCGATTACCGAAACACCAATTTTTTAATCAGATTAAGACGAAAATTTAATTTCTCATTTTTAGCTTATTATTTTCGTTCTCGTTTGCGTCATCGCGGCTGGTCGAACGATGTCCGTTAGAATAACGAACAGTAATTCTTCGCGTTGTTCCGTTTCGACCAATTATATGAAAAAAATAAATCCTCGGGGAGAGACTTATGATTGCTCTGAGGTGTTATCGACGCGGTTCTCGATTCGGCGAAAGTGCTCGCTGGCATGCAACCCGGTCGAATCCTTAATTGGAGCCCGTGTTAACACGCTCGTCGGACTATAATCGAACACGTGCCGCGGGCATAGTCACAATGAAAATCTCTGTTCGCGCATGAATTGCAATCGCGAACTTCCATTCACGGCTCGTACACATTATCGATTCGATTGTCCCGATATCGGGAGGAAGACGAAATCAATGAAAAGTGTGAAATCGTATGTTCACGAATTTGTATCGTTTGAATTGTCTTATCTCCTTGTCTGATTATTAGTGGAACACGAAGCGGAATACTAAATGACTGCTCGGTGAATAAATTATACTAAACATTAGATCTCTGCATACAGCTCCGCGGTCGACGATAAATCATGCTTCATGATGGTTTTTAAATTAAACATTAAGGAGCTCTGTAATTTTGTTCGACCTGGAACAGGAACGTGTGTAATTCTCTAAATGAGATCGTTCATGTACGATCATTCTAGACTTTCATATTAAAGAGCGCACAGATCATGCATTTATGGCGTAAATGACTAAATGAAATACAAAACTGTAAGAGCATTAAAAGAATTTATTTATTCCGATTTAACGTCTGTCGTTTGCAATTTCCTGAGAAGATTTTCACTCACCGTAAAGGTCCTCGCTGCACTGATAAAAAGTGTAATTCTCGAAAATCCAATCCATTACCTTAAAAGAATGTGTTTACAATTCTAACGACTTCAATGAAGTTGAAGTATTCTAGTTAGCCAACTTAAGCTACCTCTTAGCTACCTGTAAGGTACCCGCTAGCTACAGGTTAACAATGAATTCCCTGATCTTGCTTAACTATCTTCGGATAATTGCGGAACGGGCTTAATGACTCTTTCACCAATTTCTAATGGCCAGTCTTGACTATCCTTTTTCAGTGACTACATGTTTCGGTGCCAGTCCCCAGAATACTAATGAAAGATTCGGACGCTTACTTTGTCGTTGGTAAATTCCAGGCACTAACGACGAAATTTGCGACGGTATTGACTAATCCATCTGGTTAAGGACTATCTTAATTAATTGCCATACAGCATGCTTGGCGATTTTCCAAAAGTCACCTACAGTGTTATCTCTCGAATATTTCCTAATATGGTGTTTTCAAACGTATTTTATACATGCTACGTACCCAAGTCTTCTTCCAATCATTTTTCTATTTGACCATTTGTCGATAACCAAAATTTTCAATGACGTTGCACTTTCGAATATAAATACTGAGGATTGGCGATGACCCAGTCGATGGGCTTCCTGTAAGTAAAGTAATAAAATATATTACTCAAGATAAGGCGGCGCGCGTCTTCCGGCGGTGGTTCCCATGCGTTGCTCTTCTGCCCGTGTTCAGTTAGCTGCTAAAGGTGCACCCACAAGACAGAACGCTCATAAGCCCGCATGATGCAAAATAACTATTGCATCTCGCGGTTTCTCCGCGGATGAAATAGGCGCGGCGTGATGTAAGCACGTACTGCACGCGGCAATCCTTCGTCTCCGTAGAAGGCAGCGGACATTTCACGTTCCCGTGCATCAGGAATACTAAAACGCCGCCGGTGGAGTGACCGTCGTGTCGGGTATTTATGAGATATCGATTGCCATCGACTCACCGGTTGCGAGGGAAACGCCATTGACAGCGAAAAAAGATTCTATCGCGCGCGCTATCGGAATGGCAATACCATCATCTTCTCTGTGTGAAATCGTCGCGCACGGACAAAGTGAAATAACAACGCACAATTCGCGATATCTTCAAACAATGTAATAAAAAATTGAAACCTGTTAATTAAGAAATTTTTATTGTTCAGCTTTCTACATCCATTTCATCTGGCTACACACTTGGTTCGTACAGAGAGGAATTGCTCTTTTGTTATTGGTTCTAATTGCTCGGCTAGTGCCGGGCTTATCGATTTTTGGAAGTATGCAAAAGTTAGAACAAAATACAAAATACAATTGATTTGTTACGGATGAATTTACAGTTCCGTTAACACTAAACCTCGGTTAAACATTCATTTTTTTATCGCACAGTTGTTGAAATTGTAGGACTGCAAAAAACGCAGAAGGTTTTATCGCGCGCGCTGCCGGAATAGCAATACTATCTTCCTCTCTGCAAAATCACCGGAACAGAGTGAGAAGACAAACGCACAGCGGTCGCCATTCTGCTGATAAGGGATTTTCCCACAGTAGTATCGAATGGAACGATTTTTTCCAATCTTTTTTTTTACCAAAGCCCCTTTTTTATTCGAATTTTTATTGTACTGAAACTCGTATCGCTGAATGGTACTGCGCGAATTTATGAATAGAGTGCAGATTTTTATGCGTTTGCGGGCTCCGCGAATTTGTGAAACACGCAAAAGCGTTTCCGTTAACAAGTATTAACGAGATTTTTGCCGCAGCTTCATTTTGGGATTGTTTTTTATTGTCGGGTCGATTAAATGGATTTTCCCTCGTCCTCTGCTTTTAACGAAAATTATGAATGATCTATTGATCATACTTTTCTTCCCAGTATAATATCCGCCAAATGAATTGTAGAACAACGTCGATGTGTACAAGTTATACGAGTGACAGGTTGTGGTATGTGCACAAGAATTTTATGGGTCTCTAATAGAAGTAATTTACCGTCATATCACTCTTTATTATCGTGATTCTAGTAACATACGTGACAAGATGACTTAAACTAGCGAGATTGTAACTGTCTATAATAATCAGTGCATTAATCATTATGATTGAATGAACTCAATCATTGTTTATGGTGCTTTCGAAAATTCATTTTCCAATTTCCAACGGATTCAACACTCTAAATTTGTTAAACTTATAATTTTGTATTTAAAGAAGTACACGCGATTGACAGGTACTGTTTCTAATATCAGCGACTTATTTTCATACTTTCTACGGACTTTCTTAAGTATTAATAGTCTTCGCCCTGACGCAGCAAATCTCTTTGTAATTTATAATGTACCATACCGTTCATGAATATTTATTTCACCATGATGGTATCGTCCGCTGAAATTTTGCGTAAAATCTAAGAACAATCTCAAATACCAACTAAATTGACAGTAATTGTTAACAAAGATATTCTAATAAAAGTTTATACAATGTTTGGAGTATATACATAATAAACTGAATGATATTTTCTATTTAGTATTATTACACTAGTATTAGGTATTCAAATTAATTTACAGCCCCCGCAATCAATTATAACTTCACTTTAAATTCAAATCTTTTATCAGCCAGATCAGAGATTCATTAATTACTCATAAAATAGAGCAAGTGATAATTATTTTCGCGAATGGAATATCCTTGGCTGTGAATAATCAATAAAATTCACGGAGAAAGGTGCACGAATTAATTAGCATACGTAATACAGTATTAATAACTAAGTATTGAGTATTGAACTTACTTCTAACAGAAAATTAGCGCAACTATCTCGAATCTAGCGTTACAACTTTCCAGCGCAAGAACTCTGTTGTTCCCGTTGTGTAATCGCCGTAATTAAGCTATGGACAGGAACAAGCCACCAGATTTTTGTAAATCCGTATCATGCCAAAGCTCGTGCGTCAGAAGATGAATGTGCGACTGCGGCGGGAGTAAAGTATCGTATCGCTCGGAAAAATGCTCGTAGGAAGCAATTAAATCGTTCACGGGTTGCCATAGAAAGTAGATATATTACTGGTTATGCCATTAAAATTTTATCACTTCCTACTGGGAGGCTCCCGATGCCGAGTATTCGATCTAACTGGCAAGTACAAAATTTATAGCGCATCTACGACAATTTTTCTTTCAGAACGTAACCCACAAGCCCATATTTGTTGCTTAAAAAGAAAACAAAGAAAAAACAATGCCATAAATCTCGTTTTGATTTCCTTATTACTTGTCTTGGTAGAAAATTAATGGAAAGCCATCTGAAATCGTTCAGCGATAACAATTACAGTGATTGCCACTTGGACGAAGTGTATCTTGTCTCTGCTTATCGTTTCAGACATTTATCAATGGTTCATTACGGAAAATTGTAAATAGTTAGATAATGGATATTTATGCGAAGTAAAATTTCTCCAACAAACAGGAACCGAGTCGAACTTTCGCTGAAGACTTCAATAATATTCAGCTACATCGAATAGCCATAAAGACATGTGCAAAATTCCGATGCAAAAATTTTAATAGATCTATTGGGAACAATTTCTAAACATTGGCGGAAAAACTGTCTCAGATACCAGAATATAATTGCAATCGGCGGAGAATAGATGGAAGTGAAAAGTATCTCGACATATTTTTCGCCGGGATCTTAATTACACGTGGTCGGCCATGCAGGTTTCATCAAAAGTGACTTACTTGGATATCAATCAACAACAGCCACCATCCACGATTCGTCGCGCAAGGGAAACGTAATATACTTTCCGCGGGCCAGTTGGGCCGTTACCTTTTCCGACCGCGATAAATCAGTCATTTTCTCGAATTCCAGCAGCGTCCTAATGTTGATTGGCCGCCGATCTGCTCTCGAAGGTAGTCGATTGCCTCGGCGATGTCGCAAATGATATACTACATGGCTCGTGAATGCATTAAGAAGAGCTTGGAATCGATGCAATCCGCTTAATTAAGCGATTAACCATTTGCTTCGATTAAACGGCTACGGAGTATTTCATTATCCCTGTCACATGCGATTTATATCGAGCTAGACAATTTTCCTCCGTCCACTCTTAACGACAAAAATTTAGAAAGATCCAAAGAATTCGCTGGACCAAAAAGAATGCGAACTGTATCAAAATCCCGCAGGCTAATCCGATTACGCGAAAGCTGAAATTTCGCGGAGGCAAGGAAATGACAGAGTAATTCGGGGAAAAAGTAGTCGTGGATGATCGGTTGTCACGGAACTTTCTCAAAATAACAAAATCCCGACGAAATAGATAATGCTGACGTATCTCGGTAGTAAATCGTGTAACTCGGCTGATCGAGATCGTCGAAACAGGATCTTCTAAAACAGACAATAATGATCAGCGTAATCCGGGTCACAATGTTGCGGCAAAGCTACACAATAAGTTTACCATATCGCGGTTCCATTGAGTTTTTAATTAGTCTCTCTCCTTCTTCCTCGTGGACGTCAGCATGGTCCTACGCTCGTCGAGCACCCTTCAATTGATGTAACATCTGTCTTCGCATAATGTTAGGTAGCAAAGGCGTTACTCGGCCACACTTCGAACTTCCCAGGATTCTATGCATAGCATCGAGCTGTGGGAAACGAGCAGAACGTGTCGGTTTCCCGGCGGTTTTGTAAAAGCGTGTCGATTCGCAGCAGCGTCATGTACAGGCGCAAGCATATCCGCACTTACCCGTCCTGCGAATAATTGCCGTCCGCGGAAATCGTTAACAGTCCGGAGACAACGACGACGTCTTTCCATTACATAGTTGCGGAAAGGAAAAGTCTGCCGCGAGCCGTCCTAATGGACAACAAATCGCTGGAAACCGCGGAACGACCGACCGAACCCGATCGCAGATTTAATTAGTTGAAATCTCTCTCCTGTTCAATATTTACGTTTCACCGAGATAACGAACTCGCTGGATCACAGTTTCCGAATATCGTTCGATCGATCGATTTCTCTTTATCCTCCCGCGATCGGAGACGTCTATACAATTTTAACGTTGTCTAAACTACACATGTGCATAACACGAGACGGAAAACGATTCCGATTCGGTCGTTGGTTCACTGGAATACTTGAGTAATTTTTATCGAACGGGTTATTAGTTACATGCATGAATCAACTCTGTCCGATTGCTTTCATACAATCGATACTCATATCGTAATCGTCTTTATGGCAATGCTAAATGATAGAAACGAGACCATTTAGTGGCCAATGTTAATGTCAACTGATTTTGCTTCATGGCGCCAGTTACAGACGATGTCATTTAGGCTATTTATTTGCCTGGCGTGGCCTTATCTTATCACTATGCAAAACGAAAATGTTTCGCTTGAATTGCAACAAATTGGAATGAAATAAAAATGCTTTTCTTTTTATAATACAATAATATAATACATTGATAGAATATACTACAATACCTACCATTTAATAAAATCTTGATGCCACTTCACGTACGATTTGCGATCGTAGGCGATCGAGAGATCGCTTCTTGTGCAGGTCGGCCGCGTTGAAATCACTAAGCTAGAACAGTTGATAGGAAACACGCACGGCATCTCAACGATGACAAGATGAAATGCACGGAAGATATTTATTAGAAGCCGACCACTTTTCTCGCTGCATACTCGCCTCGATGTATGTAGATTAGGGCGTAATTCATAGTAAAAAGGAACGATCCAACATTGTGACTAATACAGGGTGATCGTTACAGCGATCCCACAACCGGTGAGCTGACACATAAATAACTCGGATCGATCGCGTTTCAGCGCGTGAAGATAATTTGTTGCTTCCTAATTATTATTCGTACCTACGCTTTCACCCCCGTTCGCATACTGACCTTTTCATTTATCGTCCCGGGGCACTGGATAGTTCCGCTCTGCACGTGTGCAGGTGCGTATACTACAGCAACTTACGACTAATTCTGAATAATCAGCATATCCGCGCAGGACTTTAGAAATTCTTATAAGCTTCTCCATAATAATTTATTCTCCGTAGCTTTATGTTATTGCCAAAATATAGCGACGAGAGTCGTGGCCGGCTTCCGCGTTGCTGAAGAGTCAACTGTAAATTAGATAGCCTGTGCAAATTATGCGAAGTGCTGGATACTGTTAGAAAGGAGGAAGTTTAGTTTGAATTGGGAATGCTCAAGGGAAAATTGTCCCTAAACTTGTACTTTCGATGAAAATGAGTGAATTAATCCTTTCTAATTAGTGGCACAGGTTGAGAGGCTAACGATTGAGATCAATTGTTCGTGCTGTCTTCCCAGCCGAAGATAATTGGTCTTTCGAAGATTAGGATGCACAGCACATTGATCCTGCCCCAAAAGGGTCACGGCTACGTCCGTGCTCGTTGCCTCCAGTTGCGCCACGTCCATTATCCTTGAATTATAGCGCTCGATCGGTATAAATTATCATCTTATTCGCGCGCTATCTTGATCGTTGCACCCCTAGAACCACTGCTCAACAAACATCGGTTTTTTCGCAGTTGGCCGACGGCATGTAGATTCCGACAACCTATTAATTAATTTCAAGTTAATGAACCCAATATAACATTGCGGCCATGCAAATTTGTCGCTGTTTCCGAGAAAACGATTCCGCCGTTCAATAATTCAACTCGGCTGCAGTATTGCGCAATCGTTCGAACGTTTTACGTGGCGTGAGGGGGGCGGGGAGGGGAATAAATCGAAAGGCCTTATCTACCGCGACCACATAAGATAAGAAGCCAACGAACGCAACTATTATGCGTCACGGTGATTTTTTCGCGACGCTCGCGGTGAACGCTTCGGAAAAACGACGATCGATCGTCGGACACCTGTAGCACGTTACTTTTACTTTCCAAGCTGAAATGGTAGCACGTTAATTGGAACGGTGACTCGCTGAGAGTGTCTTGGTGTCGGGGCTGCCTCCCGAGGTCAGGCTGAGACCGATCGAAGACAATAAAATCGAAAGGAGAGCCGCGGGTTCCCTTTCCAGCGCCGTTATCGCCGATGATCTGCGAAAATGCAACGGCCGGCGGAACATGAGCGCGGGTCGCGGGCACACATTCTCGCGAGGCATACGTACCGCGCGGATAGTTCGTCGGTTTGTTCGGTCGGTCCGTTCTGTTCGTTTCATGGGAGCAGAAACACTGCAATTCGTCTCGCACGAGCGACCAGCTCGATTTTCGAGTCCCTCTCGAGACACTGGAGTCGTGTGCCCGACCGGACACGTCGCTCGCCTCCGCGCACGCCCCTCCTTTTCGATGGATATTCTGCGACTTAGCAGCACTAAATAATTCCTTTTACCCCGGCCGATCAGGAACTTTCACTATTCGTGAGACACTGACTATCGCGCCCGCGATCGCCAACGCTGCACGAACCGAATGGCCTGCATTTGCGTCGCGTCGTTTGAACCCGCGTACATCTTTGCACTTTTAATATCGAGGGTTGTTTTCTTCGAATCGTTGTAGATAAGAAAGTTCACGTGTCAATCTTTTTGTAACAAATATATTCTACGCACGAGGTGAACAAAGCACAACGATACATTTGTAGACAAACAATGCGACTACCAACGAATACATTTCCCTAATAACTTCCCATCAAAGTGTTTCCCCGATGTCGGTACTTCATTGTTAGGATCTTTCCGAACAGAAAAACAGAATGAAATTCCGACAACCTGTTTCGTTTCTCAGCAATCATGAACATGTTTCGCGATAGGTGCGAAAAACGCTTGATACTCTTGTAAAACAATTAAGTCCGGCCGTGTCGAAGTATTTCTTCAACTAGTGACGCAACGCCCTCGCGATGGAAAATAATTTACCGGACGAATTATATAATGCTGATTTTTCGCAGGATAATATCCATCGGAATCACTTGGCACTCTCTGTCTCTTTCTGTGTTCCCCATACGTATCCTTCCTCTTTCTCCCGCTGCACTCGTGTCGAGTGAACAAGCAAAACATTGCCGTGGCATAATTAGCCACCTGGAATAGCGCGATCGATCAACTTGCGCAATTATCGTCAAGTTCTCGTTAGCGTAGTCAAACGCGGCGCCCCTCGATTCGGCCCGCGGTGCGTACTCGAAATTGAAGCTTATAATTCAACCGGGAATCGAAATCGTTAACCGATTCTCTGGATACCGGGTGGAGAAAGTTTGCATCGCCAGCCGAGGCGAACAATAAAATGATCTTGTGACCGGGGGCAATTTAGTGGCGTGCATCGCTGGACCTAATAATTAATCGCGTAAAGGGGAACGCACGGAATTCGCATTGCGGATATTCCTTCGACTGGTAGCGTCCCACGGTATAGGGCCCCGTGAAACCCACCACCATCGACGATCTCTTTCCCCCCGTCGCCTTTTGTTCCGATCTTTAATTTATCTCCGCTGGTGGTACGCCAGCTCGTGTAACACGTTGCCCATTGTATGTCCTTGCCGCAACAGGAACGATTTATCGCGCACCTTGCACGCTGACTGTGACGAAATACTTCTTGGTCAGTTCGCGTGACAGTGTCCTTACTCGGGCTGGATTGTTAGCGTAACAGCACTTCTAAACGAATCGCGATCCTCTCGAATCGCAATCGAACCGATACGATAGCATTCTAAGGTCGGTATGTTACCTCATTGTGACTCCCTCGACGCCTTTCCAGTCGAAACTGCCATCGGACTTTCTCGGGACATGTCCACCGATGACTCGTGACATGTACATCTGACTCGAGAAGCTAACCAGAAACAGAGGAATTTATTTAACCCCCTGATACGTGGTACACAGTGCGATTCGTAATGAGAATTTCAAACGGAATCTATTAAACACTTCTGTTCTCTTAGCTGTTCAAGAAAACTATGATTTTTCTGAAAATAAAATAAATTAATATTCTTTATCTCACCTTCAGTGTAATTAAACCATGAAAAACGAAAACGGTTTCTCTATCGATAATGAATTCTCGTCTGATGTTCAATCGGTTTTACTACCTACTTCTTCTGAGAAACTAATATACACGAGGTTGAATATTTTAAGTTATTACAACTTCGGTCGATTTCCTTGTAATTGTTCTTGCACTGGCATATTTTCAGGTACGCCAGTCAATCGATTGGATCGACCATAGTAAATCGTGAACCTGAGTGAGTCATAACCAATTAATGACTTAGCGAGACGCCGGTAGAGGTGTGTTAAAATCGACACAATTATCGTTGTCTGAATACGAATCGGTTGCCTTTGTTTCATTAAATTGCTTCTATTAATCGCGGACTTTTTCCGATCACTTGATTCGTAACTCTCTTCTCATTTTTACGCTGTTTATAACATTTGTTCATTCATATTGTACAAAAATCTTGACTTAAACTGCCAAATAATTTCCGCTGATCGTATAGAAATTTTCTGTTGTACTAATACAGGAAGAATTGAAAAATTATTATAGCTTCCAACAAATCTTGGAAATCGTTGCGGTCATAGAACAAAGAAAACCATAACTATAAATAGATCAAGGGGGTATCAAAACTGTGTGGCCGGCGGTGCTTGCGCACGATGCTTTTGTTCGGTCAGTACGTATCAACATAATGTATCCTTCTCGCCTCTCACTAATCGAGTTACCCACGTAACCTTTCCACCCATTATCTGTCTTCTGAGTCGCAAACGTGAAAGTCTAGAATCCAGTGATACAGCACTATAGGGATATCGCGTGTACCGGAATAACTACTTTATGAATTCTTGCGGCCTGCACTCGTACGAACTCTATGCACACTTTCTATTTTGTTGGTTGCAGCCAACAAAACCACGTGGGTGGCGACCGTTTTCTATCAACTTTTTGAACAAACGTTATCGAAGTTAATGATGCAATTATACAAACTAGAAATAAATAAACGACCTTGAAATGTCCTTGGCACTATTTTGCCCAACGGAGTAGAAATACCTGTTTCAATTTTGCTACATTCTTCGGTCCATTAGACAACACTTAATTTTCATAATTTTAATAGCTATGCAACTTCTTGCAGCATACTGTGCTTGCCTAATTGAGCTTGGTTATTGTTGAACTGCGGATCATTATGCAAATTGAAATGTTTATGGACTGAAAGATTCCACGTGATAGAAATAAAATAAGAATATTATTCATTTTTATCAATGTACGTGTATTTTGCATACAAATGCGTAAAGATCCGCAGTCAAGATATTACTGAATTGTGAATGTTCATGAAAATTAGCATTCTCGGAGACAACTCCATGAAAACAGAGGTCAGACGAACCTATTACATTTGCATACAATTTTGTCAAAATTCTCTCTTTAATAATGCATCTGAAGTTCAACGTTTATCCAACTACATCGAATTAATTCTACCTTACTTAACAATACTTGCCGCGTACAGTACAATCGAGTCATCTGCAGATGCTCGCGGAAATATGATTATTGCCACCTTTGCATAATCGCACGCTGAATTCTGTACCGCGAGGTCCATCGCGCAGTTTCACGCGGATCGTTCCGAACCCAAATGCGGCGAATGTTACGATCGCGGAAATTCCGTGAAATGGAATTCTTTCCCCTAAATCAGAAGCCGAGAAAGTCTTCGGCTGAATGGTTTGCGAAATTGCGTACCAAGAAGCGTCAAAGATATTTCGCACGTTTGAGACGATTTGAAATCGTGACCCCCAGGCAAGTATGAGTCACGCACGACTGTGGAACAGTATTCAAGGATCCGAGTTGCAGCGAGGCGTGCGTGATTTTGGTAAAAGTATCTTTTCTGGACCAGGAACTGTCTGAGAAGCAACTGGCAGCCGGTCAACGGACTGAGACCGGTAGCTCGCAGGAAAAGAAAGCCGCAGGCGCTGCTCTCTTCTGCTTCTCTAGACATCTAGATAAGTAGACCGCGCGATATATCATTTCGGTGCACTTTCACCGAAAATCTCGCTCTCGTTGTCCTGAGACGTGACAGCTAGACGCCTACCGGGTTCGTCTCTCTTCGGCCCTCGCCCAGGAGCCCTGCGGAGGCGGCTGTCCCTTATTCGCATGCTTCGCGGAGCTTACACGCTCGACACACTTGGCCATCGAACCATTCCATCGAGCTTAGACGCTACGATTATAGAAGTCGTCAATAGACTGCTGCATAATGCTGTAGCAGTCGCGTGTATACGTACCAAGTTCACTGTCAAAGGCCTAGACGTATTGTAATGTTCCCGTGGAGGTATTACATTAAGAATTGATGACACGTCACGTTGCAGACAGCACTCTGCACGCATTGAAATCACTTGAACACATAGCTGCATACCTTACACTTGGCCTCTCAGTGAACTTCTTGTCTTGCGTGACAGTTCTCCAATCGTTTGTGGTGTAGCTCTTATGACTCTAATGTTACTTGATAACGAATTGCATAATTCTATAAATGTGCACATTCTCCGTGACATTATTGCTTTTATATTACAGCATTAAAAAAACTGTGTACAACAGCGATTCATTACATGGAAGTTAACTTTCAACTCAACTTGTGTCTTGTTTGAATTTTTAATCGATCGTGTACTTAATTACAGAGTGCTAAAGTAGGCGAGCGAGAAATGTTATTGACAAACGTCATTGAATATTTATAAATATAACGAAACACGAGTACGACATGCTGCTGATCACAGCTGAATCATTGCTTTCAAATAAAATTATTGAAATCGCTTGTGTGCAGAAAGTGCAGTTGTGCGTTTATGCAGTGGATTGTCTTTGATATCGTTGGATCGCTCCTCCGAATTCTACCAGGAAATTAATTAAGACGAGCGAATCGGTTTCTCGCAGCGAAGAATTCGAGGAGATTATCATTTTGAGAATATCGTCAGAATAAATATTGATGCGTCTGGTAATTCAACGCGATTATTAGCTGACTAATTGCTACGGCACGTCTGTTTTCGCAGTTTTACTGAATAAATTAGAATCACGCGGGATTCGTTCACCGCGACGTGATGAAATACATACGTTTTGTTGTGATGTTACTTTCCTTCCACGATGTAATATATCAGGATCAAGACTAATCGAAAGCGGTGTTAGACGAGTCGAAGAATTATCAGCTGAACACAATGCACAATGTTCAATGAATACACGAGTTGCTCGGATCATCGAGAATACACTGCCATCGGTGATCGATGATCCCCAATCCAATGGAGAAATTTGTATCGCTAAATATTCTTTGATGCGAACAAAAGCACAGCTGCCGGTAATCATAAAATGAACGTCGGTTTCTCCCAGGATTCGAATAAGACGTTATTTTCAATTTTTAATTTTATTACATCATTTGTAATAGACAGGAGGATAGAAATAATTATGGGAACCGTGAGATAAACGCGACGGTCAAGAATTAACGTAAGATAGACAATCTCGTCTGGACGATGCTGAACATACATATACGGTGAGAATAAATCGATCGGTTGATTTCTTCTAGCGGCCACGTCGGGCATGAGTAAATACGACCGGGTAATTGGTGTAATTACGGTGGTTCATTACTATTCTATAAGTAACACGTCGCTACACAGACCCAAGTTCTTATGCGGAATACTTAAAAGAAGGTATGCGATTCCATTAATTCAATTCGATCTGTCGCTGTTATACACCGGATTGAGATTTACGTCGCGACAATCATGTTTTTCCGAGTATCCGTTGGTAGCTTGTAATACTATGATAATATAATAAAGAAGCAAGACGCTCCACTTGATGTGAAGAATATTAAATGTAAAGTGATTGAAATATCTGAATTAAAGTGGCAAGATTGTTTTCATTGAATATCAACTGTAGATTTTCTTTTCTTTTTCTTTTCCAAGAGGAACATGCTCGCGATGCTATCGCATCTGATTCGCCATGAAATAACGCTTTGTAAAAGAAGAGATAAACGAACCATGTCCGTAAAATGCGATTCCTCTTTCGATGCATCAGTTAAGGACCTTGCGGGACCCTACGTGGGTTGCGGGTCGCAAGAACACGGCGATCTTTCGGTGAAAGGTGCTTCCTGGAAAATACATGAAAGGAAAGGGTGTAGTACGTCACAGAACAACTGTCCTCGATATTGGACCAGGATACATTCAAAAAGAAAGCGCAGTTTACGACGACGGCGTAATAAAAAGTCTTTCGACGGCCACGTCAGTGTTCTGGAGATTTCGGACTGATTGCCACGAGTCCTGCTTATCTGAAGTACAAGACGCATCACCTCAGACGATATTTTATATTGCCAAAATATTTCAACCCTCGAAATACTAAACTCATCGGCAGAGAAAGTCATTCGTACGTAATCCTGTTTTTGAGAGATCAAATTACGAAACAAAGAGCATGTATCCAGATATAATTCTCAAGATATACACGTCTAGAAATAATTCTTTTCGAACATTCAGCTTGCTGTCTCGACAGCTTTTGTTGAACACAGTGACGCGGTTTCATCATTGAATTTGACGACATCTTACGCATCAACTTTCACATTTGTCACAGCGGTCATACGAATCCCATGATCGTACAGAACCACATGGCAGTTGAGAGTGTAGCTTCCCCGCAGGTGTGAAAATATGAATTGTCGGTCTAATGGGAAATAACATCCGCAATAACAGCGTAGCACTCTCACAGATTTAGGACAGTTCCCGTTTCGTTTCACACGTAAAAACGCCTTGCGTAATAAGTTCCTGGCCAGATGAGTATCAAGGTAATGGACCCGCTGCTCCTCAGACATTTTTCGTTGGACAGGGCATCATCGCAGGGACGCGACGCTCGAAATGCATTTTCTCACCGTTGCAGCACGCTGCGCCGTCTATTGTTACCTCCGACGCACTTAATTCGCGACCACGAGTAGTGCGCCGGGCGGTGATTAACATGCCGCTCGTGAAACACTGGAAAAAAGCCATACCACTGTCGCTTGTACTATTATGAAATGCTTTGTAAGCTTTAATGAAACCGCTGTCGCTCGGATAGCCTATCATTTTGCAACGCCGGAAACGCATCTAGAAACCTGCAGTTAATCCTACATCGACACTGCATTTGCAAATAAGAATATTTTCTTATCCCATTCTTATCATTGACATCAGTAGCACTCCTTCGAAGAAAGATCTTCGAAGCAAGAACCATGTTCAAGCCAAGCATAAGCGCTTCTTGTGATCATAATAAATTCATTTGAATAAAATAATGCAGATAATCTGCTATTTAAATCAGACGATTTAATTACATCGAACAAGAAATTACTTTCTCTGTATTTTTTTTTAAACAAAACGAAAACCAGCAGATAATTTATTACTTCGAATTACTCTGTTTTACTCTGAATAAAATATACCCGGGCAAGTTCGGACTCATTAATACCACATTTCCTGTGACGGTAAAACCGTGAAAGTAATTTTCGCTGCAACTGAAGAAGGAAAATGTATTGCGAAGATTTAATGAATCCGACTTATAAATTCGCGACACAAATTGTTTTCATACCCTCGTGTACACCGGGAGTTTTATGAAATCGTTGTGAAACAATGATCCAGTATTTTAATAATACTGGTATGTGGTTTCCCGTGATTAGTGCTGCAATAATGCGTGCGACGTGGCGGTCATTTAATTTAGTTGCGAGCATTCCGTTGTTCCGGAGGCGTGGATGCTTCGGCGCTAGTTCCAGACAATTATTTCGATGCAGATTAGGATTCGCGGTGGCCAGATAAACGCCGGGGCATTATGATTCCATACAACCGTACGGGGCAACAATGTGGCGTCGAAATGAAAAGAACGTATTTCCGTGCTACGCGCTATTTAACATTGTAGCTCGCTACCATGTATCTCATTTCCTGTAATAATTGCCACATTATAGCATATAATTACCGCGATACGTTCGCGATACTGGCGTTGCTTGATTCACGAGCGCATTTCGATCAGGTGATATAGGATACACGTGGTATTCAGTTTATAGAACGCTGCTTCTACTTATGATCTTTCCTAGCATTAAATCCAAACAATTTTCACTTCCTAGAGTTTTTACTTCCCAGCGGAATTCTCGATTCGCGTGCACGAACACGACCAACCTGAATCCTTATGAATGGTACACTTATCGATGTAAAGACGATACGCGGCGCGAAGATCCACGAATCCAGATAAAAATCGCGAATCGCTTAAAGCCCGCTTTAGCATCCTGCGCAATTAACCTGCCATTGTTTACACGGCTTAAAAAACGGAAACACGATTTTTCGCCATTCAAATTCTACCAGAAGCCGGATAATCTACTCTTCGGTATTCGCATAATTTCTCCCGGTCTCGCGCGGTCGTTAATTGCACCGAATGAAAAATTTTCCGCGATATTCTTCGTTCCCCGCGGTCGGGACCGTAGAGTTTCCCTGAAAATATGCTCGATAATTACCGGGCCGTTAATCAGGATGAACGCGTTTACGTCGACCGGTATGCGGGTGCGATCCAAACGCTGCGGAAAAACTGCGACAGCACACAAGATCCAATAAGAAAAGCAACTCGTCACTTTTCACCGAGACCAGGTTTTGCCTTATTTTTGTTAATCGGCCAGCTACCATGCTACCCGTTGGACCGTGAATTTCTTTTCCACATTGCCACACGACAAGTTTATTAATCGTTATGAAACCGACAAGAATACGGTCGCGATTCGGATTTCAAGCGATCATGGCTGATGCATGGACTGCGATCGGGATTATTAAACGGAATTATTCGACGTGTAATTCCTTCGTCCGCCGTTACGGATAATGAAGTGATACAGAAACACGCCGGAAAACAGATTAATGGGAATACGGAATAAATCAATCTTCCCGGTCATTTTACCACTTGGCAGCGAGTGAGCAGCGGCCAGTTACCATCGATATTAACTACCAGCGTCAATTTCTGCTATCAAGAAAATTGTCGTGGACTTTTATTTCGACCCCGCGATCCGGAATTCCGTTCACCACATCAATCCCGCGGCTACGGTCTCGTTAATAATGAATTATTATTGCGTTGCCCCCCTCATTTTCCCGTTCTTACCTCAGCGCAATGTGTTCTATCGTTTTCTGTTGTTCACGCTGACCCATATACCGTTCAGATTTCCCAAAGAAACACTCGAATTTATTTGCACAATCACTCGGCGAGCAACAATGTTACACGATTTCACTTTTCACGATGTCCTCAGAAAATTCGTCTTAATTAAATCCTAATTATATGGAATCGCTGAAAATTCGTAACATCGACTCGTGCCCTCGAATTTCACTGTTCTGCAAGACGCGTGGATTTCGAAAATGGAATTTCTGCGAGGTAATTATCCTGTCGAAGCATTATTACACGAAGGTTACGCATATTACGTATCCGTCCACCTTGTGCAACGTGTTTCATTAAGTGACAGCCGGTGGTTGCAAACGCGTGCGGATTTTTCCAGAATCCCCGTCGGAATATAGTAATTTCACGAAACGATTGAGCCACGACCAATAATTCCCTACCAATGAGCCTGCAAGGTGCAATTATCGTAGGCGTGTACTGCGAATCTGCAAAAAAAACATGGGCGTTATTTAATACCTGTTTATTAATATTCTGTATCAACAGTAAAATTTTCAGCTCGCTTTCGTGTCAGCTAATCTTTTGCAAACGATAGCAGAAATCTCTAAATTTAATAGTTTTATCATCGACGCAATCAACATTCTAAACGCTGGGGGTTTCGAGATTGTTCCATTTTAGTATGGTGATTTCATCGACACTTTTTATACAGATCCTTAATGAGGAGACCTATCGTTCGGAAATATTTCAACAATGTTAAACGGTCGATGGAAGGCATTAAGGCTTAAGAATGAACATTGTTAGATTTTAATTTCAACATCCACTTGTCTCGGTTTATTAAAGCGTGTAGAGTATTGCACAAGTAAAGTAGCTCCCCTCGTAGTAATAAACTTTATGCTTCACCGTAAAGGCGACTGACTTGTTCAGGATCGTCAGTTTGAAAATGGTGGTGATTATAAAATTGATTACTATAACTGTTACATTAAAGTGAAACTAATACTTGGTTGAAACTTTTCCATATCGTACAAACAGATACCTGGCATCTAATAAAACAATTTCAACTGCAAACGCTGTCTCAGAAACGAAAGATAATATATCAGACATGCACTGATACTTATGAACACCCTGTGCATTGTGTTCTAAGACACAATCTATTGTTATCTCGTAGCCTGCAGCACTTCGGAACTGCATCTCTCGAGGCTGGAAACGTGCAACATCGGTGGCTCGTAACAGGATGCATCATCCAGAGATGCTTCCTCAACTTGGCAGCCGACATGCACTTGAACTTCCTTTTGCAGCCGGAGAAACAAAAGTTCGTACACCTGCTGACGAGGCGTGAAAGCTGCTATAATTGCACGTACGTGTCGAATATTTTATTACCATATGAAAGCCAGTTTTTTCTTGTCGATGACAGAGTGACATGAGTCCGGACATTTTCATGCGGGTCAGGAGAACGCGTCCTTTGAATACGATAGTAGAAACGGTCGTCTACATTCCAAACAGCCACGTTACGTGCACCTAACTATGCGATTCGATATCTGTGCCACCCCAACCTTTAACTTCGCGAACGATCAGGCATGTGGTAGTATGATCTTGCACTTCTTGAGAGGCCTTCTGGGTCGAGAGGCTGAAAAACACCGTACGATGCAATCTGACATTCACTGGCAGTGTGATCGATGTTCTTTCTGATCCGTAACTTGCTACTCGGGATTTGTGATCGATACGATTTTGATCGAGGCGTGTACTGGGTGGGGCAAAATTTGTTTATCCTCGCGCCCTAGCATAATACCTCAACCTTTTCGCAAGGCGTAGTCCTCTTTCCAAAGTGTACGATGCTTTCTTTCGGTAAACTGCCAATGATAAAATAAAACTTTCTTATGCAAATTATAAGCATTTATGTATTACAAATATAAGGAAACATTGACATTGACAAGTGCCACTGACATTTCTATTCTACTTTCACCACATGAAAGTTTTGTACCAGTTATATACGCAGAAGCAAAATGACAATCAATCATCGTCAACATTAATCAAAAATTGAAATGCATCTATGAGAATGAAAACATAAATCATGTGACAATTTTAAATAAATTGATATTTACTTTTTTTCCTTAATATGAAGGCATTACAGTAAGACCTCGATAGTTGCATTCACGTTAATTGCACGGAATTCTAGTTCGTTTCATACCAGCAACTCCTACCAGGAGGTGTTCAAGGTTGTGGAATTGGTGGTGGGGATTGTGGTTTGCGTCAGGAGCTTTTGAGACCTCCCCAACAAACTCCTGCGAAGTGTAGGAGGAGATTAGGGAGAAGTAGGATATTGAAGTATGCAAGACTCGTGAGAAACTCAGAAGCGTTAATGTGTTAATAATGTAATTGACACACAGAGACCAATGTAACTAGAAGTAAACCTACATAGGCGTTGAAAAAAATAAAATGAAGAACGAAGTTCGTCCACCGGGCGGGCAGAAATTTGCAATTATGCGGTTCGCGTTTGTTGGCCAATTCGTCGTGCGTTGATGCACAGATTCAAGTCGTCGGGTGTTGCGCTAATCGTCGAAATTTGTAAACTAATCCACGCTCGCTTGGTTTTCTTCCTTTCACCGCCTTGTTCCTCTTTAGACGGACAAACTGGTGTTTCACGAAACACGACATCGGATTTTTGTCGCGGTCGCGTTCCATGCACACACGCGCTCGCGCACCGCTCAGAAAATGTCAAACGTGGTTTTGCAAAGCCCGGACTCGGCTTAGGGGTTTCCCCGCGGATCGTAATTTAGGGAAAGGAGATTTCGTATTCGCAGGCTAGCCTGGTGTCCCGTCGAGCTCAAATGAACCGGAGCAAATGAAAGTTTTACGGCGGTCATCGATGAAAAATAAGAACTAGACGGGACGCGCGTGCCTACGTACCGGTCGTTCGAGACTTATGTGGCTGGTTTTTCTGATGGAATGCGATTGAAAAACTACTGCTATTCTTTTGACGGACGATGCCGTATCTCTCTCGGTCCTGCACGATGTCCAGTTTCGCTTTTTTACCGGGTCTGCTCATGTTAATTCCCCCGATTTTTTCACTGGAGTTTCGCTGAAGGAAGGAATGGGAAATGCAGTACACGGACGTTCTCCGATGCGACCATTCTTGGTGTCATCCGCCTATCTGTTGACTGGTTCGGCAGGATTTCTTGCTGTTGATAAGCATCCTCTGCTGGTAATAGTTTGCTGAGTACAGAGGCGTTCCGTAAGAGCTGAGCGATTTCCATGTACGACGATGACTCGTGAACCATTGTTCGACTCTTTCCTATTTTTGTTATCTATGTAGGAACGAAAGTCTGAGATGAGCTTGCAGGGGTTGCACATATCAAGTGCTAGTGGACTGCAATGGACATATATTTGTATATTCAATGTTTCTGTGCCATATTCAGCAAGCAACGCTCTGCACAAATAAAACGTAACAGTTTCCCAGGAAATCGATATTTTTGCAGTTCGAAACTCGCATTGTAGAAATACGATAAAGAGTTGCATAAGCATTAGCGATCGAACTGCTCAATGAAAACCGTTTTACAGATCCAAAAAAAGTCCGGCTACGTTGATTGGGAGATATCCTTAATGAAATCACAGTGACTAGTTAGAAAAGTGGTATCCTGCTCCCGATTCACGCGAGGCTACGTGGATTTTTTGCACGGTTGCAGCAAAAGTAGGAAGAATTTGCATTCCCCGTGAAGAATGTTGAAATGTTTAGTCACGGTTTAGGAAAAAATGGAGCACGCGGTGTATCGGATAGCAAGTTCCGCATGAAAATAAGTCAACTGGGTGTAAAATTGAACGTTCCGCTCTCGGCGATGGGAAGAAAAGGAAACTGAAATCAAACTCCACGGATCTGGACACGGACCGAGGCGTGGTTTTTATTCAGCTCTGCACCACTTTCCCTTTCTTTCCCCTGAGAAATTTAGCAATAATTATGTCGCTCGAACTCCCATTACTTAAGCCTCGGCAGGCTACTCGAAGTATCGAGTGACCGCTGAAAGTGCCTGGTTGCCATGGAGTATTTCCTTTAATTGTTCTCGAAACGTGCAATTGTCGGCCATCCGAAGTGACCCCTTTGTTTTCGATCTGCAGAAGGTCAGGAAATATGGTGTAATTTTGATTATTAGTGCTATAAAAAAATAACTCATACATACATATGAAACTTTTAATAATTCCTCGGGAAGAAATTCCAATAAATCTCAATACCCCTTAAGATAACTTCGCGTTCTCATCAGCACAAACGAAACTCGGGGTAGAGAAAATTCATGTGGATTGCCGTAGCAGGATTAATTACACAGTCGATTTCTAGCAGGAACAAAACGTCGCAAAATATTACGCATCGATCGAATTTCGCTTCTAGGAACCGTTTATCAGTGGTCGAACGGAGCAGACACGTTGTTGCGTAGTGACTAGTGACATTTCCTTATTGCCCGTGGAACGTGTAGTTATCGCGTGAACAACGTTTTCAGCTGTTCAGGAACTGAGTTTCCATGAAAAGGAAATCACTGGTAACGTTCTTCGAACCCCGTCGCGTCGGGATTTACGGGTTCGAAAAATTGGAACATCGAACGGGAAAATTCTCAGTTTCCGGCGATGCTCGATTTTAACGAGCGGCTTCTCATCGGGTCTGATTAAAAGTCGATTTTATAGGGGCATCGAGTTTCGTTAGGGTCCTCGTTACCGTCTTCGTTACACGCTCATTTATTATTCCAACCTACGGATTCCATCTAGATAATCGCATTAGCATATCGGTGTAGCTCGTTACGTAACGTCGTGCGTATTTGTGCGGCAGAACCAATAAAATGTAAATAGATCAGCGGATTTTTCGTTCCATTCAGCGACTTTCACTAATATTCCATTCCCAGTATGCAAGCCGGCCGCGGACCGATACACGGATTCGAACTCAGCCGGTGCCGCCGCGCATTTCCTATTTCGTATTAAAGAGGCCACCTCGTTTTGTAACGTCGTTAGTATTGTAAAAGGAATCGGCCATCGGCATTGTATCGTATGGAACCGGGGGTTCGCTAATTAGCACGATACAGGAAGGAAATTCGACCATCATAGACCTCTAACATCGTTTTCTAATCTCTTTTAGCTCGCTACCCCCTTACAAAATTAATTTAGTCCTTGCCTCCTTTGGGTAAACCAGCTATGTACTAAATAGACTTAGTGCAAATTTCCCTTCAATAATAATTTAAGGAATGAATTTCTCACAAATTTTTAACACCTTGGTATGTAAATATATCTCGAACTTATTCTGAGCTTGCCAAAATGATGGTAATATAAACAGTAACTCTCTTAATATGTGAATGGGTTAAATCTGCACCTACATCAACAACTCGACAACTGCCGGTAAAGCACTCCATTTCCTGATTTTTTTTTATTAAACAGCAGATCGTTTTGTAACGTCGTTAGTGCAAAAGGAATCTGTCATCGGCATTGTGTTGACAAGTAACCGAGAGTCCGCTAATTAGCACGATACAGGGAGGTCCCGTTGACGTCGGTCACCATCAAATCCATGTTTCCACGCAGGAAGTCGCAGTTTGGCGAACGATTAATTGACGATAGACGCGATCTCGTAAACAACCCGCGAATGAAGGAAGAAAACCAGTACCATTCCGCGGGAACGAAAATGGAGAACCGACAGAAACGAAAGCAGACCCGACCACTTGATAAAGATATAAACGCAGGTGTAAACAACACGGACAACGCTCGAGAAAAGAAACTGAAAATGGGAATACTACTTCGGGAACCAATGGTTACATGAAAAAGAATGTTATTCACGAGTTACTGCCTCCAAAATGGCAGCACCAGAAATCTTGAAATCGTAGAAGAGTAGAAATCTTTAAAATATGTTGGTTCTCAAACGACGGAAGTAGGTTCCATTTATTGGTAACATTTATTGATTGGAACATTGAAAGAATTTAAGAAAAATGTTTTTACTGGACTCCTGCAATCGAGGAAGACAATTTTTGCCCACTTTGCCATCTGAGGTTAATTTCAATTTGCCAGTGTGATGTAAAAAATCCATATTAATTGACTTGCTTCATTCGCGAAGTCTACCTTACAAACGGAATTATACCCACACAATTATCATTTCCAAGCGCAGTGTAATCAAGAAACATCCGGTTATTTCGATTCACTTCGAACTGGCGGTCGATCGCCGGTAAAAGTACAAAACGACAAGTTTTAATCGACTGATCCGCGTTTTCGAGAGTGTCCGGAATCAATGAAATGAAGATTTCGCAACGTAGAAAGCGGGTGTGTAGACCAAAGTCCCTCCGGAAAGCGAGCGGAAGCTGGGTCTTCCACGTTAGATTAAACTTCAATCTTGCAGATATCTGCGGGCGAGGTTTAAATGAATTACAGCCAGCGGATTTTAATCGCGACTGTTTGCGCTTTCTACAGTGTGCCGTGTCTTTTCTCTTGGCTGTATCCTAAAGAAACAGTGTTCCCCATATCTATGCTTTGGCATCGTGGGCGACAATCTTAACGAAGACGTCGCGCGAACGAGGACATTTCAGTGACAATCTCCACTCCGACGTCGCCCATAAATCACCTGGCAATCTTACCTAATGTTTATCTTAGAATTTGACGTGCATACATACATTGTATCCGCGGCGGTAATGAAGCGGGTTGCGATAGGCCTGGAGTCTTAATGAGCCGGTTCTCAGCCGGTAATTAGTATTCTCGCTTTTCTCTTTGTCTCCGGCTGCGTGCCGTGCTTTTTCACCCAGCCGAAAGCCGTTCAATTAGCGGATCACGATCGTTCCTGACAATTCCGACCCTCCTGGGGAAAGTCTTCCGATTTCGGTGGATCCCGTGGTACATTGCGAACGGAAGAACACGTGGCAGTTGCCGTTCACATCGGCTTACCCGAACGGAGCCGTGCTCTGGAAAGGAAAGTGCTCGGCCCACCGTTGCGCCGCAGCACCATCTCACACGAATTTCATTCCTCTACGGACAATTTTTTTTCCACACCTCCGAGTTATCGATCCATAGTCTCGATCAATTCAAATCGCGGAGAAAGGATCAGTATTTTCTACTCACCTTGCGGGGCGGTTTCATTGTCTTATTCCGAGGGCGGGGCAATGGTTCGAATCGCTGTTTTAATTTTATGAACGGGTTCAGAAAATGAAAGAGTTCTGCTTCTGTAAAAGAAATGAAGATTGAGACATCTGAAAAGGGAAAGATGACTCGTGCATATAATATTTAATAATTATGTATCATCGGCCCTGTCGTGTTGTCAGTGTTATGAGATAGCAGTTATTATGGGAGCGACATAAACGGTACAATGAGCGCATAAATAATGATGGTCCATGTACATACAGCCTCGCTGCACTTTCCTTTCGGTTTTGGCACACGAGGAGTGGTATGGAGATGGCAATGAGATATGCATATAGAAATTAATCCTGCCACATCCCGTTAGAGATCGTGACGAGTGTTTTGGGTTGGGCGTGACACACTTGTGTCGATTATTGCAAGAAAACAAATCCGCTTCTAAGAACCAGCGCGACGTGATAGTTAGAAATGCTCTGATATGATTAAAGTTCAGGCGGTGTGAAGTTAACGGATTGATTACGAGCGAGAATTGTATGTAAACGTTATCGAAACAAATTGATAAATGTATTTGACGCTTGTTCTTACAGTAGTTGCACAGCGGTGGAATGCATATTAAAAAATTCTTTCTGTTGGATCTACTGTAGGATATATTGTCGGATCAAAAGACTTTCGAACTGCGGCACCGTTCGACTTTATTATTTAAGATTCCGGGACATTGAAGTTCTCAGAAGACGAAAACAGAATTCAGGGCTGAAGAAGCACAAGATTACGAGTCTCAACGGAACAGTATTTCATGAGGTTAAAAATTTAATGTCGCCCGAAAGTCTGGGTATTCTGCAAGCCTCTAAAATCTTAACATTTCAAATTCAATTACCGAATGATTTGGTTTGCCTTAATTTTCTACATTTCGCAGAAATCTCTGACGAAAGAACATGACAGCAATCTCGTCTACCGAGTTTACGTGTTCCATTTCCAAGTTAACCTAATTCGAACTAAATCAATCCACTTCGTGTACCTCAATTTATTATGCTGTATGCATATGCTACAATTTCCTCAATTAAATTCATTAAAGTCGAAACTTTCGTTCTGACCAAGCAGAACGGGATGCCATTAAAAACCAAAGTTAAGGGTTATTGCAGGAAACGTTGCTACAAGAAAACTTCAAAACCGCGGCTTGTCAACTTTTTCTGCTAATAATAATTTATAACCCGGTTCAAATTTCTTGTTTTACATAGTCTAAGTTGCGAGGATAATGTACGAGTGCCAGTGATGAAATTATATCTCGTTGCTACGGTTACGTTGCAATTACCTTAGACAACGATCTGTCAGCCACTTTCGAAACTATATTTCGCTTCTACGTCATATCAGAAATATGCCCCCGTACTTTGCGTGTAGCTGGTCCACCTGCGATCGCTATGGACGCCTAAATTAGGCCGGGTAATCGTAGATGATGCCCGCTAACAACACCGACAATCGAAACGTTGAAGTCGGTGCCGTTGTTCAAAGAAATGGCCCGCAGCCGTGTTTCGTTTGTCCATTGACCTCGAAACGGCTGAATTGGAACCAGTATCGTGAATACAGTGATTGTATCGTGCTTAGAAAATAATCATATATGTTTCCCCTTTCTTTCTATTATGCCTTCTTTGCCACCGAAACACTGACGCATTGTCCAATAGAAATTATCGATAGTTCGACCATTAATCAAAACATCGTCACTTTCTGTCGGCTGTGCAACCGCTAATTATATTTCAGCAACCATTTGTCATGATTAGCTAATATGAGATAGAGGGTACATGAATCCTAACGGTAAAACATTCATTAAAATAATATATTAAAATGTAAATCTTCAAGAATGAATAAAGTTAATGAACAAGCTTGTATTATTATTAATTTATCCTATTAACAAGTGTTCTCGATTCTTAATTATAAAAAAATTAATCTGGGTCAAAAATTACTCTTGACCCAAATGCTAATTTTATGGAAATCGGTTTCTAAGGATAAATATAAAATGTTTTCAGTCTATTCGAAGAATAATTAACGAATAGAATTTATAGCTTGTTTACATATTTCGAAATATACCTTCTGACCACCGTTTAACCATAAATAACAGCGGCGGCTTCGTCTAATCGGTTTTATCGATAGATATTACATCTTTACAACCAGAATTTATAACGTGTGTTAATGAAATGGGACATCTAGATAACGATGAGTCAGAACAGTACGATTAGAATGCCGTTTGACATTGGATACAATGCGTACAACCTCTATAAAAATAAAGTAGCTGAAATATTTCTTCGACATTCTTAGCAAGGACACTTTTTTCGATCGACATTCCACTGCGCCAGTCTACAAGAGATCAATGAATTTTTTTCTAAAAATATCTACGTGCGACTGTAGCAACACGTTTGCCACCAACGAAATCCAGCCAGGTTTCTACCTAAATGTTTCCATAATGCTGAGAAAACTAAAGAAATTCTAGCATTCGAATCAAGATACAGTGATTTAATTATTTTACAATATGGCGATTTAATGACTTGCAAGTTGCTTTTTAAGGCTGTTCACGGTTAGAAAACAAAAACTCGTATCGCAACAAAATCCCGGATCGGTCTACGATTTTCTGCGAACACAGATTTGTTTCGTCGAGCATTCATAACCAGCGTTTGCGCGGCAAAAAGGATCGTATTCAGTGATTTTGTCCCGGGACGCCGTATATGGCGCCTAAGAAAGTCTTCCTAATTGGTCTTAATTGATTGTGATGTTAATATAGCGGCCCGGAACGAAAAGGAATGATCTTTCGATCTGGTTTATATAAGACGTAATTGACTTGGCATTTTTCTACAAGCAAGAATCAAGTCCGATACCGTGGATCTCCTAAACCGGTTACGTTACGGTACATGTATACTCACCCCATGACAGGGACAATTTGGTCAATAGCGTTGCAAACTTCTGACCCCATTTATTCCATTCTGACGAAATAGGCATAATTGTCTTGCGCCAGTAGATTAATTGACGACAAACCGATAATCCAATTGGCGAGATCGATAACTGAATTAGTCCATTACCAACAATTTTCCAGGAATAAGGAAACAAATCATTTAAAATTAATTTAAGGCGCTTTTAAAGTTACTGTTACACTAGTTAGAAGACTGAAGACAGATTTTAGTGCGGCAAGAACTAACGAGATTTAAATATAAATTCATATTGTTATGTAACAAAGGAACGATGCGTAGCGCATGCACTGCCCATCGAGAGTGCAGCACGACGAGGATCGAGAGATCTCTGCGAACCAACCATGTAATTAAGATTTTAACCTTTTTGATGACACGAACGATATTTCCGCAGGAGTAAAATTCAATTATACACGAACGAGTGGCATAAATTGCAATCGGAAAACTATCGCGGCTACGGTATTTTAATTGTCCATAAATCGCATGGTCGGTATTGGCCATCGTTTACTCTCTAGATACGTTATCAAACGCAGCAGAATATTCGAACGATTCGAACGTTCCGGCGTTTCGGTGCATGCTCGCGATAATCATCGCGAAAAATGCAGCAGGCGCGGGGAAAATTGAAAATGGAACGTATCCAGCGATGGGAACGACACTTGTAACGTTACATTAATGGATTTCATGCACTTGGCATAGCGGGAATTGAATTTGCGAAAATAATTTTGCCTGAAGCATTTTTTGGAATATTTTAATGGATACTAGCGTTGGTGGTGCATTCGGTTGCATGAAGCATAAAATAAAAAGTATATTAACAATTTTCTGTTGATCTTGATCTGTAAAGTTGCGATTTGTAAATGAAAATATTTAGAACAGCAAATATAAATAGAGATGGTTTTGAAAAATTAATATTTGACCTACTTAGGCGTACGTGTAACCGTCGACCAAACCTTTCTCTAAATGTAACAAGCTGCAACCACACGAAACCAAGCTTTTTTGTTGATACCGATCTAGCGACCTTTCATGCGATTAATCAACTGCGGACTGTTTCAAATCTATCTGAACAGGATAGTCATTTTTTAGCAGCTCGTTCAACCGTGGTAGTTGTATCTTGATTCGGACATGAAGGAACTTTTTCATACAGCAACTGAAGTTTCAATATCGTAGAATATGTTCTAGTTACTGTATACTTGTTCACGTTCACTGAAAACATTCAATATCATTAACAGGATTACATTATTTCACATCATTCCTCGTATTAAATACAAATAACTTGAGTAATGGAAAATTGTTTTGTTCGACGATCATTTTTAACAATACCGTTTTCGAGCAAAGAGATCAAATAATATTTCCATCACCACAAAATTCATCGAACGGAGCAACGAAATAAATCCAATTCGAAATATTCCTCGATCCAGTTAATCTTTTCGGTTCAATACGAGATCATTTCTTCTCATTCAATTCACGTCGCAGTATCTTCCGGATCTCGCAGCGACCCTTTCATTTCGGTGAACCCGTTATAAATCAGGACAAAGGATAAGTAATAGGGCAAATCCAATAATGTTGGAAACGTTTCTTCAGTCAGTGTCCCGTTCTCTTGTCTCCGGTAGCCATTATTTCTCATCGTTTCACCGTCGCGGTATTTCAATTCAAAGGGACCGTTCACCGTATTCAAATGACTACACGGTGATAATAATGATCAGGGTAATTGCGTACGTGTTGAACATAATGACTTAAGGGGCCTGGCTATTCGATTTCCATGGTTTCAGAGGTTTGACGTCCTCAACCTCGCGCGTAACTGTTATTACCGGCGCACAGTGGAAATTTGACACGAAAAGCCGGGAAAAAATCGATTTCAAAATGCATTTTAAATGCATTTTAAAAAGTCGGAAATAGTTTTTCGGACTTTTCAAGGAACTTGTGGTCGTTTCCTGTTTCTCATGGTTGCAATTTTGTGTGTACTCGGAACGGCCGGCAACCATGTTCTCCGTCGTCACGGCTTTGATCCGATTTTCAAATTACCCGGTAATGAACTTTCATTCGGCGCGGGCGAATTTATCGCGAACCGATCCCATCTCTCGCGTTTCGATTTCTCCTGATGATGGTCGGTTAACAATTAATCCGCATGGAAAACTAACCAGATTTCCTTCCGGAGGCGCGTTCATCTTGCCCAGGAATGGGAACTCATCGAGGATAATAATCAAGTGGTGCGAAACACGGTGAACCGCGCCGAGCAGAATGATAGTAATGATGTCATTACCACTTTTCCTCTCACTGACAGTTAAGCGGGACCTTGCCGCGGACAACGCCCAGCTTCGCGGTTCTCTTCGCAGCGGGTTCACCTGGTAGATTGCTCCTGAGCGATCTCAGTGGCAATTTGCTACGAATTGGTAATCTAGAAGATATTCTCTGACGATTCAAGGCCAGGAGCAAGAGAAACGGATTTCCTGGCGAGATTGCTGCACGGCCGAGTGATGGAACGCCTCGATCTGTTTTATATTCCAGACCGGATTAAAGGAGCCCGAACAATTTATTCATAGAAAGTCTCAAACATTCATGCGCCTCTTTTCGACGGTGTTATTACCTATTCCGAAACGAGCGGAAGGTGACCTTGCTGGAAATATCGTGCCATTCAATCGTTCGCAACTGGGGTGGTCAGGATTGTCGACGCGGAGTCTACTCGATCCACTGTGCATTCCTAAAACAGTTAAAATTATTCATTTCATTTAAAAACCGCTTCAAAAAACATATACGAAGTAACCGACAACTGTCGATACAAATGTTTCCGTTGCCCAGGAGTGCAGTGAACGACAGTTACGCGAGAAGCGTGAAATTCGCGTGACAGCGAGCACGTTAAAAATGCCAAGGGTTTTTGCTCGCATGTCGAAGAGTTGCACAATTGGATCATTTACATGTTCAAGCGTGTATGATAATGATTTGTCTCGGCATTGTTAAGGTCTACGTTATACAACGGGTTCAGCTACAGGAGATATCCAAACAGGGTGTATCCCACAGGGTACCCTTGCTACAGGGTTGCTCTTTCCGTCGGGTTTATTTTTCCCGTAAAGCAGTAATTGCGTAATTTTACATAATCTTTTTTCATCGTTATGGTACCAAACGAAACCGCAGCCTACTCGCGGATGTCATTGGCAGCGGATGAAATACTTCTAAAGAAAGTGGATGCTCCTCGATTGGGAAGTAGAAATTATTCAATTGGACGTTGGATAACGCCGGTGTACAAGCGACGAAGCCAAGGCTCAGAAAGGATAATGGTACAGGAAACATGTTTTTCACCGTGTTGCACGTGTTCCAGTAAAAATATTACGCCTGGGACGCCGATTGTGTTCGATCGGCTGCTCAGCTGCATGGAAAGTTCTATTATGTACGATCGATAGGTTTCAGAGAATTCCGCGTGTACCGTTTCCGCGAGCAACATTGCTTCGCGCACAATAATTCCTTTCTACGCGCACAATAAAATGTAGTGCATTGTTTCCAGCCGCTAATTAACCACCTTGAATCCCAACGGGCTCGTAAGAACGTCTGTAACTGGTCAGCTCTGGTAATTAGTCGCTGTTCTTATTGTTCACCCAGGAAATAGATTTCATATGTTGCAATATTTGCATGGTGTTGTACTAATGCTTGATATGTTGCACTGATTGAGCCTTGACTCGGCATATTCAACGCAAATTCTGTTGTGCAGCTACAACTGAAGATAACAAATGTGGTAACCTGTTCCTGTACTCTCATGGGCTCATTAGAATAGCCGTGTTTCTATTGCATTGCCAATATTCCAGCTAATTATCAACCACACAAAATAACAATATTTCTTTGTAAACGCATAACAGCCGGAGTCCAATTATCAATTTTCATTTGCGATTATTTCAACTAAAATCGCGCCATTTCCGACGGAATGGCGAACGCAGGACAGCCCGCGGGCTAAGCACCATATCATTCGTCAGCTATTACTCGACTATACAATTTTCGTGATACGTTAGTCGTGTTCTCACACTGGCTGGCCATTTTCATACCAGTTTCTCAGTTCCAGATGACATCGTGCGAACAATCGCGTGATACGGGGAAAAGGGGTGTAGCCGGGAACTGTAACGGTATTTTGCAAATCGTCGTGTGTTACAATTTGTTCGCGAACGCGATGAAAAAGAGAGTTAAGGGGGGACACTAAGCGCTAATTAAAAAGGATTAACGCGTAACCGGAACGCCGTTGATTATAATGGATATACACGCACCTGTGCTGGCTGCTCGCTGTAGGCATTCTCGAGGGTAATTCAGTAGAACCTGATGCCCATCCGATTAGATACGTTTGATAGGTTCGCGAAGTGTGATCTCAAAGGGTGCAGGCCACCATAATTGACCATATCAAAAGTTCTTCCCACTGTGTTGAAAGCAAATTATAATTATAAAATTTTAGATAGCGCGCCTCCGATAGGAATTTAAATGTAAAACTATTCTATTTGCACGGGAAGGAATGAATTTATGATGATCAGATAAGCGGGAAGTCGAGATAAATACATTGAAAAAAAGGTTTGCGCGTTTTCGCCAAGTTTGGTAGAAACTTTGAAAGTGGTTACAATATTTCCACCTGTACGTACAAGCGGTCTAAGTTACATTAATGTCCGTGTTTGACTGCAATTGACACAGTTGGACCATAAATTCTGAAGTAAGTGAAATCATGCGGTATGGTGGCTTCTAAAGGAACAGGACAATTGCGAAACGGAAATTTCATTTTTAATGGCGTCGAGAACAACCGAGTTTTGAGATATCGATGTCCCGAGGAGAAATGCCTTTTGCATAAAGGACAATCGATAATAAAAATAATTTCCCCGCCGTTCACAACACAATCGCGATGGTGCTGGTACGCAATATCTCCCTCTTTATCTGGCTTTCACGATTGATCCTCGTGTTCCGTCAAAATAAGTCGTTCATTCTCCCACACGAAAAAAATGATGTAACTCGCAGCCGAGCACCATTGCAGGATGTATGGTTTTTCCCCGCCGGTGAAAAGGCCGTATGAACATCTGTCTCGAGCGACGCAATGAAATTGAGTATTCCCATGCTTTCGAAACGCCCCCGCGCGAGCCTGCATAATTGCCATTCGAAAACATAATGTTCGAGACGTTGCAGCGGGCGAAAAAACCGCAGAATCTCGGCGCGAACATGTTGCATGGCATGCATCACGATGACACTGCAAGTTTACTTGGTGTTCGATCGATGGGGTCATTACTTCTTCGCTACTTCGCCATTAATTATGATTCAACGTGTCACGTTGAACGCGTTTTTCTTCAGTCCATACGCGGCTGTGAACATGTATGTAATTTGCAAATCTCACTTCAATCTACATCAGACGATTCCAAAAATTCGTGTCTGAATTTGAAATGAAACATACGTGGTTATGTTTTACAATAAGTTATATTAAATAATTAATTTTCTACAAGTTTAACGTTTCACAAGCAGGTAGACTCTTTTTCCTGAAACGCGGAAGTCTAACAACGAAACGATCAAGTTAAATTTTTAACAATTTATCTGCTGCGTGTTTAAGACCAAAACGCGATAATTAAGTAAATTAAAAACCAACTACGGGCAGCGCGAGATCGTTCGGTTCGCCTAGCGTCGGTCTCGTAAAATCAGAGACGAATTGCAGCACGTGGTCGTTATCTGTGAATGCATCGTTGTAAAGGATGCTCGCAAGACCGATCATGAAACCATTCTGAGTGATTATGCGTACGGGAAGTCGGTATAATCACGAATAATTTGCAATTAGTACAAGCCCACCGAGAGGAAGACTCGCGAGGATGCCTAAATCGGATTTCGTTGCCTGAGAATTCCGAACTATTAAATACACAATCTTAACTACCTAAAAGTGTACTATGATTTTGGGAATTATTTTCAAAGATAATTAATAATAAAAGAAAATATTTGAGATATTAAAAAAATCCAAGTACTGTATGTAGAATATTAGGTTAAAATTTTATTAAATCGGCCGGTTTCTTTTCACGATAAAGCGATCTACCCCTTTTAGATCTGTTGAACGACGAAACTATCTGAATTCTTGCGCATTGTTCGCCGCGGGTGACCTGTATCTGTCATCCTATAGAACAACGTGGGACCACAAACAATGTTACGTCTGATCAGAGATCGTTCGACCAGACGGCCAGATAATTTACTGCGAATTCTAATCGAGCTCCATTTATGTGCAAAATATCGTGAGACTCCGTGGTTTCGTGAGAGTGCAGTCTTTTAATATGGGACTCGTCCATACTGTATTCCGTCTAGTCTTTCGACATTTTTATATAATGCGACCAGACGTTGCGACAGGCGTTTCGCGATCGTGTCTCAACGGTATTAAGAAATAATATTTAGGATTTATCGCAAATTAGATTCATTGTTTAATTTCCAGAGAAACTACTGCTTTTAATTTACAATTACTAGATTACGGTAATAGCCGCGTGTCTAGAGCACGCGATTTCGTCTTGCCGCTGATTTGCACGGAATTGAGCAGGATTAATGTTATACTCTCATGAAAACAGAAATCAATTTATAGTTACAAATTTATTTAATCTTAAATTTAGCTTTAACAGATTCCATCGAACTAAAAGCCCATTTGTTACGTTTGACTCGGTGGTAGACTATAGAGCTGTATAAAAGTGTGTACATATTTGATACCAAACTCAACGAAAAGAAAGATATCATTTATTTTTTAACGTATCATTCGGGTAAGATTAACTCGTGAAATTTCATAGAATATGAATAAATGTCAATGAAAAAAAATGTCAATTATTTGCAGAGCATACTGTAGCATATACAAACGCAACCAGCTCATTTTGCCAATTTATCGCCAGCTCAGTGTCTCCCTGACCACCGTCGAAAGCAGCCGTAGCTTTCAAAGTGGACGGAGTGGTCGACATTGATGAAGTGTTTCATAATAAGTTCGAATTTTCGCGGCTTAAAAAATCCTTCCGCCGAGTGCATGATTTAGCGTTTCTCTAGGTGTACGTGTGTCAACTCTTCGCAAGAATTAACGCACACCGTGGCCTGGCACCTCTCGACTAGTAAACGGCAGCGAATATTTATTGCCATGGTACATTGAAGCCACTGACGCGGAACGTTTGCGTGATCGGCACTTTTTCCTGGGCGCGACAGTGTAAGAAAATTTATTAACTGATAATGGCGAGCGCAACAATCCGTTTCGTCGGCGTTTTGCATCCACTGTTTCCTTGAAGCAACGCAAAACAAACTGAAAAATGTACTCCGATTCTCTCGAACCGTTTCTACGTTTCTAATAATATAAGGGAGGCCGCAGGAAACATAAACGCTGTTACGCATAGAGTTTATGAACGGCTTCTATTGCGTTTCGGTAATTAAGACCTTTACGATGGTACCTACTCGATGCTCGTATCGCGATCAACGCGTGCTCGCGGTTCGGTATTCGCGAACCTCGGAAAATAAATAATGTGCTCTAAGTGAAACGAAATTTATGGTGTCTATCCCGCAGAATGGGGAACAAGTTTGATGGATGCTAAAGTCCGGATCGTATTCCATAATAAGATGCGGTGCGCTTAAATCATTCGACAGAGAATGTTAGACACTCAGTTTTCGTTAACGGAATAACTGGATTGGTAACAGATAGCGACTATGATGTAATGTGACAGCTGCGAAATAGAAAAAGGTCCGTTATGTGCAATACTTTATGTGCGGAGGGTATTAAAGTATGAATCAATGTGATCACGACTGTCCGTACATGAAGTTAGCACACCTAGCTGAAGTAACTTGATTCACGTTTTCTAGATTGCGAGTGGTTTTTAATTCTATTTTGACAATGTAAAAATTTCTCTCTTTTGTATTTCTTAAATGTGAGTATTTCTTTCAAAAACAAGTTCTCTGAATGATTTATCTGAAAACAATAGTAGTATATTAATTAAGTATTCTAATTGAATAGATTCCTCTTATTATCAAGTTACATAATTTTGCAACCTGCAGATTGAATAAAACTTCACTTTGCTCACCACTGGTGCAATTAAATATAAGTCAAAGTCTAACAGCGTTAAATTTCAATTAATTCTGTGCTCGATCCGCTTTTTATAATGTTACTGATCTACAGTGGTAGAGGTTGCTACTGTTTGTTTATAATTAGTCGATTGCTACCTTGCGCATTTGAAACTTATAGCAGCAAGATCATAATTTCTCGTCGTCGACGTAGAAACCGCCTTAACGACAGCATTTGCATCAACCTAATAGAAATCAGTTGCTCTTAATGTGCTCACTACACTCAATTAAGTTACTGAACTCCGCCACTTGCCGATCTTTCTCAGGACAACTACAAAACGGACCATCGATTGGGTGCTCCCGACCTCGTACACGCGACGTCTTTCCAAACAAAAATTCCTCTGCTGCAGCTAGCAGAAAAAATCGTGCTCGAAGTGCATTCCCTCACGAAATAATTAGCTGGATCACGAGCAGCGAAAATGTGAAATTAAACGGTTCATTAGACGACTTCTCGATATCCAGCTTTCGTAATGTCTCGAGGTGCTGTGAAACTGGTTGGAAAATGTGATTTAAAATTTATAGAATTGCAAGATCGAGCCGGATGTCGGCTGGTGGAGTGCAATTTACAAGTGAATTGCGACAGGTCGAAAACTCATCACATAATCTAACCGATACTAAATCACGTACTTACGTATAATTTATTGCAACCATTTATTGGCCATATATGTAAATGCACCGGTTTGCTAAAAATTCTCAATCGGTCGCAATAAGGTGATTTAATTCATGAAGTCTTGAAACGTGACTGTGAATATTCATTACAGTGTTTATTGGGTATAGGAAAGGGTGCAATCATTATAAAAATAATGACCTGCAACTATGTTCGTTTCCGTGCAAAAGGAACGTGTCCAACGAGACGAGTTAGAGGGAGGACAAGATAAAAAATTTACAAAAACCGGGGGGTTTCGTTTGACGGTGTCCTGTTTGACGAGGGCCGTTTTATAAATCGTCTAGTTTTCCTGAAAAAAGTAAACAGCTCGTGAAGATCGGTGGCGTGTGGTAGCCGAGAGGTATGGCGATCGGCTGGCAAAAGTGAGCGTTCTATCTTTGGCGTGGTTGGTCACTGTATATGGCAGCGGGTGCCAGCTGGCATACGCAGATAAGCGTGTCTAATAATTGTGGAAATATCGTTCGGGCCCCGAGCCGCATTCTCAGAGCCAAATGAATATAAATCGAAACGAGTTTTGCGTAAACATTTTACGAGACCCGTGCGCTCGCTGTGGGTATAAAATCGTGGAAAAGTTGGTCCCGGCCCGTTTCGAGGTACCATTCGGCTGTGCTTCCGTTACATATCGCGTCCCTATTGCGTGATACAGTGAAAACCGAACGATATTTTGCATGTCGGAACCGTGTTAGTTCGTGCGGGACGAAAACTCCGTGGGGTTGTTAAAAATCGATTACCCGACGGCGAATGTTTCCGTGGTGTTTAAATCGTAAAAGGAAAATTTCACTCGTGTGCCTCGAGATCCCCGGCAAGGTTAATGTTCTCAAATAAAGCATAGCGATGACGTGCGCAACCTTAGACCTCCCTTGAATCAGACGATTATATCGATAACATCAAGTCTTCCGCTGGTCGGTTGCCTCAATATTAAGAATGCATTAAAGAATTTCAAAATGGATTATCAGACCGTAAAATTCTTCTATGAAAACGAGAATGCAGCAGAAATCGCTCTGTCTACCATTGATGCATTATACGCCGCTTAAAAATAGCTGATCTCATAGGAAAATCACTAGACTGTGAATTTTATGCGTCCGTGCAGTACTAGACCCCTCAAAACATGATAAGGTATTAACTTCGATCAATGTTTAGAGTTTCTTTCTATCGTTAACGCACTAAAAATGTTCGCGAGGGAATTAGACTCCTACTTACAGCTTTTGAATCGTTTAACGACCGTGTCGTTAAATCAATAAACAAATTGAGCAATCTATGCATTTTTTAATTTACTATTCTAAGCAGAAAGTGGAGCTCGATTTACGTTCACCAGATTTTCATCTATAGATTTGCGAAGTGGTAGAAAATTGCTGACTTAGATGCACCTAAGTACAGTCGGGCAACACCTGCCTCATGCGAGAGAGAGAGAGGGAGCCGTAATTCAGTTGACACGAAAATAAAGCAATCATCAACTTGACTGCACATCAATCTTCTACGCAACGTACAATTTCAATTGAAATATTCTACGATCAGTTTTAAGCGACAGCGCGTGTAAAGTATGCTTACACGTGGAAATACTAAGAGCACTGCGTATAACGCGAAAGAACCCGTAACGAACTTTCAATATTTTATTGGTTTCCGAATAACAATTTTGCTTAACGTGCTGCACACACCCATTACAATTATAAAGCTAATAAAAATGGATTAACTGCATTGAAATTAAGGTAAAAGTCGATCGTCAGTGCAAACGACCCACTATAAAATATTTGTTGCGCTGGCAAATGACGTTATTTCGTTCTTTTGTGAAAGTAAGAGAAAAGTACCTTGGTATAAGCACTTGTTTTTATTAAATACTGTTCCTGTTATCACTTTTGTCCTGAAGCTGTTGCACAAAATCCGCGGTCTAACGATGCAGCATATCGCAGGCGATTTCGTTGAGCGTTCGGCGCATTGATGCCCTTCGAATCGCGATTAAGCAGCTACGCATTGTTCGATTAGGTTCAGCAGTGTGTCGTAACGAGACCGGTGGCTACGTCACGAGTTCTCTAGGTGCCACACCCACCCCAGGCCAGGCGTGGTACGGGAGACACTTCAATGCCAAGAATGCGGCGTAAAAGTGGTTCCGTTTCGTTCCGATCGAGCCGGAGCGGAGCGAAGCCGCTCGACACGCACGCGACTCGCGCGCTGACCACTCCGCCCGTTTTCCCCGTTTCGCGATCGCTCGGATATATGTACACGCTGGCAGTAAAGGTTAGATAATATCCGCGATCGTGTGTGCACCGCGTCATTTCGTTCGCTGCCCTTTCCTCGATCCTTCACGTGAGAATTAAATGCCCGCCCGATAGAACCGACCAAGACCGTTTTATGAAGTATAGCGGCAAACGAGACCAAGGGTCATTGCAATTTCTGCTATAAACGGATGCCGGGCTTTCATAACGATCAGGCTAATCAAGTACACGTTAAAGAGGCTAACCATACCTCTGCTATTCGTTTTTATGAAGAGTTTCGCTTTAAGAGAAAAATCATTCACAAATAATATCAAATAAGATTGCACGAAGAATTTGGTCGAAGAAGATTTGTCGACTGTCATCCTATAAAAGGAACATTCTTGTCTTTACCTAGAGTACACGATTATTTTAATAAAATGATCATTCTTGTGTTTACCGATAGCACGCGAATGCTACACTGAAACCGATCGGCATCAAAATACGAAGCTGCTAACGACCCGGAAGAGGCCGGAACGACATCGCTCATCTTCTCATTAGGAGTTAACGAGCGTCGCGCACTGGCTTCGCCATAAAAGAGGTTCTCCGTGGGACAGACATAGAAACCATTTACGGCGCGGTTTAATTGAATCGCGCCGGCACAGACAAGAGACAACTCGATAATAGCGCCGGACGAGCGGATAGAGGATTCCCTTGAGCGCCAAGTTCACGGCGTGTCTCTCTCTCTCTCTCGTTCTCTCTCTTTCCAGTGGCCTAGGTTAATAAAAGTTGCATCATCGTCCAGGGAGCAGTTGCCGGGACGGCCGCGGATCGTTCCGTTGAGAGCCGGTTACATCACTGAAGATCGTTGCACCTTGGTATGCTCGTCCTCGATCGGGCAAGATCACGGATCGTCCTCGAAAGGAGAAATCAGCCTCCACTCTTCTGCCTCGCGGCTCGTTCAATATTTCCCCTGAGTCATCCGCAACGTACAACCGTCGTAATGCTTACGACAGACAGACGTCCGGCCAGACGGAAGAAATCGTTTTCCGATTAGTCAGAGTCGAGCCTCGATCCGTCGGAAATCGCCGTGAACATGGTACACGGGAAACGGATGTCGGCTCGAGGCCTCAGACGATCGAGCAGACTGGGGAAACGGGGAATGAATGGATCGAGGCATTGCGAGACGTCCTGTTTCACTAGGGTGGATCTGTGAGCACAGTTTTTCGCGTAAACCTGTGCAAAAGTTACCAACAGCTTGCGAATTTTACGCATTTTACGTGTAAACGTATACATGAATTTTAATTTGTTTGATTAATTTCATTCCGTCATGCCGCTGGAGCTACAATGCTTGCGATGAATTTTCAGCACGTTTGAGTGATTTTTATTCCGGTGCGGAATCTGTGATCAGGATATGTAGTTCGCGTTTGGAAAGCCGAGATTTAATCAGTTCGTACGGTTATAAAGTTTAATAAACTCGCGAAGGCACTGCGTAAATCAGATAATTGCGGGGCGTACACTTTTGTTGTGAATTGCGTACCGTTTACGTGATAAGTTGCGGTTGCGAGGAAAGTCTTCATTGTGGCCAGTCAGAAATTGATTTACACTCGAGGAAGAAGATTCGCGTTGCACGTGTTTAATTATTGAGCTATGTTCCGTGGCATTTAGAACAGAAAATATTACTCGGAGCCTTTTCACATTGGTTGAAAAATAAAACGGTAATTACGTTTATAAAAAAAGTAATGACGAAGTATAAAACGAGCATTGTACCTGGTAATCGGCCATTTGTCAACAGGACTATAAAAACAGGACAATGTGAAAAGGATATAGTCTTAGAGTTGCAAGTACTATATTTATGTTACATCATTTCTCATAGACAAAATCTGTGTATAATCTCTTTATCTAACAGTGTAATCGGTAGGCAGTTACGTATGTAGCGTAGATATAACTGCCAGAATCCGGTTAGAGCCGCTGAAATCACCTAAAGCTGAATGGCATCATGAAAAACTGATTGGGAGAACTGCTAAAACCGGTCGGAGCCTGCTAAAAACCGTCTGAAACTCTTTGGTATATACTAAAACCAAATGAGGTCTATTAAAACAATCTGTACTCAAACTTCCTGAACTCAGTCAATGCCTGTTCAACCGATGTACCAATTACACTGAGTCTGTTGTTAGCTTATTAAAAAAAACCAAAGCAGAAAAACGGATCGAATGTTGAGTCTATTCATGGACCTCGTCATTTTACATTAATTTCTCGTGAACGTTATATTGCAACGAGATATTAACACAGTTTTGTTGGAATTTCGTTGACTCAAAAGGGAAGAACGTTCGAAAAAACGGAGCCGTTGCTACGGAGTTCGCCGAAAAACGTGCATTTTATGCCGGTGCAGCGTAACGAACGGAGCCCGTGGAAACGCGGTCGCGGGATCGAATTAGAACGGAGGAAGAAAATAGTAGGTCTCCGTTAACTGTCGAAGAACGGGTTATGAAATTTCCAACGATCAATGGCACCGACCTGGTTCGCGTCACGCGGACGACAGAATGCGATCCTGCAACAGGCTGCATCATTGCACAGTAGGCCGCGAATGCTCGCGTTTTTAATGAGCCCCCACTTTCCGCATCTCAGCATGACACCTCGATAGTACAGTGGCTGCTGGTGACTCGGGTTAACCGAGATTTCTGAGACGATTAACTGCGATTTTATTACGGCTCCAATAATTTGATCGCTCACTGTATATGTCACAACATATACATTTATATTTATGTAGCCTTCACAATGACTCCCGTGTAGCAATAGATACGTATTCCAGTGCGGTGCGAAGCAGAAACGGCGCAGAGGAAATTAAAATTTTACACGCAATTACAAATGGTTCGCTTACTCAATTAGCGGGGCAGGAAGCAACCACTGTCACCGTCGGATCATCTGAAATACACAGTCCTTTTTGTAACCCGTGCGAAATCATTTAGCATCAGTTGTTGAGACGCAACGATCAACTCGCGGCTGCGCGAAATCACAATAGAATGAGCCGCGTTTCGCGATAAAGGTGTGAATTACCCTGATAAAATGGATTCCCACAGTTAATGCGATTCCAATTAAGTGGACCCGGGGTTGCAATCGGCCGGGAAGACAGGTAGTCCCTGTTGTTCCGCTTTAATTATTCATCGACGCGTGGGATGCATCGCGAATGACGCAAGGGGAGAAACCAACGATCATTTCTGTATACATAATCGAGTTTTCCTGGCCGGGCAGCACAACATCCGTTTTGCCTTTTGGCCTTTTTCTCTTGAGTCGAGCGAAATCACGGGGTCCTTGGGATTGGCCGATTGCGTAAACCGAAATTTCGTGCGCGAATCATCAAACCTAATGGCGGAATGTTACGCATCGAATAGTGAAAGTTAATGGCGTCGTGTCGATAACGCATGTATGTATGTACGCTTGCTAAGTACGGTCGTTAATGATCTGCAACGAGTGTAACACAATTCGCCTATTACGCAATTGTTTACAAGCTCGATATAACAGGCCGTGCCAGATTTACGGGGATTATCGTCTAGAATCAATGCGATACAAAGGTGTCGTGTCATTGTAAATCATTTTGGCGGGAGCAAACGTAACGCTAGCTTCTGAGCCACTCATTTATTAGTCACTCATCGCTGAATCGAATAATTAAATCATCCTATATGGAAGAATTGCTCGTGAGAAGCTACGATTACGTTTTTATTATTTGTTGTTAGATCGAAGATTTGTCTATTTCTTATGATTCTTGGTTAATGAGGATATTGTGCTTAAGAAGGAAGGGAAAATGTACAGTATGTACTACGCATCCAGCTTTGTCGACAGTCAAAATATTTATCACGAAGTACAGCTAGTAAAGTATTAACTAGGAGAAAAAGGCTTCGGTCATCGAACGTTTCAAGAGCACATAATTAACTTGTCGTCAACATTAAACCTATGGTTTGCACAAGCTCGGAGTATTGCAGACAAGAGGTAATAGTTAGAATAATTGTGACCGTAAGGAATTCTATGCAAAATAAATGGCATTCCTCGAATCTATTACTAACTCTGCGGCAGGCACCTAATAGACAACCCTGATTTCTACAATTTTATCACCCATTGCTCGCGCGAAGGCATCGTAAAGTGGTACTTCTCTGTTGCCCGAAACGTGTCGCAACTTCGCGACTGTTTATATTGTTGTCTACCTCGTTGCGATTTCGTGCAAAACATTTTCTTCCGAACAAATAATGAGCATTCTGTAACATTTTACGTTCAGCTGATTTCAAGGAGAAAATCTCTCTTTGGATTCCCTTTCAAGATCCGTAAATCATCTCAGATTGCGACATTTTGATTCTTCCCATTACCATATTGGACCTCTTATTGCGGTTCGAGATGGATATGAAAGGACTCGAATATGTATAGTTATTCATTATGCTGCGACGTCCTAAGCTGGGATTTCTCGACTTCACCGCAGACTGATCTCAGAAAATTCAAATGCAGATTGAAACTTTCGGTTTGGAGTAAAATGAGGCTGGACAGACCACAGTGCATTTCCACAGCGCTTTTGTAAAAGTAAAATGGTTATTGCGCCATCTTGTTCTTGAGATTATCAATGCAAATTGATGCAGAGAAGAAATGTAAAGAACACGTACAGCTTTGCGTACTTAAAGAAGATCTTACGCATCTACGATCCGAGAGAATACCTGGCCGTTGGCATAAACGAGGTAGTAACAGGCCAAGTGTGTAATCGGAGGGGATCGCGTTGATAAGTAGGCAGATTGCGGAACTAGTTGAACGGAAGGTATCAAAATCATCTAACAACTGTTCATAATCTTGGTAAATAGTGTCCATCTATCCTCCGGTTGAAGAAACACGGACACCACGACACGTCCTTGGAATGAAACAGTAGCTAACGCGCGTATAAACTCGTTGATATGTCACGATAGAGAAACGCACAAAGAGCTCGTTGTGCCAAGAAACGCACGCACTAGAATTACGGGGAAAGCGGACGGTGATCGTCGGACCGTGATGTCGGCTCTACTACCTTAATACGCCATAAAAATAAATTGAACACGTTAAGACAGCAGACGAAAAATTTGCGATCGACCGGTCTTATAACTCTAGACGAACGAGCCGGCCCGACAGGTATCGGCCCTCGAGAGTAAATTGCACTTCTATGAAACAGCGCAAGAAACCTTTATTACGCTCCCGTACGATACGGTACCGACGACGACGCGTGGAACGGCTCTTGTTCGTAGCCGATGCCGATAATGGCGGACAACTGGTTCACGCCGAAAGCATTTTCACCTTGTTAACTCCGTTAATGCTCTTCGACGGCAGCCGCTAATATTTTTCCTGTTCGTCCGCCGTTTTTCTGGGAGTTGCATTCACTGCCGAGACAAAAGGCCGGAACGTGGAAATTTCCGCGACAAATCAATGTAATTTTACGGTCTGAGTGTCGGGAGGTTTAAACATTTATATTTGGAGAAATTAATTGGGCCATTATCTACCGGCGATTGTTTAAGAGGATTTTTAATAGATCCTGGTTGCAAGCCAGCACAACATGAGATCGCCCGTCAGTGCGGGCGACCGGAGGACAGCATGTCGAGTATGCTAACTAGACTGTAGGGAAAAGAGAAAATACTTAAAGAAACAATAGTAAACAACAGTAGACATTGTTGGGTGCTCCAAAGTAATGATATAATGTAGTTCCTGTGACATCTGTTTATTATTACGAGTAGGTTCCATCGTCTAAGACTATAATTTATTCGTCTGTGTACCGGAACAGTTTGCTCTTCCGTCCTAGCAGACACGCCAATAATTGTTTTCCCCTCAGGAGAAAATTCGTTCTCGCGTGCGAGACGCGAATGAAGAAATTCCTTGAATATTCAACGGGTATGTATAACGTTTAACAAAACGTTCGAAGATTAAGATCTGCGGAATATAATGGTACGTTGAAATAAAAAACCGCGTCCTGATGGACGCGGCATCTTCCTGGCGTTCCGCACTGCGGCCGAATCATCGCATCGGCGATTTTGCGCACATTAAAGGAGAAAATGCATATGGTGGACCGATACGATAATCTGTTACTTTCTCGAAAGCGAAATCGGATATAAAAGGATAAGCATGGAAATTCGCGTGCGGCCGCGTGCTCTTGGGAATTGTTGTGAATTACGTCCAGGCGGCGACTGCATTGGTAATTGCATGCCGCACGAAATCGCTTAGCATTGGCGTAACAACTCCACCTGTTGCAAGCTTGCTCTGTTTGTTCTATCGTTTCGTCACCACGGCAACGTAATCTTTCATTATTCGGCGAAAGCAGATTCCTAAATTCATATCGCGCTACGATCACGCGGATCGCGTGCACGCCAGTTTTATTCTGGTTTCTTCTTTTTTATATAAACACGGAAAACTACGGGCCGATTAACGCGCGTTTAGACGAGTGGATAAACGAAATTCAAAAATGCACCAGGATGTTCTTCGGCCTAGTATGGCAACGTTTCATCCGTCCGGATAGTAATTATCTGTCGATCAAAATGTTAACGAGTGCGCGAAAACTCGTTAGTTTCGCGTTGTTACTTCTGCTACGTAGTAGGAAAATGTGGAAAATTGTGGAAAGTTTGAACATAAATGGCTGCGTTCAATGTGCAAGTTTCTAGCAACATGTAGCTAAAAGATTGAGCAATTAAAAATAGACGTGAAAAGTTCAATTCACTTGTCGTTGACGTAGAATAAAGTAGTCTTTTGTAATAAATGATCGTGCTGTTCCATTTTTCATCGAGGAAACAAAATGATGCCGACTTTGATCACCCCGAGAGACACTTTTTTCGGAGAGAGCTACAGTAAAGTAATTCATGCGACAGAATCACGCCGCGTAAGAAAAGTAACGACGTGCTCAGACGACACTTTAATACCGTCGAGCAATCCGAACACAATGGCATGTTTCGTACGCGGAATCTGTTCGGCGGAAAAAAAACTGTGTCGACTGGTTTTTAAACTTGTGTACACGCGCAACAGCCGCCACACCGGTGTCACCGCATTGTCCAAACCTGCAGCACACATATATTGGACCTGGTGTCGTTCCATCAATTCCAGTGATTCAGCAGGTGATACTCGAGCTTCATTCGTTTTCTCACACCGTAATCTATACTCGCCTGTACGCCGCGGAAGTGGTTTCTCCTATATGCAAATCATATTCCGCGCGAAGATCCCGAACCGTTACCTGCAAAATGCGAAATGCAACAATACAATTCATTCTCGAAATTGACTTACAACTGCGTTATTAAGTACTGCCACCTTATACTTTCTACATTGGATGAAGTTTTTTTAAAATGGTGCTCCTCTCAAACATATTCTATGTAGAAAGCAATATTGAATTTAAAAAATGTCTACGTGCCTGAAAACTGTTTTCTGTTAATCTAGCGTTATGATATTACACATCGAGCGAATTATAGTTCCTTTTACAGAATTATTAGCCGAGAGAAGTGGCCATAAAAAATCGGTTTAATTGGTCAGAGCTTCTCACTTGAATATCATTTAAAATTCCGAAGAAGGCGGAGCCGGCGCGTCGAAAATGGTAACAGCCAGCCGGTTTGATTTGTCTCATTCGCTTAATCGAAAATTTCCACCGCGTTCCGCCTTTTAACTATCAGCGGGACGCAACGGGGACGATTTACGAGCATCATTATCTCGTTGAAAACTCGAATGGTGTAACAATGGCTACGTTCCACAATAATTGGACAGAATACGAGATTCGAATGCGATACCTATATGGAAGGCTAGCGAGGGAGGGGTAACAGGTTCCTCATTACCCGTGTCAAAGCTCTTGTTGCTCCTGGGTCCGTACAATGAACAATGACATCATTGTTCTAAGCAAATATTTCGCGGATAAAAGTGCTGATGAAGATGTACGGCTGATTAGATCGGGCTCGCTACATCCTCCCGCTGAAAACGAATTTTAGGATCCCCAAACATAATTTTTTAGATTCCATCTAAATCTAAATCTATCTAGATGGAATCTAAAAAATTGTGCATAGATAAACAAGTCAATCCATGTAGAGAAGTACGCAGTATGTAGAGTACAGTAAAACCTCGCTTGATGCACGCAATCCTCGTTCGTTGTATGCTACCGACCCCCACCGCTAGTTGTTTGAAGTTCTGGGATCCGTAGTGGGGGTTACGTACGCAAGAGAAACATTGGAGTGAGAAAGTGGAGAAGCAGTTCACGTGATTGGTTACCTTTTTCGTTGCTCAACCTCGATTTCTGCACGCATTTTCGGTCCCGTGTCGTGCAACGAGCGATTTGCTAATCAGCAGAGTCGCAAATAGTCGCCGTAATCGATCGAAATGAAGAAAATAAACCTTTGATTTCGATGAGAAATGATTTTTTTCGTTTGTGGTAGCCAAGCACCCTTCGAGTGATCCGAGCCGCCCGGCGCCGATTGCGGCGAGCAAATTGCGTACTGCAACGAAAGACAAGTAGCAAGGATCCGATTATTGTGAATCGGTGAAGATTTATCCGCGCTGGTCGCCGATTCCCACAACAAGAAGAAAACCCCGGCAATTATCGAGCGGGGCGCAACATAGTAATAAATACGTTTACTTTCCCGCTACGTGCTATCTGATTTACCCGTTCGCTTATGCAACCGTTCGGCGCAGGGCCGTATCGAAGCCTTATTTCCTTAACCCGGTATCACGGCATATGGTAAATAGACACGACCAAGCAACAGTACTCCGTGGGCACGCAACACGCAGAACATTACCGCGTGACATGTGAATACGATCGCCGCACAGTGGTGCCATTCCTCAACGAGCCAACCAAAATGCAACTTTCAAAGTATGCAACAAGTGTGCAATTCAAATTGCAATTTTGCAAAAATGTCTTTTACACATCATCTAGTATTTTAGTTCCTTAAGAAACGCTGAACTCGTTTCGTAAAGAGTGTCCGCTTGAAATAATGAACAGACTGCAGTTTTATGCGCTTACGACGAGTGGGAGGAAAGCAGTAAATCCTTACAAATACGTAAAAATGCTGTTATATAATTTTCAACCAATTATATCTCCTAAGAAAGGGAATGGACTTCTGTTTGACTGCAGTCTGTTGCAACCGAGAAAATCTTTATTTTGCATAAAGATCCGCAGTCGGCGCATAATGAAGGGCGATATAGCACGGCGCGGAGTTCTGCCTGTTACATCAGTCGTTCGCGGATTTTGCGTAATAAGCTTGTGTTCGAGTGTGTGCTCCATTGAAACGACTAATCGAACCGCGCGATGTGATCAGCCTGCTCACGTATTAAGTCATCGTAAAGCACCGGCCTCGGCGCACGTTCCCGTTCCATTCATGTTAGCTGATTCCTCGGGAGCAGCGAAAGAAACAAGCTTAGCGTCCCCGTTGTCGATCAACTCGATATACCCATACCCGCGGATATGGTAATGAGGCGTTGTCAGATAGCGCCATTAATTTCTGGAAAAAGCTGCCTCGATATTACCATCGCTAGCCAGTTGAGAAACGTTCACGTTTGAATACTCTTTGATCTATCGTTCGCACGTACTCGCGTGTCGCCCCGGCATTTCTGCGATTCGACGTTTCGAAACTGGGTTAACGTGCCTGAGCCTCTTATTCTCCTTGTTGCAATTTTCCGATTACAATGCGCCGATTTTACGCCCTGCAGTCACGCCTTGTTGAACCTCGCTGTAAGCGCGCCGCTATCCCCACCGCCTGAAGAACTGTGTTCAGTGTGGGCGGAGCCCAGGAAAAGGGGCGGGCGGAACGGAACGTTGGCCAATAGACGGTTGTAAAATTTGTCGATCTATGTTGGAGGTGTAAAGTTTTACCCAGATATCGTTGTACAATACCAGAAGGAGAGGATAGATATTTATGAAATTTTTTATTTTTTTTTCGTCGATGAGACTGAAGTGCAACGAAGTTTGTGATTATTATTACTATTTATTATTATAGACGGGCAGAAGCCCTTTTTACATATGTATTTACAAAGAAAAGAAAAAAAAAACAAAGGACAAAGGAAAAAAAATAATACCAGTACAATCGATAGGTATTATCATATAATCCTACGTATTGCATTTTAAAATTTTGCAAAGATTCAATGAAAAAATCAATACTGTTATAAATAGTGCATAATTTTGCAATAATGCGAACAATCAATATGATTATTAATTAAATTAAAAATAAAGCTCCGGTCGGATATTATTCTTCGAGCAGATAATGGTTCTAGGTTCTAGGTATTATAATAAATTTTGTCAAGTACTCAAGCTCCCCTCCAAAGCTGTTAGCAACAGTCCAATCACGAACAGCACCAATCTCCCCGCAATTTATTTTGATATATAATATGTTGGCGAGTCACGACACCGGCTCAATTGCAGAAAGGGAAGGAAGAGTGTCATTAAACAAATCAAACGGAAGCTTCATATTTTTGTCACACTGTCCTATTTCAAGGTGAAATTACCGACGGGATTCCCTAATTTATTTCGAGATACGCATTGGATATGGACGGGGCGTCTCATCTGACTCGTTCCACACGCCCGCTGAAATACTAGACGCCGACTGTTGGCAATGAGCCAGATGCAACATAGAAGCAAATGATTCAATTTTAGAGAGGAACCCACACATCATGCTACCCCGGAAGCGGCGTTGGACAGCCTTATAGATAATTTGCAACGAGTCTTACTTACGACCAGAATTCTATGAAATGTGTACCTCAGCTTTAAAGATTGATTTTAGGAATTTTTTAAAAGCATGCTTAGATTTATTACAAAAATGATTCTGTATCTCGTGTTTGATCCAGTAATGTTTTGCTGTACGTTTGAAATATTTTTTAATTTCTCGTGGATTCGACCATCATTGAAACACCCTGTACACTGGAAACTCCAACACACCAAAAAACTCCGCACGAAGGATAACATCATAAAGCTCGGAGCACAATGGGGCCTGGTATTGTCCGTGGATTTTTCCAATTAACTCGGCCCCTAATTGCACAATTAATTAGACGTTTCTTGTTTGAGGGAAGAACTTACGGGTTTGGAATTTCGCCGGGAAATCCAGTCGGCTCTTGTCCTCGGAGTAATGCTTCCCTTGCGCGCCGTGCCGCGCGTATCGGTTACCGACGCTTTGGCTCGTACATCAATTAACTGGTTGTTACTCAGTACTTGTTATACGATCTATACTGTCTATAGTTGCCTTCCTGGACACCTGATGGCAACATGGAATCACTGTACTTACACGGGTAGCCGGCAGTTGCAGCAGCACGGAACAATTCGCAAGAATTCTCGTCGGTTTAAGGCGGCTTTACACTTATTCACTATGGCTGTGGATTCTTCGCAATGAATATTCAATTCACTGGTTCCTAAAATGAAAAAAACATTTTCGAACGTTGTAGGTGCAAATGTATACAGTGGATCTAAGATGTAAATCCGGGATGTAGTTCCGGGATGTAGATCCAAAGAGAAAAGCCTAAATTCGTCTTTAGGCGAAGTTTCGCTCTCCCTGCATTTTAAATTTCGCTCTCTTTCGAGCGAGCGAAAGAAATTGCGGGCTGCTTTCACCTGAGCCTACCCCGCGAACCACGGCCCAGGTTAATTATCCTTGGACGGTCCTAATGATCCGTTCGCGGCTGAGATCTATCGGTGTGATCCGATCCAGGATTCTGACAGCCGCTGCTAGCCGGTTACCCACCGCTCCGTGTATCTCAGAAATCGAGGGAGTGGCACGCACCGACGCTGACTGATTCCTGATGAAGCACGATTTCCATTGGACGATTGGCGATCGTGTTATCGATAACATTAACGGAGCAGTCCGCGCGAAGAAGTAAATGTTTTAATGGAGCAGCCGCCAGAGAACAGCTAAATAACACTCAGCACACAACTCTGCCATTAGTTATAATGAACGGGCAGATGATTAGAAATAGGTCTCACCGGGAGAGACTGAAGGAGGTTAGATTTAATCTGTACATGACATCGTACTAATTTCTTTTCTCTCTGCAATGATCTGTATTAACACAATTCCTCACGAGTGTTGGAGAATTATTCGATTGAAATCAGTCTGGTGATTTCATTTTTTCAAAGATGTTTCTGCGTCACGCAGTTTCAAAGAGGTTCTTACATCACGTAGCGAGTAGGAAAGTAAAGATACTTTTTCTTTTCGAAAGTTTTATAAATTCGAAAGTTTCTATCGTTATTGAAAATTTTTTACGTGAGTGAACTCACCATGGATTTCTGACTTATTAAAACTTGATTTTGTCATTGACTGTGTTCTGTACATATAGTACACACAAAGAAATGAATTTGATCAGTCATTTTTTACTTTTATATTTTTATTAACTGGAAAAGTGGGAATGAAAATTTCCTGAATGCATCATTGTCTCTTTGACAGACCGAATTTTTTAATTGTAATCCCATTTATATCACAACATTCCACGAATGTTAAACTTTTAATTAAATGCAATCTGCTTGGAGGCTTCAAAGAATCCACGGAGCACTTCAAAGGCTTCTTTAACTCCAACCAGAGACGATCCCTTAGAGGAGTGCCCTCAAAAAGATTTAAATGACTCTCAAAATCCTTTCGGGGACTATTACTGGATCCCCGAGGGCCCTCCGGAGACTTTCACTCAGAAGATATTAAAGGTCCTCATAGAGCGTCTTTGAGTTTTTTCAGTGGTTCTCAATAGGGCAGGGAACTTTGGGAAGCGTTCGGAGAATCACTGAGATTCTTCTAGAAACGCTTAAGGCAGTTAAAGATCGTACAGAAGTGTTCTTAAAGTTCCAAAGAGCTTTAGAACTTTCGCAGGATACTCTCGTAAGCCAATTACGTATAAAGAAGTTCTATCAGTTTTAAAGCTGCGGACTAATAATCTTAAACTTCACCTTCTATACGTATATCCTTGATTCGAAACAGCTGCTGCTAATTGTAATTCTGTAAAAGTTTCGTATGTAAAAATATTTTTATAATTACAGTAATTGTGAAAGCAAAACTGGGGCCATTTCGACTAATTCAGTACTTCTGGTATGAAAAGAACTAGTTATCTGTATAGATACTCTGTGAAGTGAATTTCCAAATTTTCTTACCTAACAATACCTTCGGTCGTTCGCAGCGTGATGATTTCGCCTCACCGTATTCTGCGATGCACCCGCTATAGTGGCGCATTACACAATTTATGTTACGTGTATAAAACTGCCGTAAATTTTTTGCAGTAACATGCGCATCAAAGGAGCAAGTCCACGGCGAAATGTAATATCAAACGTAATAGTTTCGCTGTTATACAAGTTCTCCATTAAATTCCATTTTGCATCGAGCAAACACCTGTCTTCGCGTGTTTATAACATAATTGACGAATAATTTGCAGCTAAGTAACACATAAACTATTTTTTGCTCCTCCAAGTCGGAGATAACGAACGCAATTTGTATCGCAGACCGATTTGATTATACATATATGCAAATCGGTTCCTGGATCGCGGTATTTAATTGGTTGTGGTCTCTTAAATCATTCAAACTGAGGGTAGTCACAACACAAGCCATTATAATATCGTATTAATATCTCTCTCTCTCCTGCGGAAGATCCATTTCGCCGGTAGATCCATCGGATGACGATCTAATTAACGAGATAACTCTCTCGACGCGATTTCACGCGTCAGTTCATTTAATCGGGTCCAATCAAGAGAAAATAATCATATTTGTCAGACGGCTGCGCGACAAGCACCGGTGAAATTTACATAAATTCATACATGAGAGGAACGTTGAACGCTACAAGCTGATTCCACGATTCTTTTTTATCGATCGGCCGATTTCGCGGGAGCTATTTGATAAATTAACCAATAAAGAAAGCATGCAACCACCGAATTGAATAACAGTGTTTGGAAAGCTAAACATTTTCAACAATGCGAACACAAATAACAAGTATACGCGTGCCCGTGGTAATGATCCTGCGATCAATCCACGCCACGATCGAGAAATCTCTTGATGAAGATTTTGAAGCTAGGCAGATTAATGGTGGGTTCACCGTTTTTCCTAGTTGTACAGTTTTTTATTTTGCATTGATATTCCTTATTTTCTTAATGAGTAATTAACACGAAGATATTTGATCTTATCTTTACAGGATAATGCCCTAAAAATAGCAATAACACAACCACTTAAGCTCTGCTTTGTAACAGCAGCGAGATGAATAGAAATTGATAAATCGTCTATCGCGTAAAGTTTCTAGCACTTTTAACGAGCGGATTGTTTAATTTCCTCCGCGCTATAACCAATTAGTTGTTTAACGAAGAGACTCGGAGAGCCAGCGCGGATCATTTGCATTCGAGATTAGAAAGCTGAAACTTTAAAACAGAATGATGTATCGGTAACTATGCACCTAGTTAAACTTGCTGACGTATTCATTGCTTGCATGGTGGAAAACGTTAAGCACAAATTGTGCTGATAATTGCAGAGTCGCATCGCGGGCAAACCTTGATTAACGAACACTGAGATATTAAGACACAAGCCCGGCGTCAAAGAGTACAACAAAATCGTCTCTAATTGTAAGTATCGGCAGCCGCACGAAGGAAAGCAAAAGCGTATACATACAGAGCCTTGAAAGCGAACGGCCGTCGAAGTATAACGTATTCCCGAGTTCCGTAGATCGATGTGCCGATAAAATCGTTTTCGTTTATTCGTCGGCGTCCCGCGACGCCATAAATTGCGATCCCGTGCGCCACTCTCGCGTCGTATCGATTTGCAAATAGACGAAACACGGGAAAATCGGCTGGATCAAGGTTTCACTAAGCTCCGACAACCTGCGTAGTCATAAGTAATATCGTGAAAGGATAAACGCTACCTAACTAATGGAGTAACAGGTTACTTCCTTCGTCGGTCAGGATAATTTTTCGTTCTTCGGGGTTTAATAAACGATCCTGGCGTCTTTACGATCGTTTCCACCGTCTCCATCTTAAGCGCAATTCGCTTGGTATCGATAAAGTAACCGGCAATCAGAACGTGAAGCTGCTATTTTACAACTGGATAATTTATTCAATTCTCTACCGGTTAGTAGTAATTCTACCTGCAAACGTATGCTAATCCACGATCCAGGTAGGTCAAAGTTCAGACACTCAAGATCATTTTCAATGTCACGACTTTCAGAATTTCCTCCGAAGTGTTCTGAAGCATCTTTTCAACGAAACTTACGATTCTTTGGGAACTTTGAAATTTATCATCTTCTGAAATGTATAACACATACAAATTTATATAGTCAATATTAGATCCAACAGTATATAATTATAATTCAGGATATCGATTTAATTCAATGCATTTCATTTAGTCTGACAAGAATCTGTATTATATGTAAGCTGCTTACTGGAAATATGCTGGTGTCTCATTAGAGATAATTTGTCAGTAATAGTACCTATTTATGGTAGCTAGTTTTATTGGTAATAAACATAAGTTTCACCCATATTTTATACGTTCAGATTCACTGGTCTTCGAGTGAATAAAGGTACAATATTTCCTCTCTATAACCTCGCTTTGTAAGTGTTTTTATGATCGTCATATCCAGCATACTACGGAGCTGTCAGATCCTAGAAGATATTCATATCCTTCAGCTTTTATAATTTAAGAATATAGTGTTGTGATTATTTTGAGTTAACTATTTCTATTCTATTCTATTCTTAGGAATATTTTCGCAGTAAATATATCATTAGAAGCACTTGTGAATGCAGTCACGAGATAAATCACGAGACACATAAATGTTGTAACTTTTTACTTTATCGCAGTTATTAATATAAGTACTACCGGTTGGTGAACATAATAAAATTGTTATCACAGAAAATAAAGTCACACCTGTTTAGCCCCCTTCGTAAACCAGTCTTCAAATAAGCGAGTTCGCACAGCGGACTAGATGTTACGTTCGTGCCGTGTAATAATTATTACGTTTATATCAGGCAAAAACGAACTTACCCGGTACAATAGAGTAAAACAGATTAACGTCTAATGAAGAGATAGTAGATCTTATCACGCGATAGTTTCTCGACGAAATCCCGTGGAAAGAACAAGGTGAACTGTTTTGCAAAGATCGTTGAACCACTCGACACGAAAGTAGCAGCATTCGGACCTTTCAGTGGATCGCGATTCGTTAGGCAAATCGTGTCGCGGAAAACGATATCGCGAATTCTAATCGGCGAGAGCTAATCGGGGCGGGGCGGCGACGACTAAATGCAGCCTATAGGGACACGTTTTAAGGAACGGGTGTCAGTCTAGAATTGTGAAACTATACCGGTAGTTGCTGCGAGCACGTTGTATTGGCTGCGAAACGACCCGAGCAATTTTTTCTACGGGAATGTTACCGTCGCGTGCAAGTGTAGTCAGCCAATGCGAAAAACAGGAAGCTCAATCGGGATTGGCAAAAACTGACATTCCTGTCATTGTCAATTTCCTGCTGCCCTAATACAAAATGGTAAACCGCGTTTCGTAATATCCGCTGAACTGAGTTGCAACCGTAAAGTTAACAACAACCGTGCACCGGCCATGCGACAATTCATCAGACTCGCGAGAAGGGTGAAAGTTATGAACAATTAAGGTGCTTTTTCCTCGACACGATCGCATAAGCCAATTATTAATTTGATCGAATTGGGCAGGTTCCAAATTATTAAACCGAGCTTACATGCTTACAAAATTGCTAGTGTGTAGAAATTGATCGAACCGTGCGCCGCAAAAATTAATTCTAATTATAAAACCGAACATCTTGTACAATTGCTGTTTTGTCAATCAATAACTAATCGTTCAAGTGAACAATTTCTGTTGATAATTTTCACGAATTTCTTGTCCACGTTTCGTGCGTATGATTTTTCTGGCAACGAATTATTGTTATATGCATTAGACTTGGTAAAGTAGTTTTTTGTCGGACGTGCAAAAATCGAGACGCGTAACGTGCCGGTAACGGAACTATTATAGAAATTATCGTGGATCGAGAGTCCGTTGTATCTCCACCTGTGATCTATGGTTAGCCGGCTGGATCCTCCCTCCGGAACGATTCGGCGATTCACGGCCTCTTTCTCTTTTTCGAGGGAACCTCCTTTCCCCTACTTCTCTGTACAGCTTTCAAGGTGCCGAATTAGAAAGGAAATTCGCGTATTAACCGACTTACGTGAAAGTGCAGGCAGACAGGGCGGTGTAGCCTTGTTCGCACGATTCCGTCAAGGAATCACACGAATGATCAGCGCGGAGTTACTTTCGAGCCGATGACTCGTCAATCGTGACGTATCGCGGGTAATGGATAGCTACAGTGACTTCTAAAAAGTACTGACACAGTTAAGTGCATGATAAGTATCTTCGATTTCTGAAAAATTGCCGATATTAATCCTGACCCTGATGCTTCAATCTTCGAATACGTGGTAGAGTCAGTCACGAAAAAATTTTACAACGTTTTTTAGAGACGTTTCAATTTCAACCTTTTTCAACAAAGAAACGTGTTCAGTTTCCTATTAATTTCTGGAATTTAAGAAATTTTCTGTGCCAATACTTTTTATAGTTACTATACTTCTTGAACCGCGGATAGATCGAGTGTCCTTCGCTGGAAACGGCACTCACCTAATGATGGTGGATAGGTAAAGGCACAACCCTTTCATACCTGCTTTTGCACGAACGACTGCTATAACTATAAGTTGCAGACTTCTAGCAGATTTATTGAATTCACGCGAGTACAGTGGTTTATTAACTCTGAAAACACTGAACACCGGAATTTACTATGAGGTGAGGTATTAGTTACGATTGATCAGGAAAATTTTAGTCATTCATAAATGTTATTTGTAACCAAGATCATTTAGAGAGTAATATTAACTCCTACGTCGCAACTGTTAGAATTTAGGTTATAATAATGTTGATCTCCGGTGAAAAGCAGAAATACGATGTTCGCGTCACGGATTAAATTTGGTCTGGTGGGTTCAAGGAGGCAGAGGTCTGACTCGATCGTGAATCACGGGTTGAGAGCGATCTATCGATCCGTTGTACCGACGCCGACGCCTGTAGCATGCTCCGTTCATCGAACACGGTGAAAGGAGTTGCGCGGGTTTTCAGGTTTTTAACGCCCTCGCCGCGGACCTGGTATGCGCGAGTAACATTCGAAACGAAGGTTTGTCACGCGGCTCGCTATTCAACGCTCGCTGAAAATACCCTCTCGAAATCGAGAAACCACTCTCGCCTCTCGCGAGGTCGTTACTCTTGGCACAGGTATTATCACACTGTGGATCTGTATGCATTTATGGCAGTCGCGTCTTTGGAACACTAGCGGAAACGTTTCGGATTTTTCCATTTACTAAACATTTCAAGGTATTTTTGTGGAACGTTGTTGCAGAGATTTATGTATAGTAAATATCGGTGAGGAATGCAATCTCAGTTTTATAAAGCAATTTAGACTGGGAAATCTCAGCGCTTCAATTTGTTGTAGATATCGGCAAGGAATGCAGTTGTGTCATTTTTATAAAGCGATTTCGACTACGCAATTGCTTAAATGTTTTCGAGTCGTTAACCATTGGTATACAGTGCAGTTGTGTCATTTTTATAAAGCGATTTGTACAACGCAATTGCTTAAATGTTTTCGAGTCGTTAAACATTGGTACACAGAATTGTTTGATTATTAGAGTGAATTATTCTGGTATTTGTAAGGTAGTCTATAAAAACGGAAATTTACAGAAAAATCGATAATTTTTATATTTCAAATGTTAAATTCTGAATGTAATGCCTGTACGTACAGCCCGTGTCGATTCATCTACGATTTTATCCCACCAATTGTTTCAGTTAATAGCCATGAAATTCGCTGGAATAATCCGGCGTACCGTAAGCGATTCTTAATCGAGCCGAAGTATTCCATTCGGATCGATCGATCCGATTGCTGGGCGAGATTCGGCCGCAGCGATTGACTTCGTTCGATGTTCGGTAATTCCGCGGCGACCGAGGAATGGAGAGAAGAGAAACGGACGATCGTGTTCGACGTTACCGTTCCATTCGCCTTTCTACGTAATCGTCGATTTCGTTTCCTCTCTGTCTGATATTTTCCCATTCCGTTCCTCCAACTTGCTTCTTTACTCTTTCCCAAGAAAAATAGCGATAACGTATAAGCAATTTTTTGAAAAGTTCGTAGAAATATACAATCAGTTAAAAAGTCGATACACATCTTAATGTTGAACCGTTTGGAGTTAAGATAGATATTATTTATTATTCGTTCTTGAATAAAGCGTTTACACAGACGGTTACTTTTACTTTTGCGAACGGCGAACGTTTGTCGTTGCAAACTAATTGTCGCGTCATGCATCGACCTTATAAAATCTATGTGCATAACATTGGCGCATTTGTGTGCGGCTTCGATCTTATCCTATAGGATGTTGTCGATCAGCGTAGAAAAAGATAGATCGTGCTGGGGTTTCATAACCCTGAAAGTATGCGAGCCTTTGATTCTTTATCTAAATATCGTTCGAATTGCGGTACATATCAATGATTTCAGCGTAGTTAGTTAATCGAAACATTTTGTGCTAAAGTTGAACCAAGAAATAAGTCGTTAGTATTCGAGCAAAAATTGACTATCCTAGGATTAGATAATCCTTATCTTGGATTTGCAAATAAATTGTAATAATTGTGAACGATTTGGGTTACCATAATGGAACTGACCAATACTCGAAAGCAACATAGAAAGCCTAGTCGTCTTTAATTCCTTCTAAAAGTAACAAAACCGTAGATACTGGAGAAGATACGAGTCTCGATGTGCTAAAAAATAAATAAATTTATCGAATATACGCACCGGAAGCTCAGAAATGAGTCGATTCGAGCCATCGCGCGAAACTTCAATTAAATAACCGTTTGCATTCCGATTCCGATAGAGAAATTAAAGCCTATGCAATTGCCGGACAGCATTACAATCTTATCGTGTCAAACAAAACAATTGAAGCGATCATTACAAGCCGGAAAAACCGGTGAACGAGAACCTGATACGCGAAGCTGATCATTCAGACACTTCCTTTATCGTCGTTTGCATAAATAGAGTAACGAATCACGCAATAATAACCGCGGGATTATTTCCCGCAAAACAATTACTGACAAGTAAATCAAAAATTATAGACGGTCGTTCAGTTAGCGTGGTATCTACGGACCGGGAAAGTTTATCGTAGCTTGGCTTTTTCCTTTTAATCATAATGATAATGCTCGCCGCGATCCGGATCTTAATGACAGTACTTTGTATCCAATTAATCACCGTTCGACATCGGATCGATCTTTTATAGCCGGGTTAGCGTGCAGCTTGCAGCAACGGTGGAAAAAGGGTTGCCAGATAAAATGTAATCAGTGTACCTGCGATTGAAGGTTGTTACACCGACTGCGCCGATCTCGCGGCTCCGAGTCCGCGTTCAAAACAAATTCGATCCGTGAGAGAAATGCGATCAAGGCCGCTGCATGCGACGGAATGCAGCCAAGTTTATAGTAAGCACATCTATTATCGATACATTGTGTAATTCGATAACTACCTGCTCCGCGAACACGATGCAACTTTATGCAAATACAACGGCCGTGAGTATGATGTCACGAAACCGTATGTTACACGAGTGTTTACCATCGGCTGCATTCCTACCGGTGCTCTCGTTTCCCTCGATCGACGATAGATGCATCGGGGCTCCTGTACAGTTGCACGAATCGATTCGTTCACGTGCGAACGTGGACAGAGAATTCGGTCTCGTACGATTTACATGTAAACCCTTTCAAATTTATTTTGCACACCTGTACAGATTTTATTTTGTATATGTCGGAGTTTAAAAATCGCGCTACACAGGTGAACGCTTGAAAACACAGACCTCAATCGTTCGTTGAAAGCACTTGTCCAGATCCAATTAACAATCGAGGAAGTAGTAGCCTCTGATTGAACATCAACATCCCCGATCCCACATTGATCACGCAACGTTTAGACACCGGGACTTTCTCGTCGCGAGACTTGCTTCGTTAGCAAAGTGTAACGCGTTGAAGATTGCGAGCAATTGTAGCAAATCGTTCGTTCTAGCCTTCACCCACTTTCTCCTTCATAGAGCGAGCTTAAGTCAACAATCGGCCGTGGATGTGTCGAACGAACGAATTCTAGAGGCGGGCAAAACCGCCGCTAACCGTACACCTATAGCGGTTAATAACACGATGCCTTCGCAACGGTATCTATCCCGCGTACGTTCCTCGTATCCCGGTTACTTCAATGGAGATATAATGGACCGTAACGTATCATTTCGAACGACACTGCGGGGAACAGCAATTTTTCAAGAATTAATCGCTTTATACATCAGTCATGAGAATGGACTTTTTAAAACGCGAATTGCTGTCGAAGTGGAGAAATTCAATTTAACAAGCATCGTACTGCCATGGTTTACCGAGTATGTGGACGAAATGGATAGATACACGAAGAGGAAATGCTTGCTCGGAAGTGTTGGATTATGGGTTTATGAGATTACGAGTAATATGAGTACTCAATGCAGATTAACCGTTGCAGACTTACCGAGAGAGCTTAAGGTCAATAGTCGATTATCGATTAAATCAGACTTTCCCAACTAACGTGCCACATATGTGATTTGGAATCGATACTCTAATTTATAACAACTGTAGTTTCGTAGTCGCGAGCCCCTAGTCTATTGTAATATGGTGCACCTGACTGCGAAAAATCTGGATTTTAATACAGACCCAAAAACATGTCAATATTTATGCTAATATTTTTTAGGAATGTATGATAATTGTAGCCGAGCTAAAATTATGCAGCAGAGGATGAATAAAAGCAGATCGTTTTGAAAATATATAAAGTGCAAAAAAATCATCTACGATGGAGTTATTCTAGATCGAAAGAAATATTTAATATTGAAGTTAAGTTGGTGTACACCATAGCGAGATTCGAAATTTACACAGCGTCGAGTCGCTACCTAAAAAGGGCTCGCATAACACGGTCCAATAAATTACCCGAATCGTTACGAGCGTATTTAAATTCTTAATGGATAGTGAAAGTGTGCCGATCCACTGAACGTTCCCAATGAAGCAAAATGATCTTTGGATCGTTAACCGAATGATAAATGAACATTTATTGCGACTCGGTCGATGTACGTATGCTCTGCTCCGAGCAGAGATATGATTAAATTTAATCCAAATGTTCTTATATCATTTCCGAATGATTATGCTTCCATTCAGCGGCTGTAAATCTCTTAATCAACGTAAAACGTAATTAAAATCTACAGATATCAGAGCCACGCATAAGCGACGTAGTTATATTTGATATTAGAAACCTTGCTTACTTTATGTTCTCCGCCTTCAGTTTCGTGGCGCATAAATACCGGACCACTATTTCGCGTGATAATAGGCGTGTGATTGAAACCGGTATATGTCATTTTATTGGGAAAAATTCGAGCACATAGATTACGATTCGTATTAAATGAAACCTCGCGAAAGTGAACACGGTTGAATTTGGCATTCTCGTTTCCCAACTCAATCGGCTCGTTCATCCAAGTCACGTCACTTAAACCGGACGTTATCATTTAGCTCACTCAGCTTAATCAGGAAACTTTTAGTCGGACCTGCGAAACTCGAATTCTCTCAGTAACAGTGACCTACCTCTGAGAGACGTATAATGAACTTCTAGTTAATTCGACCGTAAACAGTTGCCTGGACCAGTTAGGTAATCAATAGAGAAAGTTCGGCTGGATTACGCATCTATAATTAATTGAACGTTTAAAGCTGCCTAAGTAGTTCGGTAATCGATTCACCGCGGAATAAATAAGCCTTCGTAACGACACTATCTCGACAGCTGCGAAAAACGACATTTACTTCTTCCGGAAACCTAAGCTCGTTCGTTGACGCTTCTAATGGTGTACTGTTCACCCATACAGTATTTGAGCACTAAATTTCCAATTCTGATATTTAAATTGAAAACATATGTAGCCAACAGGACAACAGCATGAATAATTTAGTCGAATAACTGTTGGGACTCTGGACGCATCCCTAAATAGCGCAAAATGGAGTCGCCTGAAGCGGAAACGGCGAACACTCGCCACAGGTCTTGAACAGGCCGTGTTCAGAACATGTAATTATCGCGCGGCGGATGCTCGCGATGATCTATCGAATTGCACGATCTCGAGTGAAAGAATGTTTATCTGCGGCAGACGAGCTCTAGCCGTCTGAGAATCTCGGTTATCTGATAGATAGATCGGACTCCTGATAACGACCGAGATTTCTATACTCTTCTTTTTCTTCGTCCTCTTCGTCTTCTTCTCCGGACTCGTTAGTAATTAAGATTTTTACCGGAACTGTTGCGCCCGCTTCCCATAAACGCAACATTATTCCGCCAAAGACTTTCTCGCATGTTCCACTGGAATCCCGACTGTTTAATGCGTCCAAAGATATATCAAAGAAGTTAATGTAGCGTGGTGAACGTATCGTGCAAATCCGATTACACGTACAAACAAGAAAACCAACGTGTCCGATTACGCGGAACAATTGTCTCGCTTTCCCCGAATAGTGTCAGGGATTAATTAAATTTCTGACGAACGCGCAGTGTTCAGAGGTTTCCAAATATTTATAATCGAAACGAGTGCAGCACGGCCTTGCGGAGTTATCTACGTAATCTTAATAACAACTGGTTAAAGTAATATTCCCAGTTTGTGTTAATCTTGCCACGCCTAAAACGGAAGAATAACAGTTCTCCGAAATTTCTGTATTTCCGATGCGTTTGCGGAGTAAATCATTTCGGAGAAAGCGATCTCGAGGCTAGTTTGTTTTGATTATAGTCATGCTGGATAATCATCGACCACGAGAACAGAGAGGAATGTAAATCTTCGACAGAAGAGCAACTTTTTTACCACTTTCAGCGTTAAATCCTTGCGCAATAGGAAAAAGATATAATCGGTCTCGAATTTCACCTGTTCAGGTCGAAACACGAATATTCTGATTTAAGTCTGCAATCAATCTTGGGTTCATTTGTTATCAAGCTACAATTAAGAGTCTATTCATTAAGTAAAATTCATTGTCCGTTTCGAAAATAATTAAGATTCATGAATAACGTAGGCGAGGCGTATGGGCCTTAATTAAGGGCCATTGATCTCAGACATTAACGAAACAAAGATCAGTTCTTGGATAAACTATTTCCGAACGTTGCAATATGATTTTAAAATAAATGCGTCAAACGGAAAACTGCAGAACGATAGTATATGCAACTACATCTGAGGATCGTGTGGGGGTGAAGTAAAAAAATGTCAACATCGATTAAAAATTAATTAGAGTCGACACCGATGATATATCGAGGACAATTATCCCTGCACCAGGTAATGCGAAGGCACGCTCCTTCCGGCGGCCGCGTGCTAGCTTTTAATTAAACAGCGCCGACGGAAAACGGTTTAATTCGTTACGACTTTCCCGGACGATAAACGCGGCGTATAATGGAAATCTAATTGAAATGTGGCTCTATCACATCCTCGAACATGCCGTTTAACCGTCGCCGTAATATTCCCGGACGGACAGCTGCTATGCAAATTCCTGCGACCCTGGAGAAATGTTTGAAAGGCTCTTTTGGTCCAAAACCTTGAAAAATCAATTTTCTGCACTTTCTAGTTGTACAATCTACTTAAAATTCTCAGAGAAACTTCCATAAATATTGCAAGAGTTTCAAGAAATATTTCTATTTTTTATTATACCAAATGAAAAAAGCCTGAGAAATCAAAATTCGAAATTCAAAATTTTGTCAGCTTGTTAAACAATGAGATATTTTACTTCTTTCAGTCCATTCGATAGCTGTGTTCACAGTGGATTAAAGTGCCACTTCAATTTTTAATTTCAGACTAATAGAATCGTATCAGTTAATTAAACACTTTTTTTATAAACTCGATAACGCTCAGCCGAGCTCGAGGCACTGGGAGAAGGGTGGGAATGAATTTCGGAGACATTTGACCACTGATTACTAGGGGCGAGGAGCTCACGAGGGTTGAACATTCTACCTAACGTTTCGCATTCCGGGCGGGACACTTTTGCCGCTCGGTTTTCGCAGCTTATCTCGATCTCGGGCGAAAATATTAATGAAGTCCACGTTCTCCTGCAATTAATGTCACTGGCCCGCCGCTGTTTCAGCCGCGTGTTCTACAATGTAGATTTTAACCGGTGTCTACGATCGGCCGAGCTTGACCAGTGAAAGGCGCGCGAGCGTTTCTTTCGTTGAAAATATCACGGATCGCATACACGATATCGAAATTATCCGATAAACGGGTTCACCGACAGGAACGACCGTAAACCAGGGGAGTTGATGCGGGTATCATTGCCGGCCGCAAACGGTAAGCGGCGATTTTCGTGCGAAAATCCGCCGGGATAGTTCCTGTTACACTAATGCAATTTGCACTTGTCGACTATTTTACGGCCGATCATTTACAAATCGCCGTATTCCGTTTCATACTTGGTGAAATTAATACCGTCGCTGATCAGCTTTCCTTCCATTTCCTTTTTGTTGCTGGCAAACTATCATTTAAAAATATCTTCGAGAATTGAATTAATATCGAGTTCATTTTAAAAACTGAGTTTTCAACACTTCAGCTCATTCAGCAACTATGTCATCGCAGACACGAATTTCTATATTCTCGATGAATTACTGTTAATCCAATTAATATAATTAATTTTTATATCTAGATGAAAAATAGAAGTATAAACTAATGAACAGAGTTTACCGCCAAGCCTAATCAACTATCACGCGTAACTGGCTGAAATTCACACTCCAATCCTTTCAAACTGAAATTGATTAGCAGACCAGAACGAACGCTGAAAAGCACTTGTCAATGTGATTTACATGTGCCGTACCAGCACGCTAACGTTAAACACTAGTACATATTTTATGAAACAGTGGAAATATATACCTAAAGATGTTGTCTGTGAAAAGAATAATTCCTCAATGAACATAAAAGGTTCTTAAAAATGAAGAAAAGTGATACGTGAATTTTCCACATACATTCCCGAGTATATTTACCCGTTTTCGGTTTTGTGCCAGTTGCGAAGCCCACGGCACGCATATTCGAGGTAAGTCGTCCATGGTGGGACGGCCATTTATTTTCAAGGCAGTGGCATGAAATGTTTGAATCCAATTTGCTCGCTCCAGATCGTGGTTTATTCCGTAGAGGATGGAGTATGCGTCGAGGATCATAGAAAACCAGATACGGTTTACAGGACAAACCAGATTCAAGACGGACCACCACCGACACGTTTCTGTGGTCCGCGCACCGCGCGTGTCCGTTTCGAAATTTCTTCGTTCTCGGTTCGGTATGATAATTCAACTGGAAAGGTAGCTTGACGTCGGCTAAACCAAGAGAGTCCGTAGAGCATAGAGCGAACGTTATTGGGCCTAACCATGTTCACCGGGAGTTGATTACCTGGCAATCGTGGGAGTCGCCGGGATAATCGCATCTCTGGACATTTCAGGTGCCCGATTTGGTATGACTCCTGACGGTCCAATTCCGTTCGCCTCGATGATTGCTCCCTTCAATCTCCGACAGGAAATTCCGAGAAGCTCTCTGTCTAGACCTCCAGAAAGTGTCGCACGTCGCGTCGACCGACTCCTGAAAACCGATTCGAACCGTGAGTATATTTCTAGAACGAACTCGCCGAAACTTCGTTTCGAGAAACGAGTCCGGGAACGTTTATAAAATTGTTCGTTTCTGTCACGGAACCGAAAATATTGGCTATAATGTAGCAGCGCGAAGATGTGCGCGCCTGCTTCAGTTTGGCACGCCTATTTATTGAGAAATTTGGCCGCTGTATCGAACCCGTAGAACATTAACTTTACGATAAAATCATCTGATGACAGACCGCGCGGAAATTCGGCAGCGTGCGCTGCTTCTATTTTCTGATAACAGATAAATTCGCGCTCGTTTGTGCTGCTCGAACAGCGCCCAAGGCGACGAAATCGAGCAGATTAATAATAGCTCCCCTAAGCATAAAAATCAAAATCCATTTAGTGCAGAAGTTTCGATGACGATGCAGTTAAGACGGAAAGATGGAGAAATCGATTAGCGAACCTATAATTTCGAATATACATACGTATCTTCTTTCTGTACTCTGCGGTGTTACAATCGAAAAGGCGATCAGCATAAGAGTCGAACCGCGGAATGCATAAGCGAACCCGAACAACGGAACACAGATTGACGTGAACACGAGCGGGAATTTATCAAATTAGCATACAGGTGCACTTTTCGTAAGAGTGAACGGAAAATTAAGCTTGCGCTTGTAGACACGACGTAAATGACTGGCTGCCAAGAATGTTGACATTCGTTAACCTCAGCTAGCGCCCAGAGAACATATTCTTAATTATTATTTATCGGTCTGTTTATTATTTTCAACTTCCATGTAAATGGTCCATTAACGGTTTACGATCCGTTAAAGCCGCGATTAATCTGCCCGGGAGAGGTCGGAGTTGCGAAAACCGTGCAAAATTATCTTCAGTAAATACCTGCAGCAAACATTTCGTATGCAAAAGAGAGAACAATTTTATGTAAACACGAAGATATGTTCAAATCAATAAGCAGTAATTAAAAAAAAAATAAAGTCCCGATGTTTTCAAGTCTAGAAAGAAATTAAATTGATCACAGAAACTGTGCATTTGCAGACTCCCTTCCTTTCCACTGCCCCGTGAACATTCCTCGCAGCTTGCATGGGCGTGCACTTGATTGCAGTCGGCCAGGGGCCCGATCGATACTGCAAACAGCCGAAAGCCGTATGCTTTGCTCGGACTTTCTCGGTTTTCACCGAGCCATAGCAATTGCCAGGGTTAAAGGATAGAACACTTCGTTTAGCGAACGACACTCGGTGTCGCACGCGGCTTCGATTCAATCAATTAAACATTTCATTTCGTGTTGTGGCAGTCTTTTTATTGAACTTCAGTTTTATCTTCTGGAGCACAGTTTTGTTTTCAACGACACGTTCAACCGATCGGAAACACACGCCATCTGACCAAGGAGTGCACTTAGTTGATAAAAATCGACCGATATAGATCGCACGTCCATCTTCCCGAAGACAAATCTGAAGAACGCTCGTCTGATGTGTTGCTGAGCTTAATTGTTGCCAATGTCCACCCGGATAATCCCACTGCTTAGTCGTCACCGCCAGTCATCACTTCCATGAACTCTGGAACAGACATTAAAGCTTGTTCAGAAAATCGTCTTACTAAAAGCAATTAATTCTTTACTGATCTACAAATGATTCTTGAATACCAGTCTCGAAGACATAACAGATTAAAAAATTATTTTGTTAATATACTGCACGGAGAAATAATTGATTATGAATAGACAACACCAGGTGGCGATATTCGCCTCGAGGTGCCACGTAGATAGCCGGAAGCAAACGGCGATGATGTTTGGACTCGGAGCCCGGACACGACACGCGTTAATTAATTAAGAAACTGATAGATTCTTGGCTAGCGAAGCCGCGGGTTCCCTATAATTTTCAGCGTGCGATACTTGCCGCAATCTGGCGTTAGTTGTTATTGGCATACGGTCGCCTGGTCGCCACGGTAATTAATTTGATCCACGTGTCATGAAAATTCTAGGTTACAACTCACCGTCGAAGTCGAGGGTTCCGGAGCCGTCGGCGTCAATTTCCTCGATCATCATGTCGAGCTCCGCCGGCGTCAGTTTGTCGTCCAGCTCGTGAAGAATGTCACGGAACACAGCGGTGGTGATGTAGCCATTACCCTCTTTGTCGTACAACCGGAAAGCTTCGCGTAATTCTTGTTGCATCGCCTCGGTATCCTCCTCTACCAAGAACCTCGCAGCTAGCGTGCAGAACTCTTCGAACTCCAGTTGACCAGATCCTGTGAAAATTTAAATATGGTGATACTGTTCCACATCAATCGATTGTTATCTGAAAATCATTCTTCTACGTCGTCCTTAATTCATAACAAATTACATTTTGACGAAGGAGTCGAATTTTTAGCTTTAAATATTCTTCCTCCTTTAATTGCAAATGCAAAAAAAATTGTTTGTGCCAATACAGTACAATTCCAAATATTGGTTTTCTTTTATGTTATGGAGTTTTTCCTAGACTTCTTTGCCACCATGGGATTTAAAAAAGACTACAAAAGTCGGAGTGAAATAATTGGTTAAATTGCGTAAATAACTGTCGACATGTTCCAGACTTATTATTTGAGAAGGTCTTTCAAGTTTTTAATGAAACTTCGAATCAAGTGGAACATTGTCATTTACCATCTTCGTCAACTTCCTGGATGATTTCTTTCAGAGTCTTCTCGCTGAGCTCGTAACCCAACATGGTCAATATCGTTCCCACCATGTCTGTGCCAATGCTGCCTTTCTTGTCGTGATCGAAGGCATCGAAGGCTTTCTTCAGAACTGCAATAGAACAACTCCAATTAACGGTTATGACGAGCACCGAGAACCATTTACGTGTATAGGAGAAACTGAGCTGGATTACGTACGGGCGATTTGGTCCTTGGTCAGGTCATCCTGTAAGGATGGAACATAGAATCAATACACTTGTTTAGAAAAAATTTACTTTCAATATCAAAATTAGCAGAAGGAATCAAAAATTTTATCTTGAAATATTCAGAAAATTTTCAACTAGAATTCTGTTATAACTTTAATTCTAAATACTTAAAAAAATTCTAAAAAACATTGGGAGTTGGTATATTATGATTAATGATTGTGTTACTGGTAACGCACCATGGCGATGCGGTTGTGAGGTGTTCACTGAGAAGTGAAGTGTTAACACACGATAGCGTCGGCGTCTTATCCGGGTATGCACCAGATTCTGGCTGTGGACTTCTGTTTTATGTGGGTATAACGATGATGTTCTGGCACGTGATTGACCGTGTAATGTCTACGTAGGAACTCTAGCGGTTTTCGAAATTCATCGAGGACACTCCCCACCCAGTTTCCGCAGAACAGCAGCTTCGATTGTGTGAATTCCGAGGCAACGTACTCGATTTTGTAACTCTCTTCCTGTTGGCATCTTCGTTTCTTCTGTCGCGCGTGCTGTCGTTCTAAATGAGACAACGGATTTCAACCTGAACAACACACCACGCAAATTCACTTGTCTGAGTTAAGTCCCATCAAAATTATTTATAAGAAATTTAACACACACTATCTAAGCCGAGAAATGCAGAAGTGGTGCAAGCTAATTTTTAACCTACTTTATTACTACATCTCGGGAGTTTAATGGTGATTCTGAAGAATAGTATTATTGTCTCTAGGTATAACTTCACAGTGGTTTGCACTAAAACGTTCTTTGTTAATACTGCACTTTATAGAACATTGTCTTACACCGTTCTTGCATCGAATGGCTGATACTAAATTTAATTTTTTAATTTAATAACTTAATAACATAATTAGAAACATAATTCATCTAAAACCTCTTCAAAACAAAATTATGTAATCATTTTATTAGTTTTTCCAACCATGAAGTATTTTCATTTAAACAGCATTTACTTCTATAATAAAAGCAGAAAATTGAATATTTTTGTGAACTTGAATTTTTATCGCATTCCAATTGATTGCGTTTTTAATTTTCCATCCTGTAGTGATTGAATTGTTCGAAGTAGAATTTCTGAAAAATTACATTGTCGGTGGCTACGTAGTTGCCGAAACAATTCGCCGTTGTAAAAGCATTGTTTCGCAAGTGACGGTAGCCGAATCTTCCGCGACGCATTGAGAATAGATGATTCATTATGATCATGGCGCATGGCGCGGCGGAGAAAAACGGCGCGACAATAGGTGTAGTTGGCTCACATCCGGACACAAAATCTGCCTTCAACACAATTCGACGTAATAACCGTGCGCAATATATTTTATCAGTCCATCTAATTATATGCTCGATAAAGTCTAGCATCGGCCATTATATTTAGGAGGCATTAACACGTATCACAGCGTATTATTAACGTCCGGGTTAAACAGCTGCCACTGTTCGGACGACAAGCGTCGATTATAGTGATCCTACTCCAATGTTACCCTTTTTACATGTTAACATTAATCGAGACACTGTTATATACATGACACGCTAATTTGTAAAATCTCGGATTCCGAGGACCACTTTTTCAGTCATGTTCAATATGAAACATGTCAGATAATTTAACACACAACTAATTGTACTCGTTTAAAGTCGAATTATCTCTTTACATAACGCGTGAAGGGAATACCGTTCCAACGCATAATTTTCGTTAATATTAACTCGTGTTTCCACTTTATTACTGTACATTACAACTTTCTGCTGTTCGTATGACATAATTGCATTCTTAATTTCAACGTATCGCGTAGGAAAGGGTAGGTACAAATGAATATACACGTTGAATGTCCGTATTTAATTATTTCATCATTTCTCGTCGCGGTACACGATTGAAATAGAGCTACACAATTATTATCTTACGTCGACTGACAAATTAATACAAAAGACAGTTAGCGGGAGAATAAAGTACACAGATTGCATGTGCTGTTTTTTTGGACGTTTATTATTTTCCTCCTTAATTGTACTTCACTTTCACAGATCAGTGTAGTCGCAGTTTAATCGTAATTACTTATGAGTATTATCACCTTCGAATGACAGTACGTTTCGCGGGCAAAGTAGAAAATTTTGAAGCTCGAAGGAGCACAACTCCACCGCGAGTATCAGACCTACGGATCTCCGTGGGATTCGCTGTATCACCGTTTCGAAGAGGAACTTCCATTCACGGAGGATACAAGGAGAAACACGGATGCCGGAAGGGGGAAATCGCAACACCATGGAAACATCGATCTATATTCGTCAATATAAACCTGTCCCCGACGACGCCGCCAGCGTCCCGCCGCTGGTCCCGGTTAATTCCGGCATAGTTAGAAATACATTTTAGCCGATTGTGACTCCAAAAGCGACTGGGGATCCGGCAGAAATACTTTCTCAGCTATACAGAGAGCAGACCCGGCTCGGCTCAGCTCGGCGTTGCGATGATGCTCGTGGCAGACATCACCTACGAACCTTTAACTTCGTACTTTGCCAACGGCCACATACACCGCCGATAAATCGCAGTCTCCACGTGTAGAACAGGCGGGTCCATTGCTCGTGGACGTGGCCGACACGAGGGACCACGGTTCTCCGTGCCAAGCTGATCATTTAGCCTGTCATGACCTCCATGAATTCTGCAACAAGAGCCGCGACGGTTGGTGATCTACCAAATTGTCCGAGCGGAAAGTCGAACCGTTCGATCTCTTTCTCCCATGATATGCCTACCTTCAAAATCGAGTGTGCCAGATCCATCGGTGTCCACCTCCTCAATGATCATGTCAAGTTCCTCCGGGGACAGCGCATCGTCCAGCTCGTGGAGGATATCTCGGAACACTTCAGTCGTGATGTAGCCGTTCCCGTCCCTGTCGTACAACCGGAAAGCTTCCCTCAACTCTTGCTGCATCGCCTCCGTGTCCGTTTCCTCCTCCATGAATCGGGAGGCCAGCCCGCAGAAATCTTCGAAATTCATCTCCCCGGATCCTGCAATATATTATTTTCATTCAGTAATTAACCCCCGTTCGCCCTCGATATACAGGGTGTCCCAAAATTCGTGTACTTCCCGGAAATGGGAGGTTCCTTGGGACATTTGAAGCGACATTTTCCTTTACAAAAATGACGCTAGCGGCTTTGTTTAGGAGTTATTAACAAAAAACACGGACCAATCAGAGCGCGGCTACAGCGGATTGATTCTGGCTCGGCCAATGCCGCCGCCACGCTAAGCGGGACCTGTCGCTGAGTCGGACTCCGTTTGCTCTGGCCGCGCTCTGATTGGTCTGTGTTTTTTGTTAATAGGATTTTGTTTTTTGTAAAGGAAAATGTCGCTTCAAATGACCCAAGGAACCTCCCATTTCCGGGAAGTACACGAATTTTGGGACACCCTGTATATTAAAAACCTATATGAGATTATTATTAATAATTAATAACTTCTTGAAGAATTTTATAAATCTTTTAACAAGAGTAATTTATTGATTTAAATCTTATAATTTTCAATTAATATTATTTAATTTACTGAATTTATCATTAATTTTATTTAAAGACGCATGTTCAGCGAATGTTAGAAGTAAATCAATGATGGAGTGTATAGGCGAAACGAATAAAAAATTATCCGCCAGCAGTACTCGGTGTCAGCATATTAGCAGCACGACGGTATTTAAAATAATGAGGCGTGCGTGTAAACAATTAATCCCAACCGTGTTCTTTTTCAATTTAATCGTAACTCGAGATTGAATAGAATAAAACGGCACGCTATCAATTTTCGTTTAATAACATCGCCTTCGGGACTTGGCTTTTTTCACGCTTTCCTTTTCTAATAATTATAGTATCTACTTTCTTGTTTTCTATGTTGCGCAACGCAGACAATTACGGTTACTGTAATTATTAAATTACCCAAGTTATACCGGTTTCGCACTAGTGTTCTCTATCGTGTGACGAGCCATACGAAAAATACGCGACAGTGATCGAAACAAAGAAACCGCGCACGCCGGAATGAAAAGGATTATAATTGCGGCGCACCTGAGTAATCGCCGGGAAATCACAGGTGTACGTAATTGTACTCGCGTTTTATATTGTGCGTTTTCTTGTTTCAGTGAAACTACAAAGAATGCGGGCTACACGTACCGAATGTATCGAACTCGGCGATGACGGCGTTCAGTTGTTCGGTTGGGATCTTCATACCCATCATTCCAAGAATGGTCGCGATCATGTCGGTGCTAATGATTTCTTTCTTCTCGGGGTCGAAGGCGTCGAAACCCATCTTGAGTTCTGCAAACAAGGAATCGATCAACAATTTAAGTATATTTAAACGATATATTTAAATGAAATGCTATACGATATATTTTCAGAAGTTCTTTCACAATCATTGCCATTTAATGGTACCAAACGTGATTATGAAGAATAAAATTCTGAATGTCCACAAGCTTGATTTGTTGTTAATCGACATCGTTGAATTGTCTCATCGACAGAAAATTTATTGTTACTGCGTATCAAGAGGAACTTACGCGCAATTTGGTCCTTGCTGAGTTGGATTTCATCCTATAAAATAGAACAAGAAATTGGCTTAGCATCTTCGCACAAACGAACAACATCACTTTTAATATAAAACGAATAAAAATAGTAGAAGCGCCGAAGGAATGCAGCACGGATACGTATCCGGCAGCTATAGCTGGAACAATTCTTGCCATTTGTGTCATAAATTGATAAGCCGCAAACGGCAAGAATTCTGGCGTTACTCAATAAGCAATCGCTATCACTAGCAACAGTAATATCGAATCATAGGCATGGTCGCGCTCAGACGTAATTAGTGCGTGACATAAAATTTCGATTATTAAATAAATACGCTCTGAAACGCGCAGAAAGTAGAACCTGTTTCGCAGTTCGAATATCGGGCTGAGAATGATAATTACCATGTCGAAAGTGTTTCGTTCGAACTAATCACGGTATCACCGAAGTAAATGATTAACGGTTCCCTTCGGAGCAATCGCGTTTGAACAACTTACTGTACCGATGAAAATGTCACACTGAGCCTTAGTAAACTAATTAGTAGAGCTGCATGGACGCAACCCCGCATTCTTATTAGCGTCAATAGGTAATCACCAATCATCTCTCGACTTGAAGGCACTATAAAAAGATTCTTAATCTGGACCCTTTCATGGTACAGTCTTTGCGAAACGTTCTATTGTCGCAACAATTGAATGACTGATACCGCCTCGATGTATTGTCTCAATAGACTATGGTCTCTTATTACGCCTCTCCTTACACGCTGCTCGGAGCCGGTGATCAGATAAATTACTATCTAGATTACCAATTTAGCGGGCCGCTTTCTTTTTTTAGTGCAAGTCATAGGATTTGAACAACCACATAAATATAACCATTGTGTCGGGTGCAGTAATCATAGATGCTCGATGATGTGCGTGCTTGGCGTAATTTATTTTTTGCTGATAACGCACCCATTTATTTGTTTTATATTCACATAAAAATACCCGAAAAATCAAAATAATTTAATTAACGAAACCTCCACCTGGAAAGTCATGTTCGTTGCATTTAGTAAAAAGACAAATATTTCCTGAGAAAATTGGAATTATTTTCAGATCGCCATTGTTTCTGAGAAGACATCAATTTTATTTCTGTTTGAACAGTTAGCCGTTTGAACAGAATCGCGGAAATAGCTCGAAAGGTCGCGAAGTGGTTTTGTTCGGCTGTGTTTACAAATCGGGAAGCCTGCTCGTTGCAAAGTGGGAAACGCGGGCTTGTTACGTCGCGGTTACATCATCCGGCAATGTCAAGCTCATGCGAATCCGGAACTGTGATTGGCAACGGTGAGTAGAAAGCCAGTGATGCGTTCCCGCAGTATAGCCGGTCATTTTCACTAGCACGCGACACGGCCGTGCGTGAAAACGGTTATACTGATTGCACCGGGTCTACCGTACAGCAGTTTGATATTGGCATTGCGTCCTTTTAGAGAATTGCAGTGGTTTGCCAGCGGGGCGAATGTGTAAAAAAGCTCACCTGGCAGCCGCCACGGAGGACGGGACCGTGCGCTGAGTGACCTCCTTAGCCAATCAGATAGAGCTTCGACGTTAGAGCCGAACTACTGACCTAATCATTAAAAATAAACGGTGCCGGAGGGCTGACCACTGATAGTAATCATCGCTTCGTTCGACGGTGTTGACTTATCCACTATATCGAGCGTCGTTCTAAAGGAAATTCCTTCACAGTTACTTGCTTGCTAGAATTACCCGTTCAACATGACCTTGTCATCATTGCTCCGCTTACACTTGATGTGTTTTAAAATTTATATGGTGCTTGCACGTTTAGCTTGTATGTTTAGCTTGGATGTTTAGCTTGTATATTTAGCTTGTATGTTTAAGATTGGTAAAGTATTTGTATAAGATCATAGAATCAATTGATTTATTTATACGCATGCTACAATAGACGTCAAGCGAGGTATTTATAGTGTTAAAGTCGGAAAGAAACGAGACGCAAAGGCGTCGCTTATTCGAATGTTTAAATATAGTTTAAATAGTAGCGGTAAAAGAAAATAAGACATTTCTGTTGAAAAACAATGATGATCGATAAAAAAATTTTATCATTATTCAATTCTTCTTCATATAGCAAAATGATTGAAATCAGCTCTCTAAATCCAATGAAAACAGCTCCGATCCGTTCATTTACCCCATCAAACTCAGCTCGGCTACACTTGATCGGCTAAGCTGACATTGACACGCGTGCCTCTGGGATGCCGGCCAGGTTTAATAAAATTTAGGTCGATGAGACAAGAATTATTTATTTTCCGTTGCAAAATATACAGCAGAGTACTCTGCGTCAACGGTTTCGCAATAGTTACTCAGTCTCCATGAAAGATTGCTCCAAAGAAGTCGTCTGTGTGTAATCCTCTGTGGAACAGGCGTACAAGGACACGTATACTCTACTCGACACTACTAGAACACACCTTCATCAGGTCCATCGATGCTCTATCAAAGTACGAACATCCCATACTCTGTATCTTCTGCTCTAGCCTCCACCGTCAAAGACAATGAAGGTATGTTATTCAAAGGATGCGGTGGCAATGGTGGAGCATCAGCTATCTGGTTATCCAGGTCGCTGTTGCGCATGGTCGGTCCCCAGGAAGTCAGTAGTGTTTCAGTGGGCTCGACCTCGGACACATAGCTGTGCCAATCGCTTAGGAGACTCACTCTGGAGATCCTGGAGACCCTGGAACGAGGTACAGGCGTCGGTGGCAGAGGAGTGATGTACCCATCCTCAGCTTTATTATTCATCTGAGCAAGACCCCCGCCTTTCCACTTAGTCTCCGCGACATTGACCCCTTTCGGAAGAACAATAGCATCCACCAAGTTCTTCTTCACCAGCATCACCCGTTTGCTTCCCCGCAGCAGCGACGGATACTTCCAAACGATCAGGAAGGTAGTAAAGGTCGCAATGAAGAAAGCCGCGGCAACTATCAGAAGCAGTAAGATGATAGCTTGCGCCTTGTCCCCGTTCTTCAGCCAAGTCCTGAACTTGTATACAGGCAACGTCGTCACCGCCAAGCAATTCAGCGGGGACACAGCGTTCTTGTTATCGCTGAGCAAACAAATCGTATACGAGGTATCGGGATCGATATTCTGCACGTGATAAATGCGCGTGACGTGTTTCGCACAGTTGACCGAGCGTTTCACGCTGCCGCTGTCGAACCAGAGTAACGCGTGCCCCTTCTCCAGGTTTGGCAGCTTCACCGCGATACTCTTATCCGTGACCGATTCGACGAAGAACCCGGAAATACGAGAAGGGAATTCCAGATCACTAGAAAGCAGTTTTCGTAGGCTACCGGAAGCGAAGAACTCGGAAATGCTGCAGTTCACAGCGATTATCTCGGGTTCCTTCGTGGTGGTTGTTGTTCCTGTTATAGTTGGTTTTGTCGAATGGTGAGTAGTAGACTCTGTGATTGGAGGAGTAGTAGACTCTGTGATTGGAGGAGTAGTAAAATTAGATACGCAGAACTCTGCGGTGCTGAACGACTTGCCTTTGTTTTTAGGTGGAAATTTGCAGGTTGAAATACTTATTACATCCGGGTGAGTCTTAATTAGGTTCTGCATCCATTGTAGACTGCAGTCGCAGTTCCAAGGGTTGTTGCCTAGGTCCAGGACTTTGTCTTTTTTTTCATCAAGTATCGAGTCGAATATTCCTTCCGGCAGCGAGGCGATATTGTTCTCGGTTATAAATAATTGTTTTATAGAGGAGGACATCGGTTTCAGCGAATTCTGCGACAAGCTGACGATGCCGGAGTTTCTAAGGTAGAGAGACATAACATTCGTCGCTCCTTTGAAGGATTCATCCGTGATTTCAGAGATAACGTTCCTTTCTAAGGATAAGAGCTGAAGTTTTTTAAGAATGTTTCCGCCGGTGATGTTTTGTAAGAATTGTAGATTGTCGATCACTCCGTCGAGGTGAAGATTGGTCAGAGAACTCGCAGCGTTCTCCAGTAAATTGAATTCGGCTTGTTTGATTAAGTTGTCTCGGATGGTTAGCATTTTCAGGCTCGTTAGAGGATCGAAGACAGCCTTGCGGAGGGAGCTGAGGCAATTATTCAGCAGGAGGAGAATCTTCATTTCCTTGAAAATGGGCTGGCCAAACGCGCCGTCTTCTATTTCATTTAGCAAACAGCTCTCCAGCCTTAACTCTTCGATCGACAGGTTGGTGCTTAGCCAATTCTTCTGCAGCGAATCACCCAGGAACCTGCAGTTGATCAATGACAGCTTGACGGAGTTGGCGGTGTTGCACTCGACCTGCGGAGAATGTTTGTTAGTTGAAAATTCCACAGCACCGTGCGCAGAAATAAGCTTGGTGTTTTCTTCTCAGTGGGCTTCGAAGGTTCAACGAAATTAGTTTCATAAGTCTGCAGAAACGAAGAGCACGAGTGTCCAAGTTTATTAAGGGGGTATTCTAGGCTAAACGATCAGAAATGAGGTCAGAAAGTACAGCGTGTTCGGGGAAATTATAGCTCGTTTAGTATTGCACATCGAAGGATAGCAATAGGGTTGCCATAATATCTCAAAAACTACGGTACCATTCGAACCAAAATTTTACACATGTCTTCAATATACAATTTTGACAACTTTTCTATACGAATATGGAATATCAAAGTCAACGTGAATACCTCGAAGACCGTTCCTATGTATTTCGATATCACATTGCCAGCATCCAAAATTGTGGGAATACCAGAGCAGCTCACAGTTGTGCACCCAGCGATCTGACAGTAAAGCGACCTCTGATCGAGCGAAAATCCAAAATTCTTTCGTACAGTTGTTGTTTCTACTGTCAATAGATTTGTTTGCATGCTAATGATTGAATTTGTTGAAATATTATCCAGTGATTCGAATTTTATCAGTTCCGGTGTTGTATAGTGTGTCCAAATCAAGAAGCCAATTGCAGCGAGAGTTGAAAGTGCCACCAGAAGCTTCTGCCGTGCAACAAAACTGCATTCGTTAATGCATTAAATATGCTTGATTAATTGTGGATAATTTATACATTGAGAAATATTATACAAACGAAAACAGAGGACAGCAGTGCAGCATGAATAAATCAAAATGATGAATTATGTTATCAATAAATTATAATTATCACAAATAATATTTCTTCTACTAGGTTGATCTGCAAATATGAATGATCTTTCCCGAACAGCGCACAAGAATGAATGCAATTAATTGAGGAAAATGTTTCTTAAACGATTCATTACAATTAAGATTTGAGGCATTTGAGAAGTGTACCTTATTAATACCTCGGACGTAGAATTCGAGGTCTTTGAAGTTCTTCTTCTTCTAGCGAACATGTTGACGTCCTGTCACAGTTCCACAGAGAAAGGATAGTTTCAACCATCTGGCGAACACGATCGCATAATCGATTCGTGACAAGCACGCATGTCAATCCTATCTATGCTTCCGCAGATTAACTTTATCGCCCTCAGTAATTAAATTACATTTTAAATGTTTCGAGCATTGGAGAAACGGGGATAAACTAATCATTTTCTTACATTCATTTGATTATTATATATATTTACTTATCATTTGATTACAATTGACTACAGTACCAGTTACGATGCAACAAATAAGTATTAGCTCAGTGGTGACTGATCATGTCTGTTTGTTTCGAAACACACATGGAAAGCAAGAGCAACCTCACACTCATCACCTCCTGCTTCCTCAGCTGAAACATTAAGTTACTTGCTAAATGTAATTCTCCGTTTGTTAATATTTTTTAATAATTTATTATCAAGGTTTTCTCTCGAAAGTTGGTGCTATTTTAACGTATATTGAATAAATTTTAACAATGTTTAAAAAATCGTGCCTTCCACACACTCATTAGTAAAATAGCATTTATACCTCGAAAGTGGTTGAAAATTTCTATGTGCTTACCAATGTCCATGCAATCGTTAGCAGTTTGCATCGTACGCGCTCTTCGCTCGGCCATTTCGGGGTTCTTTGTTTCCATGCCGTCATCATATAATAGGTCTTGTCTTATGAAAGTATTTCCCGTCATCTAGAAGACAAGATAACTTTAATCTTTCGACCTTAATTATGTTTTAAACACTTCCTAGATTCGCATTTTCTCAGCATGCATATAGTTGACAATTAGCTCGATTCATTAGGAACGTTGCCCAAGAATTACGTTGAGTTTTTTTCAGTAAGTTTTAGATGTATTTAGTATTATCTTTCGATATTTGACAACAGAAAACTTCGCACATTTTTGAGAACGGCTTTGAATTTCAGTATAGCCATTCTTTTCATGACACTATATATTAAATCACTTTTCATATAAATTATGAAATCTGAATTAATCGTTTTTTTTCTATGATTTTCAAAATAGTTGTTTTCAGTTATTAGTTAGGGTATTTCTCTCAGTTTGTACTTACCATACCGTATTTTTCATTCAAGCATGCCAAGTAACATCCGAGATTTTTGAAATCTCCATCGCCGTTAAATAGTTTATTGCGCTCTTCACTGGAATGTTCATATTTCCTCAGTTCCTCTGTAGTATTAACAATACAATTTTTATTATTCGTTAGACATGCTTCGTGAAAAATGTATCCTTTGCTCACCAATTGTAAGACCCGAAAGTTCCCGGCATTCCGAGTAGAATTCTTTGGACCTCTTTCCTCCATGGAAACGTCGCATTGGATCTTGCGTTGACAGTTCCTGAAGCAGTTATCAATATTTAAGAATAGCGATTTATAAAGAATGAAGTTCTGTTTAAAATCATCGTACATAGCAGAGAAAAAGGCAGAGAAGAACGGAGAAATATTTCATAGTGCTTGAATCCTCATCAGTCGTCTCTAGGAAAATTAATATTAACGAAAATGCTCTACGGTCAATATATACCTTCCTCGTGTAATCAACATTGTCACCCCAGACAAAAAAATGTGACAAAGCGACAACCAAAGTAATTAAGATTCGTATCTGGGAAAATAACAGCGGACATACTATTATCTTTGTGCATTGTCAAGACTGATTTTGTGCACTTCCAGCGAAAACTGACCTGGAGGCTTTGTTGCTGCGATCAGATAATGATAATGATCTTTATGTAACGTGAGCTGCAGGAAAATTGTTTTCAAACCTCCCAAACGACAACCCTAATATCTATGACATGCTAAAGTAATTTACTCTCGATTAAGAAAGAATAACACGAATTTTGAACCACAATTTAAACAAACAAATAAAGTATACGAAGCAAGGAAGAGGAATCAAAAAATATATTCTCATCTTTAATTATAAATACACTTTATTTTAATTTGAACACACTTCACAAGTAGATTATATATAAATTATAAATTATATATAATATTATGATATATAAAAATCAATGTTTAATCTAGTTCCACGTATAAAACATCAAAATGTCTTATCAAAGTACAATACTCGTATATAAACATTAAGGTAAATATTACAAATACTTTGATTGATAAGTAGACTGTAGATCTGTATGGAATATTATTTGAAGCGATGAATTACTGTTTTATGTTCTATCTGCTAAATTTTGTAATAAATGCACAAGATCTGCAGTCTATTGGTAGGAAATAGTTTCAAAGTACGTTAATGTAAAACGTTGAACACTTTATGAGCATTTGCAGCAGTTGCGCAACGAGACATTCTCTCGGTCTTTCCTGACCTCCTCGTCGACTGTATTTGCGAGGGGTCTACCACGAGTTTCCGGCAATATTAAACACAGGAGACCCGCCATTAGGGTGAAAACGCCGCAAAGAGTGGTTGGTCCCCACCACACAACAGCACCCAACAGATCGGCCACATAAGGTGCAGCTATACTTCCGACGTGCGACATCGCTGAATTCGTTCCAACCGCGGAATTTCTGCACACCTGTTTCGGAAAAAGTAACAGTCGTAACAGCGAGCAATTTGATTGCAAACTGGAAAACTTGTACATTGCACAAGCTTCCCAGATTTATGGTAGATCTTTTGGAAACTGTCAGAAACTAAATGATTAAACACATTTGTCAACTATTTGTTCAAACAGTCTGTATAATTACCGTAGGAAAGAGTTCCGAGGTGTACAAAATGGCGATTCCATAAGCTGCCGACGCACTGAACCTTCCAATCAAAGAAATGATCATGACAGTGTTAGCCTCCACTGTAGGAATTGCTAAAATTCCTAATAAACATATTGCTGCTATGATATACATCGATCCACTTCCCAATCGTCTTCCCACAAGTATTAATATAGGAGTCGGTATCAGATACGCTGGAATTTCAGTTAGCCCCATAATGAGAACATAAATGTACCGATTCGTTGAGAAATTGTTCACGTTTAATGCTGGAACATCAAAAAATTCCCATCATTAATGCTGAAACGAAATTCATAGAAAAAAAGTGACGAATGAAAAATGATTATTAAACTGCATTACCTAGTGCATAATAGGAGAGCGAAGCGGTCATCCAGTTGAAGTTCGTGATTATGAGTCTGTTGCGTAATTCGCGGTTGCTAATGAGAACGCGGAAACCATCGATGTCTTTTTTAAATCGTTCTTTTGTGGAGTCTTGACTTGCAATCGAGTTGGTCGAGTCTTTGAAGTCCTGGCTGTGCATTGTCAAGGATGTTTCTATTATTGCCGATGTTGAAGAGGATCTCTTGCTTGCTTTCTCGATCAAGTTTCTCGCTTCCTTGCGACGGTTGTGGGCTATCAGCCATCTTGGAGACTCTGGCATGATCCTGAGAAATAATGTTAGCGTTATACTCCTGCTTTCATAGCTCTCCTACGAAACCACTTTAACATATTGCTACGTTAATTAATATTTAAATGCAGCCAAATATTTGCACGACACCGCGTTTACGAAATCTGACAATTTATACCTACGTAAAAATACACGACGAGCAATTATCCCGACGTAATTAGAAAATTCCTGTAAAATATGTGAAACATGAAAATCTTAAATAGAGAAAGGATCGTAATATTTAATATCGTATTAGCGTGTTCTCGTTCCACTGAAATCGTTAATCACGGCAGAGTGAAGTTTCGTTTAACCGCGGGTCTCTCTAAATATAAAAGTAGACATTACGCAAACACAACAGCGATTTGAAGCGAAGGAACACTTTATTGAAACGATTCATCGAACGATTTAAGGGCTTACCATAGGGGTATTAACAGCAACAGCGCTGGCAAGGAAATTGCCAATTGTACGTGCCTCCATTCGTGTAGGAAATAAGCTACGCCCGGTATGATGACAATTCCACTGGCATATCCAATGTTATATGCAATGCCCATCCACTGCCTGTGTTTCTCGGTTGCAACCTCTGTCACTGTACAAAGAAATTTGAAACAGTAAGAAGATTAAAAAGATGGCAGTGTTTCAGTAAATAATTTCAAATTTTTTAAAATTGTTACTGGAAGAAAAGAATTCCAAAGTGGCCTCTGTATTTTGTAATCGATGCGGACAATTTTTATTTTGCAAAATGATCCGGAGTCTAGTTATGAAATGCATTCAAATCGTATGTTCTTAATCTCAATAAATCATTGACAGCGCTATTTGTCTCCGCGGTATTAATCGATCCGGTTCCCGTTCCGAAACCCGAAATAACCTGAATCTAAACTATTTAAATTCAACCTCGGCCATTCACTGTATTGCACGCATTAGAAGTGGGGTCAGAAATTCGTCTAATTACGACGTGAAAGGAGACTTTCAAATTATCATTATGCCGGTCGCAAGAAAAGGGACGTAAAAGTGCTGCTTTGCCGGTAATAAGTATAATGAGCCGAGTTAAACTGTGACGTAACGAAGGGACTGCTGGCTCGACTTGTCAGCAACGAATCATGTATTCATGCGGTGCGCGGCTGATACGACAATGTGTATTAATGTTCATTTTCTATATGCACGGTGGTTGTTGCAACGTTAAACGAGCATAAATCATAACTCACGTGTCGTGAACGCCGAATACTGAATCGCGGCGTGGCTAGCACCATTAAGAAGCCGTGAGATCATGAAAGCCCAGTACCATGGGACAATAGCACCGGCCGGGCCGGATGTTATTAGCAATATCGTGCCAATAATGTAACTCATTTTGCGGCCATACTTGTCGGCTAAAACTCCGAAAATTATACTGCCTAACAATTTGCCGAGAGACAGGGCCATGTGAGTGCTCGAACGAGCTGCGCTCTTGTCGCATACTAAATCCCACTGAAATTTAATTCGGAGAAAAAAACATTATTGCTGCGATCATGGTCTTGCTGCATAGGAGAATTCCTCTTTCATGGGAACCTTTCAAAATGGTCGATTACCAGAATAGACTATATCCTTTTTATCATAATGTTCCTTCATATCAATTTAGTTGTATCTTATAAATAAATTGACTTTTACTTTACATTTACTCTAGATGTATTTAATCGTTTTGTCTATAATGAATGAAAAATATTCCTTGATGAAAAATTTCTTCTTTAAAAAATGGAATCAAATAGTTTATTGATATATGACATTATTGCACAAGAATAAATGAGCTAATGTGTGATTTCATGCTCACATCTTCGACGTATGAAGTCCCCTCGACATTATACGCGAAGTCTCTGACTTCGCAAGCTATTGTTTTCTGTGAACCATTCTCCATCTTGTACTTTAAAGCTTCATCAAATCCAATTTTTGCAAAATACTGATAATCATAATCGTACATAGTACACGATGTAGCCGAGGAAATGTTCCTTATTTCCTCATGTGTCCAATTTGCCGCAGTTAGGCTCGGCACTGCGCACCAGTGAGTGGGAACCTAGATTTTACGAAATCTGTTAATCATTTATGCTAACCATGTGCCCATAGTTGCATAAGCTAGTTTAAAGCGCGATTTCCTCTGTTAGTTAACAGTTCTTTTCTCGTATGTAGTTCCAATTAACTGTTCGAAGATTGAACAGTGAAGCAAAAAGAGTAACATCATTTTTTCAAGCACATAAATAAAATTTTGTATGTGTAAAATATTTCTAGATATTTTTTAACATTACAAATGAGGAAGTATATTGAAAGAAAAATTTTTTATTAACACTTTTTCGAGAGATAAAAACGTGTCTGACTTACTTCGGCAATAAAAATGTAAGACATCGAGTGCATCCCATTAAATATTGTCGGCGTTAGCGTAAAAATGAATATTATCCACAGAAAATTAGACCCACTACCAAGTTTTTCAAGTTCCACTATCAGTGGATCTGTGACCTTCGATTTTGTCATGTCGTCCGACAGATCGCCCGACATGATGCCTTCTGGAAATTAAAATAAGCAAAACAACATTAATTATTATTCCATGAACAACATCGAAAAAAATGGAATTTATAAAGAATGTTTGTAACTCCAAGTCAAAATGGACCCAAGTCCAGTTATCCTACTGTCCAAATGAGAAATTTCTAAAAGGACTTCTTCACAGAAAAATTAATTATGAAACTCAACTTCTTTACAAAACTCAGTAGCTTAATAAACCACGTGTATTTACTAACCAGTTGATATATTAGTTCCAAGATCGACAACACAATTTCAAAAAACAATGAATCATCTCCTACTTGGCGTATTCAGCAATCATGCTTGTATCCTCCAATCTGATCGGCGTTTTTATACGTAAATTAAACTCTTATTTTCAAAAGCATGTTCTCACACTCACTGTCACGTCGATATACAATCTCGTCAGATCCACGATTCGATAAAACCATCACTGCACTTATCAACAAATATTCCTTCCGCTACAGTAGTCTCAGAGTTCTTTTTACCGACACACTGTCACTAAAGTTTAAACTATTGCCACTAGATTTTGCAACGTTTTCCTCAACGAAATATTAATACTGATATAAATATTATTTAAATACTGATTCATTGTTGGCACCGTACAAAATCATGATTACAGTTCCACGTGTACGGCAGTGCATAACATCGAGCGTTATATCTAACAATGTAACACGTTCGATAAAATGTGACAAACATAGACCGAAGAAGATCACAGATGGCAGCCTTCCGTTGCGCAATTGTGCGCGAGGTTACTCGAGCAGTTTGTACGACACTGAAAGAATTATCAGATCCATTGAATGCATTTACTTACAACTTATCAGGCAAAAAGGCTTAATGGCCGCGATACCGCAGCTATCACACACAAGTTCCTTTAACTATTCTACCGGCTAACGCGGCGAGTTCCAGAGCAATAATCGTGTCGTTTCAACCCATTAAGCTTGTAAATATACGAAAGATTCATCATTAAACGATATCGGCGTCTGTTATCTTGTCGAAAGCCAATTCACGAGATACCAACATCCGGAAATCTTGATCAGCAGAGGCGAAGTTGCGAAACAAGCCTCTCGCCAAATTAATCCGACCGATTCTTTTTAACTTTAAACTGTCTATTGAATAACTTTAATCGAACCTTCATGATAACATGTAATTAAGGCAATTACACAATTTTTTGTAAATTCGTGGTAATCATTTATCTTGTATACCACGAGTGCACTAATAAAAATCTAGTATCGCAGTAATTTTACGATGTCTAGTCTTTATGACGCTGTAAAAGCAAATGTAAAGAATAGTGATGAACATAATTTGTGCAAGCTGTATCGCATGCAATTCGCAAAATGATTGTTTTTATTGTTCGTAATCGGCAGGTGTGATATTAAACGCGATACAATTGATCGAATGCACTTTATATCACATGTCTAATCAAATTATATTAATTGGATTGATCATAAGATTCCGTGGATATATGATTAATAATACAATGTACCCGGTTAACAGATTAAATCGGCCAACTTTTTATCTGTTGCACAATACAGCGTCTAAAATTGGGGTTGTAGTATATTTTCGTTGCAAGCGATATAGAAAGTTCTTTTTTATTTTTACAAATTTAATTTGATAGCGTGAAATTAACGAAACCGTTCTCTGAGTTTCGTTAATTTTTAAAGAATTTTGTATGTTAATTGGATGACCGAGGATCATTTTATTTTATCTTTATGATTTAACCAGTGAACTTGTCCACTTGTATTTAATCGCATATTTTCGTATTCGCGACGTCTCGAGATTACTTTGACGATTTTCAGCTCTGTTTTGCTCGCGACGGAAATGTATGATGCAGTCTTTTTTTAATAAAAATTGTTGACAAAAGTACTCTATGTGTAAAATCGCAATTCCTTGTTTCGATAATCTCGTACAGTGTTATTATAAATAACTCGCACTCGCTACTAAAAGTCGTGAATAAGATATAACAGACATCAATATCCAAGTATTACTTAATTAAATATTGTACTCGTTTAAAAAAGTAGTGAAACATTACGTGAACGGTACATCGAAAACTATTTAACGATAAACCTTATCATTCGTAAGCACTCGTCTTTCTCTTATATCGAATGATTCGAAAATTTATTATCGCGTCCATCGAAACAAAATGTTACGTTCGGCTTAAGTGTAGTGTACTCGTTCAAGTATGAAAATAAATTCTCTGAAATTCTTGTCCATCTTTCAAATGTAATTACGGTGTTCGGAGATCAATTTCTGCAATGTAAATCGCTGTCTTTTATTATTTGTTGATATGCACTCTTAGCAGCATGGGGACGTTGTAAACTAAATAGAAAAATGAGTCTAGTATGTGGTTCAGGGAGCGTAACCAGGCTTCGATCTTGTAATTTATTTCCTTCGAAATTGAAAATGTTTCCTTCTGCGGAGCCGTGGACCTGGAAATATTAAACGCGACTAAAATTCGCTCTAATTTTGTTCCATTATCTAGGAACTACGTGAGTAGAAAATTAAAGTTAGAAGTAATTGGTTATAAAAATACCTGACTGTTTCCGATTGTTGATTTCGGTTGTTGTAAGTATACATATAGCAGGCAGGAAAAGCGCTCGTCGTCTTTACTCTGTGAAACTGGCTCGTTTTAATAGAGATTGACGATTCTTTCGATAAAGTTACACCATTTATCAACTCTTCGTCACTATACGTCACTTCGCCTTCGAGCACTGTCAAACTGACGTTAGTAAAATTATTCGCGATGTAATTGTCCAGATACATCCCTGGGAAATCAGCAACGAATAGCACGTCGGTGTCATTAGACCACGTATAAACATGTTGCTGAATTTCTTCTAATTTGTACCTAAACATCAAATAATCATTAAGAACTTCCTTTTAGACGGCCAAACAATTTCAATTGGAATTCTACTGAACAGAAGTATTCAGTAATTTGAAGACAACAAATTGCTGAAATAAATTACTGTAAGTTACATGCCTGTAGGAACTATATTGTGACAGAAGAGGCATTAGATACGAAATAGGTTTGAAAGGATGCCAATCAACAGTTAGCAAGTCAACATTTGGATCGAACATTCTTTGCTGGAATCTTCCATTTAAGGAACACCACACGTCTATGTAGATACTCAAGTTTGAGGACAGACGTGACCATTTTGCAGGCTTTTGGTAATGGTGATCGTTTTGTCCAACACGTCTCTCTTGCTCTATCAAATTGTCCTAAAAATGTTTATCAAAAACTACCAATTATTTGTTAGTTATAAATAGAAAGAATTTTTTGAGATTGTAACTAAGATAATAAATACCCTAATGCAGGAAGCATACTGTCTAGCCATGTCACCATGTTTCTCCCATCGATCGTTCTGCACCCACGCCTTGGGATCCAGATAACGATCTTCGTTGCTCACATTATCGTGAATTCTAATCACGACTAGTATAGTGTCCCAAGCATGAACCATCATGTCCCAAGAATATCCGTACATACCTGGTACCCAATTATTATAACCCTAAAAATAAAGATTTGATCCAGTAAAACCATCGTCGATAATTAAAGAAATATATAATATTTCTAACATATTATAGGCAGACAGATTTAAAAAGAACAACATTTCTAGCAAGAGAGTACAATTTCCGATTCTGTCAATTAAAACACGCATCCTCGAAGGACCCTCCAGAACGAATTATTTCTTAACTCCTAAAGACTTTATCTCTATGCACGATCGTAATAGTGTCGACACAGACGATACCTTAGTGATGAAATGAGAGTACGGAAGGAAAAATTGTAAAGCCACGTGAAAGAGTAAGAGAGATACAACAAATTTTTGCTTCTTCGTCACACCTTCTTTCGTGCGTTTGCGAACTGTTCTGATATTTCTGTGTTTGTATTTTCGTTCCAGTGCACTATCATCTTGCTCTTTAATGACGCTCTTCAGTTTATTATCTGTTTCAAAGTTGGCCTTGCCACGCAACGTGAAGTTTGTTTGTAGCTTCAGAGTATCTTCAGTTGATTCTTCTTCGCAAGCAACTTCTTTTTTATATTCGTTTTCGAAACGATTCTCTCGAAATGCGTCGCAGTCTTTGATGCTCTGATTTTGTACAAAAAACGACGTGCAATTGTATTTGAAATTCGAAATGCACTTTCGGGGCCAGTCTGCGTTGCAGAAGAGAGGCAGTGTTGCGAGACAAACGTACGGAAACATTCCTAAAGGTAAATATAACTATCAGCCGAATTTCAGAAGAAGATTTTAAGCAAAGCACGAAAGAAAAGAATTATTTATAAATTAATGCGACGAACCTTACCTATCTTGAACAATCGAGAATTCATCAAATGAAACGTTGTGCAAAAAATCATGGCAGGAATGCGTGTTTTTTCGAACAATATCCAAAAACAGACCGTCAGATCAAAAATGAACCCGAACCAGTGGACTATGAAAAAATCAGTCTGCTCAGTGGTCAAGAATAGTCTGGAACATAGGAATGGTTCAATCAGCAAAGAAATATTGTATTTTGTTAAGATAGTATTACAATACGACTTTCTTTTATGCAACTCTTTTATTTTTAATATTAAATATGATTTTTCCGTACATACACTTACTTGAACGGGGTGAAGACCCAGTGTGTCGACAAATTCGTCATGGCGTACCCCGACAACCATTCTGCGCTAGATTTCTTCAATCCAGCTATGAAGTATAGTACAAAAAATTGAAATTTCAAGATAAAGTAGTTCCACAATGGTACAGTATTCTTGTTTTCCTTGGAGCTCGTTTTACTCGCATCCAGCGCACTGTAAAAAAGTTTGTTAATCAATCATTGCATCTACGAGCAACGAGAGAATCGTATAATTCTTTTTCCCTATAATTTTTCAGTTTTGTGCAAATAATGTTCACCATTTGGTATTGCGAATTGTGTAGAGTTGATTTTGATGGAAAGGTTCTTTGCAGACAGTGTTTCCTATCGATAATGAATATTTTACAACGCGTGTTCGTGACTTTTGTGAGGTCGTTTAATTAATATTTACAAGATCCTAACTCACGTCTCTGATTACGGACCGGTTTTCCCATTCGGATGAGACATTTCCTTTCAAACTCACAAGAACTTATTAGCCTCCGTACCCCAGAGGAGAGTCGCAACGATTCCGTAGAGATACGTGTGGTTGTTCCAATAGCTTTTGTTCAGCAGAAAGATGTACCAGTAAGGCATCACGAAACAGGCACAGGCGAGTTTAAAATGCGAGCCTAGCATTATCCCGAAAGCGCCTATCCACATGATCGTGTAAATTACTATGACCCATGGCAGCGACGGAGGCTTCATTCCGTGGATCAATGGGAAATGACACTCCAAGGGGTCTCCCCACTTTATATCCACGTCTGCTAGACCTCTTTCCTCCACGACGTCGAACACCATGCAGAATCCTGCAAAATTTTTACTAAAGGCACGAACAGCGATAACTTCCAAAAGTTTTGATTTATCTAACCTAAGCATTTATCTAAAAAGTTTATTTTCTCTTACATATTTATGGAGATTTACCTTTTTAATTTTCACTGATACTGTATAAGTGATAATGATGAAATGACTTACCGAAAAGCGCTCGAACGACTCCCAAACAAGCAGCATCAGTCGGTCGGTACAAAAGATTCGTGAGTTTCTCAAAACTGGACACCTCGTCCAATCGAAATCCACAAAGTTTCTCAAATCTCTTTTCAAACGAACATCGCACGTCAAAACTTTGTCCATCCTGTTTACGATATTCTTTTTTAATTTCTGGTCCCCAAGCTTCGAGGCTAGCTAGTTTTCTACTTTTCCTCCACATAATTGAATCATTCAAAGAACCTGTTAAATAGATCCAAAATATGAGTACAGTTAAAATGATGACAAGACGTACATTCAAAAAAATACATTCGGAGTATTTCCAAATATATATTTGGACACCTTCTCATTTTACTTGAGCGACACTTCGATTAAAAACACAAAATTACCGTCGACGTTCTCATGGAAATGTTCATCGAATTTTGACTCTGAACTCTGAATCCGAGTGTAGGTCGTCCACCTGATAAGAGAGCGAGACGACCAGCGACAAACTGACGACAAGTTGATTGCATTGTAAATGGAACGAACGTAGCGTAAACGAGACTTACCTAGGAGAGGCCGAAAGTGTCGGTGTCCGCAGCCAGAAGAGATGAAACCAGTCCGATGAGGATGTATCGAAGGTTGCTCGACTTCTGCGCGTCGCAGTTGCAGGAGTAGTCGCAGAAGAAGAAAATCCGGATGCTGAGAGAGAGCAGGAGCAGCGTCGCCAGGCAACGTGCTCGATTATTGACCCGCGCCCGCGCAATAATAATATATTATCGGGCATTCTTCAGCGCTGCGCTTAGGTTCATCGGTACTTTATCGGCCGATACTCAAAACTGTCTTCAGAGCCAGTCTTCGTTTCATTTGTTACACCGATTAGAGCGAAATTTATAAGTGTTGCATCGACACGTTCACTGCAGTGTCAATCGTAACAGAATTACTCGCATAGACTCAAAAATCTAATTAAATGTAATAAATTTTTTGAAATAAATTTTTTAATTAAAAGAATCAATTTGTTGGATAATTCTTTACAAACAGATCTTCATCCCAGTGTGAATAGTTCGATATTTTCTAGCCAGTTGAATATAAAGATCAAGCTTAAGAACTTCAGATTGCTGTTTTGAAGCAAATGACTATATGGAATGGAAATTACCTCCGTTCGATAGCGAAACGTTGCACATGCTTTTGCAGTGAGCGGACTGAGGCGTTCGCCGAGGATTTCGCTGACATGTGCGACTCTGAATAAAAATAAATTATCGAGGTGCGGTTATCTCCGGCAATTACGAGCATAATAATGTGTAGTTATATAACTATGTTCAACTTATTGACAGTTTCTGTTGAGGTACGATAGGATAGAGATTCCACGCGATAACGTGTCTGCGACTCGAAAAAGGAAATGGAAATACTGGTGTACCTGAACTAAGTAGACTGACGTAATAACAACGTGTGATAAACGGTGAAAGAGTAAATAATAGCTAACAGATGGAGGAAAAATACTGTATGTTCGGAAAATCGGTGTTCCTCGTCAGAAACGTCTCGAGGGATCAGCAAGGGTCATAGAGACATTTATTCGAATCAATTCCGCTAGGTTGCTCAGCTTAACCCCTTTGCCATCAGCGAGCTGATGACCTGTCTACACGATTATTTCGTTCATACTTTCTCGTTACTTCGACAAGATGATGTGTGTACATCGATCTTTCTTGGAAACGTGGCTCACGAACTATTTCTTCACATAGTAATTAATTGCTTCCAACGTAAAGAAGAAAATCAAAGTAGAGTTTAAACAGCGTAATCGACATAGATAAACTGGCATAAATTATTCATGTATAGTACCTCGCAAGGATATTACTCGGACAACGTAATGCGAATTAGCGAGCGACGATTACGTGGATTTTGAATAAGCTGCCATGCCTTTTTGGTCTCGCAGCTGGGGTGTTCGACTGAATGGGCATAACTTCGCGTTCTAAATCCCCAACGGCCGTTTTAGAGCCGTAAAACAAAGGGCTGATTTATTTCTGCATGCCCCTCGATCTGTCTCCGTGGACCACTTTTGATTAGTGCTGCCTCTTCAAGCTTCGAGCCTATGCGATCTCGATTTTTTTCGGTTATTCTACGAAACAGCGTAAAATATTTAAAAAATGATACACGGAGTTCAATAATACACTATTAAATTTATTTTATCAAATAAGTTGCTTTGGTTTTGTTCAATTCTTACGGTCGCCGAGTCAAGGTCATCGCACTAAAGTGCTCGAATAAAATGGAAAGCAAACACGTCCTCTAGCGTCTACAATATTCCCCGATGAAAAAATTAAACGGGGACAGTGAACTAGGAAATTAACGCTGGTATTTGCTTTCGCGCGCATAGAAACCCCATCAACCCCCGCGCGATATTTACCAAGCGTATTTGTTCGGGAATATGAATCAGTCCACCTGGAAGCGATCAAGGAGAGAGTTCGGGAGACATAGGGAAAAATAGAAAGAGAGAGAAGAGACGGGAGAACCGAAAGGAGATCCGCGATTGTCGTATGTATTTGCCCGGCTATTTATCACGGTTTATTATTTCCTATTGTCGATGGAGTCACGCATTGTTGGCGGACGAGGAGGGCCGAGGCGAATTTCTAAAACCGTGTCCGATCGAATTTGCATATTTCAACCCCGAGACGCGTGTGCCGGGCGTCCGATTACAGGCCCTATTAATTGCGGTTCCGCATTGTTCTTCACGATAACCCTGGGGTCGATACTAAGTTCTCGCTTTCCCTCTCGTTTTACCTCGCGTTCATTCACTTTTCCAGGCTCCGGTTGCGAATTTAGCAATCGGGATTGGGGGACTCGGCAGGGTGGCAAAATCATTTTGCCACAGCCTCGAACAAAATTTTAATTTTTATACAGAATTTTATATACACTGAAATAAACGAAAAATATCGTTGACTCGGAAAAGATTTTTATGGAAACATTGAACAACTTTCTGTGTAAAAATCGTGTCAGAGAAGGTCTCAATGCATATTCAGAAAATCTCGATCGAAAATGTAACCCCAGCTGCATTAAACGGATGCATATTCATGCGAAACGGAGAGGAATGAAAGGATGTTGCGGAAAGCTTTCTATACGTAACATGGGGTGGAAACAACATGTGTCTATTGCACTGCAACCAAAATTTAGCATATTCACAACTTCTCTGATACATGCACACTACATAAATCAGAACTTTTAACCCAGTTCAGCTAGAACAAACTGTGACACGAATTGAATTACGGAAAATTGGAGAGATTGAATATTTCCCATCGATTCTCGACTTCTCATCCATATTGTTATTGTAAATGTTTGTAATTTTTCGTAATTTTAATCGCACGGTGAAAGTACAGACGGGTTCGAAAGTGCGCGTTCTACCCCCATAAAGAATTCCAGCGGTAACGACCGTCGCAGCGGCAAGTCCAAATAGTTCAAAAAGGGGTGGCAGGGATCGATGGAGTGGACCGAGAAAAAAAATCCGGCATAAAATTAACAGTATACAGCTTGCAGAATGCAGTTTGTTGCTCACCGGCAATATTTCATGATGGCCTCTCTCCCGCGAAGGCCGAGAGAGGGGTTCGGTTCTCGAGGGGGGTGTGCAACAATGGAACCCTTTACCCAGCCCCTAGCGCCCAGCCAACATCCATACATCATCATTCATACTGGAAAAAAACCTGGGGGCACCTATGGCAGTCTACGCCTGGAGGGGTCTTCGAAATTTCAAAGTACCGAGTACGCATCAAGTACTTTCTAATGCTACGCTGGATTTTCGGTACGTCTGGCACGCCGAGTACAACTTCCACCTTCGATCGCTATTCTCATTGTTCTACTTGGCTTCGAGTTCGTCTAATCCGTTTATCGAATCGAAAGAAGACACTATTAGAAAGTTATTAATTTTCCATACTAAATTTTGAAAATAAAATGGAAAACCATATGCAGGAAAAAATTGCTAAATGCGTTGATCACTAATCCAGCAATACGAAAATGTAATCATCGAAAATTCTCAAACATGATTTTCTCCAATACTGAAATATACCTTCGAGTAAATAGAGGCTCGTATATTTCACCACGCTAGTCTTTCATAGTGAGTAATTGCAATAGAAAAGTCACAAAGAACTATTGTCTAAACGAGAAAAGTCACAGCGAACAAAGGTTTTCAAATAAAACCGTGAAGTTCCTGCGGATATTTTATTTTTAAAAACCGGCTGGCACCCTTTAAAATCGCACCACGCCCCAAAAACCCCAAAGGGGTTTTACCCGTAGTAAACAGTGACGTGTAAAACTACCATGAAGGGTAACGAAAAAAAATGTCAAGTTACTGAAACCCGTAAAAACCGTTTGGTTATTCACTGTCCTTTTCATCCCTTGTGAAGAAGGGGTTGGTTGCCTTTTGTAGGCCAGAACCTAGCAAAAAATAATTTTCTCAATTTTGTACATATTTGTGCTGTATTTTTTCATACATACGAACATTGTTGGATTAATTCTTTATTCTATTTCAATTATTTCCTAAGCAAGGATGACTTGTAAAAATTGGTCATTCATTAACAATTTTGAACTTTCGTTGAATGTAACTAGTTAGAAGAAATAACTGACGCTATGCTAAAACAGTATCCCAACAATGGGTTGAACGAGACGATCGAGCATTCAAGACGAGGACAAATCGATCAATCGATCATCGACGCGAAACGAGCCCTGGACATCGATTCGTTATCTGTAGTGCGAAAGAAAAGAAAGAAGGTCGAAAGAGAAACGTAATCCGCTTTTCGGAAAGAGGCAACCCCTTCGACGAGCCGTCGGTCGTGTCACAGCATGGGTGACTGATTGTAAAACCATGGAGTAACCCGCAAAGGGTTGCCAGCTTGAAAAAGAGCGGGGGAACGGACAGTTTAAAATTGAGCCTCGTAATCGACGTGTAATCCTCTAAAGCCGTGACAGCCCAGAGATAATGGAGCACCGATCAACGATGGGTGGCCAGTTTGTTTTCCACGGCGGTGAGATCGATGAGACTTTCACTCTTCCCACTGATTTCACATTGATCTTTCAAGAAACACCTTTATTCTTTAAACGCCGTGAACTCTCCCAAACTTTCAAAAATAATACAATATACAAATCAGACACACACAGTGACATATCAGGCAATGTACACCATATTTTTATTTTTAAATGGAAGATATTGTCTCATGGCGTTTCATCGTAACTACAGTTCGTAACTTCTACATAGAATTTGTTAACTTGAGTTTAAATCACTCTAACATTTTTAACGATTTAAGTCTTGTCAAAAGATTCTTCAACTATCAGAAATATATCGTGTGTAATAATATTGTATCTACATTCGCGTATTATGGACGTCATCATAAAGGAAAGGAAAGGTGCAAACAGTCGTCAATCACAGCGCACAAATTACAGGAAAGTAGCAGCTCACTTTCAATTCGTTTCGAAAGTCGCGTAACACCTTTATAAGATCAAAGCTTGTCACCGATGATAGCCGTACAGATCACGTTTCACTAGAAGTAAATGTTTCAGTCTCTCGTGAATGTCTGGTCATCGTAAACACCAATGAAACGTCGTACACTCGAGCTTGTTAGCATACATCAAAACGAGTCTTCCAGAAACTTAACCTGAATCTCGGGAATTACACACGTTGCCGGTCACAGCTGTTCGGGAAACGATTGTGAAAGTGTACGGTGTTTTTTTTTGGTAAAAAATGAGGTGGTCGAAACTGTTTTGTCGATTAAGCTCGGATTTTCTCGCTTTTTTCGACTTTTTTCAGAACGAAGGCGGATCAACATCCCCCTAAAGAGAATCCATCCATTGTTACTTGTTGCTCCCTCGGAACTATGAGACGTCCATGGTGTAAACATTTTAAGCATGTACAATTTCGAAGTGTGACTAACTCGTTTCGGGGATCGTTCGCGAATCCGAATTGGGATTGAATTAAAAGTGTTCGAAACTAATTAGCATTTCTCGATTCAGTAGTTCGTGATCGCCGGACAGGGGATGGACTGGCATTTGCATTATCACGTGCGAACGGTTTCCATTTTGCGCAAGCGTTCGTCCGGAAAGACACTTTTGGGGTGACAAACGCAGGGGTTACAGGTACCGGTGCGTACTCGTCCATGGTGTCATTCTTCATTCAGTTTTCGGGGCCCTCGGAACATCGTTCGAATTTTAAAGACTGCTTCTGTACCATTGAGCCTGGATTTTGATACTTTACGACAAGGAATACAGAATATCAAAAACACAGTGCTTGTAAACTTGGCGACCGTCCCGTAGAGTTTTCCTGAGACTACTAACATGCTGCCGGAAAGGCGAACGCGACTATAGCAGAACAATTAAAAAAATTTCTCAGGACGCTCTCCGCTTGTTAGAATCGAATGGCAAGAACAATAATAAAAGTGCTTCTCGTGTGATTTCACGTCACATAACTTTACAAAGACGAAATCAGACAATTTACACAAAACAAACTCCAGTCCAGTATTTGGTGCATTTGTTTGAACATCTTGTCTGCCAAGCATCGAAATTCATCGAATTTTCTTGTCTTCTATTTCCGATCGCCTAAATTTTTTTTTATTGATTTACTGCAGAGGAATACACAGCGATCGAACCGATCTGTCAGCTAGCCACCCAGTTTCTAGGGAATACCCTGCTGAGAGAGTCTTTTGTTCGCGTGGCTGCCTAGGATACGTCCTCCTTTGTCCCGAGGGAATCTTCGCGTATTATGTTTGTAAGTTTCCCTCGTAGGAATGATCATTATCTCTTTAGAAACCCAATGTCCGCGGTATGAGCCAAATAATCTGAACGTTATCCCTTTTATTAATAGAAAAGGAATCAACAGAGACTTTGGGAGGATTGGGACCGGCGTTCGATACTTATTACTCCGATCGCGATTATCGCTAATCTTCATCAACGGGGAATTAATGCTTCGCTTCAGACAAACGATAAGCAACGTCGAGTATGTATTCGTAAAATATTGCACACTGCGTGCAGGATGTCTTTTTTCTCTTGTTCATGATCTAACGGTTTAAATAAATGTACAGAAGCATTTCTCTCTGTCAATAGACGACGCACCATTCGTAAAAAATAATGGCAACACGTCCGACGCACCCCCTCAAAAAATAATTCTTCTCTGTCTGTTTATTTGTGTACACTGGCCCGACAGACTTGCCACCCTCTACCTACGCCATAGCTCGTTCAAATGTAACGTTTATAGAAGGTCAATGGCGCGTGCAGCCTTTTTTCTCTTTGATATTATTTTACTGCGAATGGCGACTGTATTACTTTTGCTCAGCCACCGGGCCGAGCCGGTCCACTTCGTTTTTAAGTGGCCAGCGCTAGTCTAACACACATCTGCGACCGTCTCTCTGGAATGGAACGTTTTACGTTGATTTGTGTAACAGAGGTTCCAAATTCTCTCCTAATGCGTTTAGTCGGCCGGAGATTTAAATTGAAAACTTGGACCCGTAGATAAAGGGAGTTTAAATGTCATTATTTAGAACCTGCGGACCTGTTAAAATTGAATCAAATAGTAATTGAGACGAAGCGATGACCCAAACTCACATCTCCTCTAGAATTCAAATCATCTATTATCCATATCAGTAAAATATTTCGTTCCTTTTCTCTCAGCTCAATTATCCACATTGTCCCAGTCTCTTAATTCTTGGGGACAATTTTATGAAATCGTCAATTCACTTCTCCAAGTGACAGTACCCGACTGTTACCGAGAATTCCATCAAGTTAGAGCGGACATGCTGTCTTCGTGTCACTCTCGAGAGTTATGGTCGTGCGATCAGGCTGCCGATGACATGTTTCGAGGAATCGACGCGGTGGTCACGCAGAGTTAACGAATCCAATGCCACGAAAAGCGACCTCGCCGATGCTCCGGCAGATAGCCGAGACAATGGAGTGATAGTTGGAGTGCAAACATAATGGTAATGGCTCCCGGTAACCAGGAACTAGGATGGGAGATTAAGATCTGCCATTGTGCGCCGACTGCGTTTATGGTGGCCGGGCACACAAGAGCCCTGGCGTTAACGTCAAAAGGCGTTACTCGCTCGAGCAAGCTCACCTGGTAGTAACAGAAAGGTATCTGATTATTCCTGGTAGACGAGATTCCGACTAGATTTTAATGCGGCCCCTTTGTTTCTGTTTCCATTCACTTCGATGCACCCTTTCGGCAGACGGCTCGATCGTTTTGTCCGTAGGGGTGGGCTCGATACTGTTCAGTAACGGTGCTTTAAAAAACTTAAGGGATGAATTCTCTTTTCCATAGTAAAACCGTACGTTCTTGAACGTGAAATTTTTGCATAAAGATTTGTGTTTGGAAGAAAATTATTTTCATTAATTTGAAGATGATTTTTAATTTAAAGACACCTTTTAATAACCCCTATGTTACAATATTAGTGTACATAAGCACACTTATATGTTTTTACACATTCCTCGAAATGTCGAACGACTATATTCTCAATCAACATTTTCTGTAGGCCATTCTCGTTAGGTGTCCGCCACGTGAAAGAAACATCAAAGACTACTCCCATAAATATCCTCGAACGAGTGTAGAATTACGCACGAAGTGGAGTATTCCATATTATTGCGTTATTGATCGCCTCACTCGATCGAGTTCTTCCCTTTGATGTCTGGTAGGGTGCATCGAGTGGCCTGGATCCAAGATAATACAGTTTATTGTCGGTCGAAGGGTATGAATTCGTCTCCAACGACATGCGAGAGATTCGTTATCTTGATCAGATTTAAGTGCGGGTGCGTACGATCGCTCGAAATGGGGTCCCGTAAATCGCAATTTTTCTCTCTGGTCGCAATTTAGTTAGTGTTATCAGCCATAATAGAGTGCACTTCAGATGGTGATTGCATCTACGGCTTTCGAGAAGAGGGACAGACGCAGAGCGATCGTTATTTTACTCTTCCACCTGTGAATTGCAAATTTTATGCATTTACTACCCTCACGAAAGAGATCATTCAGAAAGTAAAATACACACTTGAACGTGAATGTAACATTTGTTACTTTACTGATGTAGCAACAAAATCATTTTGTTCTACATGATTTTTTTTGTTTACCTTCTGCTTTTATGAATGTAATTTCACGCGAATATTCCGAATTTATTAAGTTTTATGAATAGTGTTGGAGATACACGTTCGTTGCGCAGCGGTTAGCGAGTGGATGTTCGAATAAAATATTTCAGAACCCCTTCAGGGTTTGGACAGTACTATTGTACAGTGGCATCGTGTTTGCACATTTCATCGCCGCGCCGGCCGAATAATTTCGTTTCGTCATTGCACGTACCGTAATTGAGATGTTCTGCAAACTGCTACGGGCGCTTCACGTGGACCAAACATTTACTGACATGCAAGCCAGGTTAAATATCCCCAGGCGGTACTTCGAGCATCGGTCTATGCACACAGAAGAGTGCGGCTAGCTCCCGATGCTGTCGCATTCGTTTATTTTTGATTTACTGTATTGGAAAGACATAGCCCGTTATCATAGTAAAAAATAATATTCCAGAACTTCTTTACCAAATAGTAAGCTGAACTTTTATATAAATCTCGTGATACAATTATAGACGTTCGTGTGACACATTTTTAAAAGCATTTCACTCTTTCCTTAGTCGAGCTGAATTGAAGTAATTTTTCTTATGATTGTAAAATAACACTATCTTGTTATTAATGATACTGTAATGATATGCGTGAATATGTATGTAGGTCAAAGGACGTTGTAAATTCGATGCCTTCGGTGTATAGGTTGCATCGATGCACGTGTTGCTAAACGACGAGCACGCGTTGAAGTCGCGTGACCTCGCAGAGGGCTAACATTCGAATTAGCCAAAGATCTGGCAGTGATCGAATCTCGCCTTTTATATCTCAATTACGATTACTCTTCCATGTTGTTTCGGCGACACGTGGCATGGGCTAAGATTGGCCACAATCGATCTGTCTCCACAGTATTACCAAACAGCATGATTACTACTTTCCGAGATAACTTAGTCGAAACATGCATCGTCAAACGTTCTTTACACTCGGTATTATCAACATGCTACTTAATCTATCATTATTACATAAAAATCGGATTTAATTATAATTATTTTTAACACATATTATCTAAACTGAATTTCATAAATATTTCCAGGTTTCTCTTCGACACATTCAATTTAAAAAGAATAGAAATTGAATTTTAAATTTCCTCTATAATTGAAACACAAAATAATTGTTATTCCATGATTAGGAGAATAATCTGTTATTATTACTGAAGGCAAAAGCAGATGTTCTGTAGTGAATAGTGTATAAGCAGATATCAGCGCTAACATGATCGAATTAGCAGAGATTCTCTTGTCGACGGGAAACTGGCTATGATATCTCAATTACCTCCGCTTTTACACGGTGCTGGCCGAACACGTGTAGGGTGGTGTGAAGTTTCCCGCTATCAATTTCTCAAAGCCAACCTGTGATAATGGCACGTGGCGATGGCGTTTAACCGAGTTTCGGTCGTCTTGTCCACGTGCCCGTTGAATCCGACACGTGACCATTACCATAGACCGGGGTGATTCGTGGTGTACCTCCCAATCGGGAGAAAAAGATCGATAGAGGCGTGTGACGAGATGGTGTTGACATTCAACAAAAGAAAGATAACGATAATATTCGTGAGTGGTTAAAACGTCTGAATTTTTATCCTTACTCCTTTTCTATATCGATAAACGTTCAGCCAAACGTGCATTTGCGAGCAATTCTAAAACGTGCAATAAGACTCAGAAAAATATTTAAATCATTTATAAAAATTTTTTATTTTCTTAATAATTTTAACAAGTTAGAAATAATATAACAAATCTTTTAAATTCTTTGAATATCTTCGCCACAGTCTATTTGTGATAAATAAAAACGTTTCTTCATGTAGCAACTCTCGACAAATTGCTCTCATTTCTTTGTCAACGAGGTTCAAAAGAAACTCCCACGGTCGATACGCGAAGAATCGAGAGGTAACAGTACTTCCACGGTCCCGTTTAGTATCCTGCAGCCCGAAACAGCATCAGGAAGTGCGGCTAGAGCAGTATTTAAAAAATTCCAACACCTGGCTCCGTTTTTTCTGCACCCGGAAACGTAGCAGCTCTAATAAGTAAGAGAGAATCGTTCCATTCTTTTAAAAGCCTACTTCCGCGCGTTAACAAAACCCATCCATGAAATGACTTTCTGGTTGATACGTGACGACTCTACCAACGGGTCTCTATTTCCCGGGACCGATGGGACGAGGGGCAAAACGAGGGAAAATCAAACAGCGTGGCTAGTCGCGACACTGCCGTGGCGAATCAATTTTAATGCATCGGAGAACGTGACTTCGGGGGTGCGTGCCACCTTTGTGGACCACCGGTCCTGTAATTTCAAGGTATTTAGCCGGTCTAACAAGGTTGGCAGCCCCGATTTTCCTTTCGTGGAGCCGCAGATAGATCGTGGATTACCGATTGGGCATCAAATTCTCAGTTTAATTACCATGTACATAATCATTATTAACAGACATGAAATGGAGATAGTACATTGAGGTATTGTATAATTTCAGGAAATTGATAAGCACGAGTATTTTAATTCTACTGATAGGACGCATGGGATATCAAGCCCTACGTTTCACATCACGCCCAAACTAGGCCAACGTTCCTTTCCAGCCAATCAACCTTATCCGCACTTTAGCATTTCGAGCTATCGCCACGTGCCGGCCACGTGGCTGCGATGCATTCCCGATGCACGTCGCCACGTGCGCGTATCGCGCGTAACCCGACGTTGGTTCAAGAATGGATTATTCACAGATAACACCTCCTTGAAAAAAAGGTAAGAATAACAATGACAAAATGGTAATTCTGTCACTCGGTGCTAAAACGTCGCGTGCCACCTTGAGGACCTCTTGGAAGACTTAGGATAACTATAACCAGTCTGTGTGAATTGTTGGATCTATCTAATACGTGTCCGGAGTGCTATATTAATAATGTGGGAGGGGTAACATCTGTTGGCAATGAATTTTTTAAACGCTAAAAGCTTGAACGTAGAAAAAACCTGCATTACAGTCTGTCTTTTAGACAGAAAATAGATTTTTGTCGTAAATACATAAAAGCCGCATCAACTTCGTAGGCATCAACAAAGTGTTAAAAGAGCAGGTTTCTCATCGCGGTTTTCACACGAGCGTCCAGTTTCTCGCACGGTGGCTCCTACGGCCGTTTAATACGCGTTTACGAAAATTTTCCCCGGACCACCCCCATTTTTGTGGCCACCCCGGATTCCTGGTGAAGCGTGCGCCCATTTCACGGTGATTTCTTGCCATGCGGTAAAGAAGCCGGTCGGCTCCTTTGAAACTCACCACTTTGGCGGCGAAGATCAGAGGGAAACCGCGAGGGAAGGATTTTCGCGCTTTTGACCCTTCAAACATGCCACTCCACACGGTTTTCACTCGTTTTCCCCGAGACCCGACGCGATCGGCGAAACTGTTACGTCAACTGAGACCTTTATCGAGGCTGCTTTTGATGGATCGTTCAGCCGAGACTGCTTGAGCGTGAGATTCTAGAGGGTGGACTTCCTAATTTCGTTACAGTGAATTATATTCCTCTTTCTCGGTGAATTCCACGTTCAGGTGAACGCAGCTCGTATCCGGATTATGATGGTTTTTACAGTGGGAATTTGAAGGAAACAGGAAGTTGTGGTGCAGCTTTATAGGGCTGTCGTTTCTGATTCAATGGAAAAAAGGGCCTGATAATATCAAAAAACTTTTTCTCGTGAAATATTGGTGGAATATTATCGAAATTTTTGCTTTAAATGTAACGCAAAAATAGAAGTAATACATTTTTAATGTAGGATTAAATGAACAACATCAGTCGTATAATACAGTGTAAAGAATATATTTATTTTTCAGTTGCTAAATTAAAAGACTGAAAAATAAGTACTTAAAATGAAGAATTCATCGAGTGACGAAACCGAATCCATGGCTCGTTAGCAGATGATTAAACAGTGTAATGGATCTCGGAAAAATAACGAGCCCGGTCTCGTGTTACTCTGCTAAAGAAGTCAATCAATCACTTACAATAATGACAATGGTCATTGTTCAAGTGAATTGTATTGAAATTCCAATATTACCTAAACAGAAATTGCGAACCTAAGAACACAACAGACACACAGCAGAAAATTGCAAAGAATTGTGGTACGAATTTCGAATGCAGAAGTTAAACTTGCGATTCGTGGCTTGTCCGGCGTAGCGTGACACACGGGACATAACATTTATCGTCTTGTCGCGGCGCGATTGTTATGAAATAATAATGTGGTACGAGGGCTCGTGCTTCGGAACAGGGTGGTCACGAAGAAAGGGGTGAAAGTGTGCGGTGGGGTCGAACCGATCGCAATCTAAGCAGAAGCCGGTGTCCTCGGGACACGTCACTTTTGTATTTCCGGCGGTGCTCAATATCCGTGACTCGATTTAGCTGGATAATGAAGCGAAGTCAGGGAACTGTGTTAATCACGCAAAAAAACTGCCGATCCCGGAGACTGACAACTAATACCACACGTGATTTCAAACTTAATCACCGAATTGCAAACTTTTTGTTCGTGACGACTCCAGTAATGTGTAATATATTCTAAACTTCCCCCTACTTTCGGAGAAAATGTAATAATGCAATTTTTTCATAAAAAAAATTTGTAAAAATAATAATAACAATTTTTGGTTCAATTAAATACACTAAATGTATGAATTAATGAAGATACGGAGTGCAGTCAAATGAAACGCAAAGTGACAATGACAATTCTTTTCGCAAAAGGGGATGCAGAGTGGAGAAGCTTAAACGAGCACATATCAAATAATTGCGATAGGAAACGATAATCGATGCAAGGATTTCCCTCGATCCTTCGATACCACTCAGCTTCGTTACCGCATCCCTTAGGGGATCGCTCGAGGACATCTTTTTGGTACAAGCAAAATCTTGTTTTCCTGCCCTCTCTTGAGTAGTGATGGGTTCGATTCAATTTTTTTCATCACAGTGAACAATTTCAAACAATCAACAACTCCACCGATTCTATCTCAACTTTCTTGTAAAAGTTTACAAGTTATGAATTTCATAAAAATTAAATGCTATTAATAGAGCAAGCTTAAGCTTCGCAAGGATGTCGGAAGAAAAGACGCTGATAAATTTCGAATTTCAGTATAGAACGCAGTCGGTCATGCAGGTGATCCTGATTCAGTGATACAACTCTTTACCGTTTCGTTCGAGTGGCTGCCATTCGAAAGGGGTCTGTAGCCATCGCTACTTCGAAGATCCGCGTTGATATGAACTGCCATGGAGTGCATCAATGTAAGAACCACTGCGATTCGTACAGCGAACACCAAAATACAGACAGATGGCTCGTTGAATCTTTTCGGTGATGGTGGACGTGTCTGTGAAGGTCCCTTCGTCAGTAGTGGTGTCACCTATGACGTACCAGCTCGGGGTGTAACAGGAATCCATGACGAGTGCACCGTCCACAATTGTTTCTGGATCATTCAACAACTAAAACTGAATTCTACATTTCAGAATTAAACAATCGAAGAACAAAAAGTAAGACAATTTTCGAAACTGTCCTATAAAGATTGTTTGTCATTCCTCTGACTCTTTTTGAAGATCTATTGCTTAGGTTTTAAAATATTCACATTGCGAAGGATTTTTTTATATGTAGTCGAATAGCAAATATTACAGTTGATTGCAAAGTTGATCGAAGTACCATGGCAACAGACTGCACTGGCAAAATGGCGGAACTTTCATCCACACCCCATACACTCGTCAAACGGCGCACATAGACGTCCGGATCGTTCCCCTTGTGGGTGATGACGCACACACGTAAGCTAAACAATAGTTAAATCAGGGTGAGGGGTGGCCACGGGTTGCTGTGGGTGTTTAATGAGCTGCCAGCCAGTGACTGCAAGAGGGTACAGACCGACTGAGCGGGGTACAAGGAGGGTTGACGGATTTTTTGGGGTGCGAGGAGGATGGTGAAATCTATGGGGCACGAGCTACGGCACCACTTGACTGTTTATGGGACCGGCACCGTGTAAAGTGTAGGAATAACATTGCATATCTTTAAATGGAACTGGTGCCTTATTTTACCGAATATTTCAACCGAGTTCAAGAACATCGTGTCGAGGAAACTTGATGGAAACCGTTATTACAGCAGCGAGCAAAAACGATATTCTAAAGATTTGCTAAGAATTCGTTGTCAGTCTCGATTGACCGACCGCTGACCCAAGCGCGTCGGTCACCTGAGCATTCAGGGCAGTAACGCTTCCGTGAAATTAGGCAGGTACAAATCGATCTTTTTCGAAGACGTGCCATCCGCCATATTAAGTTACTATTTGCCAGCGATTGTATAAATTCGAAGGGCGCTCCAATTGCTATATTAAGTTACTATTTGCGGACGATTTGGGGAATTAGGGAAAACGGTTCTTCCCGAATTCATGAAACGGGACGAGTCGACCGTGCAGAATGAAATTCTATATCCACTGCCGTTATACTTATTGTTGCGGGAATAAGACGGCTAATTACCTCGAACCCTCAAAATTTCCAAAAAATGTACAATAGACGGAAGAAACTGCAATTTATTCTTTCGACCATTGTTCGGCTTCAAACCAAATTCGAACGAAACGATCTAGTTACAATTACACAGGATCGTAAGATTAAGAATTATAATTTTCGTAGAAATTTTATTTTTCATGTAGCTTTGTACGTTTCGTATATTTTATGGTAGTTCGAAAACGAGTTTGTCTAACAATGCATGCATTCATTTATCGAACATTCGGCTGACTGCACTGTCTTCAGACTCCCTCGAATTCAAATAAAACGCACGCACACACACGTATACGTGAATCTGCAGATCAAATGTGTTTTCAGCGTGCGTGTAATCCTGCCTAAGCTCACCCTACAAGCCCAATAAAACGTGCGCTACTACGAATGCTTCACAATGACGTTAAATCAATGATTTGTCCAACGAGCCTTTGCCACGGGCTTTAATCCCGGTTTTACATGTGATTAAATCTTGGTTTAAGTGTCAGGCCGATTGATATTATTAATGAATAATGTCGCCGGATAGTATATTAAACATAATGAACGGGGTGGCGAGCGTCTACGATTGTGAATATCAATTTAGATATAGTTGTAAGTCAATGAAACAATAGGATGCAGTATCACTTCTGGAATTTTTAAAAATTTATTTTTCGAAGTTTTCATTAACATTTTTGGTTTCATGAAGAAATTTCCGAAAAAAGAGAACAATTATATAAATGATACTCGCTGGAACGGAAAGAATCATTGGCAGTATCGTCGATCGATGGGCGTTCGATGATTCCCGATCGACTTTGGAGGACTCGTGGCTGCTGGACCAGTAATCCACGTCATTCCGGGATGAATGCCTGGCTGGCTCGGGCATTCTTCAAGTAAATTATAGTCTTGAATGGCAGCACAGTGGGGGGTTGGTTGGCACGCGTACATTGGGGTACACCTGCCCCCCGTAGACATCTGTCCCCTGTATTTCCATCGCGAGAGTCAAACCATGGCGTGCGGACTCTCGGCAGTTGTTGTCAAAGTCTTGTTAAAGTCTGGAAATGTTAAACTTTCGTCCTCCATTAATACTAACATTATTACTAAGCCTTCCTCTCGAATCAAGTCAAATGTCTGCGGATCTTTATGGATTTATTTGTAAATTATAAAATGCAAAAGTCCGTTTCTATTAACAAAAATGAATTTCTACTGCATATTTATTTTATCTTGAAATTTGTGTAAAACAATAGAGTAGATTTTGAAACAATCGAATGTATGTTAAATAAGTATATGTATTTCTAGTTCGATATCATGTAGAAGGAATAAGATTTTTATTTTTCCTCGTCGTTGCTTTCAATTTAGTTGCAAATTTTGTTATTATCGGAACAAAGAGTGAAAAATGGCGGACTTCAATCTTCCAGACGACAGAATAATCAACTTTCACGTCTCGTCCTCATTAATTCAATTTATTCGCGGCAGGGGCGTCGATCTCAAGCTCAAATAAGGCTTTCCATATTTTAGCGAGCTGCCACGAAAGGAATGGAAGGCTATGGTGTCCGCGGGGTGTGTCCCATGACGTGGTGGTCTCTATCCGGCATTGTTCGTGGTTTACCACAAAGGCCTGCAAATGCCAACTTGCAATGAAAAGCCGGCTACCCTATGCACCGCGTCTAAACAGATGCCGAAATACGATGCCGAAAGATGTTTGTCTGAATCTTCTTTTTACACCCTCCAACTATCTGTCGACAGTCTTTTGGGGTAAATACACTCGAGGGTTGTTTTGTTCCTTGATCGACATTGCTTTTATTCGACTTTACTTTTTAGTGAAAGTCTCGTCGCCCTTAACTACGGACAAATTTAATTCTGTTTGGCCAACCGAAAACCCTTTACAACGAGCCAGACTCGTAATAATGATGTAGGGATATAAAAATTACACTGCAATATAGACAAACATATTAACTTCACAATTTTAGTTAGATTAAATAAATTTTTGTGGTTGTTGAACGATCGATCGGATTAATCAGATTTTGCAAAATTGTACATCGCGAAGCTGCTATATTCACGATCACTTTAACATCCTCGGTCATTAACCCATAAGCACATGCCACCATCAATCTCCGATTAAGTGCTCAGTGACCGGTCAACGTAATTTCCCGAATTTCCACGAGTAAATGGTACACGCTCTTCAAATTTAACAAAAACTTCCGTCCTTCTTTCCATTTTAGTTAGCCAATCGAGGAGCCGATCAATTATTTTATCGACGGGGACTTCTAGCATACGAAAACTCGCCATTAATCTTCGATTAAGTGTGCAACGATCGGTCAAGGTAATTTCACGAATTTTCGTGAATTAGGAAAACCCGTCTCCCCCCTTTCTCGAGCTGGTCTCTCTGTTAGGGTGCCCTATGGTGTACCCCGTGCTCTCCACGGGGGAGCACCTCTGTCAGTCACCAGTATGTCACCATACAGACCAGCGCCCCGGTACAATGAGGGCCCTGAACGCGATCGATATGTGCACTCGACGGAAACGACCCAGCGAAAGGTCGATCAAAGCGAAATCACTGCGCCTGTAAATGCAGGCGGCACGATGTTTATGGTCTGTAAAAAATCCTCCGATGAATCTTTGTTTAAACCAAACGGCGAACGCGATCCTGCTCGACCATTGTTCCTCTACTTCCACTGCAGACGATCTACGAGTTAGGCCATTTTTAACCCTCAACTGCCAGTCGAACAATTTATCTGAACCTTTCTTTACAATTTTTATTTTAATATTATAATAAAAGTATAATATTGATTTCGTAAGCGGGTAAAATGTATGTTAACCCTCGTACGTTTCTAGGGGTGAAATTGCACCTACTTTGTTTTTATAAATAGTGTGAAACGCTTATGCATGTCCTGTGTACAATGTATTTTCACTCTCTTTCATTTTAATATATTTTAATGTATTCTTGTTATCTATAATATTATTGTTAATTTGGACTGTATTTTATTCAATGGTCGCGTTATCTGCAGGAAATTCAGAGATTCGTGTTTTCCAGGTATACGAACTAGCATTGAATTAGCGTAATTCCGGAGAAGATAAATCACTCGTGTGTTTCCAATTTCTTATTTTCCGCTGTCGCACCCCTAAAGTTGGAAGCAGTTACGGGGTGCACGGGCCACGGCAAAAACTGATTGAATCCCCCCAAAATCCAACACCTTTACGGTTCCTGGACCGTCTGTCGTGCTATGCACACAGTTCCATGTCACCGGCATAATGGTTCCATTGAGGCATTACCATTATTGGCGAGATTTGGGGAAACGATCGAGCGTGCTAACGGATTCGTCGCAGCTTGCAGCTTGTTTGCAAATAGGCCTCGTATACGAATTTATTGATCAAGTGGTAAAGGATGCTGCGCAACCGCTCTGCCCTGGAAAAATATTATTTCTGCGCGAAAATAAATCCAATGCGAAGCACAAAGTTTCCTCACAAAATCCAAATTTTCTCAGACCTTTGAACATTCATAATTTTCATTTTACGTCCATGCCGTAAATGCGATATAACTACCCTTATCTTTAGAGATGATACTATCATTTAAAATTTCTGTGAAAATTGAAACATTTAAGAGTTGAAGAACCATTTGAGAGAAACAGCTGTATATTTTATAGATTGACTACGTGTAGCTTCGAATTTCTAAGGGATCATCGATCAAAAGGAAGCACCACTTTCAGAAGAAAACAATTTTCATAACTAGAACAAGTGGGTGTTTCACTGTCGTGACACCATAGCCAAGTGTTACGAAAATAAATAGGCTGATCGTTCGATCAAATGGAGTGCAAACGGGGTGGGAACTATCAAAATATCCGAACTGTTGAATTCAAGATGGAAAAATAATATTTGTCCGGTGGTCTTGCAATTTCTGTCTCAACAACCCGAATGTTTATCTGCTTCTTCAAATAATATTCTCTCATACAGGAAAACTGCGACACTTCTCCTCCAATTTTATGTTTAAAAATTTCTAACAATGAATACACATTTATCTCGAAAAATGATTCATGAATACTTGAAAATCAATGTGGAATAGCGTCCAATGATTATGATAGATGAATTGCATTTTGGAAAAATGTGGAAAGAAATAACACGACAGGTTAAACTCGATTTTTCCAATCGAAATCGGTTTCGAACGTTTAAAAGTCACGTTTCTACTAACGTAATCCGCAGGATTAGGCGGGTAGGCGTAATTTCAGGCGCAACTTGTGATACATCTGCCCCGCAGTGATTCCTATAAAGGACACGTGTCCTGGCACGTGCTTATTCATTCTTCAACAGGACCTCATTCCTACAAAGTGGCTCGAGAATTCTCGTTGGCAAGACGGCTACTATTTAATCGAAACTTTTATGTTTGCGTATCTTTTTCCTCCCCATGATCCCATAATTTCATTACTCAAGGGATGCGTGGTTTATCTGTGATCAGCGTTTAACAACGATCTTGATCGTTACTGATTGTTACGGGAGCTAGTTTGAATTTTATGACGTGTGCATCGCTGTGCGTACCAATGTTGGTATGATTTTATGTAAATGTATCTCTGGCAATAAATTCATTACTTCTGTCACTGTAATTTAGTTAATAAAAATAAAAATGTAAAATACTTTCAAAGTGATGTATTTAAAGATTTCTCATAAATCACAATAAATTCATTTAACTTACAATTACCGAGCGTCGCTCGGGCAAAATCAATACGGCTGCAGTCAGGTTTTCATCGACAGATGGGATAAAGCACAACGAGCTACGTAAAATATGATTTATTGATAAGATATAAATTCTGTACAATATATATTCCCTGAATCGGCGGTTTCACAAATCGATAAGAGCACTGGCGGAGTCGCGCGCTTAAATTACGCTAAACCTAGAAACAAGGGATGAGATCAAGCGCTCGAGATCAATCTGAGAATGATCGATGACTAGAAAGAAAAAGGAACGCGGTTCATAGTACGTTTTAAAACATATATCGAAAATCGTGTGTCGATCTCTTCGTGAAAGAGCAACTTCAACGAAGCTGAAACATCGAAACTAAAACAGAATCTTGCTGCGATCCTATCGCTAGAGCTTAATACTAGAAATTCGTTGCAAATAGAATACTCTCTTACAAAGTAAATAACGATCATCACTCGCACTGGCCTAATCATTTTTACAATCAGTCGCAGACGCAACTAATGCGTGTCACAATAAGCAATTTGCACGCAACAGGGATCTCGTGTTGCATGCAAACTGCGGCGCGCGTTGTTGTTCGAAAACCTGGAGGATCTAGAGTGGAAAGATTTATCGAAGCGCGTAGAACTCGAGAGACGCAGGCTAATTAACCTACCCACATCATGTCCTTAATAATAATCCAGTTGCAAGAGACTGCGGATCTTTAAGCGAAATGAAAATTTTCCGCACCAATTGCGAGACCCAGAAATCAGACAGAACCAGATAGTATTCGTTCGCTGATTTTTGCCATAGATGCATAAAAACCCGCAGTCGTGTTCATCGGAAAGTTCTTTGGTGTCCAGTCCGTAAAACCAGATTTTCGTGCCACTCTAAATTTCAGAGTACCTCGTAAACTCACACCGACATCACTGGCAATATCAAACGATTCCTAAGAGGACACCTCTGATCGGCAGAGAAGTGCAATGGCGGTGATGACTCATGTAACAACTACTGGTACACATGCACGAATTTCGACGAAATTTTCGAATCCACTTAGTTTCCGATGATTGTACTCTAAGGCCTCCAGGATTCAGGACCACTTTCAGGTGAGCAAAATTTTCTAAAGACACTGGTACATGTTATTGTGGCTCATGTGATGAGTCGGGGGCAGCTGATGCTGCGCGTGGTACATCCTCTGGTCGTAACAGGGTTGATATTGCATCGGCGGACTGACACTTTGGTCACTGTAGCAGTCGTACTCTTGCCATTCGGGGACGAATCTCTCTTGAGGATAGGGAAACGCTGTGTGCGACGGCCCTAGTCGTTTCTGTGCCGCCACCGCGCAGCTTCCTGTCGAGGAAGTGATCATGTTCCCGTTTTCACTGATGCTCACCGTCACGTTGCCCACGTTCACCGTGATCTCACCACTTTCCGAGTTTCCTAGGGTTTGGGACAGGGCCCAGATGTAGTTGTGGGCGAAACGGAGCGTCTCGATTTTCGTCAGCTTCGTGTCTTCCGGGAAGGTCGGCAACGCCATCCGCAGCCGCTCCAACGCGTCGTTCAGGGTGTGCATCCTGTGTCGTTCCCGATCGTTCGCTTTTATTCGACGGTTCCTTTTCAGCCGGAGCACCTGCAACCCGATCAATGGTTCCACATGATCGTCTCAATCTCTCTCGATTTTCTTTCATTTCGCTGTGCCGAGGCCTCGAAACAGGCTGGGTGGTGCGTGTATTTCAAAGCTGTGCTATTACTCTAGGTCTATTCTAATTTTTATAACTAATGATTCGAACGTGAATTTTAAGTGAATCGTTTGTAATTCTGAGTTTTAATGGACCTGAGTCAGCCATCCGGGGGTTAATAAATGTATATATTCTCCAGATATCAGTATTCGTAATTACCTGCGTAGGGCTCTTGCACCGTGTATTCCGAGTCTTCTTCCTCTTTTCGTCTTTCGCCGGCGGAAAAAGACACTCTGCTTGAATCTCGTGTTTCGGAGACTCGAAACTAACGTCGAAACCAGAGTCTGAAGAACTCGACAGCTCGTCGAATCCTCCTTCGCTGCAAAACGAGTACTCCGAGGACATATTGAATGCTTCCTACAAAACAGAACATCCAATTTTAACAGTGCTCTCGTATCTCGATACATCGTGTTTTTATAGTTTTGTCCAAGAGGAATTTTTCTAATATCTTTAACAAGATATACAAAACGATGTACAGATTCGGTATATATTTGTAAAATACATACTTCTAAAAGTAATAATTGTAAATCAATAATTCTGTTAATTACTATAGTTTCAGTTCTTCATTACAAAAATAATGTTTGCAGTGTCCTAACATTTCTTCATCATCCCCCTCCCATTCCAAAGACAGTGTAAATAATTCATAGAAAATCTTACTTGATAAATTGTCCTTGATTATAGAATTTATCCAAGTCGATCACTTCACACAAGTCAACACACGTTACTGGAGTTTTCGTATGTTGAAAGAATATCGTTTCACGGCATAGTCCGAATGACCCGACGGCAGCGAGAAAAATGAAATAAGAAACGAGGAGTGTCCTAGACGGGGCACAATTTGGTACTGCGAAAGTGGCATGGGGCTCTTAGAACATATATACTCTCCCGGGGGTATTTTGCCCCCTCCATAAGGGCGGTCCTTCTATGGGGCACCGTACCAAGAGTTCACCCCATAATCACGACGGTGGGGCACCCAACGTTCTCCCCTCCACCAACCTTTGTGTGCATTAGACGCGTGCCACGGCGATGTAGTCGTATAGTTTAGGAGATTAGAGGTTTTAGGGCGATTACACCTCTTTATGCATCTTAGGCGAAGGTGAATACAAAGTTTTGTGGTGTGCTGACAGAACGGTTGGTATAAGAACATTATGGTGTTTCGATAATCATATTTTGTATTTTCGAAGGAAAAGAATTGTGTAGAACAGAGCGTATACAGAAAAGTCGAGTCATTAGGGTTGCTACGAATCGATTTGTTTTATTGTAAATAATCCGTCCACTTGTGGTTCTTGTCGTTTTTAAACAAATTTCAGCACAGTTCATCCGCGATAAAATTAGATCCTAGATTATATACTTGTAAACTGTGTTATATACAATTAAGTGAAATTTTTATAAATGGTGCCTCTATTTCTGTTTCTGCAGACGCAATTCAGTTTATGTTAACAATTTAAGGATGAATGAATAGAAGATAATTACTCTTAAATAACCCGAAACAAACTTTTAATAAAAACATTTTCTCTTTTATTTAACTCGAATTTCTAGCTATTATTGTTCACTTTATAATTTGTAAAATGCTGCACCTATAGTACTACTAACCAGGTCTGCCGCTGTGTACAGTGGGTCGTCGATACTAAGGGGCAGCTGTACCACAATAATACACAATTCACAAATGAATTTACATATTACGCGATTTGCCATATTTCAATGTCTCACAGGATAAATATTTCAATATTCTTGAAAATTGTGAATATTTATAGAATAAATAATTAACTATTAATTCTTACCTTTGTTACTGTACGGGAGAGCGCAAATTGCTGATGTGCCTTCGTTCACCACTGAAAGGTGAAAAATATCGCTCCCTGATCTTCGATTTAACGCTGCCCCAGGTTGTATGGTTTAAAATAAGTGGATGATAATCTAATAAAACCAACCGTGGCCATCTGTCACATTCGCTAATCAGTTGATAATGCCCAGGGCATCGCTATGGAAACGTGCAGGTAGATCAGTCGGAATAGACAGGTATTTTCTAGTTGATTATAATTTCTACGCCTAATCGATGCATAATTTCACACATTTCGTCGCTAATTTCCAATGGCTTTGGAACTCATTATTAAAAGAACATTCTCAATAAATTATGCAGTTTATTGATTATTCATTCTCAAATGTTAAAAAGGTTCAAATAATCACAGTGGGGTACAGTTATTTTTTTAATGTGGAGATTATTATTAACTCAGAAAATAAAATAATTTCCCCCATATTATATTTGTTTATATATGTAATCTAGTAACTAATAAATTCAGGTAAGTCACAATAAAACATCAGCTTCATACATTAATAAAATAATCACGGAGTCACTGATATTTGTGGCAACAGTGTTCACTGAATAGTTATCACGCGTCAACGTAATCACAGTCGGACTCCCCATAAAATATAAAATTACACGCAGATACATAGGCTTCCGCGATTCCCACGAAATATCAGTATGCAATGGGATTACCGGTAGCATAATAGGACGATTTTGACAAGTATTAACGTCCATCAATCACAGCTATATCAATTATTTGACACATCGGCTGTAGAAAGTCGTCTTGGTGCCCACATTCATGAGCATTGCTTCATTGAACTCGTTGCTCAGTTCCCAAGGCCTCGAGTTCCAATAATATGCAAAATCGCTCCAATAGAGAAGAGAAATATCGAGACCCACGTGTGATATGTTTGCATAACGATTCGTTATCGAGCGTATATTCGCGTGCTCCGAGTGTACTGTCAATAATTTATTCAATGAGCACAGACACATTTCACCCCTGACGACGGAAATCACCGTTCAGTAGTCAGGTAGCCATTTGCAAATGTTTATTGATAAACATCAAGTGAGTCTTAATAAAAAAGAAATTCAATTTAGGATTAAACAGAAGCAATGAATTACTTCTTAGTATATTCAGCAACGAAAAAATTTGAGAACATTCTATCATATACTGATACAGATACAGATGCTATTTTCCGTTTCCCCTCAAATTCTTCTTCCTCTTTCGAATTCGATAATAATTAATCTCCGTCATGTCTGATAATGACTAATGATCAAAGACGCGTTCGTCCGAACAAATTAAAAGTTCCTTCAACCTTCGTTCGCGATGAACGATGATAGTAATTCGAGTTTACGTATTATTGATGCACGGTAACAGTTTAGAACACGCGAGTACAGTAATTACACTCGCCCTTAGAATGCCGGCATGAAATTCCTCCCATCCCGTAAACGGAAGATGGATAATGATGCGTATAATGAGCGAAAATTACGAAACGGTTGGACCATAAGATTTACATAATTGCTATGCTTCCGACCGATAATTTTCCAAACAACTCGATGATTTCCTTTTGCAAGTAAACAGACGTTGGCACACATTTTTACGCGAGCTGTTGTGGCGTCTTGTAATGGGGTCTCTAAGTTTTATTTATCTGCATTGTTCTTTTAAAAATCAAGACGACCTTCAATCTTTTTTAATGGAATGCTACGTATTTTTTTATACGGAAGAATTTGTAGACGTCATACTGATCTTCAAGATCATACAAGGTCACAAATGGAAGAAACATTTTACTGGCATTTGTAGCCTATGAAATAGGCTAATGCCAGGCCGATCCAACTGAAGCACGAGCCATCAATGGAACTGATGCTACATGATTTGCATGATACGGCCTGATCCGATTCGATCGAGTCCATCGAACTGACACTAAACGAAAGCCGTACATAATACCGCTCTTTACGGGTCGCATTTGCATCCAAGGTGCTCATCCATAACAGTCGCGATTATGCACCGGCTAACCAGATTCTTTCACCTCTGAAAAAATCTTCACGGTCTGGTGTCCTGCTAAACATTTTCACGGTTCATCAACTCCAACATCATCGTGCAGATCTAATCTAGTTGGAAAGAACGCGAATGCCAAAACGTTCAACAGAAATTGTCATTACAACTACAGCTTTTATACAAGATTTTATTGAAGCTATAAAAGCGAGCGACGTTGTCCAATGTATCGCAGTTTACGATTTCCCGGGAAACATTCGCAAACTTTTAGTTTAACGGTCATGTAAAAATGTTTATCGACGAGAAAGTTAGAGGAATTTTACGACGGATCGCTGGCGTAGAACATGGGCGCGCGAAAGTGGCATTTTAAACTGCTACAAGGTTTCTTTATTACGGAAAAATCATCTCCCGGGAACGATGACACTATTACTATGATTTTAAGATTTTTTGCTTGAAAGTTGTTCTTGTAAAATATATAGAGAACAACATTCACGGTGTTTTTTAATCCAACACCGACAACTGAAAGAGGCTTGGCACCCTCTCCGGCAGAAGGGTGTACCACCAACCCTTTTTCACACTTTGAAAATTCGTGCCGTTTCATCGATAAAAGGACGCCGTGAAATCGACACCGTTTCTGACACATGTTCGATCTGCCCGCGGAAATATTGGAAATTACACGAAAGATTTGCTACCCGGTGCGTGCAAAATCGAAGATCAAATAAAAAAAGGGGCGTGCAGGAACGCAGAGAAGAACGCTGTCGAAAACGGAAAAAGGGTTCGTAGAAGACCTCCGAAACGATTCGGCCTAATTGGATAATTTATTGGCCATGTCGATAAATGAAACCTCCACGGTTGAGCCTGATAGTCGCGTGCCCCCCGTTCTCTTTATTTCATTAATTTATGTATTGCACTCTTTTGACAATATGTTCGGAAAATTCATGTAATGAATGAATTCTTTGCCGCTGATTCTTTGAAAATTAGAAGCAAGTATTTTTAAAATGAAAACTTTTGTAACGAGGACTCAAAACATTTTAAGAAGCGTCTATCTCTTATATGGCACAGGGATTTTCCCGAAATTCGATCCAGACAACAGAAAAATTCTCGAACATAGAATTCTTGAAAGTGTTCGATCGAAAAAAGGCGCCGCGGTAATAGAGCCGATCGCCTTAAATGGTTTTGCCTGCAAAAGGCGTGCTGCGTGAGAAGTGGGTTAACTAACTGGCAACACCCATGTTTCATATAGTACACGGGAGTTTTCCCAGACCTGCAACAAGCGTTCCGAGCAGAAGCCGGTCGAGCGCAAGAAAGAGAGAAGACACCGGCGATCTTTGTGCAACAGGACACTTTATCCCACGGCTTTCTTCCTCTTACCTCGCGACGATGGCTGCGTCTATGAACAAGCAGATGCGATCACTTGCGTGGCTGTCATTGTGTTGCACGTGACACCATGCGATTACGACAGATACGCCGACGAACATGAGATAACTACCAAACGAACGACGACGCAGGAGCATCTCCAGAAGTATTTGACAACGTATCAATTCGCAGATCATAATAAACTGATTTTTAATCAGATCGGCGATAATTTCTCATAATTAGAACCAGACAAAGAAAAACACCTTACCGAGAAAGCAATTTCTTGTGGGAGATGGCGAACTGGACAAAAATGTAGTTTACACTGTAAATTATTAAAAAAGAAAGATGAGTATCACGATTTATTTGTGTGCAAAGATAAATTCGAAGTCAAGTATGTGATGTTAGAAGCAGATAATTATAATTTTTCAAGAAGTGTTCATTATGCCATGAAAAGTGTAATGATTATTAGAAGCGATCTTCATACGAAATATAAATGTTCTATCTTAATTGTTTAAATGCATATACCTATATTTATTTTCGTCGTAAATGCAAAAAATCCGCCAATCAAATCTGGCGCTTGTAAAATTACATGTCAGGCGTTAAATGAGACATATCCACGTCCCTAATACTAATCAATTGACATTTAGAGTTGCATCGAGGTGATGCCGGTGAAGGTATGCCGCTGAGAATGTCTTGACCTTCGACGTAAGCGTTCGGCATTCGCGTGCGGACGATTACTTCGAACTTCTGCCAGTGATAACGATCTAGGATCAGAATACGTAATGAAGCAGCCTTCTATCGCGTCGAAGGAACGTCGACGTCCTTCTGGAACGGTTGTCGGCCGGTAGAGAAAATCCGCGCGATCCAAGCGGATACGAGCGGAATTGTCCCGCTAAAGGGGAAAACACACTCTGTCCGACTTTTCAGAGCCGGCCGATACTTTATCGTCGGAGGTGGAGCTGCTCGCCTCGGCCTTTGGTAACTGTACACGTTCTCTTCTCGTCTTTCCAACGTTCTTTCTTGGCCACCTCGTGCTCTTCCTCTCCTTCGACGCCCTCGTTCCCGCCATCCTGTTCGCCCGACCTTTCCAGTCGCAAATCCTCCTATCCTCGACTCAATCTCCATCCAAAAAGTCGACAGAGGTTTCAAAGTTGGACAAATTAAGTTAATTTTATTAAAACTGTATCTCAGAATCTTCTTTAGAAAGTTTCTACAAAATTAGTTGTTCAATTAAAATGTTACACTACCTACTTGATTAAACATTTATGCCCGGACCGCGAATTTTATGTATTTATGCCGTAAATAGTTAAGTACTCAGTGAAAGTAGTAGAACAATTTAAGAATACATTATTTTCAATTTATTAAATGCATTAAAACAACAGATACTTCCATTCTTTTTAGCTCTGGTTTTCTAAAATTAATGTAGACAATTTTGGTTTCATAACGATCCGCAGTCTATTTGTAAATTATTATATTTGAATAAGAAAGTAATTTTATTTCAATTTCTCAAGACCACTGTGCAGTCCATTGTGAAAAATGTCTTGAGCAATGTCTGCCCAACCTTATTCATTTTCACCACAATGGAACTAAACCGCGAAATAGAAACCGGAAGCGAACTTACTTCCTACCGAGTTTATGGTTGCACAACACAATTTCCCTTTCGTTCCTGTCTTCCATCGCAATCTCCTTCCCTTTAACTAAGTTCAATGTCTCATTAACTTGATTACACTAAAACAAGCAACAGTTTAAACGTTATTTTATTCATTTTCCATTTTGATAGCCTTCGATCTTTACGATAAGAATATTACGATAATATTTTCTATTCAAAATAAAAAATATTAAACATTCATCAAACGGTATCAATGCAGTCCAATATAGAGCCTATTGATTTTAGGTCCCCAGTTCTGTTGCACACCCTTAAAAACTGTTAAAACCGTCTTTTGCCTCTATATTTACCTGACGGATGAGAGAAGAAGCGAAAGGAGAATGGCATGAAGGAAGAGGTCGCAAATAATCTCGTTCTTGTCTTTTCAACAACATCCTTTCCCGGCTACTTCTGCCGTCCCTCTCACTTTCTGACGTTCGTCGATTTCGTCGTCTTTCTTCCCGCGCAGTTCACCTTTTTCAGCCTGTCGATCGCCTCCAGCTAAAGAAATCGCCGAGAATTCAACCTTAAAAAAAAAGAAATAGGCTACACGGCAGCTCGATGAAACTTTTGCTCTTTCGCAGTCGACTCGAGCCTCTCGAATCCTGGACAAGACCCATTGAACCTCTATGATGGGAAATTGTTGAGACGCGAGCCGATCGCTGCACGATTCGCTGTAGTCCACCACGATTTACCAGTTCAACAGTCTAGTTTCAATAATGCATAGTTCGTGGGGCTATTCATACGAAAATATAAAATCTCTTTATTTAAAAATTGAATATTTCTTTTTTTTCTATATTGCATGAAGATCCACAGTCTAATCAACAATGACTTTTTTAGTCGATTTTTTACTATGTGAATTAAATCGCAAATACATAAAAATTGAAATAAAAATAACTTTAAAGAAAGTTGCTCACTTACGATCATCGAAATTTCCATTCGGGACCCCGGTGCAATCATTATATCGGCGCCGATCGTCACGCACGTCGCACGCACGTGTGCGGTTTCGAGCAATACGCTCCAATTGGTAATTATGCGTTGCATCGAGCTCACCGTGGCTCCGTTTTCTTGTACCCGGCGACGTATAACAAGCGTGTAGATAAGGATCAACATTGTTCGATGCTGGTTTAGATTCGGAGAAAGTCGGCGTGTCCAGGACATTGCCAGGATTACGTAAGGCCGCGTCGATTCCTAATTACCGGCGATGTCGGCTAACCTATTAATTAGTCGATCAGCTTGTGAGAACGCTGCAGATTGAATTCATAGCCGCGAGAATCGACGGAGTTTTAAAAGTTTTAAGGAACCTGGTGTGTATGGGGTTCGTTGTTCGATTCTTCACTGCAGTCCTTTTCTCATGGATTAATTAATGGTTATAGCGGATTGTCTTTTTATTAAAGCAATTTGGGAAAGAAACTAGTTTCTTCAATGAAATCTTCAATTCAAATGAAGTTGAAAATAAAAAATCGATTTTTTCTAATATTCAAATAACCCTTAATTATCGTTCGATTTTATTTATCATCGGCAGCTGCGGAAGAAGAAACCTCGGGGAGGGCTCGTTATCTGCGCGAGAGCCGCTAATTTTCCAGGAACACTCGTCTTTCTCGTTTCCATCCTCGACTTCCTCGTGGCCTTATCGGCGATCGAAAAGGAATGCGCCTGGTACGCTGGCCACGAAACGACGATAAACGGCACGACTGAATTGCCGGTTTGCTCGTCTGGGATTATCGGGCGAGTACACCGAGTGCACCGGGTGCACGCGTCCCGCGGGATGCTATGCCGGGAAGCTCTACGTGCGAGCATGTGCATCGCCGCGGCTTCCGTAAGTGTGCCGTACGTCGTTTCCGGTAGGACGCTTCGGTGCATCCAACTTGCAGTCGAACCTGTCCGTGTGTGGGTGCACTGAGGATGCAACGGACTCGTTCCGCGAAACTCAGCTCCTCCTTCCCGCAGATTTCCTGCTTCAAATTATAGAGATTCTGTTTGCTACTTTCCTGTCATTTTATGCTGACTTTTGTCGATGATCATGCGAATATTATAATACATCCCTCCCCGGACGTATAGTATACATTTTCTATTTAATTCTATAAGGGATACTGAACCAATATTGAAATTTTGCGTTGAAGTGTGTAATTAAACTTTTTTATCCCTCCTCATAAATTTTAAGTGAATATTTATGAGGAGTATGTATAGAAGAATCCGCAGTTTAATCATGATTTAATTTCAGCAAAATCAGGATTTAATATTGAGCTACTAGAAATGGAGTTGCGTGATCTAAGACACCGTGGAATTCGGTTGCGCAGAAATTACAAGCGATTCGAATGTACAACCGCATAAATAACAGAGAGATGATGGCAAATGAAGACAGTAATTCGTGGTGTCGCGTACCCGTTGACGAACGCTGCTCTTTTTATGGGAATCACGTCGCCGGATTGTTGCGTGTTCACAAAAGCAGACGCGACCGGTGAGAACGAGGCTACGATAGTATAAAATACGAGTCTGGTTTCTAACGAGGACATTAAAACAATGATTACTGTGTTTCATTTACAACAAAGCTTGTTTATTCTTTCTGTTGCTTGAACTTTCTAACTGGACTCCGCGTTGCTTCCGCAAAGACTCTTTTTCTTTTATCGAACGCGAGACGAATTTTAATTTTCTGCTATTGAAACTGTTCCTAATACCTCGTGGCGTGAAACTGTTAATAAAATATTCGTCTCTGGCGTTTTTGTTTCAGTCACCTCGAGAATAATGTGGGGCAGTAGTATCATGGACTCAAGAGGGTGTTTTTATATATTTTGAAATGCTTAAAAGAGTGTGAAGGCTAATTAAAATTTGTACAAGATCGTGGAGTTACGGAGCATGTAATATTTACACACTCGCCTAAACTAATTCGCTGGCGAAATATTCGAGATGCAATGTAGTGGAAAGCATAACGTTTTTCACTGTGCAAATAAAGATAAGCGAGAACGTTCCGGCTAATAGCTATTCGATACTAATTAAACGCGAATTTCGAATTGGTTATAGCTACTATTTTACCTAGACCTCGTATTTTTAATTAGTGTTAAATATCTTGATCGTCGAGCACAATTTCAAATTTTCACTTTTTCGAGAGAACCAAACTTTCCATAGATAAATTCTATAATATTCAATTAAATAATTCATTGGAGTGGTATTATGAATTTTTTGCTGTGTCGTTAGTCGAAGTACCTAAGATGCAGTTGGAGAGAAGGTCGGCAACAACGAGAATTTCGGGTAACAGTGGTACGTAATTCCTGTAGGTCTCCTTCACGCACGATCACGGCCATGATGGAACCACGAAAGAGACTCACCTGGCACGTCTCGGCACAAAAGGATCAAAAAGGTTCGCCCCCCTTTCGCTTGGTGTTACGGGGCACAGACTGTAGCCTCTCCTTCGAGCGGAGCTGTTTCTCTCTCTCCATTCCTTCCACTCCCATAGCAGAGGCCGCATACCTCCTTAGGATGCAGTGTAGACCTGTCCATTGGCTGGCAGACATCGGTTCTTTTCCGAAACGACTACGACGACTCATGAAACCGAGAGGATAGAGAAACCGGGGGGATAGTTGTATAGATAGCTGTGTGCCAGTGCGTCATGAGGTTCAGTGAATACGTGAACGTTCTTTGAACTAAGAAACAAGTGCTCGGTACCGGAGAGTCAGCGATCGAAAAAAATACACGTGGTGCGATGAGTTGATACACTGTGCTGCTGGGGAAGAAGGATCTTGAACCGACTTTATGAGGTAAGGACCTTGGAGGATATCGTTTTTGTGCGAGTGATCGCAAAAATCCGGGGAACAATAAAAACCAGGACTATAACGCCAGCATTTCGCTCGAGCGAGGATCCTGGATGCCTTTGGAGCCGTGTTTCGATAGATGGACACTTGACCAGCAACTCGAACGTTCGTTAGGCGAGAAGTCACGATGTTCAATTTAATTGGTGTTTTAAACTAGTTACTCCGTCTTCGGAGCCGACACCTTTCAACAGCTAGCCTTGCGACACGAAATCCTTTTATATTGAGCGTAATGTGTCCGCCGCGAGTTGTCGCGTTAGTGCAACTGTATCCTGTTGGTATTTCCTTGACCTGTGAGGAATTGCGACATCTCGATGTGCGACATTAGAGTTGATATTTATTTGCTCTTTCGAACACATTTCTCTGGAGCTAATTTGGTCTTCGTTGATCTTCGAAATTGTGTTTTGAGGGGTCAGAAGGTATTCGATGTTAAAGTATGCTCGATACAGTCATTTCTATTTTGAATATACACTCTTTCCATTATTGGCATTCCTGGTAATGGCACAATGACAATGCCACGAAGCACGCGGATCTTGCCGAACTACCGTCACCGTTTTCACCACTCCGCTGGGAACCAGTCTGACCGGCGCGAGTGGGCTAGCCGAAGTCTTGGCTTCGCAGAACCGGTGTCAAGTTCGTGCAACAGGAAAATCATAGACAAATTGCTCGATTATAGATTAATTCGCGAATCCCCCAACCTTGGAGTATGCAACCTTGACCTCGACAGAAAATCCAGTCGATTTTATGGCATTGAGAGTTTGAGAGCCGAATGTCCAGGTGGCACATCGTCCATTTTGTTTCTCTGTTCTATTTATCATTGTCGCTACACTCAGAAGTTTATTGCTTCTTAAGCATCAGGTTTTCTTATTCTTCATCTGACTCCAAAAAATAGAGATGTGAGATGATAAATGAACCTTTGACCTTTTGATACAGGAAAATTGCAATCGTGTCATGCAATGTAGCTATTTATAGTAAACATATAAAACAGAATTTGCATTACTAGTGAAATGATCAATTCAAAAGATCCCATTCGTCTTGGTAATCGTATACAACAGGTAAACAATGGCGTAGCCAATCCTCGACAATTAAAGGCAATCTCTGATAATAGATTTTCGAAGAGCCTCCGAGATGCAAAGTTTACGATCCACACGTTGAATAGATAAATAAATCCGCTCGTAATCGACGATTGACAGCCGCGGGCGGTTTCGAAACAGCCTCTCTATGAAATTTCGCGCGCGCCGCTGTTACCGGTCTTCCAGTGGCGTAGGACCTTCTCGCGAATCCGAGTTTCTCTTGGAAAGCAAAAGAGTACACAAGCGGCTAACTGTTCCGCGGCGCTCGTGCACGAGGACCCGGCGTCCTAGACTCGTTAATCGCCGGGAAAGGCGGTGAAACAGAGAGAAGCCCAGAAAACGGAGAAGCCGGCGCGCGAAGGAGGGAGCAAGAAAAAAAAACCGTTATGGTGCCCCCACCAAACGACCCAACGCCATTACGTTACGCGCCTGGAATCCTGACACTGTGTGACCAGGTGATACCAGGATGAATGACTAAGAAAACCAGCAGCGTCCTGCCACGCGTTGCGCTCTTCTTCTTCGCTCACCATTTTTTGCAACCGGCTCCTCGACTTCCTTGGCGGACAGGATGTCGCACGTTTCGTGATAGCATCTCTTGAAGATGTATCATTCACCTTAGAACTCTTCGTCGTACTTCCTGGTACCGTTCATTTCGAAGAACATGAACGTGTAATGTCGTTCATGTAGCTTGGAGCGACAGATTTTTTTGAACAGGTTCAAAGCCGTAATTGTCTCTGCGTGTCGTCATTAAAGCTAAATATTTTTCAAGATTTTTTCGTTTGCGTTTCAACCTTGAACTCGTAAAATAAATTGCTTCGACCGTAGTGCTTCTTAACCGTATAGTACATCTGACCGTACACTCGCGACGCGAATATGCATTATCCCGTGACACATTTTGCCACGTGTTGCCTCAGCGAATTCTATTGCACAGCGCCCCACGGCAGTTTGTCTTCGCGGGAACAAAATCGCGATAAACACAATCGCGCGCGAGAAGAAAAGCTTTCTATCTAGATAGCACAGAAATTAATTCCGCGGCTCGGCGGAAACACAATAAACAAACGAAACACCTTTAACGGAACCTTGCTTATTAATCGAGCAACGCTGCATAACATTGAACATAATATGCTGTCGTAATATTAAGTTCCATAAAGGAAGGTGTACATCTGGATATTGATATTATACGATCTGGTGGAAACAAGTTTGACTCATAATTGGAAATCTAGTGAAATAATAATCGCGCAGGATTCGCACTTCTCTTCCGCAATCTACGCGAACCATAAATATCCCATATGCCAGCGGGGTGCTGTTTCTGCTTGGAGCGCGTATTCTATAACAGAGTGATTTTATTTTCGCGCGTTTGCAACGTGGAATGTCAGCAGTCATCGATACATTCTCGGTAGGGGATTCTCGATGCAGTTTTCACTATCTCAACGGACGTCTATCATTCAATTTCCGGACGGTTTCGAGTCTGATTGGAAGTAACTGCCACGTCTATTTAAATCGAGGACGAGGGTGAGATTCACTAATGACCAAAAGCCTACTTTTCTCCTTAAGCCTAATGGGCCCGGTCAATTTTGTCGTTTGAAATTGATTGAAAGTAACGACCAGGTTTGTGTCAAGACTAGGCTCCGTGGAAGATTCGCGTCTTGCGATCGGGAGCATCTTCTGAATTATTGCAACTCGTACACATCGAAATTCAAGCGGTTCGAGCTCGAACAGTAAATTGCGCTCGCCATTACTCTCGCGATGCAGGATAGTATTATCAGAGTCCGCAAGCATCGGGGTATATTTCACATTTAATCAGCCGCAGCCATTAAACCTGCTTTTCTCAATTGTTCGTCCGGGAGGCAACGACTATTGTGATTCCAATCGGCCGTTGATTATCCGCGATCTTCCTCGAGGAAATCCTCGGGTTTCTTCCTGGTGCGGAAGAACGGCGATGAATCCATCGCTCAATCCCGCTGTATCATTTTACACTCGGTTGCTGGTAATTGCCACCTCTACCGAAGGTATTTCACGTGCATGTGTGCGCATCCGTACGGTGCAAGCATGCTGCTCGTCATGGATTTTAACGCTGCGTGGTTTTCCGCGTTGCGCGTCTCCGAGGCAGGAATCACGCTCGCACCGAGACCGCGCGAGCCTAATTATTGTTGCAGATTAGGCTTAAACCGCGCCGATAAGTATTTACAAAAATCTATTATTCCTCCGCTTATCGCCGCCATCGAACCTCTTCGAATTTTTCCATGAATATTCCGAACGCCGTTACGTACAGCTGGAGATAGTGAAACCACTGTCTCGTAAAAGTTTACGAAAGTAAACAAACGAGCATCGTTGTTGTGCAATGCAGCTCCCTGCTGAAACATTATTCGATGGAATGTAGAAAGCATAGCAGGGATTCTTTGTTCCCGTGCAATCGACCATTCTAAATATTTTTCACTTCTTTCTGCTTCGAGTAAATTGCGAAATAAGCGCCAATATTATGTTTACGTTAATATTAACGAAATAAACTTCTCTTTGACTCCAGGCTTGGTAATAAATGCAGAGTATCGAAGGCACCATTGGTAACGTTCTGGAGGATTGATTTTATTCACAGATTTGGAACCGGTTACATTCTGAGCCGTTGCACCGTCGCGTGTTTTGAAAGATTTACACAGTGAAAATTAATTCTTCCTGTAGTGCGTAACAGCGATTTAATATTTGCAGCCACGTAGAGTTTCTACTACAACATCAGCCCGTTAGCGTATCCACCGATGTCTCTCGCTTAATAATTAGCTTTCTCGAAGACAATACCTGATAACAGCCTTCGCAACACGGAAGTCGGGAAGTGCTATGCACAAAAACACGAGGAAACTGTCGGAAGAATTGTCCCCGGTAATTGTTCCTTCCTTTCAACAGAATGATTACTTCTCACGCGTCGTTTCAACATTGTCCACAATTCAATGCAAATGCATACTAAACGCTTCCTAATTCCGTAGAAAGTGCACTCCGACGAACGTTCCTCGACCAGCTATATTTTTATAATACAAACAGCTCCTTAAAAGATAAATTTACAATTTAAAAGAACCAACCAATTTGGAATTAAAGAAAAAATTATAAAACAGCATTTTTAAATTCTTTAAATGTTTGTACTGCCTCGCCATTGATCTACTTGTTCCTGCCATTAATTCCTACATACCGAACAATTAAAATTTGATTGCAACAAATGAAGTTAAGTTATTCCGAACCAATGGTTCAAGATAAATCAAAGATTAATGCATCATTAAGTAAATGAACCTTTCAATTTCGAGTCGGCTATCGAACGATCGTTGATCAACGAGCAATCGGATAATGTATCTCTCGATTTGCTCCAAATAGCCAACTGCATTCTGAGGTAACATGGTCTGAATATTGTTACTGGTTGGTTTAAGTATAGCAGGAAAATGCAATCGGTCGAGTGGCTCTGATTCCATATGAACGGTTGTCTCGAGTGAGAGTTATGACGGAGCCGAGGTAGAATAGCGTGGAACGCGTTCTGCGTTTATCTCGAGCCGATGCCTGTTGTGCAAGACGTTTGTTCGGAATCCGTCCGGAGGCTCTACTAGAAAGTTAGCGGCGCGCGGATTGTAACAGATCTGCGTAACGCTAATGCACGATGCTCATTGGCCCGTGAAGTTTCACGACTTGATCTTGAAATTACTTCTCAGCCTTGTTTCTCGTTAGTAACTGCACCAACAAGCGCCATAAATCATCGCCGTTTCTCGAAAAACGCGAATGCACAGAACCAAACAAACGTACACGTAGGTTCCCAATTAGAATTACGTAATCTCATTGTGTATTGTACGTCTTGATGATAACAAACATGCTCCGGTAATCACCAGACAAAATAAATATTGCCCAAATCAGTCGCGAGAAACTACAACCAAATAAAAAGTTATTTCTCTGTTTAATGATTCTAATGGATTCAAATATATATTGATATTCTTTAATTCGGTTGATCGATCTGACAAATGAACGACTCAATTAGCAACTTTCCGCTTTTCGGAGTGCAAGCAGCATAGCTCGAGTAGGCAAGAAGCAGTGGTGACTTTCTTTGTGTAGAAGTGTGTTTAAAAGAATGAGGGCGGAGATAAATAGCAGTCGGCCGCGTAACAGGACAATTCAATTTACGGATCGCGAGAAGAGTTCCGCGAACTCCTGAAATGGAATCTGATTTCTAACGGCTTTTCACTGACCGCACTCGCTCGGTGGAAGTCATTCAGACGGCGCGCGGTCCGGTCGCTCCGGTGCACGCGGTGCGTTGCCGTGTTGCATCGGCTCGCCCCAAGCGGCTTTTCTTTTCGCGTCAGGGAAAAGAACGCGGCTCGACGAAGTCGTTTTATATGGGAGGTACCCGGTGGCTTCGATAGACCGTTGCATCCTCCGCAGAGTTTAGCCATTTCCTCCCGGCCCACTCGTCTGCGGTTTGCAACTTGCATTTTTCTGTCAACCACCGCGCCGTGAGCGTCGATCCCGTGTCTGAGCAAGAAACTTGCGGCCGCTCATTATAGTAGTCTTCTCTTCACCTTTCGTATCGTTATCCTACATCGTCTTCTTCTTTTACGATCGGTGACATTGACCGAAACCGCAGCCTATGTGATTATTTATTAGAATTTGAGGAAATTAATGAAGGAGGGCATTATATTCTGTTTCTAGATGTTTATTTAAATCTTATGCTTTCGACAATTTAATGCAAGTGAAATACAAAAACTTAATTTATGATCGAACATCCAGCAAGAAGAAGTTACGTTTAAACTGCAGTCTTCTGCTTTGTAGTTACAAATTCGAATAGAGACAATTTTAGGACGGCAGTAAGAGCGATCATAAATTTCATTTTACTACCAGGTATCAGGATTAGATAAAAATGAAATCATTACGAAGCATTGAACTTGACTGAGGAAGTTATACCAATTACAGTTGGATGCTTGTACTCCTTCGAACGTTCAAAATTTTCTTTCCATTTAGCTTAATGCTATATAAGCAATTGCTAAGATAATTCACAATTAAATTATCGCTTAGCGAAAGTAAAAATTTATATGGCTAAGAACAAAAAGGCATCGGAATGTTTCTAGATTCTTAGTATTCAGTTATTTTAGTTGATCAAGGAGTTAATGTGGTTACTTATTAAAATTTCTTCATCGCCAATATACGGCTTTCTTGGCATTTGTTCTTTGTGTAACTTTGTTTAAGAGAGTTTTGACGTTTTTAGAAGTGAAATCGTGTCGAGGAAAAGTTTGGAACAGAGATTCCTCGTTTCCCAACTAGTGATTACGCTGCGCTTTTATTTAGAGGATCGCTTACTATGCGAGCCGTGAAAGGTTATTTCGTTCCCAGTCAATAATTCCACGTGTTACGTTATTGTAAAGGCTATTCATCCTAACATCCAATGCCCTCCAAGGTAGTATAATACAATTCGCGTTCAAGACACGAGGGTTTCGATGACCGGAAGTGAACGGAATCGTGACGGGGATCTAATATAGGAAGCATTCGTTTGTCACGCAAGAGAAAGCGTAGTTTGATAAATAAAACTTTTTCTTAATTGCTCTGCTCCAATTTACCCTAATGAAAGTTACCGGGAGGTCAGTGTACTGTGCCTACTACGCACACCTCCATTTTGAGTTTCCGACTGTCGTAATTCTTCCTTGATGTAATAGCTGTTAATGATAGCAACCGGTGCCACGCATAAATACAATCGTGAATATGCCGCATTATAATTTTTAATCAGGCGAAGAGTGCATTTCATTGAACACTCGAATGGAGAAGTGTGTGCGCTGCATATTTCTGGCGTTAATGCGACATCGTTTGCACAACTGGTTGCACACTTTGACGAAGTACCTGTCAGGTGCCGCATGTGGTTGTTATTGTTCACCTATGTGCAAAATTTAACGAATAATTAATAAATAAATAATAATAATAATAAGAATAATAAATAAATTTATCCTTTGGAGTACAACTAGTGACTTTTATAAATATGTACTTATTTTAGCAAAAGATATTGTATTCGTCTCATGAAAATTTTTAATATATTCAGAAGTATGTTTATTTAATAATAAAAGTGTAAATATAGAACGATTTTATTTTGGTAGGTGACGATGTGGACGATTTTGCTGTTTACGCTCTTCACATGGTCTTCGTCATGGGGTCAGGTGATCAACCGAGCACCGCATTTCGTGCAAGGTGGAGACATGGCCAGGTTAGCGGTGTCGGAAGGCACACCTCCTGGCGCACCTGTCTACAAGCTCCAAGGAGAGGATCCTGAAGATTCTAGGTTGCACTACTCCATCAGTGGCGAGTATTTCACCGTGAATCGGGACACCGGCGTCGTCGTTCTGAGAAAGCCGCTGGACAGGGAGACGCAAGACCTGATCGAAGTCATCATCAGCATAACGGGTAACTACGCTGCTTTTATTGGTGTCCCGTTACACTGTTACGCTGGAATATCAATGGGTAATCGACGATATCTAGGCCAATAGACAAATTCTACACACGCGTGGATTTACGAACACCACTGGTTCATGGTACGCTGGTTACTCGATTATGTCAGTCCCATTTTTACGAACTTCCGTACACGTGATAGAAACATACCTGTTTTAATTTATACCTTATTCTAAACATTTAAAATAAGACTGAAACTGCAATTTATCCATCTCAAGATTATTATGTTATCTAATTTGTGAATAGATCTGCTTGCAAATATCGATTTTCGAAAATTAATTTAATCCTGTAACGTGTAACGATTTAAGTAGTTGCATTTGATAGGTGGTAGTAATTGGCGATTACTTTTCCAGACGAAGGGATCGCTGGATCGGAGCCCAACACAGTGTCCCTTCGTCGTGAGATCGCCGTGCTGGATGAAAACGATAATCCACCAGTCTATCATGGCAGGCCTTATGCGGCCAGGGTGCCGGAAAGTGCTCACGTGGGTGGCCTGTTAGTTCCTCCTGGCACGATCACTATCACGGATCTCGACGGTGGCGTAAACGCGGATGTTCACGTGGAATGTGTCTCGGCGTCGCGAGACGACGATGTCTGCGATGTCTTCAACGTTTCTACGGAAAAGGTAATGCACCGACAATATTCTGCAACACCGGACCAGTCGAAATAACTTCTGCCTGACGATACCTTTTACGATTATTGAAATTATAAAAATATGTTCATTTTATGCGTGCTCATTTTGAATTTTGATTGTGCACGGTTTAGCTGGCGGAGGGGAGGTACGACGTGCAGATTACGCTCGCGAAGCCGCTCGATTACGAGCGAAGAAATTCATACCTGATCAATCTGCTGGCTATGGACGGTGCCAGCGACGCGACGAAGGTGCTGCAAGCTAGAGCAACCGTGGCCGTCGACGTTCTCGATGTACAGGTAAGAAGTAGGTCTCGACCGTAGCCAACGTAACTGTACATTCATCCCGATCGGTCAGTATCGGTTAACAAGATGGCACATGCTAAAACCGGCCGGAAAATACCGCGTTACCTAGTGACTCCGTTTCCGAACAAGCGTTACTTTCACCCCAAGACGGTGAAGCGCATCTCTGCGTTTCCTGTAACCTTATTAATCCGTGAAATCCCTCGTTAAGCAACGGTTACGCATTGCTGATTGATCGCGTTATCCCAGACGAATAGGAGTTCGTGCTCCGGATGCACGGAACGGAGCGTGCCATTAGCGTTGGCTGATTTTATGGCAACTGGTGATAGATCCGAATGGAAAGAATTCTTACTTATCCGTACATTCTTATGTAATAAGAAGTCTAACAGTCGGAAAAATGTTGTTTTCAGGATCAACCACCCGTGTTCCTGAACGCGCCGTACAGCGCAGCTCTTCCGGAGAACACGCCACCCGGACAAACGATTCTAACTGTGAGAGCTCGTGACGGCGACACGGGGGAGCCAAGAGGCTTGCTGCTTACCCTCGAAGAGGATGTTGAAGGACACTTCGATCTCGAAATATCGCGCGAAGGCGATATCACTGTCGGTAAACTTGTCACTGCCAATGTGTCCCTCGATAGAGAGGACCCCAAGATTTTGCAGAACGGCGGGATCTATAGCTTCGAGGTGAAAGCTACAGAGCTGATCAACAACGAAATACCAGCGGACACCGCCACCTCTATTGTCACCATCGTTGTCACGGACGTCGACGATCTTGTGCCTGTTTTCAACGAGAAATCGTTCGACGTGATGATCTCTGAGGATATTGGGGTGAACACTCCATTGCCAGGTGAATTATCATCTAATCACCAGGTCAATTATTTTATTGTGCACAGAAGTTCTATAATGATATTTGATTTGCAGGTCTTAACATGATCGTGAGCGACGGTGATGTTGGCGAGAACGCAAAATACACATTATCCCTGAGGGATGTGCCTGGATATCCTGGAATCAGCGAAGCCTTCGTCGTCAGCCCGAAACAAGCCCAAGGTAGAGTTCCAGTTGTGATCAAGGCGAAGGACGTGGACGTGTTGGACTATGACGTGGATGATCCTGCGAAAAGAGAGCTTGAATTCGAAGTAGTTGCGCTCGTCGCGGACAAAGTGGTAACAATCCGTTCCTACATCGTGTGTTCACGCGATCGTGGCAATCTTCTTCTAAATCACTTTGAACTAATTTCCAGGTAGCCACATGCAGAGTCCACATACGTCTGGTGGACGCAAACGACCACAGCCCGAAGTTCTCTCGGACACACTACTTTTTTTACGTCTCCGAAGACGATAAGATAGGAACCAAATTAGGTGACGTGTCCGCTGAAGACGCTGACAGCGGCTCTTTCGGTGAATTGACTTACACTCTCCATGGTTTCGGAGCTGATGAATTCAAGACAGACCCGAAAACCGGCGGAGTCTTCCTCGGTGGAACGCTAGATTACGAGACGGACAATAAGTACATGTTGACGATAGAGGCCAGAGATGGCGGCGGAAGAGTCACCTTTGCTATCGTTACGATAAATGTGTATGATGTTAACGACAATAAACCTGTCTTCGAGCAGTCGAAATTCTCCAGGACTATTCGGGAAGATGCAACTAGCTTCGATCCGCAGTTGTTTGTCAGAGCTACGGATGTTGATGGTCCCATGCAGGGTAACGGGAAAGTGACATACTCCATCAGCTCGCATAACAGCGTGAGGAACGATGTCTTCAAGGTATTTGAAGAAATGAGAATAATTTTATCGATTGAATGTAAATTTTGCTAAATTGTTTGATAGATAAACCCAGACTCAGGCGAGGTGACAATGTCGAAGCCAGTCCGTTCAGGAGACACTGAAAGAGGAATTTACGAATTAGTCATTCGAGCCACGGATGCCGGGCGGCCGCCATTGTTCTCCGAAGCAGAGCTTCTCGTCAGGGTCGGCGTGCCCGGGAATCAGAAGCCCATATTCCGTGGAAACTACAAATCGAATTTACCAGGGCCCAACAGTTATCGAGCGAGACTGTTGGAGAACGCTTCGCCTGGAACAGAAGTGATTAGGGTGGTAGCTAACGATCCTGATGGAAGGGACAATCTGTTGCAGTATCACATCGCTTCTGGTGCTAAAGACAATTTCGTCATAAACTCTAGGTAACGACGAAAGTGCTTTACTCTTCCCGTTGGTACAACGATTACAATGTTTTATAGATTGTGCCGAACATAACATTGTTGTGACGATAAACGTACTTCTATGTTTTTAGCTCTGGTGTCATTACTGTGTCTCCAGATGCTCGTCTAGATCTGGAAACCGGCGGCGAGAAATACGAAGTGATCGTTTATGCCGTAGACTCTGGCACGCCTGTCAGGGAAACTGCCACTACTACCGTCACAGTGAACATGATCGACGTGAACAATAAACCGCCGATGTTTAACGAATCGACGTATCTCGTTTACGTGTCTGAGAGAGCTGGTATTGGTAAGATCATCACTGACAATCGCTGACTGCATTCAAAGCCTTCAAGGCTCTCCTCCAATAGCTAATTGATAACTTGTTCACTATTTTTTGTGATGACTAAACAGGTGAGCCTGTCCTGAAGGTAACAGCTACAGATCCCGACTCGGATGCCTATTTGGAGTACTCATTAGTGGAGCCAATCAAAGCCGTTGACAAAACAGGCGTGGCACTGAAGAATACAGCGACCGCCGACTACAAAACTGCGTTCCGTATCAATTCTACGACTGGCCTGATCACAGTCAATCGTGTCTTGGATTACCAAATGGCAGCTGTGATCATACTCACGGTTCAAGCGCAGGATTGGAACGCTGTGGTTAATACCAAGACGCAGATTACGAAAGTCGAAGTGACTGTTTACATTCAAGCTTACAGCGATGACAATCCAACTTTCTCGAATACTGGATGGTCGCCCAATAATCCGAGTATCAAGATTTCTGTGCCGGAGGAACAACCGCTTGGAACGACATTGTTAATGTTGTCGGCTAAAGAACCTACCACTGGATACCCTGTCCAGAGGTTCGAGCTGGTGAGGGACGCTGACGATGAGGGATATGTTAACGTTGGTGTGCAAAGTGGAAATGTTGTTCTCAGTAAGAGATTGGATTATGAAACGCTTAATCAGAAGGTATCGTTGAGATCTGTGCATCGAAGAAGTGAATATTTGGAAGTATTGGTTACTTTACACAGAGAATTCAATGACCCTATTATTTTCAGTTCATCCGCTTCAAGGTGCGAGCTCTAGCTAGGGATTACGAGATAACGCGAAAGATGTCCGAGGCTAACGTGATCGTCGAAGTACAGGACAGTAATGACAACAGTCCAATCTTCTCGCAAGATGACTACAAGATCTCTGTCCTCGAGTCTGCCAAGCCTTTGAAGATAGTATTGAACGTTAAAGCGACAGATATGGATAGTTCTGCGACTGAGGAAGAAATTAAAAGAGGATATGGTGAAGTGAGATACTCGATCACTGGTGAAAACGCGAACTTGTTCGAAGTGGACCCGATTAGCGGAAATATTCAGGTAAACGATTTTTCATGTCTTTCGTAGTCGTCTCTGAGGAGTTAAACAATTTATATTCATATGCTTCTCACATCGATGAATCTTAATAGATTGCCGCCAACACGACACTGGACAGAGAGAAACAATCGGTTCTACGTTTCTATGTAGTCGCTTCCGACATGCCTCAAGGAGGTGCAGAGCAAAGGAGCACCAGAGCCTTGGTGACAATAGACGTTCTTGATGTGAACGATAACGCTCCAACGTTCGAGCAAGAGTTCTATACTGCCGTGATACCGGAAAATGCTCCGCCACGTGTTAGCGTCGTCAATATCACTGCCACCGATCCTGATGAAAGCAAAGGAGGGATGATTAACTACGAAATCATTGACGAGGGCGAAGCGAACGGTGAGCAACTCAGTTCAATAATATTACTTCATTCCCTAAATGATTTATATTTTACAAGTAACCAGCAACATCATGAACTTATTATGTTACAGGCTTGTTCAAAATAAACCACACAACAGGAGAGATTTTCTCTGCCAAGGCGCTGACAGGAAAGGGCAGAGCAGAGCCCTACCTTATGCGAATAAGAGCTCAAGATGGCGGCGAACCAGAGTTGTACAGCGACGTAATTTTGGTCTTGTACATCGGCGACGTGGTCAGCAACGACGGTGTTCCTTTATTCATCAGACCAACTTTAGAAGAGGTGGCTCACGTAGCTGAGAACTCGACGATCGGCAGTCCAGTGTTCCAAGTGGTAGCGTCAGATCCGGACGATCCTAATCTCCCGAACGGGAAAATCACCTTCATGTTCTTGGAAGATGGAAAGTACGGCAAGGATGCCAGCGCATTCAGAATAAATAGCGATACCGGTTTGATAACCACGAGAAAATTGCTTGACCGCGAACAGAAAGATAGTTACACGTTAATTTTAGTGGCTCAGGATCTAGGTAGTCCTCCTCAGCATGCAGCTAGGGTGCTTCAGGTGATAGTGAACGACATAGACGACCATAAGCCTCATTTCAAGAGGAATCTGGACAGTCCTCCAATAGAATTAACGGTCTTCGAGGAGAATCCAGTGGGGACGAAAGTAGGATTGATAGAAGCAGTCGATGAAGATATTGGTGATAACGGGAAGATCGACTATGCGATCGTATATGGAAACGAAGCTGGTCTCTTCGTCGTGGAGCGTCTGGAGAACAACTCAGCTGTGATTAAATCCAATGGTCGTCTAGATCGAGAGTCTATCGATCGCCACTTGCTGACAGTGAAGTGTTTCCCGTATTCCACGAAGAAGTCCGACATCATACCGAAACCTTACAATCGGCAAGATCCCTCAGAGAGACAAGTTTTAATTAAAGTCCTCGACATTGACGACAACAAGCCCAAGTTCAAGAAGCAGAACATCACATTGGGTGTCCGGTTGAACGTTCCAATTGATACTAGTCTGATCACATTGGAGGCCTCTGATGCAGATTCTGACGCCCTTCCGATCAGATATAGCATGAGCAAAGCGGCTTTCGCGTCTCTCGTTGATCCCTCCATGTCCAAGCCAGAGATTCCCTCTCAGCTGTCCTTGAATTTTCAAACTGGCGAACTAAGAACAACTGGATCCATGTCCAGCTACGCGGACGGCTACATGGAGATCATAGTCTCTGCCAACAATTCTGTCATACCTGGAAGAGAGACGAATATGACATTAAGGATCTTCCTGCTTCGTGATAGGGATATGTTGAAATTTGTTTTCTCGAAACCACCAGTGGAGGTCAGGAAGACCCTGGAGGACTTTGAGAAGGCTGTGCAACAGGCTCTGTCATTGCCTATCAGCGTCAACGTTTATGACACTCAGTTCTACTCGAAGGAGGATAATTCGTTGGACTTCTCCTCGACTAGCTCCTGCTTCCAGATGGTCGGCAAGGAAGTGTATGATCTGGATGAAATGAAGGCACTTCTTACGGATCCTAGAAACGAGGAGCTGAAAAAGGTTTACAGGGCTTATCATGTTGAGAAGGTGCAACATTGCGCTGCATTAGTGGCTCGTGCTGATGCCTCGATGACGCAGATGTGGGTCCTGGCGATCGCTGTCCTTGTTGGCGTTGCTACAGTCATTTCGAGCTGTACTCTTTGCTGCATGCATGCCAAGTGAGTGTTACTTGTCACAGACTGACAATTTTAAATGAGAACATTCTCGAAAACTTTAAATCTCTGTACAGCTTGTTTAACGAACATTTTGAAGTCTCTTGGTTTTAAAGCATTATTATTATGATTCCAAGAGCTTTCTTCAATGAGAATGCTTTTTCGTTTTGTTACAGGTACAAACGCCAAGTGAAGCACGCAAGGTTACGAGACCAGCCCCGTCCGCCATTGAGTTACGTTTCTTCCGGTCCCGGAATGGTCAGCGCCACGTCCCACACAACACTTGGACCAGGAACCATGGTTTCTTTGGGTCCTCATGAAAGTCCTTACGAGTGGGGCGCAGATACAACTCTGTACCACCCTAGCACACTTGAATCAAGAACATGAAAAAAGACGCTTACTTCAGGTTACGATTTGGGAAACTGTGAAGAATATTTATCTCGTATTCAACTGCATGGAACTTTGTACCGATGTTTTATGCAGTTATGTCTCCTCCTTGGAGAATATAGTAGACGATGAAGTTTCATAAACGGTGCATTTGTTGAATATTATCGCAGAAACTTTGAGAATGATTGATCTCAGTGCTGTCATTTATTTATCGGTCTCAATAGAGTACTGCAACCACACACACATGAAAATCAAAGGAAAGAATAGCGATGTTAATGCGACGATTTTTATCGATTATTTAACCGATGCATCTTTTAAAGATGCTAGATGGTTATATTATATTGTCATGATTTCGAACATGTTTGATATTCACAATGCTATGCTAGGAGCTTGTAAAGATCCTATGAATGGAATCGAAAGACTATGCCATTGAAACCGGTGAGATTTACTGTTAGGAAAAATGGAGATTCGTACTGTTGCGTTTGATAGGAGCTGTTGACTGCGTTTGATAGTCGTTAAAGACGAGAGGATCGTAAATACGTCGTCCATAAAATGTATTATAGCTGTTCGAGAATGAGAATTCAATAGTATCGTGGAAGAAGTCGCGAGATCGAATCGTGCAACGAAGTCGACGAATGGTGCTATAACGTAAGATTGCAATGTTCGTGCCAAAATACGGCGACACGTGTAACACGCGACGGCATTTCTTAGTTTAAGAGGATTAGCTCGCGTGAATTGTATATTTCTTAGACCGTACTCGGAAGTTACTAATACTGATCGCGACATATCGTAGAAATGCGGGCGTTTTCTTGTAATATACTTAATATCTAAGGGCGAAATAAATCTGTACATTTCTTTGTAAGAAAATGGACGCTTCCTTACCTTTTATCAATTTCTCACTTTATTGTAGTTTTTATGAAGCATACAATCTCCTACAGTAGAACAGATCAAAGTAGTATTCCATCTCAAATTTTTTTACGCTTATGACATTCTATCGACATTCTCAATTCATTCGCTTTCTAGTTCCTTATATCAGATTCCTTATATTCCTTACATCTTTAAAAAATTGGTTTCCATAGAATACATGTTCGACAAAAAAGAATAATAAGAATATTGAATAATATAATTGCTAGTCTATTTTGATAGTTTGTCTAAAAATTAAAAAGCCTTGCCTGCGTGAAATGAAAAGGCAGCTTCATTTCTTAAAGAAAAGCAAGCTTACAATGCGATAAATTTTAATAATCGAGACATTTGAAATAACATGCAAGTAGCTTTCGCCGAACTATTTATTTTCTACGGGACACGGTTCTAACAGTGTACAAACGGATGACTGCCGATTTTTTCCACAGTCTCCTGGCCTATTAAGCAATCTCTCGATCGTCGAATATCTTACGGATTGCACGAGGCGAGATATTGAGAGATTCTAAACGCCCTCGACGAAAATGTCAAGGCGAGGTGGAGCACCGTAGATAATTTGATCCCGTGGAACAGTGAACTGAGAAATGGAAGAAACCCGAAGAGACCTTCAGTTGATTTCTATAATAATCAATATTTATCGCTAATTCAGATTGATCGTTGGGTACAGCAGAGACGAGAGATATCCCTCCAGATGCATTCCATTCGACTTCCATTTCTGGTTTTATTACAATAATTGCATGATTACATCATTCATTAATCCTGGAAAGATTAAGAAGAACACTTCTCAAGCCCACATTTGCGAAATATTAAAAAGTTTTCGAAAAATCACTTTTATGTTAAGGTGGATATTATTATTTAACTCTCATACGTTCCTCAGAGTAGAAATTCACCCAGTTTCTTTTGTTACAATATTAATATTATACTTTAACATTGTTATTTTCTTTTTGTGTTAAAAGATATATTTCTTTGAAATATGATAATAAAAATGCAACATAATTTGCCGATTTAAGTTGTAAATCAAACATGTGTGAAGTCTTAGGATCTTTAGTGCAATTATTTCCGAGGACTGTACGAGAGTTAAGACAACTATCTGAAAATAAATAGCTTAATCTCGAGATTCAGTCTTTTCAGGTCCAGCTTTTCGGAAAAGTTATTTTCATTTTAAGTTTTGGCCACAGTCTCGGCAAATCGTTTGAATCCTTCAATGGTATCTAGGTCCTTTGCAGCATCATCGCTCTTGGTCTCATTTAAAGTTGTCGTCTCAGGCAACACAGTGGTAATTTCTTCATTTTCACTTTCCGTAGTAGTGGTACCTACGATTCTCAATGCCTCGTACTCATATTTCTCAGTGCTTGCATAGTCTTCTTCGACGCTCGATTTATGATTGGGCGGCACCGTGGCTGGTTTTTTCAGATTGTTAGCATTCATCACCGACGAGTCCTTTTTCTTCTCGTCGGTACCGTCAAGGACAGTTTCTTGATAACGCGAAGAGGCAAAGCCGGCCGGACTTTCGTTCTCCATATACTTCGATCGCTCCACTGCCAAGTGTTTAGCGATCGTCTCTAAAGGTGTCCATACTTTGTCTACAAACTGCTGTCGGTCTTCCGTGTCCATCGATTGCGATCGGTGAATTATGTCGTGCCTGAAAAATGAAAGTTATACGACGAATACGTCAATTTAGTAATCCAAGAGCCATATTTCTTCTAAATGCAATGTAATTTCGATTAAGAATGTATCTAAGACCATTTTTTATAAAATCAGTGATTTTCAGTGACGGTACATCTTTAAAATCGAATGCGCATATTTGCATCACATTATTACAGCCATTCCCAATTCTTTCCCCTACTTTTCAAAATCTTTTTTTAATTTCTGAAGCATAAAGAGTATCTTATGAATATTGTATTTATTGATGATTTAATAATTTTATTACTAGTGAAAAGGCCAAGAATGCTCGAGCATACGCAGTAAAATAAAAATCATAAACTAGCTATAAAACGGTAGATAGCTTTTTTACCATCTTTTTCTTTTATGTCGTAATTACTGAGATGACATTTTTATGCATTTACGGCACGTGGCAATTTGCATACGACAGTAGCCTTACGGCAACGAGTCAAACTCGTGGTGATCCACGATTGATAACTAAACTAATGAATACAATAGTAGACGGCGAGTAAAATATATTCGCTCATTCGACACTTCAACTGTATGGTTGAAAGATAGCGAGATCAGCGTTTTGCGAAAAATAATTCTTCTCCGCGTGAAGTTCCATTATCAGCGGCTTTAGTTATGGTCGCATCTCTGCCATTTTTACGTTCTTTACGACGCGTCATTCCCGTATAACATAGAACAGCGTTTTCCACGATCGCGAATGAAGCAGCTATGCGTCCTGTGAGGCAACTGGGTCATCGGAAAGAATTTACGACGGACCTTTTTCCGAGCGGGTTCATACGAATTTAGTCAGTGACATTTCACGTGGTCGTCGTTAACGAGCGAAGGAACGCCGGTTTCGTTCGATTTTTGATTTCTTTTTTTATCGAATCGACAGCGATCGTGCAGAGTCGCGGCTCGTTCGGTGAAAGTCTGTAGGGCTTTGTCGATCTTCCTGATGATTTTGCAGATAAATCTATCGTACCCGCGAGCGGCATTGTAAACGATTCCACGATTTACAGGCTGATACGCGACGAGAGGTCGCCGATTTCCGAATCGGGAATAAATCTAAGAACGGTGCCGTTCTCGTAGTTATGTAACCGAAACTAGGGGAAGCATCGACACCGAGATATCCTTCGGATAGTGTGGGTGGCATATTTGCATAATTTTAAAGGTTTTGCATAACCTCCAGACTGGAAACCCATGGATATCCTTTGCAGAATAATTTACATTCCACGATAATTTTATGTAATTTAATGTAAGTAGAAGTATCCTCGATAGATCGGCGTTGTCCATGTTTGTTCAACTCGTTGCCTTATGACTACTTTCGTAACCTCGCTCGTCAGACATAGTTTATCGTTAACAATTCACTGGAAGTAAAAGGAATTCTATGTTCGTTGAACGGTTACGTTTACTTTGTCGATAATAGGGTGATCATATTTTATTTCTACTTGGGAGAAGACACTCTCGAGAGTCTTTGATGTGCTCGAAAGCTTCGGGTCTAGCAGGATTTTATAAAGCCATGACATATAAATAATGGATCGACATAACAGATGCTTGTTTCGATCGAAGCGTATTCTGTACACTTCAAAACTTCGAAATTAAATCTATTCTGAAATCTTAAGTAGCTGTTTATAAATTAGCTAACTTACAAACGAGCTTTTTTAAATATTCGTAGGGTGTAACAATAAATTTTGACAGAAGTTCGTTTCCAAAATTGGCATCTCCATATATAAGGGCCGTTCCCGAGCGTTGCCTAACGCTTGTCGCAATAAATTTCTTCAGTTACCTGGACATTTTATTCTTCTTTTTCGGGTACAAATTCAAATGGAATATCATCTGCTGCCTTTCCTCTTCGTCGGTCATTGGCTGGTTAGGCAATGCTAGCATTGGCTGCGGGATCGGGGCATAGAACTTCGGCCCTCTGTTCGGCTGAATCGGTCGCCTGATGTCGTAATCGTCCGATGGGACTTGTTTCGGTCTGGTATTCTTCTTGTTCTGGTCTATAATGTCAGTGATCGGGTAAATGTCCAGCATCACGCTGAACGGTTTCGGCTTGCGTCGCTTCGCGAGATTGTAGGCAGCTACATTTTCATATTGCGAGTCTACTGCTGATACAGGCTGTGCCACATAGTTCAGGGGTCTGCCATAACCATCGTAGTAAGGATTGTACCTTTGCAAGCCCGTTGGAGCGAACCTGAAAGGGTTTGTCAACTTTCAATTAACTCATCACGTGATATTTTTAACAAGGGAAATCATACATTTATATAAATTCCTGGTAAGGTGGTTCGGAACCCACCATAAAACAGTAGGTCCCGCTGGAATTGGTTGCAATTAGGCGATAGGTGAAATTGGAAAGAGAAGGAGAGTGGTGTATGGACTTGAAACCCTGAGGGGACCAAGTATCTATCTATCTATAAATTCTAGGTATTATACAGACCTAACGTTGGACGTAGCCAACAGATTGACATCTCCTGGATGTTTAGGTTTGTACTGATAAAACGGATCCTCGTTAGAATAACTATCATCTTCTTCTGATCTATCGCTGTTTGACATCATCTCACCCATATCAGATGGCATGTCGTATTTTTTTGGATTCACATAAACTCCAGTGAATTTAATGCCTCTGTTCGGCAGCTCAGTATCATGTGTCAGGTATTTAATGATGTCTTGGATGCTCCTGGACGCATATGGATATCTGTACTGAGTCAATTGAGGATACTTTAACCGTTTGAAAGCTGTTGGTTGATTTGACTTCAGTTCCCAGTGGAATGGAGTTGGGCGACTTTCTTCGGAGGTCTCATCGTCATCCGTTGAACCTGGGTACCTGGGCCTGCGTAAATGTTAATTAACATTTATGATGCAGCGTTACTTCATTTGAGCAATCTTCTTCTAAATATAATTAATTAATGGAATGTTGTGCAAAGACTTCTACAATTCGTCTAAAATGAAAAATTAAATTTTTTAGGTAAGGTAGTTACGTCCCAGAGTGATCTAAAGTAATAAATATACGAAATAAATCCTACGTCCTCTTTTCTGAATATTATGCAACCCAATACACAACAATTTATGAATAAACGAACGAAGCCGAAATTGATTCCCAGAGATTATTATGTAAAAACACTTCTTCACGTTCTTCCTGATTTTGTAAAGAATATTGCTTTATAAATTATCAAAATGTCTTTTGCATATTTTATGCACAGTTGCCATACGCATAATTTCCAATCATTTAAATAACGTGTGGGATGACGCAAATATTTAAATAACGATCTCGTTGATTTATGAATTGTATAATCGTTCAGAGATCGAGACAAGATCGTGAACATTTTATCATACCTTTGTCTCACGCGATAAACGGCAGCATGATTGTCAAACAACTGCTTGCCCTCTACGGGTGACTCCTCGCCGCTCCTTTCCACGGACTTCAGCACTCTTTTCCGTAATTTGTAGTTGTTCAGATTCTGAGACCTCAGCTCGGCGCCGAATACCTTATTATTATCTGCGCCGGTGGCGTAAGGAAAAATGTTCTCGGTATTCCCATCGTTGCTCGATCGATCCTGAATGTAAACAGGATCGTCCGTGGAATAATTTGTCTCCGACGCGTAGGACGAGTTGAAGAACTTCTTCGTGCTGTTCGCCGTCGGTTTCTTCAAAGGATGCTGCAATATGTGCATATGCTTCGATTCCTGGTTGACTTTACTGTTCGCAGCTGTGGCCGATGAGAAGTCGTATAAAAATATCCCGACCTGCAATTAAAAATCACGAACGGTCAATTTGGGCCAACTATTTCCACAGTGAAGGTAACATTTACAATTAGCATGTGCTGGAACACTGGGCACATTAAAATAATATTAATATGCTTTCTCTAATTAAAGCATCCGGATGTTATGATTACATCTCATTTTTATAGCTTCATATTACGAGTAGAAAATCTCCTTCTACGGAAAACGTAGTTTTAACACATTCTCACCGTGTTCGACCCATATATGCAACTTTTTTCTTAAAATGAATGGAAAACAGGATTTGCGGATTTTACGAAAGTTATTGAGAGAAGTGACTTCCCCTTCTTGTAATTGATACAGACAATTTTTATTTTAAGAGGCAGACACATCACAGTTGGCTTAAAACTCGCAGTTCCTTCGCAATAACGTAAGTTTGCGAAATGTTGCGAATTCGCTGAACATTGTGTCAGAAATGATTCCGTGCGAAAGTACTAATAATTATGATTCCTAACTGATGAAAATTGTGCGAATGTTTGTGACAAGCGTTGCTGCTTCGTTTTCGTTTGTTTGTCGGTTTCTAATGTGATTAGCGTCATCGCCGCGAGAACGAGAATTAATTCGTGTCAAAACACAGTTAACGCCCTATATGTGAAGCACGCAGAAATCGTCTTTGACGCTTGGCTCGCCATGCATGGAAGGGTTATGCGGAGATTTGCGGTGAAATTGTGATTTTTAACATCGCCGCGGTGTGCCTATTACATTAATCATGGGAGAAAACTCGGCGAGATGTAATTGCGCCCATTGTTCTCCGCAATGGCGCCTCGTTAAGACACAAAGGGACGAAAGCTTTACTTTTTAACGAAATCATCACCATTGTCAAACCCAGTATTACCGTTTACCTGGTTTCACATTCTGTATGCGATAATTACACTGCAAACATGCAACTGATCTTCTATCTTGTGAACCATTCCTAGGGACCCCCACCATAAATTAAATACACTACGTCGCTTTTATTTATCATTGATTCAACTCGATTGAACATGTTGAAGATCAAATGTTGAAGCCTTAGTAATCTTGTACTAAGTCTCTTAAAGTTATTCAACTTATTTCGTTTAATGGTTTGTACCATTTCAATGTGGATCAAATGAATTCTGCGTTATCTAGATCAACTTTCGAGCAATTAAAAATTCTCTTCGTGTTGCCCTAATTGAATTACTCTGTCGGCGGGGTCTCCATTAATCATTAATTACACGCGGAATTTCTATTTACGTCATAGTGGGTTAATTATGGATTTATCGACCTCTGATGAGCGCGCGTTAAATCGTGCAAACATATGAACACGGATAACGTTTAGACACGATCCGACGCAGTGAACTGTTAATGAGCGATGGATAATGATCCTCCATCACGCCGAGGAAGTCGTTGAACCGGATGGGTGTAACAACGGGAAGAATGCGATATGTACCGTGATTTCCGAGATCAATAAATTGTGTAATACTCGTAATTCCAGAAACTGGCACTGTGTTGTGCGAGCATTAAACGAACGAGCACGAACTTCTAATCGTTCAAAGAATATTTTAGAAAAATCTTCTCTTATTATTTTATTTAATTACCTTTGCCATTAACTGACAGATATAATCGTTACAACTCTAATTTTGATTTGTTCAATGGGATAATTATATAATAAAATTAGGATCGAAAACTAATGTAAAGTAAATTGCTGATAGTAATTTGTGGATCGCAAATGATTAATAATTAAGTTGATATATTTAGTGAATGACAATCTTTACAGCCTGTATACTGTAACAATAATTTTAATGGGGATTTCCATAATAGACAATAACGGTAACAATTTCCGTGATTTGGCTACCGTATTCAATTAAGCTTGCATAATATCAGTGCACATACTCACCAATACCACTGCAACCACCACCATAACTCCAATCGCGAATTTCCTTGTAATGATACCGTAACGACTCCTAGTATCTCGATCACTGTGATCAGAATAAAGTCCAAGCTGTGATATACTAATCGCAGTTCTTCGTTCCGTTTCAAGCATGTCCTTTCGCGGAATCTCTCGATTCGTATCCTCCGTAACCATTCATTGGCGATGTCTAAAGTACTCAAACCGACCAACCGTGCACTCGAAGAACTGTATACTTGCAAAAGAGTGGGAATTCCCTTGCGATTAACATCGATGAAACTGCCGAAATGTTCTGCAATCTTCACGGGTAGCTATTGTGCACCGAATAATGAAAATTCAATCAACGATGGTGAACATCTCGCGTGAAATTTACTCGTAACGATCACGATTTACCGAAAACGATCATCGTCGATCGCGAACTCTATTAGTCGATAGTTTAATTGATTTTCAACTAACGAAGAAATCGTTTCGCGGCTTCTGTTTCGCTAGAACGCCGTATTCTTCCGAAGCTCCATATGCAACTAACGAGCTCTCATTTCGCGCTACGGAGTTTTCACTGGTGATTCTATCACGAGGCTAGAAAATTTCTTTGTACGTGGGGGAGGCTCGTTATGGTAGTAGGAGCCGGGTTATGGGCTACTTGCTACGCCATGAGGATCGAGCCAGCGAAGTGAATGTCAATGTCATTGTGTCAGCGCGATTTGCTCGCCGGATGCACCATCCCTTTCTTCTGTTTACCACGATCGACTGCCTAAAACGATCTCGACGATCTCACTCCATAAAAATAATGTTAACCGAATTCAATGAAACTCCGACAATCGCGCCGTCAAAGTACTTTTATTTAATCGTGAAAGTACATTTAAGGTACACGTACGACGACGCCCGAAGGTCGCGCGTCATTCAGGAGTGCTATTTTATGCAAAACCGTATTTCATAATCATTAATATTCATGAGCGAAGAGGATCTCGTAGGCGGAAAGGTGACTCTCGGGGCCCTCTGGCGAATCAGGTGTCTTTTCAGCGAAGCTGTCGTTTCGGTAGCTCGAGTGGAAAAGATCAAGAGTGCTGAAATTGAGCGTAAGATTCACGTGGAGCGAAAGGCTTTCTCTTCTGCGAGAATACTATTATCGAATAATAATATGTGACATTGTTCAAACTGGTGCGAAGTAGAAATCTGGCCATCCAGTCATCATCTTCCCTTTCTAACTTTTACGTCTTTCACCGACAACAGGGAGCAATGACACGTACTTTACATTTTGTACAAACTTTATTTAACCGTGCCGGTCATACACAATAGAATTAAACAAAACAACATACAATACCGCCGATGCTCGATCAAAGACAGCTCACGGTTATCATAGAAATTGTTCGGAAAATTTTTATTCGCTTATTACAGTCGTTACAGTTGCTACGACCCAGACACGTGCACTTGATACAAGTAACTGACAATTAATCGTTTTTTAGCCGGCTTATCGCATTAGCGTTACCCATTGCACCGCGGTGTATCGTCTCCTATCCTGTGGTCCATAAATAGCTCTTACTTTACATGTATTTATAAAATTACAAAAGAGTGATTGCAGTTCGCGACTGTCAGTTCATTCGGACCGCCGATGGGGCCCATCATCGGACGAACGGCGGCAATTCGAGTGGGTTCTCCGGTACCGGGTAGTAGTAGCCGATAGGTCTCTTCGTAGTGGGTGGAAGAGTTGGTATTGGTCCTGGGCTACCAGTTGGCGGCGGAGTATACACGGTTGATGTCGGTGTGAGAGTGTATAGAGGTGTTGGTGGTGGTGGCGGAGTCACAGTGACCCGTGGTGGTGTTGGACTTGTGGGTGGAAGGTACGGCGGGGGACGAGTACCTGGTGGTTTCTCACTACCAGTAATTGGTGGCAGGTAAGAGGATGGTCTTGTAGGACCAGGAGTGTAAGTCTGTCTTGGTGTGGTGCCATAAGTAATAGTAGGTCTAGGGGTGGTACCATAGGTAACAGTTGGTCTAGGAGTGGTGCCATAGGTTATTGTTGGTCTAGGAGTGGTGCCATAGGTTACTGTTGGTCTAGGAGTAGTGCCATAAGTAATTTGTGGAGTAGTTCCATAAGATGGTCTTAGGGTTGTGCCATACGACGGTGTTGTTCTTGTCTGATCTGGTGGTAGATACGTTGTTGGGACCCTAGTTGGTGGATGAGGGGGTGTACCGTGTGTAGGTCTTGTTGTTGGGTATGATGTTGTGGGTCGAGAGGTGGGCCTATAAGGAGTTCCTGTGGTGCCGTAAGAGGGAGTTGTTGGTGGACCGTAAGTAGGTCTTGGAGTGGTTCCATAAGAAGGCCTTGTTGTTGGAGCGTAAGTTGGTCTCGACGTATGCTGATCGGGTGGTAAGTAGGTATTGGGTTGCGTTGGAGGTCTTGGAGGTCTGGTGGGTGGGGGGGTTCTTGGTGGTTGTGTTGGAGGTAAAGGAGGAGGTCTAGTCGGTGGATGTGTTGGAGAAGGTGGCAGATAAGGTGTTGGCGTCCTTGGTGGCTGCGGCACTGGTGGATGAGGAGGAGGTCTAGTCGGTGGTTGTGTTGGGGAAGGTGGTATATAAGGTGTTGGCGTCCTTGGTGGTTGTGGCGCTGGTGGATGAGGAGGAGGTCTAGTCGGTGGTTGTGTTGGGGAAGGTGGCAGATAAGGTGTTGGCGTCCTTGGTGGCTGTGGCGATGGTGGATGAGGAGGTCTAGTTGGTGGCTGAGGTGGCAGGTAAGGTGTCGGTGGTGGTTGTGGAGGACGAGGTGGTCTGGTTGGTGGCTGTGGTGGCAGGTAAGGTGTCGACGGTGTCTGTGGAGGAGGTCTAATCGGTGGTTGTGGAGGAGGAGGTCGTACTGTTGGACGAGGAGGTTCTGGTGGTATATAAGGTGTTGGAGGTCTCGGTGGTTGTGGTGTAGGAGGTCTAATTGGAGGTTGTGGAGAGGGTGGTAAATATGGGGTAGGCGGATGTGGAGGTGGAAGTCTGGTAGGAGGAGGAGAAGGAGGGAAATGTGGTGGTGTTTTTGGTGGTGGTGGGAATGTTGGTGACGGTGTCGGATAATCGTATCCAGTTGATGGTCCTCTTGGAGGGGTTACAGGTGGGGATGGGGGCCGAGGATGCGGTGGCTGGAACGTTGGTGGAGATGTCGGATAATCGTATCCAGTTGATGGTCCTCTTGGAGGGGTTACAGGTGGAGATGGTTGGAAAGGTGGTCTCGTAGGTGGTTGGGGTGGAGAAGGTGGGAAATGTGGTGGTGTTTTAGGTGGCTGTGGATATGTCTGTGGTACTGTGTAAGTGGGTCGTTGCGGCGGTGGTGTAGGTCGAGCTGGAGTTTGTGTTGGGAATGGCGGCAAGTAAGGTGTAGATGGCGATTGAGGTGGCACATACGGTGTTGGAGGTTTTGGTGGTTGTGGAGATGGTCTAAATGGTGGCTGTGTTGGGGCTGGAGGGAAATGTGGTGGCGTCTTTGGCGGTGGTGGGAATGTCGGTGACGGTCCTGGATAATCGTATCCAGTTGATGGTCTTCTAGGAGGGGTTACCGGTGGAGATGGTGGCCTTTGCGGTCCTGGTGGAGATGGTGGTCTTTGTGGTCCAGGTGGAAATGGTGGCCTTTGCGGTCCTGGTGGAGATGGTGGCCTTGGCGGTCCTGGTGGAGATGGTGGCCTTGGCGGTCCTGGTGGAGATGGTGGTCTTTGTGGTCCAGGTGGAGATGGTGGCCTTTGCGGACCAGGTGGAGATGGTGGCCTTGGCGGTCCTGGTGGAGGGGGTGGTCTTGGCGGTCCTGGTGGAGAGGGTGGCCTTGGTGGTCCTGGTGGAAATTGAGGTCTGTTTGGTGGGAATGGCAGTGGTTCTTTTGGTGCTGGATAATCATATCCAGTCACAGGTGGTCTCGAGGTAGGTATGTGCGGCGTTGGAGGTGGTGGTCTAGGTGGTGTTGGTCCACGAGACTGCGTAAAATCTACAGGTGCTTCCGTATACGTAAATGTAGGTGGTCCACTTGTTGATTTCGGCGGCGATGGATACGTGTACCCCGACGTTGGTCTAGTTGGTGGTGTGTGCCGCGGAGTTGTGTCTTCAAATGTATATATTGGCGTCACCGTTGGTCTAGGTGATGGTTGCGTGGGGCTAGAGAGAAAATACATGACATACAATTAAATTCGTTTCCCTGCATTATATATCGCATCACGAATTATTATTATTCCTCTAAATATTACCGTGTCGGTAAGGGGAACTTGATTGCAGGCTCTTCATAGTTGTACCCTCCGAAACCAGATTTTCCTTGTATCGCCCTTTTGCTTCTCTCATTGGATGCTTGCGCATGGCATATGGAGAGCACTGCCACTATCGTGGCAATCCACAGGATACGCTGAAAAATACCATAAATTCCCGAAATTTTGTAGAACTGCTCCAGCGTTTAGCGTCTTTGAAATTGTACTAGTAGTCAAGGTGAGAAAGCGTTGCGATATACACCATTGAAACACACGAAGCACACCCATTCAGAAAACGCAGAACTAGCGACAGTGACCTCGATTAATAACTCCGCGGTTCCGAAGTAAATTAAGTCACGGACTGCCACGTAATCGATTATAATACATATATTGAAGACCGTCTTCGTGGGATTATCTCACGCCTCACCCACAAGCCTCTTATATAATGGGTCTCAACCACATAGCACGTCATATGATGTACCAATGATCGTGAAAGGTTCGTCCGTGCGAAATGCAACGCACTCTCAATTGATTAACTGCTACTCTACGCTGGGAGGCTACATGCTTCAGCTCGAGCTATTCCCAAATTTTCTCCCAGATCGTTCATTAAAACTAACATATTGTAAAATCGCGACTGTTCGTCGCCGCGCGGTACAACCAATTATACTTCGCGAAGTAAACTTCGTATCATGATTTCGTAATTTTTCTGTTTTCTTCGCTCGTCTCTAATTAGTCTGTCGCGGGAACTTCGTGCACTTCTTGCTCGTGAACGATTGAATGCAAATATTCTATCCGTTGCAGGCAATTTGATACGAGATTCAGACTTCAGATTATCGAAGTGAGACCACCGCAATCACTCGGAGCTCCATCCGACGCAACGTTCCGGATCGAATAGGGTCTAATAGAGCGAACAGTACATACGCCCGCCATCGCAATTATCATTGTCAGCTTCGAGCAGAGCTTCATAAATCAGGGGGAACTCGTACCGGAGGCCTCGTTGTCCAGAAATTAAAATAGTTTTATGCGTTTGCGAAATCGTGAACACGGTACGAATGATGGTTCTGGCTCGAAGAAACGTCCAGTGACCTTTAAACGTATAATTTATAAAGAGGGATCCGCACGCCGCCATGGGGAGAAGATTCTCCTCACTGTCTTTCGCCAGTATGTGAAAGGTTTCTAATGTATTAGTGGTGTCACGACGGTCTCCGGTCCGCGGAACACGTGATACAGATCGCAAGGTTACGATTTCTTGAGAAATTTTGAGATCTCACGGTTTCCCGAGGCGTCTGCCACAAAACAGTCTGCGGATGAATAAATCTTTCTACTCAAGGAGGATTCCAGGGACACCATTCGTTACCATAACGCGAGGGAACTTGACAAGTTGCATGTTTCTTGAAGCGTGTCTCACCAGCTTGTTTTCTTAGCGATGTACAACTCTGATAAAATTTTAACCCAATTTCTTTTATCTAAATAAACCACATTTTGTTAGATCAGTTCTAATAAAATTCCATTTAAAATTAATGTGATACTTTAAAGAATGGATCAATTCTATTGATGCATTCGTTACAAAACAAGAAGTCACTGCTCCAAATTCCAATTACACTTCCAACGAAAGCGACAGCGAATTACTGATCGGTACACAGAGTATGTAGCTTCTTATTTTGAGAATTCAATTGTGGTATACGGTTGCAGCATGAAAGAAGAGGACAGAGTAGGTAGGAAGTGTCTAGTTACCGCAGGACTGGTTCTATCGAGGCTACTATAAGGTTACCATGTCGCTCATGACAAACAGTTGTACCACGGTAGTACAATGAACGTTGCTACCTACGATCGCTATCAAAATAAACAGATCGTTACTTTCATCGGAAACTTTTCCAATAGCACGTCGACTTCTAGCGTTAGCGAAATCACAAGTAACTAGATGACCAAGTGTTGTAAATCAAGAGAAGAAAATTTCTAATTTCAATGTTTCTTTACTAGCGTTTTTAACGTAACAGTAATTACAGCTTTACCGATCATAAATTTGAGGATCGCTGCTCCTGCTTGGAGAGCTCGTATGAATAATGTAAACAATCGGCCATTTTAACGACCATTTATTTACACCTAGAGAAAGCGGTAACAGTGTGCGCAAAGAAGCGAGGTCTCCGGTCACAACGAGAAATAAGCTGTTACAACAGTTTTCTATGGGCGAGTAATTCGCGAGCCTCGAGGTGCAAAATTCTGTCGCAACCGAGAGTCATCCGCGGCTGCTGCTTCTGGATACCGAGTTCCTACTGTTAACACTACCAAATGAAAAAAATCGAGCCGCTAAAGGGTTGAGCAATCGAGCCTCTTCCACTTAAGACAATTATTCGCGACTACAGCTTTTCATTAATCTTTCAGCGAGGAAGGTGTAATATCATTCTATGAATTTGTCGCAAGCACAACTAATATTTCATTGATTAAGAAGCATTTTTATTTTGCGTTAGCATCAACCAATGTGTCAGCTGCCCGCCGCAGTTTCGCGAGGCTACTTTGATGGGTGAACGGCAACGGTTAACTATGCCAGGCGAAGAAAAAAAACGTTGTCTTGCATAATGGAGAGTTGCGGGTCGCGTATTTGCTACTAATAAAGTGCGAGAAGCTGCGACTTCGGGGCACGGCTTTCTAATTATCTCGCTTCGTGGTCTGCTAATGCCTGTGCTTGTTAAACGTAGAAAGAAATGCCAAAGCGCATCAATTAGGGTTTGTCGTAACACGAACGTTTGGAAAAGGAAAACGACGATGGTAAAAGGAAAATTGTTTTCCACAGAGCTGAAGCAGAAGTGAAGCACGCAAATATCAATTAACGTTCATTAACAAGGTGCATTGAATGACTGCTTTTTATTCCCGTCTCACGCGTTCAGTTTCCAATCGTTTACCTTTTCGACGTATATGGAATTGAATGTAACTTGTAACCAGCAGATCTTTCATCGATGCTTGTGAACCGTGACACTTCATGGACATGAACGATGTTGAAATAATCCTTATAACTCCCGTTGGTATTATATAACATAAAAGTCGACTGATATTTACAAGCTTCATGGGATTTCCGCGTTTGCTAAATGAATTTTAATTTATTCAATTTATTTCTAAAATAAAATCTTGGATTCTGTATATACGTGACAAGGAATACTTATTGCACTGCTATCCATTTTATCGCCGTGTCATCGTTAAACTCAGATAGCATAGAATTCAACTTTCTGTATTGATAGCTTCAGTGCACGAGACACATTTATTCTGTTTCCGAGTGATTTTATATGCCATAAATGTCAAATCCATAAAATCTGTTAATATCGTGGCATCGTATGTGTTGCTGCAACATGTGTTAAGATAATGAAATATTTATCTACTACACTATGGATTTTTATGCAAAATTATTAAAGCCTTAAAATTCGAGTCATAATTATCCTTCTATCTCAAAATAAAAGCTACACAAATGTACACAATTGTTCGATTGTTTTGAGGAAATTGGTTAAAACAAATGATTCTGCGCCTTTTCAGCGTTTCGCAGACTTCGAATCTGTGAGAAAAGAGACATACCCGATTGCTTTCAAAGAATCGGATGAAAGAAATGATTCTGCAACCTTGTAGTCTTTCACAGACTACAAGTCTGTTAAATATTCTGAGCAAAACCTCGGTGTTTCTAGTAACATCTACACGGTCGTATTTATTCTCTCTTGTCGTGTCTAATGCTCGTTCCACAGAATATCGTGCTGAAATAATGGGACAGTTTTCGAGAATGATGAAAGGCCCTCGTTTTATGCAGCTGCAGAAAATTTCTCGTGAGGCGTGCTGTCGAATTAAGCGAGTCAGGCTTCTGTCACAGATCGCGATGCGCGAAAAGAAGCACGACATAGGAGAAAGTCTTCGTCGAGTTATCTCGTCCGTGTCCTGAGCGCTTCACCCACGTAATAACGTGTAACCGCCGTGAAACCGAGGAAGAATGCCGGCGAAAAAGGGGACCATTGTCACACATCGATGAAAAGTTGCTTTTCTTAATTAACATGACAAAGATGGGCACTGTGTTTGATCGGAACAGCAGAAACCGCTGACCAGTCGCACGTTGCGTTAGCTTTTACGAAGATGTAAATGATCCTCAGGGACGGTTAGCCTGCGCGACACTCTATTGATGAACGTGCATAAAAATAACTACTGTCTTCTTAGCGTGTTATTAAAAGATTGTACAGACATGGTCGAGGGGTCAATGCTTTTAATTGAATTGAATATTTCGTCGCTAACTGACATTTCAAACTGTTTGTTTTACTGCAAATCCTGTGTGTTTATTGGAAACGTGGGTCTCGTAATGTTTTTCTGAACACTGAGAAGGAGAGATTACTTGTATTTTAATGGTATTGGATTATTAAAGACTCATCTTGCAGTGAGTGATGATTAGGAGCCAACACAGGTGTCAATAATTCCAACTACTCAGATTAATAAATGAAGCATATAGCGTGTCTATAAATGATGCCATTCTTAAATTCAAATAAAATTCTAAAAATATTATTGCTAAATTCCTTTCAATATGAAATACTTTCAACAAACTATTTCTTCATCCATAAAGAAGGGAATTCTATTTATACAAACATAACTATATCTATTTATAATATCTTCCGAATGAATTTAACAATCTGTATAAATTATAAATGCAAGAGTCTTAGATACTGATAAATTTTGCTGACGTATATAGTTATTTTCCAATTAAATATTCGATGACGTAACAGCAAGAATTAAATGGCATGTGTGTGGTTCATAAACGAAAATTTCTGATGAATCCTTTTCGGGGAAAGGTTAAGGTTCGAAGAAATAAATATTGCGTAAAAGATGTTGCGACCTGATCGAAAGTGTTGACGGGGATAAGTTGAAGATAATCTTTCAGATAGTTCGGTGAAAAGTATATTCGAGCATCCATCATTCTTATATGAAAGGGCACGGATCATCTAGAAATTTATTGGTCAATTTGGTCAAGACGCTGTGTAACGTGATGTAATCGAGATGACTCGAGTCCGTTCGATGCAGAAACGATTCTTAATGAGCTCGTGGATCAGCTAAGCGATCGTCGTGTCATTTCCATGAAATGATCGCTCTATAGTCTGTAATCGGAATTCTAATTTAGCATTTTTTGGCTTGTCTAGAGTTTTGCAAGTTTTGCGAATTTGCAAGAGTGAATTCACGGTTAATGGAACCGTGAGAGGTGATTTTACGTCAGTTTGCAGATCTGTCGGATGGTTTACGCTCGCGTTGCAAAACCGTTCATGCTGTCATGCGATATTTCGATACGTGGCAACTTTGAAAGGACATAATCCGACTTTATCGCCATCCTGTCGCGAATCATTTTTAGCGTGACGCAACGATATAGACGAATGGATAATAAAGTGGATGGTTCACGGACAAAATGGAAGTTGTGTTCTACTGGAAGATACGACACGAAAATATTTTACCACATGAATCGCGATGCTCGTTACTATTCTACCAAGAAAGATATGAATCTTTTCATTTTTATATGGTTAAGGTTATGCCATGAATCCGAGTAATAATAGGAATAGTAAAATTGTGTATTGCGGTCACTTTTATCCTCTACTTTTCTCTTTTCCGCGATTGATTTATTGCACAATGTGTCAGTGACTCATGGCGCAAACCAGTAATTAGAATGCATATTCAAATCGAATGCAAATGACAATCGAAGAAACACATTGTCTCCTCGAATAATGGCGAAAAATAATAGTGTGCCTAATTTTCTTGCATGAGCCAGCGCTGTAAATTCTTCAGATGTGCTTGGTCAAAATATAATAATGGCTCCTTTCGATTCGTAATTGGGCAACAAAATTCTTAATAAAAAAAAATATCCATCCATGCCAAGATTATTTTCAATTAAATAATTTCTTACTCTTCGATCGTCTTAGCATTTAAAAATTGAATGGAATCGTTTCGAAAAATGGAATGTGGTCCAAGTTACTGAGATTGAGAATTGGTCTGAAGCATCAGCTTTATTCTAAACTTTGTGTGACGATAATGTAGAGCAATCGTGTCACGTCCGTCGATCGAAACAAAATGTTCACTAGCAGCACATTTAATTGTAACCTCCGAGGTGATGCTCGAAGGAAAGCACGCGCGGAATTCAGATGCTAGACGTATATCCTTCTCATCAAGGCTGTATTACGGCATACGAGGGAATACGGACAAGTGAATATACGAAGCCATTAAACCTTAGAGAAACACTATAGTCGGGTATAAAAGAGCGGGACGGTAGCACGGAGGCGAAACGAGAAGAAGACTTGCAGAAACTGAAAGTTGTTTGCGGCGGATGTCAATTGCTCCATCGGTGATGAACTATCATTGACCTTCGTCTTCTTTTCTCTGCCCTGCCGACTTTATTCTTATTAATGGAAAGACAATCTCAATATTACATTAACGAGGGCTTCACCAAAGTAACAAGGTAACCGGGGCAATCGAAGACTGTAAAGTTTATTTTATATTATCTTCCTACTACCCCAAAAACATTTGAGTCAATGGACTAAAACGTAAATTTGTTACAACATCCACAATCTATGTGTGCAATTAATAAAATATTCAAAGAGAATAAAATTAAAACAAGAATGAGAACGGCAATAAAAGCCGTAGGCGAAGTACTATCTAGGAAAAATAATATAATCAATCTAAATTAATCAGCACAGGGAAGTGCATTGAATATGAGAGATGGATTCAACTAGTTTCTTTGAAAGCTCGAGAACGAACATTCTTTAACAGATCTAGTAATGAAACATGAACCTCCATTAGTCCCGTACAATGGGATTCCATTTCCTAAGAGGTGTCAGTATTGACAAGAAGTCAAGCAGACAGTACAGCATAGACGAACATTTGCATTTGAGAGCAAATACCTCGGCATTGTTAATAAAAGTCAGTCCGAACGTATTGTGCCGTCAATCTCGAAATAGTTAATCTGCGGATGACGTAAGATGTCGGGTTAGATTGAGTGCCGTGTAAAATGAATTTATGGAAATATGAGCCTAATGATCCCGCGCTTGTTGATGAACTGGAGCCTTGAGTGTTCAAGTGATGTGGTTTCCAGAAAATTACATTTACAAGAATAAATGTCGTAACGAATTCCCAATTAACGCCGGATGCCATGAAGCACGAAATCTTCGTTGGAATCTGACAACGGTACGTCCGCGTGCAACATTGTGCTAAGTAAGCTTCACTGATGAGCACAATTAACAGATGCTAGACAAGACTGGCTAGTTTGACTAAGTCGCTGCAATGGCGATAGAAATCCTTCCGTGACGAATGTCACAGGATGACCCTAACAATCTGATTCGCTGGATAAGCGTCTCGAACAGTTCCCAGCGAAGAATGAAAAAAACAGAGACAGAAAAAATGAAGAAAGAGAGGGAAGTCCTAGATATTCAAATCTTCGCTCATTTGCCTGTAAATGTCAATTCACTGAAAGTTCACCTGATTACTTCCAGTCGGCCATTGTTCATCACCGGTCATAAATGTCAGCCTCGACAGATTAGTTACCAAAGACGCGGATAAGATCGTGACGATACGGAGAGGGGGGGCGGGTATATCGAGAGTGGTGGAAGAAAGAGTCACCGAATCACGTTGTTCTCTAATAGCCTGTTCAATCTTTCGCGCTCCGAGGATCGATTAATTCATCATTTCGCCGTTGTAGATCGATCGATTGGCAAACCGACGCGACGCGCGACTTTCGAAACGCCGCGTCGGGGATTTTTGTACGTCATTAATGACGCGAATCATTGGACGATCGGCCTCTCAGCGTGCAGCCGACAGATGTATCGATTGTTGGATGATTTTACTATTCTTGCGAAACAACCGAGGAACCATAGAAGAGTTAATAGCGATTAGCGAACACCGTTACGCTACGGTGTATAACGCACGGGTAAAAGTGAATTCGACGCTTATGTTAGGTACATTCCTCCGCGTCACCGGCTTCTTAGTTTATTATCCTATTAATGTTTTTGCTGGCTATTACGCGAGATGTCGATTCGAGTTCCCAGTGACACCCACAATAGCGCGGTCGCTAAACGTGGACCACAAGCGTGTTGGACTCTATGTGTGTATAATTAAGATGTTATAAATAGATTGCGAATCTTCGTGCAAATTCCTGTTTTCATAGAGAAAATCAGAATAATTTGCCTAGCCTATTGGAAGATCGCATCGTGTCGAAATACAAATATTATTCATTTTGATTGAGTACAGACGTTTATACGTACTTTACAGATTTGCACATACCATAAGTGCATAAATCGTCTATCACTCTTCACGCTTCTCTTTATGGAATTAAATTAATACTTCTATTTGCTGTGTTGTGCGTGTACATTTAATTTCTTAATTGCTCAATCGTTATTTTTTAAATTAATTGTTTATCATTTGTTGTTTCTATAATTCGTTAGATATTCTTGAAACAGATTTTACACGGTTAATCTGATGTCAAAAGGAAAAGTCAATTTTTGAAAAGAAAATTTAATTTTTTGATTATCCATTAATGATTGCAAAATACTAGTTCTGTGGTGTTTCGTTTAAAGGGTGCTATCGGTGGAGAAAAGCAATGATTATGCAATTAAGAGCTCGCTATTGATCTTGTACCCCGATTACTTCAAACAAGGGACTCCCATGCTCAGCTTCTGATTACATACATTACATCGTAAGTCCATTTAAACGATGAACTCGTACGGATGCTATTAAGTCTTTCAGTATACGAGTGAACTTCAACTGCAACAGAAAGCACGAGTGACGATGTCTAATAATAGAGCAACGTCAAAATTCCTAAGATTTAATAACAATTTCTATAATTAAAGAAAAAAGATAAGTTCATAATTTCAAGATCTATATATGAAGTTTGTTTGGAACAAGAAATTCATAAATTGCACATAGCTGAGAATAACAAGTACTGCAAGTATGATTAATGAACTGCGAGTTATACTCGCCAACTTGTAGCCAATAAAAATCGTTTAGAAAATTATGAAGTGTAATTGACACCTGCTCAACGCGTTAATATTGTGTCTAAGAAGTGTAATATTTTGTCGAGTCATTTAAAATATGGAAATGACATAGTGTAAATTTCAAAAAATAATTGTATGTTTATGTCCAGAACGTGAGCCTCTTAATGTCGCGAAAGGGTACGCATGCAACGAAGAATCCGAATCCTCTGTGAACCTACTTGAAACTGGTCAAGAGAAGTTGCGACATCGACTTGTTGAAATTTCTAATGATGCACCAATCGAATATTTCGATTGCAGGAAATTTTTACGGGCGAATCGCCGTGCCGGGCTGACCTTTCGCGAGCAAAAAGTTTCTACGTTACGTGATCATAAAGATACCTTTGGGCAAGAGTGCTACGAAGATGCACAATCGTGTGCGGCTACTATTAAAATCAATTTAAGTAATAACACCACACGGTGGTATGTAACACAATGCCTGGAAGCGCGAACTCTGATTAAGGAAGTATTTTCACACGGTGTCTCGAACAAATATCTCAAATTCCCGAGATGACAATCTACGTTTCTGAACTGTGGGAACTAAGAATGTCATCAACCTACGATAACAAAATATATGTTCAGATAATTAAACGGCTATTAATACAAATAAAGTAGTACTAACTTACTAAGGTTTGTTATGCATTTATAGAATCTGGAGGTTTGCAAATATTTACACCATCAAATAATATTTATACTTTATTTTGACCACAAGAAAACTTTGCATTGCTCACGTAAAATTGTTTCTGACTTTAATGACTAATTTACGAAAATGTGACTTTTCACGAAGATTGCTATCCACCCCCAAGTTCTAAAGGTTAAAATTGCAATAGGAAAGTGTTCTAGACAGTATTCACTGAACACGGTAACGAGTCGCAACAGAGGGCCACGAGTAGGATGGGCTTCAAGTTAAGGAACAATAATAACCTCTGACATTTGGCGCGATAACAGCTGGCTGTCGCTTGCGTCTCGCTATTAATTCCGTCGAGTGGCTTCAGACACCGTACGTGTAAATACCAAGTGGCAAACTCACCGGTAGAAATACTGTTTTGCGGTAACGAAAGTAATGGTGGCACCTCCCGGACTTAATTTACTGTAACCAATACTGGTCAACTAGTCCACTACTTACAAGCTACATAGACCCTTTAATTTAAAAATTCTTCAGAAGTTTAAAAGACTTTCAGAAAGGGTAGTAATTAAAATTGAAAAGAATATTAATAGTTTCATTACTAAAAGTGCAATGAACGACAGTTATCACTCACTGTCGATTATTACGATTCAAGATGTAATTTATTTAATAACAAATTATTAGAGCCTCAATACTGTCATTTAAAACTTGATTATTATAATGTCAAGTATGATAAACTGATTCAGGTAGCTCTAATAATATGGTCTAGGTGGTGTTAAATGAACGTCTTTATCCGTACAGACATGGAAGCTGAACGTTCGCATATTGAATGTACCATAATCGATCATAACCAAACAGACGCAAGAATGTTGAAAGACCATCCGCTACAACGAATCTGAACTTTCTCGTTTCATCGCATAACTTGAACGTGTCAAGAGGACCTTTGAACTCTCGAACGAAAGGGAGAACATTACGGGACCAGCGGAACAGATAGGCCAGTAGCAGAAACAGGAAAGTAGATCACGTGACATAAGCATCGAAGCACAATACTTCCCGAGCAACGTCGGGGATGCACATCGAGATCCGACTCTCCTGCACCCTGCGGCAAGAAGAATTCACAACGCAGCTCGAAGCAACACTTTTCATCACCAGGATCCTGTCAAATATACGTCCGATCCTATCCTCACAACATCTACAGTATCGGCGACGTCCAATCCTCATACTTTCAACGACCAACCCCCATGAACCCGGCACTTGTCACTTATTCCTCGCACTTACTTACCATGGTAGCGTATCGCGATCTAGTTCCCGGGGCAACCAAAAAACTGATCACCATGCGTGTAAGGGACACTTCGGGACGGACATATATGTGTCTCTCGCGGGAGCTGGTCGGTCCCGGGAGAGATGACTTCTTCGTCTCGAGGAACGTGGAGAGCATTTATAGGATTCACCCGATTGGCTGGTGGGGAGCCGGAACGTTCGGTCCATGCGATTATCGCGAACCAACGTCCACGGGAGGATGCTGTAACTCTTTCGCGAGGAGAGGATAGGACGCGTCCGACAGTGAGGGGGAGTGAAATGCTAGAGGGTGGGAGCTAGAGAAAGAGAAAGACCGGAGTGACAGCGAGAGGAGAAACAGCCGACAAAGAGAAAGAGCGAGAGAGAGGGAGCGATAGGCAGCGAAGGAAAAGAAAGTGAGAGTGAAGATCGGAGAAGGACGGAGCTGCTTGAAAAGGTTCAACATGTGCGTTGCGCCGGATGACACCGAAGTTGGGTGACCTAACGCAAGGTGCTAACTGCGAAGGACGTTGTTCCTTAGACCGTCGCTTTCGAGGAACTCAAGGATGAGCAGGATTCGGCGTGCTCTGCTCATCTAACCTAGCCGCCTTTGATCCGAAGGGTGTCATTAACAGAGCGGGGGTGTTATTGTTCCGATCACCGGCTGAGGCAACTCGCCACGGAATCATCGTGGCCGAAGGACAGACTCGGCCAGGTGCACGAAGTCAACGACACGGAATGTTTACGACACCCGGCATTCAGGTAAAATTTATCGATGATGAGTTTCGCTTTAAGTGAATGCTTCGAAGCGATACCACAAGATGCTGGATTGGATCTTGCGGTGAGCTTGTCCGTTGAATACGTTAGCCTGATCGATGGAGGTCGTCCCGCGATTGGATACATTATCGGAATGAGCTGCTTGGGTTTTGGGAATTGTAAGATTACCTGGCACCTGGTGACATTTGCAGCTTGCTGCTGAAGTTCTGGAATCAACAGGATCGAATCAGTTTTAACCTTTTTATTCAATGATCTTTCAATTATCGAACAATCTATTTCTTCTTCGTTAGCCTGGAGCATTTAGGTCGACGAAGCAGTTGTCACAAAAGTGATCTTCTCATGTAAAACATCGATCAAATGTCAAGAGAAGCATCGATACACGATTAATGTAATCTTTGTTCCCATCACCGAACCAGGATCCATCAATCTTATTACGATAACACTTAAACCACGCCAGCTTGTTATGTCATTTAACACTAAAACTGGCTAAAACCGTCGTGTCTTGGCTAGAAAGTAGACACGTAATATTCTGTAATCGCATAGAACACAATCTCGTAAACGTCGCGTAACAGAATCATAATTAAGTTACGCTAGCATTTGACACCGGGGAGCTTGGATCTTCGCACTTCGTTCATTGTTGCTCGATCGTCTATGAAAGCTTTTTTCGTGCAATTATATTTATCGTTCCTCTACGAACATGCTTTGTGGATAACCACGAGCATAACCAAGCTCCCCTAGACGAAGACGGGAAACACTATTTGCCGTGCGTTAGAAGCACAGAAGCGATACCGTAATTACACGGCCATAAATCGAAAGGACAGCGTCGATACTTGCCTTCGTGCAGCCTCCGCGATATTACGCCGATTTGCCCGCGAATTAGAACGACCGTGAGCAATTTTTGTAAAGCTGGAACGACGGTAAATGTGAAAACTTTATTACGTTGCGACACGCTGTGGTCAATGGATGTTCTGAAGTATCGTAAATTATTCGAAAACGTCTCCAGAAAACAGGACAAAATAATTTTACGATACTTTGCAAAAATAACAAGAATGTATCTATCTTAATTGTTAGCCATTTATTAATAATATATGCTCAAAGAAATAAATTTATCGAATAATTCCTCATGTATGCACCTTTACAATATCAATAATCGTAAATTAAAAATATTAGAGCACCTGACTAATTAACATTTTGCTGAAAATATTCTCACATTGTCAGACTAGCCAAAAACTTCTTGTGCTTGCAATAACCGCAAAACAAGAAATCCGAAGTGAATCGTTCTTGCCAATTAGGCAGGCATAGTGTTTGAAGTATAAAGGTACAGTCTGCTCTATGTCTGTTGCGAGCACGTGAGAAAATTTCACGGAGCATGTCGACAGAAATGAACAAACTGCGCTCAGTTTTACCGTTTAGAATTCGTATGACATAATCGTGAATATATTGTATTGTTTCAAGATATCGGCAGCATCTAACGACAACCGGAGAAGATAGGCTAATTCCATGCACGATTCCCATACAGGTGAAAAACCGGTGAGACACAATGATGCTTGACGATCGACCGCGGTAATTGCGAACGTGAGTTATGCGAGTTCATCATTCGCGGTGATCGCGAAGCATTTCTTGATCCTGCATCTTTGATCGGTGTCGTCATTGTGAGATACTTAAACAAAGACGTTTTTAAGAATTTTTAGTGCCGCACAAATTCACACAATATCACGAAATCGAAGAACAGTTTAATTAGGAAAATTCATTCTCGTATATTTATATTTTTTTGCAACTAGATTGTGGTTGTTTATGCAATTTCATGTGAAACTTCACATTCTCTAGCAGCGTAGTAACACGGACTTGAACATCCTAGGAGTATAATTAATTTATGTAACGAAGATGTTATTCATTTAAAAGTATAGAATAAAGTAAATTGGGGAAAGTAAAATTAAAAATTTTATGCGAAATATCACGTTCTCAAACATTGTGGCACAGTTTGTGTTATGAAGAATTAATTAGTAATCTCTGTTAGATTTCCATTGACTATTGATATTCAAATGCCACAGTTGCATTGTAACTGGTATAAAGGTATAAAGATTGTAATTTGAAGTGTCTTGCAAGCACAATTTTGTTCTAGTGTGTAGACAGAGGCTTGGCATTGTTAAACGGAATTGGCACGTAAAATGGGCCATCCCATTTCTCTTGAGCAATCACTTGTTTAACACTATCCCTCTTCTTTTCTCATAATGGCCGGTCATAAACCAATGTACGTGCAAGATTCCCTTCAATGAGACCTTGATAGAATCGAGGAACACTCGACCAATCCATTGGTAAGCACCACTCGAATGTGACGTTTTAATTGGACTTTAATAATCGATTAGATACGCGATGTTAGAATCAAGGTTGTGTACACCATGATTTCAACCTTTTCCTTCCCACCAACCCTTGACCAATCAGGATCGATAAGAAGAATCGACTCCTTTCAATTCTTTGCGTCACATATTTATCTAATTAATCAACAAATGTTCCGCGTCATTTGCAACATTTCATTAAAACCGTGTCGTAAATGATAAGTTACACGTCAAAGAATTTTTATCGAAGTCAACACTTTACTTCGCAATCATCCACTATTGTTTTAACTTCCTTGTGTAATTATCAAACATTTCTATCCTGTACTTTATCAAGAAATTCACGAAATAGTTACACAGAATTACAATTTTGTCGAAAACTCGGATCTATCTGTTTTAGAATTTACATAAATATTTCTTGGATGAGGAAAGAATTCATTATCCACGTTTGATCGAAAGTATGACATAATTACGTGATTTATATTCTGAATTGCGAAATAATCTTCTCGAAAATTGCTGGTAAAATTCGATTAAATCATTCTAGGAATTGAAAATGTCATCTTTTTCGTAAAATGACATCTCGAAGTTGATTATCGCAGTACTGCAATAGTAGCAATCAATGATGCTCTCGAACGTTAACCGGCAACAGTACCTCGTAAATTCTTTGAATGACAAACATTACGAACCGTAATGTCCACATTGTGCAAAATTACACGTTATAATGCTAACTGGACTCTCACGATTAAGCAAATGGAGATTCGCAACGCGAAGGAAGGCTTCTTAAGTAGTGCAAACTGGCTTTCGACATACATGTCCGTTTAATTCAAATTATTACCATTCATCGATAAACTTCTGGGATCACTAATTATATCTTTAAAATGATTCCGATTTAAAAGTAATAATACTCGAGGGGAAAAAGTGAATTACACCTTCGTTTAATCTCTTTAAAAATATAATTTTTAGATGTAAATTATTGTAAATAAATATTAAATAAAATTAGAAAGAATGAAAATGGACGTATTAATAAAAATAGTTTCAACAAATGTAATAATTTGACTGTAATACCAAACTACTGTTAAGTGGACACGTTTATGCCTGTATCCTGAAGAAATCAATTTATAAAATAGTTTGCGTTACGTAAATTGTAGAAGATAGTAAAACGTGTTAAATAAATTGTGGAACGTAGAAATGAATTGACAACGTCGACTTCGGTTTATTCAATGACTATTGTAATACTATATTCTTCAGGATGTAGCTGATACAGACAGCAGCGATCGGCATCGTCCTCTGCGAATGAATGAAGTTCTTTTCCACATGAGTTTGACCTTTCTCTTAGTATTTAGTTTTCCTTTGAATGAGGGGCCAGCCACGAGCACCACGGAAAGAGTCGGATCACGGGTTCGTTCGACCTTCGATCTTTTCCTTGCGTCGGTTAATATCGTTGAACTAACGCCGGAGGTCTTCCAACAAAAGCTGGTCCATCGTTCAAATCAAAATGCTACGCTGAAGGCCATGGCTACCACTAGAGGGAGCGATGCTCTTACGTGTTTTTTTCCTAAAAACGAATAGATCGCTGCCGACTGATTTATAGCCGAGATCCCTTTCTCTAATCAGAGTCTCATCGCAAGTAGTGTTCCGTAGACGTCGCATATGATTTATAGATCGTTTCTGATGTAAATTCTGAGATGGCGTCCACAACAATTTGTGCAACAGTAGTTTAGTTGTGTAATAATATACCGAACTATTCGTGTTTTTCCTGTTATCGTCGTTAACCTTTCGCTGTCAACTTTTTCTCCTTTTTATCTGCTTTTTCTCGATATCGAAAAAATCTAATACACTGACATTTTGAGTTTTCAAAGGTTGACCAGTTATTATTAATAATCGGTATTATAAATGTATTATAAATTGTAAATTGGTAAATTGGTATTATAAATGAGTATACAGCTTTTTAAAAATTTATTTTTGTTCCATAATCGTGGAACATACTTGTGAATTCAGACTTTAGTTTATTGATAAAAGTTTACACGTGACTGAAATACGTTATTGCCTCCACTGCGAAATAAAGATCCACTATAATGAAAACTGGAATTGAAAATGTCCGATTGGTTAATACTAATTTCAATTACTTTCTTATTATTCTATAATCATCTAATAACGTTTCCATTAGCCAAACGTTTAGTTTATACGACGAACATTTATAACTTATATTCTGAAGAAATATGAATCGCTTGATGCAATTTTTCAGTCACGGTAGATTAATAGTTATGAGAAACAAATTACATAGATTCTTCAAGTACGTCTTTCGTTCTAAGTGAGGATGAAAAAGCGAATTATTCACGGAGAATAAGAAATATTGGGGTCAGCAAATAACAAAGTATGTTAAGGTTTAATATAATATTGCACTTTCGTCCGTCTGGGTATTTATTGATAACCCCCTTCGCTCGTTAAGCGGAGTTGTATCGACGAGAAAAAGGCATTTAACGATTGCAGGCATTACTTTCAAGAGAATTATGATAATGTTTATGAACCTCCAAAATTGGGAATATACAGGCATTCTAAATGTCCTCGTTTGCGTTACACGGTGACCATGGAATTTTAATGGCGGCGAATTAGTGTATCATTAGTAAATCCGTCTAGCATTATCAAGGCTTCGAGCGGCGTAAACGAACGTTGGTGATTTCACAATACACATTATATGATATGCTACAAGATTAGGCACGCGTCTTCAGGAACTATAAGATTATGTAATGTTTTTTCGAATGTTCAGAACGAGGATCAAATGGTCGAAGGACGAATCCTCCCCAAACAGATCGTTAGTCCGCTTCTTAAATGTCTATCTCCTCTTTTACCGTCCACTTAAATCAAATTGCAAAACTTTGCTATGCGATGTTTAAGATTAGCTAGCTGCTTTATAGTCTTAATAAATCCTTTAGTATATTTGCGCTGGTAAATATATTTTTATAGTATTACGAGATGAAAGCATTGAACATTAAATTTTAGAAAAATATATAATGGAAAGAAGTGTTACTATTTTCAAAAATTAAACACACGAAACAAATTCATTAAAAATGACGAAAATCTGACGAAGACTAGAAGAATTTTTTGGAGATGAGATTAACAGGCTAGTAAAAGAACAGAAGAAAAACTCATTAACATCGACAAAACATTTGTAAAAAAATTATACTACATACATGCTAATTTTATTTGTCCACGAAAAAGTATTTTTATCTCTTACAAATTTATTTATGTCCAAAAAAGTCGTTACTTAAAAAATACGAATACGAATGCTCGCTGCCTTAACGTTGTTTTGAATTTAAAATGTTATTTTACGAGATTATGAACACGCAATAAAAATCCACAATTTAAAGGTTACGAATGTATAACCGTCGATGTTGTGGTTAAAATATAAGCTTTGAAGAACATCTATCGTGTATATGAAGTGTGAGATTAAAATTGGGAAGAGATGGTTGGCTCAAGATGAGAAAAAATGAAAAGATGAAACGGCATGCGCCGGTGGTGGTTAAAATCGTAGTTGCGGTCGATTGCGGTTTACCTGTTTGCTAAGTAAGAGTCTGGGCGACCTGAAAAGTCGTGGTTGACCTCTGCACCTGCACATACGGATCACCGCTTGCAGTGTTGCCCAATTGAACAGGAAAAGGATAGAGGCATGATTTTACTGATATTCTGCTCGACGCCTGCTTTTCATACACTAGTAATATCGTGAACGCGTAACATCATAATTACGCATGTATATACGTTCAAACTGATCGTACAATCGTCTCGAAAAGCAAATTAACGCTTCGACGAAAATATTCTTCGAAATTACCATTAAAAAACGATTCGCAGCCTTCGCCTAAACACGTAATCGGATGGGCAATGATTTTTAAAAATGAAGCAATACATGGTAACTTGAAATCTTCGTTAATTATAGACAGCAATGTTCTTGGTGAATCGTTCAGTTAGTTTTCGTGACGAGTGTACGTGTGATAAAAGAAAATTACATGCTCTGAACAATCAGTTGCTAAGATAATCGAGTTAAAAGGTGTTACTAAAGAATTAGAAGATTTGTCTTATTAACACACTGACAAGGTTGACACTTATAGTCTTCAACCTTTACATTATTATCTCATTTGTAATATTCTGTCACGATTGCAATATACAAATTCATGATTCACAAGTTGCCTTCACTGTCCCGTATGTTTACACATCACCTGAATGTGTGATTCTAAATTCCTACTCGAAACAGAAGCGATGTTTTAGGGAAACACGTGAGAGGAACACCGTAAATGAGGTAATGATTACAAAACAGAACGATATCGTTAATGTGAAAGGATAATGCGAAATGGTTGTTACGTATGCGGGATGACACTACTGGAAAAAGAATCGAGAATTTAGAAATCATGGGAGCAAGATGGTGGGACGAGATAATAACGATTTCGGTGAATTCAGGTGCGACACCCACGTGGTCATGACTTTTACACGGATGCGGACGAGGTCGCAGACACTGGAGCCGCGACAACTTTCGAGATATGATCCGAAGTGTACTATCTACTCACGGGATGAGTCACAACAACTAAAAGCAAGGATCTTTGTCCGATCATATCTGAAACCTGGCAAAGGCAGTTTTGGGTTCTTTTGAAGCATTTACTGTGGAATTATCTAGTGGAATTCTGAGGTGCCAACTATCTGAAAAGGTTACTAGTTTTCCCAATCTATTGGGATTTCACCTCACAATGTTTACCACAAACCCGGTTTAACCCGAAATTGTCCACCTAAACGAAGCGTTCGATTTCATAAGTCTAGTGACACATTATAAAGTATTTTTGTAAACTTACGTGATTCGTGCCGCATATAATCAACTTTACCATTGCAGTCGTTAAGAATCGCGAAACGATAGTCGAAGTTGCTAATAAATGCGCGATACACGATACTTCCATTAAAAGCTACGTTTTATTTTTCCTCGTCGATTCGTAGAGCATTTATGACAGTAAAGAACGCAGAGATCCATCGAAGTCAATTAATTTGAAAGTTGTTTTTATTGTTGGTTTAGTATTGCTACGGTTACTTCACTGGTAGTTTCAACAATAGTGTAAATGCAGGGGGTAGAAGAAGTATTGTTTCCGATTGCCCTCGCGTAACGGAAGGCAGATGCGTTACACGAAGCACTGTTTCCAAGTGTTGCAAAGTATGTTTACGACAATAGAAGTTGTACTATAAGATCATGTGAAACGAGACACTCCTTTCCGAATCGTGTATGGTAGAATCCAAACGGTGGTCTTTGCGATTACAAATAGCCGTAGTGGCCGAATCCTGGACCATAACCATAATGGCCATAACCTAAAGGGAAAAGCAAATTACCATGTCAATGTAACGTCGATGAATCTTTTGTTTACAATCAGCGACTGATGGACAACGTCGGTGAACATTTTGTCTACTTTATTCTTCCAGGAAGGAAACGGAGAACAATATATTTTCTTTTAAGTAATGAGAACTACGAAGAATGCAGATCTAGTTAATACTAAGTTTATTTATTTGGATAATTATTAGAAATTTATCGTAATCGACCATTTACATCTTGGGAAGTATACAAAATATTCATTGACGTTGAAGCCAGTCCTGTCGCATTCGAAATCTCATGCTGCTATAAGTTTTCTCTTACCATAACCGTGTCCGAAGCCGTGTCCATATCCGCCATAGAATGGGTACCTGTAGCCGTAAGCGTAAGGATAGCCGCCGTATCCGCCGTAGCCGCCGTATCCGCCCAGGTATCCTGGTTTCGCAGACGCTACAGCGAAAATGACAGCCAACAGCAGGACTGTGTACTATGTAACACAAAAAACGAAATCATTTAAAAACTGCACACAAATCTATAAAATCTCATCATAAATACATATTGTGACAATAACCAATATTTTCTACGATATTCAATGATGTTGCACTTCATAGGAATATCAATATACAGATACAAAAATGTCGAAAGTTCTTATGCGGTGCGTGTATGATTTTAATTGCAAAATCACTGACTTATAATTCAGAACAAACTCGGAGTACAAAAAAGAATGATCAAAATAAATTATTAGAAAATGAGATTAATATAATTATTTAATAAAACCTTTTTTAAAGTTCACCGTCTATTTAACGAGACAATAAAAAAATTAAAAAATTAATTAAAAAATGCAGGAAAACTTCGTGACCAACGTAGAAAAACAATTATTTTTAACAACGAGGAAACGCTGGCAGATTGCGGTAAGAATTAGCGTGTTTTCGTTACTTACAAGTTTCAAGCAAGCCATTCTCTATCAGGTGACACTAGGTCGTCCGTACCTGGAGCAAAATGCACTAATTTTCCTCTGAACTATCCGCCGAGTAGCACTGACCGTCTAACGTTGGTCCCGTGTTCTTTTATAACAAAGGCGGGGTTCCGTGGCGACCCCCAACTGCAATTTTCCCAGCCTTCGTATTGGCTTTCCTCTGTTAACACTAATAGCAAAGCTTGGCATTGTTACCCTGAAATTATGCGAATGCAATGCGTCATTATGAAAGAGAGACACAATACATAGAAGAGTGTAGTAACGCGTTTCGGGATGGTCGCCGAGTATGCACGCCCTATGAACACCGCCTTGACATCCAAATTCGTCGGGTGGTTCAACGTTTTATTACGTTTCTCAATTGCACTTTGCTTTCTGTGAAACTCCGAACAAAACAATGCGAATAATGGAAACGTTTCGTTGGGAAATTCATCGGGGAATTCCGTTTAATAACGGTGCTCGCGAAATTGGTGCTTCTTGCACTAAGTGTGGGACAAATATGGCAAATGAACAGTTTCGGACGTTTTCAGAGAATCGTGCTTGTTTTCGGAAATGTTCACACGATTGCGAAGGAATCAGCCAGCAGATAAGTGCGATTCGCCACACCTGAATTTCAAGCTGTAATGCGCAACGCTCGACTGCAGATTTTCCAAATGCAAATGTGTGCCGCGTCATCGTTCTCGAGATCAATGAGTGGACAGAAACGTTTGAGCAAAGCTGTGACACTTATAGTATCTACACGTCGTTAAGACTCGCTGGTCAATTCTAAATATTGTAACAACACAATTTTCAAATACATTAAATTTAACAATTCTACATGAAATATCCCTATTAATTTTCGTAACAATCTACACCGTATTTTATAATGCTGACATTAAACAAGATGTTGATAAATATTCAATATTTTCTAATGAAGTTATTAGAAACATCTGCATTACAATAAAACAATGTTCTTTCATGGGAAGCAATCGGTAATTTATATTTAATCTGATCGTAAGTAAATAATAAAGATGTGCGAGATCTTTATTGTTATTGGCGATTGCTCGACGCATCCGTGCACTCTGTAAATGCGCAGAGTCTGTAGTTTAGTTATTATAAAAATTGGAGACGATGATCGGCTGACAACCATCGATTAAGAAGCGGGGAGACAGTTTAATTGTTTTAAACTGTTTACTGCGTGCGCAGAAACGCAGAATTCAATGGAGTTCGAGGAAAGAAGATGGCACCGTGAGTATCGTGATCGAAACAGAAAGAATAAAAGTCAAATGTTACGTAACAGGTGCAAGGAAGCTAGGTAGATCGTGTTACCGAATGGCGAAATTACATGGTGCACGCCGGTGGGACGAAATCGCGAAAAAAGGTCATTGCAACACGGTGAGGATGCGTTTGCGATTCATTGTAGATCGTATGTAATAACTGAACTATTTATGGATTATTGTTTAATGAACGGTTGCAAAATTATTCGGCCTTTCACATTGAAAAGGCGACAGATTGATTGTTCATGATATGTACTTTTGCACTCTAGTCTATTGTTACACAAAGAGTTACACATACCAATCTGAAGTTCAATGCATTGCCTCACGCTGCGAAATCTGCCGATGACTTGGGAGAAGACACGATAATTGATCGTCGTGCACACGGTAAGTAATTATTACGTTTCTAGGGGGGAAAAACTGGCGTGACTCCGTGAATCATTAATTATGGCCTGCTTTCCTCTACGATGCTTGGCTTATTCCACTTGGAAATGTATCGCTTCTCGAGTCCTTTAACTTTCTCGTTTATTTGTATTAATTCGAGATGGTACGGCGGTATTCATAATTAATAAGACACTGAACGCGCAATCACGTGCCCGTAAAATTAATTAATTACAGATCAGCGAATTTATCGAGCGTCTCGGACAATATTTTCTGGAATGAACAAATTCGTTCGGATGACTAATACGTGGAAGTAAAAATAGCTCTGCCGATGAAGTTTAGTAGACACTCCTCATAGTTAAAGGAGATAACGTGTTCGGAATTTAATGAGCTGGAAGTTTACGAATCTATAATGTATTGGCAATGTAGTAAACATATTATCTAATCACTGAAGTTGCAGAAGGCATAATGTTGTTCGTTTTAATCGGATAGAAAATATTCAATGAAAATATCCCGTTGAAAGAATTATTCACTTGGTTTGAGAAAATCAAAAACGATATTGCATGTGCATTGAATAAACTAGATCATGCATGTATAAAGTTTTTCAAGGATCATACGAGTGTTGCAGAGCGCAACTTCTTCAGCAATTTGCATAAACACCGTAAGCCGAGCAGAAAGGTGTTCAAGGTGTTAATCGTTAGAAGAGATTCTCACAAGTATCGCCGACACCCACGATGAGTCATCCGCTTAATCTGCGTCGGAACCAGAGTCTAATCTTGTCTGTTACGTGATCTTTTTTCCTGTTTTCACGCTATTTCCCCAGAATCTGCGATCGATCGGTACAAAATCCGAAGGACTTTCCGCGAGTTACGTCTAGAGTCCTAGTCTCCTTGAAGTCTTGGCGATAAATCGATTTTTACTGCGTCGTTGCCGATCTCGAGCGTGAACATGAACGTCAAGGACAATGTGGTTTTTCGATCGATGATCCTCGTCGATGCAACGGAGGTCACGAACATTATCAGACCGTAGTTAGAATGCAGCGTCGACACGCTTTATAATTGCAGGATAAGGTCAAGCGGAGCTATGGGAACCTATTTGTGTATCATAACGATGGGAATGCAAAACTAATACCATAGCAGTGGCAAACGTTGTCGCGTCGAACACCAATTAATCCGTTCCGTTGACGGGTCGCCATTGGATCTACCTCGCAACTTTTCCGCTGATCCAGACGAGGACACGATGCTCGATTGAGATCAGCCGTCAAACTGTGGGAAGCGTTTTATTTGTTTTAATAATCGCGCGCAGAAAGAATTGTATAACTGCTTTGTGAATGAACGGTTTTTTTATCAGAATTGTGAGAAACTCGAGGAACCAGCGTTACATCGATGATCTTGGTGACTGTATACTTGCTCTCCGATCTGACCTCAATCCAAACTTTTGAGTCAACCAGCTTTCTACATAATAAATTCCTTTTGTCTTAAAATAAATGATTAAATAAATGATTATAAAAGTGGTCTAAGCCATATATTTCTTGTTTACGAGAATTAAAGGAATAATTCGTAGATTAAATTCGGGAGACCATGTAAATCCTTTTTTTTTTTACTTCTTAAACATATTTAAAACACATCAAATGAATAGTGCAAATACAATTATCCTTTATTTCACCGTCTGTACACTAAATCCATACGTCCTGATTTTCTACTCCCAGTTATTGCACACAGTGATACTTGAATCCATAATAGTAAGTATAAATAATTCAACTTAAACGTTACAATTTGGTAATTCTAACCGATTGTTAAACTACAGTCTTCGCAATCTGGTTAGGTATTTTTAATACTGACAGGGAAAAGAAAAGGGAATGCTTGTTGATTCGAAGATAAGGATTCGATAATCTTCGATTGACCCTCTGCAATCGCTTCTGCTTCGGCAGCCGTTTCCGTTTGCTTTTTCTCTGGGCTACCTTCAGGTTTATCATTATTATTATTATTGCCATTTTGACCGTGTGGACCAAAAGAACCGTACGGACCAGGATAAAATCCATGAGGAAAATAAGGTACCAAGGGAAAGGGTCCGAAAGGATCGATAAAGGGAACCTTGAACTTCGGTCCTATGGGATCATAGAACCCATGACCGAAAGGTTTGTACGGAAATACAGGGAAACCCGGATACTTTCCATAAGGACCTCCATAAAATGGACCATCATGATATCCATAATTATTATTCCCTTGATTATTCCCATTATTGTTATTATTCCCATTTTCTCCCTCAGGTTGATTAGCGTTCTGCCCATTTTCATTCCCCTGATTAGGTCTCCCATTATAATTATGAAAGTGAGGATTATAAGGGCCGAAGTAAGGGTCGTATCCATAGTAAGGATCACGATGATGTGGGCCTGAATTGTTTCCACCGTTGCTATCGTTGTACGGTCCGTTGTGATAAGGGGGCCCGTAGAAGCCATGGTGGAAGGGTCCGTAGTGAAAACTGGGATAAATGTATCCACCCTTTTGGTTCTGATCTTCTGTCAACGTTGATGGATTCTGGGCATCTTGATCATCCCCTGGCGTTGGTGGTTGTCCGTTCCCAGGATGCCCATGTGGATAAATTTCGGGATTGTTAAACGGTGGATGATGAGGATTGCGATAGGGATCATGGTAATTTAGGTTGTAGGGTCTATTATCTAGCACTCTAGCCGATTGAGGATTCTCATTATTCTCTTCGTCTTCGATACCAGCCACCGCTGATGGCTGATCAGAAGGCCCAGGTGTCGGACGATTATCATACTGATCGGGGAAGTTGCTTGGTCCATACTGACTGGGAGGGTAGGGTAGAGGATGATGAACGAGGTCAGGCTTGTACTTGAACCCCGGTGGCTGGTGATAGTCGCCCGCATAGTGAAGAGCAGCCACGTTCACGTCACTATCGATCGCGTTGCCTCTGTCATCAGTGTTCGCGTTCTCTACGGCTCCGACGATCGCCTCGCCTCGAGGAATCTCTGGTCCACGGTTCACCGGAAACCGGTACAATTCTGGATTATAGTACTTCGTGAAACGAGGCGCGTCCGACGCGTAAACGTTCTGGAATCCTCTCTGACCGTCGTCCAAGGATTGACGACGCTCCGTGGCCAGCCTCTTCGAGCGGTCCGGTGTGCTGCCCAAGAACTTCGCGTTAATGACCTCGACGGCATCGTCGTGGAAGGGTTGAGCCTCCAGCAGCTTCTTCAGGGGACCAGGCTGCTTCAAGTCCGTTTGATTCTCTCGGGAATCCCGCAGCTCCCCCAACAAGGTCGATGACAACACCGAGGCGATGTTCTTCGCGAAGGATGTTAACACTTCAGGACCTACTATGCAAATTCATGATTTAGGATACTTCATTGCCATTTTGGATTCATGGATTAAGTGTTTTGTGTTGGTACTATTACAAGGAAACTTGCTGAAGGTAGACACATTCATTCTAATTGAATTTATGTGGTATTTTTTTTTATAAATGTTTAACACGAATGAACGTAAATATATTTTCCGATGAGATATTCCTCGCTCTATAAAAATTCAAAACATCCGACTCTCGTTCTGTTTCTGTTTAATAGTGATCTGTGTTTAATTATAAATTCTTTTTATATTAAGATGAGAGAATAAATTTTGTTTTTAGCATTCATTTCTGTCCAATGAGACAAATTTATTATGATCGTACAACCTTGAAAACTGGTATCTTCCCAAAAAATAGGTTGTGTTAATGCGGTATTCTTCAGTTTTAAGAAAACTGAAATTAGTATCCTTGACTCAAACAGAAAAAATACTCGATATTACGAAACATATATATAACGATAAATATCGTCTATTGTAACTCATCATTGCATTCTAATTTCAAACAACAAGAATCGATTTAGCGGCTATGATTAATGCGTTTCAAGCAACACGATTCGTCCATGCTGATGACTGATAGGTATACATCATACTTGATGTCACATAGACTTTCTCCCTTTAAACACCCGTACCCCGATACACTTGATTTAAGACTGACAAATTTTGCACAATTCCACGCGACATAAAAAGACTTAATCATCCTCTTGACATTTTACTTATTCACGTATCTTTCGGGTGGGAAAACGTGCGTACAGAAGATAATTAGATTTTGCAAAACCATCTGACATGAAATAGGATATCTAGCTGTGTAGAATGGCCAGCTTTTATTGCCCATAAATTCAATGTGTTGCTCATTTATCGTGATCTTACGTGTTTTCTCGCGTGTCATTTGACGCGTTAATTAAAAGAGTCATTATTATAAAAATACAAAGACAATTTTTCTCATTTAATGGACACGAAACACAGCAAAATAGAATTTAAGTTCTCTTAGAAATAATTTAAAAATCCAAGCAACCTCCAATTCTACTGTTTTTAGCACGTTCAGTGTCATTGGTTATGCTGCTTACCTTCACTGTTCAAATTTTTCATTAAATGCATAATGAAATATTAAAACAATTTAATAGAAAAAATCATGGAATTTTTTAATATTATACTGTGCTCTGTGACTTGAACCTTCGAATGGTTGGATCCTCAAATTAATTGGACCATCTCTGTGTAAATTGCGAGATTGCGGACGTTATAAAAATTCTGATCATCTGGTTAGAATCCTCCAGATTTGTTCTGTCTCTAAGGAAGAATATTTGTTATTGTTTCGAGAATTAGTTCAAGGCCGAGCAGGAAGACCATTAGGGTGTGCCCAGAATGATGAAATAATCTGCTTACTGACTCCGGTTTTAGCCGCGTTCACATCGCCTTGGAGGATCCAGAGACTCGTGCAGAGCACCGTTATCTGTTGGAAGAACAAAAGCAATGGTTACAACCGAATGGATGGTAGCGGGGGACCTTTCTTTTTCTTTGTGTCGTGAAAAAGATCCCGGCTTCCCCCTTGGACTGCGTAACACGTAATGAGCCCCCGCGATACCGTGGCCGGCAATTTTCTATAATACGATGTTTTATTTGTCATTGTGTGACGCAACTCGCGTACGCGCACAAATCCGAAGATCGACGCACCGTTTCATGCATACGCGACATACTTGTTTTCGACACGGTGCACGGTGTCGTGGCGGATTGTGCAAATTTCGAGGGTGCAATCGCACGTCAGAACGGTCTGACTGTCTTTCAAAGAACTTTCGAAAACCTACTATTAATATGTGGTCTACCGTAAAGCACCATCCATTGGAAAAGATCTTGATTTTTCATGGTATCCATCGTAAATAGTTAGGGAATTGTGTAAGATTCAAGAAAAAAGTCTAATTAGAAGTTGTAGTGTTATTAAAATGTAATTTCCAATTCGAAAGATAAAATACATGTTCAATGACGTCACAATCATATATTCTGAGCCTATCTAACCGTACGAAACAGTTTATTACATCCTGTTTCCGTTGGATGGTATAATGTTTTATTCGAGGTCATGAAAAAGGTGGATTTAAAATGAAGCGGCAATTACGCGATCAAACGGCGAATATTTATGTAAATTTCTCTTTTTTGTGAACCAATTTAAGAATCCCTGATCTGAGCATTTACATTTTGCAGACGTTGAAAAAACAGTAAGCATTGCAATCTGTAGCTATTTCATTGGCTTTTTTTTTAGCAGAAAAAAGTAAGACATTCAGTCTCATTTTTTAAATCAAAAATTGCCAAATTTATCAAGTATTTTAAAAGGATAACATATAATTAATTTATTTCTTTTCTTGCATTTTCCGAACCTGAATGCGTTTGAGTGCACAAGCATATGCAGTTTGTGGGTTATGTCACTATTTGAGGTACCCGAACGCGACAGTCGCAACAGAATCGTCGGAATTCGTATTTTACCACAGGCCACGACATTCCTGTAAAGAGAAGTAATCAATATTCCTCATTTCTTCGGATGGAACCTGTTCTCCGTGAGATCGAAACGCTTGACGAATCAATCAATCGCGGCAATCTCTCTATTGCTTCCTGAAATTCCCGGAATTCCAGGTATGGTATCGACGATTGACGATCTAATTGGTTCGAGTTATGTAACATCATTGTTGTTGATTGTGAAGCATGCGGCACGTATCGAAGAAAGCAGAAAAATTGAGTGCAATCACAATGTAGCTTATTGTAGCTCATCTGAGAAAATAAGCCCTGGTGGAATTGCTACGTATAACCTGGGAGACTTTTTTATCGAAATTTAATTCCATCTTCTACAATTGCAAATTAGCCAATGCCAGTTATCAGGGAGTCTCTTCCAATCATAGTCGTCGACAGAAAAAGACAATCATCCGTCGATGCCTTGCTTTCGATTTTGCATACCATTTCCAGTGTAACACTAAAAGAGAAATTGCTGATGACATGGTATTGGAGGTTTGCTTTCGATCGAAGCGTGGGTGGATACACTTCACTGCCACGTTTAAGTATTATTCTCTAGATTATACCAAAGAAGAATTTATAAACTTCACATTATAGAATTTTTTTTTAGTGACACATTAAATAAGTCCTTATTCCAGTTCAACTGCTGCAGATTAGAAAAATGTGTTCAAACATTATTCTGTTTGAGCAGGCTTAATAAATTGAATGGTACAATCAGAGATTATAATAAAAAAATCTAAAGTGTTAGAATTGATGTTTTCAAAGAAATAGAACACCATTTATGTTCGTCTGAATTCTTGTAGTCAATTGATCAGCCCGAGAAGCATGTATCCATGTAAAATAGTCGGAGATGCACATAAACATTCAGTACCGATCGATTACCACTGATTAGTTCAAATAGCGAATGAGGGGGACATTGTTTCGCGCTTCATTCATGAGGTTTATTCATTCACGAGGTTTATTTCTACGAGCGGCGTACACGGCGATCGTAATAAACCACGTGTGATCACTAACACGCGTTGCAGGCTTCGTGAATGGCCAATGTCGTGATCTAAAGAAAACAATCTATATAAAAAATGCATTTACCGAACCGATCAATAAATAATTAATTACAATTGCAAAACCGCGGGCTTTCCTTCTTCGAGGTTTCTTTAATGACTATGCTAAGTAAGATAAATTTTAATCAATTAATCGCGCATAAATTAACGCTTTCCATAAGATTTCCTTATCGAAGGACGAGAGAATATATCGCGAGACAACGTCTGTTTATAGTTAAATGCAGAATAACTTTATGGTACTCGGGCTTACGTAATTATTTTTACTTACAGTTATTAGATAGATTTGAAGTGGAACGCATTCTTAGAACGCGAGGTATTGTCTCGTATTGTAATTAGCACGATTGCGCAACGTTTAATCCTTTCTTCTCGCAAGGACGCGCGCTTTTGTACATATAGAGTCGGAAAGTTCACGTCTTACATACCGTAAAACAGTTCATTAAAGCCCATCCGACACGTATAAATCTTGTACAACACCTGTTTCACACGTTACACGCGAGCCGTAATAAATAATCGCGACTCGACGAGCTATTGTTATATCGATCACAATGACGCCGTTTGATTTACAAAGCTGCGTTCTACACTAATAAATCCATTCGAATTTGTCGGCAATAAATAACAAATTAAATCGGGTTTCATAGAAACGAATAAAGTGCAGTACAATGTCCGTGCCCGGTGAAAATGGAATTATTTGTTGCAAAATTAGCGGGGACCTGTCAGCGAAAACGATATGCTGTTATGTTGCAACGCGCGATGCACCATGCAGAAATAAATTGTTGGTGATGACGATGTTGCAAACTTTTACACGTATCACTTCTGTCTCACTCAGATGACAAATTATTTCCGTGGTTTTCATCGAACTCACTGTGCAATGATTAGTTGTTTCACTTCGAAATTTATTGTTATTTAAAATGAAATTAATCGTTGATTCGAGGAATAAATGAATTGTACAGATGACGCACAGACCCTCGAGAATGCAAATGAACGTTTTGCTTGGATGCAGGTTTACATTGATAGAGAGCTTTGAGTCGAAGTCGAAGTCAGAACTTGTAAGAAGCGAAATGTTTACTCGAATTACTCAAACAACGAAGAGTTCGTTGTGCAACTTGGAATTGCGTGGAATGCGTAGCGAGTCGAACAAGAGAAAAATTAATTTTCTTGTTTCGGGGACAGAAAGTGGCCTCGTTACCGCGCGGTGCATCCTTGCCGGACGAATATCATCTTCGTTGTTGCGAAAGATGGTCTCTTCTTCGGTTATTTTTTCTCTTTTCTGTCAGCCAGGCCGGAATTAGCGTTCGTGTATGTATACTCACGTGTAGCGGGTAATGCATCGTACGTGAGACTCGTGACGACTAACAGTCATACACCGTGCTCGATGTCATTTATACTTTCTCTCCGTAAACAGTTTTGCCCTAATTCAAATGACATAAGACTCGCAAATTTTGCATAATTCCGCGGGGAGATTGCACTGAGACCGGAATGCAACAATAAGAGTGACTTGAACCCAACGATAACTACATTAACGTTTATAGTTATTGTCAGGTGACAAGCACCAAGAACACTTATTATTGAAACTCAATCCCTTGCTTGTAGCATTAAGGAGTTACAGAGACCAGGAAGTCGAAAGAAAGTGATTTTTTATAATTACTTACTCAAAAAATGTTACATTTAAAGATGCACGTTTCAGAGTACCTCGAATTGCATAATTTTGAAATTAGAAAATTTTTTAATTTCTAAAGAATTTGAAAATAGAATTACTATTACAATTACCTGATTCACCTGGTAGAAAGTTATACATTAATGTCAAATTACAATGAACTATCACTGGTAGAAACGTCCTTATTATCATTCTTTCACTTGCCGATCGGTTGAGTGATTTCGATTGAAAGGAATCTAGGAAATTGATCAATAGACCTTAACTACGATTAAATTAATTCCAAGCTATTTTCATAGAATTTAAGAGTGAATGTAATATATTGTTCAAGTTGCAATGTGAATTTTTTTTAACGCTCTTTAGAATGCAAATGTAATTATCTTAAAATCAAAACTGTCCAAACCACTCAATCGCGCGGTGCTTAAGAATCAAAACGTATTCATTGTATTCACTATGTATGTATACTGCATAATGAACTTTTAACCCTTTCATGTTAGTAAAGAGTAAGTGTCGCAACAAAGTTAAACGATCCGCCAAGAAACCAGTTTCTGGAGATTTGAATGTAGATATCCAAGCCACTTTGCACTCTCTTCTTTATCAAGTATTATCTTTGATCGATCAAACTACAATATCAAGACTATCTTCGGAGATTGTAGTAATTTATACATTCAGTTTCTTCATATTCTGTAAGGTTTTTATTAATATCAGACATACAGTAATACGAAATCGACAATGCCACTTACAATGCCACTCTACTAATAATTATAATTCGTAATCACCTATTAACACTGGACCTACCAATTTGATCATAATATTCTATCTCAAATTTCTTTTATTTGTTAAATTTTATTTCTTTTATAATCGAAGTTGCATTAAATCTTAATGAGTACGCTCTTGCAATTTTTACAAGAAAATAAATAAATTGGACTACTCGGTACTCCCAGTGTTGATTATTAGTTACGACTTATTCATAGATATTTAATATTAATACTAATATTAATATCTTATTTGACTTAGAGGGCGAACGACATTGGGGGCAACGACACCCTGAAGATTGTAAAGCACAGCTTGCGGCTGCGCACGGACTATCTGACCAGCTCCGTAGTTTTGCGCGACAATTAGTGGTTGCACACCGTTGAGTCCGCTCAATTGTGGAGCCTGAAGGCTATTAATTTGCTGGTTCATAAATCCAGTATACTTCGATACCATGCCACTTATGCTTCCGTATGGAATTCCACCTGAAACGAAACAGTATGTGGGTGAAACCAAAGCCGAAATATTTTGCATATATTCATTCCTAAGATAGTCATTCCCAACAAATAGAACTTTCTTTGCCAATATATCTACTTATCATTATTAAAATAGCAAAAAACAATTCGCTGTATTCAACTAATTCGAATATCTCTCGCGATGCGTCGTCCCAGGCATTAAAGTCTCCAAACTGTCTCTTCTATTTAAACATTCTCGTGAACAAATAAAAATGCAGTATATCTTTTTGATTCTTCTTATTAAATTTACATTTAAGATGCGTGCTTGTACCTTTGACTATGTTGACTATAATTTAAAGTTTAACTCAAGTTTGCCTTCTACACTGAAAAGTGAAAGGACCGTGTGTCCCATCAGAAAGATGGTGTCGTCCTCTGTTGTTGCACGACTGCACGAGAAATGATTGCTCATGTTACCATTTGTAAGATAGGGGAATTAAACAATGTATTTACGATGATTCATGAGAAATTGATGCAATAGTGGTAAGTAAGACAAACAAATTGGTATATGTAAATTATTGTGCATTTATGGAAAGTGAGCGCGGACTGACTTACCGTACGCCAATCCGTTCACCATTTCCACGATCCCAGCGCTGTCCGGTGCGGCTGTCGATAAGTTTAGCAAACCAACCAGTGTCAACAGCAGTACAGTCTACAAACAAATCGTTGTAATCAATAAATATGCCGTGATTATACTTTGGGTTAGCCAATCCTTAACATTCTGAAACGAAGACCGTCTTAGTGAGAAATTTCAAAATCCAAATTCACTTGTAAGTACTCGTATCACTCGTTCAGGTGAGAGATCTATTTTAATTTAAAAAATACCGACATACTTAACGCTAAACTATCAAGTCCGTCAGACTGCCTGATTTCAGATTTGTGTATTTTACAATTCGTTAAAGCATAGAAATATTTCGCACTCGCGATCGAGATTGATTCGTTGATCTCGGTCGTTTAGCGTGGACTGGTGATCCGAGTAACTGCAGCAACAGTCGCAAATAGAAAGTGCACCACTATTTGCATGTCAGCATTTTTTTTCGTGGTAGGCTGGTTTTACAGTAAACAAGTTGCGTCCAGCTCGATACACGAATTTAAAAATTCCAAGATATATTGAACAAACACGTTTCAGCTGTTAATTCGTTTCACTTTCGCGCCAGCTTTAAACACTTCTATTCAAATACGATACGTCAACAGTACAGGTTGAACAAGTTTGATTTTACTCTGATAAATTAACTTTGACCTTCGGTGAACACATATCCGGTTCACCAGCGAGAGAATCGTGATACAGAAATGAAATTCGAGTACGAACACGTAGATCGAATTATACATATGTACGTATTGTATAGCGTAGAGCTAGTGTTGGCAAATTATAAACAAAGATTTTGTTAAAGATTTTCGTAATTTTTGAGTATTGCTAATTTGCGAATTTTAGATTGTTGTATTCCATTTAAGACAGTCAAATGAACACCTAATAGTCTCAAAGTTGTGAAATATAGGGACCTTGAAGAACACAATCACCTCTCACAATGTTACTCACGTGACCTGTATCATGCTTATGCTCTATTTTTCCTTCTTGTTCTACTTAAAACAGCCTAGACCTTTATAATTTCTACTAAATAGTTCTACTAAAAGTCAAAATAAAATATATCATGCTGACAGTGTTCACAATGTTTGATATACACTAAGCAATAATATAATATTTTTAAAATTCAAGTTTCAATGACTCTAGTTTTTATAATTACGTTCTATCTAAAATAATAAAACCTATTTCTCCGAAATATCACTGTATGAGTCCCATTCAACGAACTTCGTTTTACAACCGTGAAACAACTTAAATAAATAAGCTTGTTAGGTCTGAGATTTTTGCACATTTCACAATCGAGCTAGATAACGTTAGCACTGCATTCAAACTTTCATATTTCCGATTTCACGTACGACGAGACACCGATTAAATTACATAACGAATTGAAGTATCGTGTTCTTTCAGTCGTGAATATTAATACACAATGGACTTATGTTTAGTTGCTGTTTCTCCGAAGCGTAACGTACCTTCAAAGGTAGCATATTGACCTTTCCCTAGTCGCGACGCGAGGACAGAAGGAAACTAAACCGGTAAAGTAAAGATCGAATTATATACGGGGCTCGGCCACTCAATTGACCAATCAAAGGCTACTATTCCCTTTCAGCGCCGAATGTTATAGATCGGTGCTCATTTTATTAGAATGCAATGTGCGTATGTAAATGGAGGATATCGACCACCTTAACCTTGGCCAACGTTAACTTACCTCTCACAATGTCTATCTTATTTCCGAGCGAGTGAAGTACACTTTTCCTTACATTTCAAGAATCTTCTCTATCATTTCAAGCTGACAACAAAATTATTATCTATTCGTTGAAACGTTCAATTATGTTTCACTAGCGACAATAATTTTTTTACTAATAACAATAATTTTGTTTATGAAAACGGTGGGTTGCACTTATGAAATAAAAATATTTTTGAAATAATGAATTTCGGGGCCATCTTTTTAGTTAATCTAATAAGATGGTGCAATGCGAATGGTTATAATATTTAAATGGCTTTAGGATAATTGAAAAATTCCAAAACTTGATATTGATATCTTTTCAAATTCTTATAAAGACATAACGCACGAAAATGATCGAGGTAAAACGATTTAATTGAACCATTAAACGTCCAATTTACTTCGCTATATAGTTTCACTGACCACAGACAAGGTTAATTAGTTAATTATTTTCTAACCGTTGCGCTATTTAGGCCATGAAATCTGTAAGCATGAGTGATTAAATAAAATCATTATATTTTAACTACAGAATAATTAGCGTAACAGCGTCGATAGACTGCCAGCCCCTGTGCTATACAGCGTCATAGGCACGTGGGCACAGATGGGCGCAGGTATAACGTGGATATAACAGTGATCTGAAATACCAACATCGGTAAAAGTTGCGCTACCGACGATGTACTAGTCGGTGGTTTCGCGCTCTCTACCTAAATAAAACCAGAGAATATATGAGAGTGTTCTCCATCCTGGGTGAACCAGCTTACTTAAATAATATATTTTATTCTCAGGAAAGGCAACATTGGAAAATGTTACGAATGACGATGTCGACAATGATCTAGTTCACTCTTCCCGTGAAGGTTTTCTCAGAAAACTGGAGAAAATGCAGAACGTCTTACCTAAAAGCAGCAGTCCAAAATGGAAAAGAATATTATTCAATCCACTTTATCGTTCATTCAATCTTTACCTTTATTCATAATAATCAAATTTCTTTACAACAGCAGAAACAACAGGTAAGTTATTTAACACTAACAAACATGTATTGAAACTATATGTTAACAAGAAACACAAAAATTTACAGTTAAAATACTTTAATTGTTTAAGGGTACCACAGAATGAAGTCTTTGTTTAGCATCATCTGATTCACTTTCCTTTATCCTTTCACTATGTCATGTCTCACTGTTTCTTCCTTCAGCCATTCGGTCGTGTAACAAATCGATTGTCATGGTGTCTGAGCTATCGTTCACTTTTTGCTTTGGAAACTTCTAGGCAAAACATGGAAGTATTTTTCCAGATTGTCGTCCCTAAAAATTCTGAAATTAAACCTCTCGTAAGTAACTCAATCATTCAACGACCCTCACTTTCATTTAACAAAAATTAAGGAAATTGGGTTTTTGGTTAGGAATATTTGTTACAGTTATAAATTAAAAATCATCGTACCTTAGAAATTGTAATTCTGTGATATCCAGGATCTAGTAGTAATAATTTCCCTCGACTCTTGCTGGGACAGTTGAGTTTCTCTATTATGTGGCATGACACCTCCATCTGATTTCATGATACTATCGAATCCAAACTCATCATCAGCTTTGGGAATATCGTCAAACTTAGCATAATCGCTCAACGCTTCTATCTTGTCATCCATAAAATCGAATTTTCCATCATCGTTAGTCGGAGTCATTATTTTTTTCGATTCAGCTACTTCATCATCTCCTCCACTACGATGACCCAAATCCTCTCGCTTATCATCAGCCTCACTTTCAGAACTTTGAGCTCTCATAGTCTTTTTCTCACTATCCTTACCCTCATTCGATTTATCCTTTACTTCTTTCACTTTCTTTTCCAAACCTGTACTTTTCTTCACTTCATCTTTTTCTTTAGTAATTCGAATTTTCCTTTCTGCATCAATTTCATCAGACACATTTGCACGATGCTTCATCGTCATGTTTTTTTCTACAGGCGAATCTAAGGTCTTACGATCATCATTATTCAATTTATCCTTATTTTTAAGATTAGTGTCTTTCAGATCATCTACTAATTTCGAAGATTTTCTCCTCGCCAGTTTTGGCAATGAAGTTGTGCTTATCGTAAGCGATGTTACCAACTTTTGTCTTCTTCTGCCTCGATTGACAGCGCTCTTCGTCGTAGTCTCCGCATTAGAAAGACTCTTTACAGGCCTACGCCTTCTCTTATTTTGTTGCAGCGTAGAATTCACTTTCATCTTAGAATTAAGAACCTCCTGATTCGCCTTTTTCACCGCCAATCGAGTCTCTCCATTGTCCAAAGAATTCCTCGACAATCCGTTCGAACTTCTATTTTTAGCAACAGAATCAATCATGGTATTATTTTCCTCCTTTTTTCCACTTCTCCTCGGAGCGAGCGTCACATCTTCAGGAACAATTCCTCTTGAAACTCCTCGAATACCAGCTTTTTTCTCCTCAGAATTTTTCGGCTTCTCCTTCGACTCTTTCGACTCCTTTGTCTCCTCATTAGAAGATTTCTCATCGGCTTCTAGAAGTTCTTTAATAGATCTACTAATTTCTTCTACCTTTTTCGATTGAATGCGATCAGCCTCAGGCATCTTCGCTTTCTTCGAACTGTATCTGCTGCTGTATTTCTTCACTGGTCGAGTTTCGCTGCTGCTCTCGATGTTATCAGAATCATCTTCCTCAGACGAGTCCTCTCTTCGAGTCCAGAATCGAATTCTTCCTCGAGGATTCGCATTTCTTCGATACTTGCTCGTATGAGCGCCGTCGTGGTCCTCTTCATCATCTAACCTTTTACTTTTGCGAGCCAAACGTTCTCGTCGATCCCAGGGATACTCGTAATCTCCGATCGATTTATCATGGTATCTATTACGTTTACGTCGCTTCTTTTCATTCTTCTTGTCCCTGTGCCAAGGAAAAACGTATTCATCCTTCTCTTCGCTCTCTTCGGAATCCTCTCCCGAACCATTTCCGAAGAACGACTTTCTCGACTTTAAAAATGAAAACGGTGGATGAAAGAATGCAGGCTTACTCAATCGTGGCCCAAGATCTTTGTATTTTTCATCTTCGTAACTTTCTGCTGGAGAAGACGGTCTGTTCCAGTAGTTGAAAAAAGTTCGTCCTTCTTTCGAGTCATTGTTCTTCGATGCGCTGCCTTCTTCGGATGATTCTTTGCTCGGTTCAGCGTTCGTGTTGCTTTCCGCTTTCTCCGAAGACTCCTCGTCGGAGAAGTACGAGTGATTAACAGTCTTCGGCGCATTGTTCTCCTTTTCGAGGCTCTCCTTGGAATCCGTGAGGTTCAAAGGTGAATTCGAACCTTTGGTGTCGTTCGAGAAAATAGATTTCTTAAATTCCTCGGAGGAGAAGTCTGTGTCGCTCGGTGAAACGAAGTCCAAGAAACTCTTCAGTCTTGGAACTTCCGCTGGCTTCTGCGTCGTTGTTTGCTCCTCGCTCACATTCTCGTAAACAGCGTATCCGTTTCCGATTTTGTTAGTCGCTGTAGTTGACAGTTCGATAGAAGTTTGATTAGATCCATCAATCGGTGAATTTAACTCCCCGTTTTGCGTGTCATTCAGAAAGTATTGAACCTTCTTATTCTCTTTCGTCAGCTCTCGGCTACTATCTTCAGCAATTCTGTGCGCTGTAGTACTTAAAGATGGCTCTGTGGAAATGATCAAAGCCAATTCTGTCGTGCTGGGAACAGAAACAGGCTTCCTCCTTTTAATGTAATTGTACTTAGGTTCCTTCCTCCGATGATCTTCCACTACTTCGCTTTTATTTGTAAACTTCCCAACTCTGTTGATCTCTTCTTTTGGTTTCGAGTATCTGATCCGATCTTTGATCGTGTAAATGGTTTTCTGAGGTTTCTCTTTCTCGTCAGAGTCCAAAGACGTAGTTTTAGGTACTCTAGATTTTTCTTTGACCTCAGGTACCTTTGTAAACGTATTAGACGTCTCGTTCTTTTCAGTAGAATCTCTGATCCTTTCTAAACTTTTACCTCTTTCTTGCTTATCTTCGAATCGCCTAACTTCTTCTTCACTCGACAATGTTTCTTTGCTCCCACCACCTAATCTTATCGACGGTAGTTCAACAGAACGATCGAAGAACTCTCGATCATCGTCGCTTGTATCTCGTTTGTACCTGATGATCCTCTGACGATGATTGATGGGCCGCAATCCGTTCGGCGTCACCTGCATAAGCTGCAACCTGTTCTTATTCTTCTGCGGTACTCTGACCCTTTTATACAACACTCGATGTCTGTTGATGTACCTCGGCGGAGCCTTTCCTCCTACCTTGACCTCTGAACTACTCGAATGTTCCTCGCTGTTGGAAGACTTTCTATCTTTCTCCTTTTTCCCACCCTTCGTCGAGTTCGAGGATGAATTTGTTGCAACTGCGTTGATCTCGGTAACTTCAGCTTCTTCGGATGTTGGGACCGTGGTGATCTCCTCCACTTGATACGAATTCGCCATGTTCTTGATGGTCCCCATTACGTCCTCGTAAACCTGGTTCTGGTAGGGTGTGTAGAACGATGACACCTCGCTGGCAGATGAAATTGGACGTCTGATGATCTTCTGTGGCCTTCGAGGCTTCACGTACCTCACGCTGCTGCTTCTTATCCTGACGACTCGAGGTCTAGATCCTGCCACTGGTCTGGAATAGCTTTTGATGCGAACACGTCTAGATTTTGGCGTCCTTGCACTCGAGGACTTCGGTTTTCGTTGCCGAGGTTGGTTCTTATGATTCTCTGGTCTCTTTGACGACTTCTGAACAACGTTTTGATCATCCTCCTTCGGGAAAAGCATGATTCTTGAAGCGAATTTCTTAGGGTTCATTTGCAAATGTGGCATCGGGTCTTCCACCTCTTTTTCCAGAAACAATGGATTGTCGAACGGATCGTCGTCAAAATATTTCGCTTTGAAGCAGTCCAGCTTATCTCCCAGGCCCTTCAAGCGTTGAGGTTTTTCGTTCACACCCTTCTCAGCAATTGGTTTTTCTTCTTTTGGTAGCACGTCCAGGTTTGTCTCAACTTCGTCGCAGTGTTTGTAAATGTCTCGTGACTTGTAGAAATTCATTCGCCCGTACATCTTCGCAGGGACTTGCTGAGGATCAGTCGCGTATCTCAGAGCAGAAGGGTTTGGTAACTTCTCGTTTTCATAGAAGGGATACTTGGCTTTGTCCACGGTAGGTTCCGTGGTAGTGACACTGTGAGTGTCTTCTTCTTCGGTGATTTCCTCTACGTAGTCGAATTCTGGTACTTCTGGTACATCCACTTCGATCTTCTTCTCTTCGTCATTTTCATCAGCATCCTCTTCGTGTTCTTCATTGTCGTTGAATCGAGCCTCGATTTCCTTGTTAATGACATCGTCAGTTATATCCGGTGACTCCTGTAGGAGATCTTCGTGACTTTTCATGTTTGATTGATCTTCTTTCTGTTGTACAGAATCCTCTTCGATTTCCTTCTCTTCAGCTTTGTCTAAATCTAAAGACTTGCTTTCTTGTTGATGAAGATCTTCAGCTTCATCTGTTTTATTAGAATCTGAGTGTACTTCAGAATCAACTTCACGATGGATTCTCTTGGGTCTTAAAAGTTCTTCATTGATAATCGTTTCTTTGTTTTCTTTCTGATCTTCTAGGAACTTCTCGGTATTTTTTTCATGTTCATCTTTTTTACTGGTTGCATCTATTCCTTCTTCGTTTATTTTTGATATTGTACTTATTTCTGTTGTATTTCTGGACTCGCCTTCTTCTTTTTTTCTCTCACCGACCACCTTCTCAATTTTTAAATTATTTGTATCGTCATCGTGTTGCTTTTGAATCTTATTTGTATTGTTTCCTCCATCCACGTTCTCCAATTTGGAGTCATTATCCCTTTCATGAGATCTCTTCAGTTCCACAGCTTTCTCAAATTTTTCCTTCACCCCTCCATTGTCCAAAAGCTTCTTATCGTGTCCAACAATGCCAGTTATCCAATCCGAACCTTCTTCTAGTTCTCTCGGCCCAGTATTCATTCCCAACTTCTTTCCATCGTCACTGCCGTTCCACTTCACCGATCTTCCCCCGATTCTCACCTTCTCCCCATCGTCCTTAGAAGCTCCTAATTCGCTCGAAACCTTTCCATCCTTCTCTCCACTCTCCATCAAACCCGCAAAAGAATCGCTTTCTCCATCCCCGAGTGAATCCCCTCCAACCATCGATCCACGCGACCCTTCTCCTCGATCGTTCTCGCTGGATCTCGATTTCTTGTCGATGGGTCTGTCCGCCGTCAAACCGATCGTATCCGGCACGAGCCCCACTTCCACGCCGCGTGTCACTTTCCGTCGCGGATTTCTCTTAGCAGCGGCTAGCGAATTTTTCGCTGCTCGTTCTATTTCACCCCGATTCGCCGCGGCGTTGTTTGCCGATTGTTTTGCAGCCGCTGTAGAACCGCCGGTTTCGTCATCGCTTTCCCACCTGGGGGATCTTCTTTCTCTCCTTTTTGCACGCGATCTGCTAATCGCCTCGATTGCCACGGGCCTGAACCACGGCCTGGGAACGTTCCTATTTCGTTTCGGCTTCGCGTAATCGCCTTCTTTGTGGTCCCTGTGATCGGGAATCGAGGGTGGTAGCAAGCTGCTCGATGGCTGCGAGCTTCTTTTGCGAACCAACGGAGCTGAACTGGTCCTAAATAAAGGCAACCCTACTTTCATACTGCCATTAGGATTATGCGGAATAAAATTCTGATAAGAACTTTCCTTCTGCAGCACCGGAGGCCGCATTTTAGCGAGATCCTCCATCCACTTCAGGAAATACAAATTATTACGTGGAGGACTCGAGTTTAGCTTCCTAGCACTCTCTTCGTTCCTCAGATGCGTCAGCATCTTCACGTAGTTAGAATTCGGTAGCTTACTTCCTGGAGTTGTGTTTTCTTTCGTATCCTCGTTGATAGGATTTGGTGTCACTGTCTCGGAGGATTCAACTGGTTTGACGGTCTTGTGTCGCATAGTAATCTTATAACGAGGTTTGCGGTTCATCAGCGTCTCCGGATTGGAGAACACCTTGTTGAAACTTGCTTCTTTGCTGTCTAAATTACTGGTAGGTTCTAATACGAAGTGACCGGATTCGTTTGTCTCCGTTTTGGGAGGTTCCGGAATATTAAGGGGCTGCCATTTGACATCTTGTTCATTTGTATTTTGCGCTCCCAACGCTGTGAGCTGCTGTTGTTCAAAATATTGAGGATTGACCAAAGTCTGTGCGGAAACTAAATGTTGAGGATTTGGGATTGCTGAGTCGACAATGGGAAATGGCGTTGTTAACTCCACGTAAGGAGAGTAAGGAGCAAACGCGTTCTCCACTGCCGGGGATGGTAACAAAACGTTTGGACTTACGGTAGCTGCTTCAACGATGAGCGGACTTAGGGTAGTGTATTGATTCTGCTGCGTTTTGAAGTAGTCCCAGAAGAGTTGACTATAGCTCACTGTTGTTGGATTCTGGACGTCTTGGAGGTCAATGATCTTGCTTTGAACTGGAGGATTACCTTCCACCTCGTACCTATATGTTTCCGAAGGTCCGTTCGTTAGGATCTCAATATTATTAGCTGTGGTCGTCGTCTCTAGTCCTCCATGTTCTACAGAAATCACGTCTTGATCACCCGGAGTCCTGAAAGTTGAATAATTCTCTACGTAAACGTTACTGCCTTGCGAATCCTGCGACTGTCTCTGTTCCCCAACTTTCTCATCTTCACCAAATTCTTCCGTAGATGAAGGCTTCTGTCGTTTTCCAGTTCTATCTCTATTTCTTTGAATCTTTCGTCTATAACCGCCTTTTCTCGGCGATGAAGTCACACTTCCCAATTTACTAATCTCAACGCCTTTCTCAATCTTCTCAACTTCTCTCTCCAAGTCCTCTTGTAACTTCTGCACTCCACTCTCAGCGACCAATTTAGGGTACTCACTGTTTGTCCATTGAGTCTCTACATCATCCCTCCTATGACCCGTGGTGGTCTCGTAATTATCTTTATCATCATCGTCATACTCCTTGAACTCTTCAGGGTCGATCCTCTTGTAGTTCTCAGACTTGCGCGAATTTTTCCCATTAACATCACCATCTCCCAAGATCTTTTTGCTATTTAGCTGCTCTTGGACCTTCCTAGCGTAAGCTTCGTCAAAGTCAGCATCTCTGACGTGCCCAGCATGATCGTAGGCCGAGTCCTCGTAGCCCTCTTCCGTATACACGGTGTTCACCTTCGTGTTTTTCACGACTTTTCTCAATCTCGCAGCGTTTTCCCTGTCCTCCTCGCTCTCCGCGTTCTCGAACGCTCTTTTCCGAGGCAGTCTTCGCACCGTGTGCGTCCGACGCACTTGTGCGTACAATCTCGACGGGACTTCCTCTGAAGAGACGTCCCTGGGCTTCGTTGGCTTGGCCCATTGCCCCGAAGCCGTATATTTTGGTTTGGTGGGTACTTCCTTCGATAATTCGTGTTCTGAATAGGGTATCACATGATCCGGAGGACCTACAGGATCTTCGTCCTCAGAGGATTGATGCTCTTCATCATCCGGAGGATTTGCAAACCTGTTGTACACTATAGTCTCCGAGGATTCGGCTGGGTCGCTCTCCTCCCGCGACGAAACGCTCGATCCTGTCGAGAGTTCGTTGATCAGGTAGTCACCCTTGTCATGGTTGCCTGTTTCTTTGTGATCATTGTTCAGGACAGAATTGTTTAATTCTCTAGATGGACTCCCTGTCTCTGCAAGAGTTTCGGAAAGGCACACTAGAAGAACGATCAACAGGCGACGAATTGGTACTCGACTCATTGCGTTAGTCTGATCTTGCCATTGCACTTGGTTCCATCGAGTTCAAGTTTCAATTAAAGGTCTCAGTTTATCGGGGGTAATTCATTTCGACTATGTTCGTGGTATCAGAGCACTGTTCGATTCGAGTGGACCTTACGTTGTCAAACTCTCGCACAATGGAGGATAATGGCTCACGTCCGTCGCCGGCGGGATAGAACGCGGAGAAATTGCCGTGTGGTTTTTCGAAGGATACGTGACGGACGGTTTCCAATCATTTTCGAACGAGAACCGCCATCGAACTGTCCGCGGCGCCGTCGGTCTGGCCTAATTTATATTTTCTAGCGATCCGAAAGGCAGAGGTAGGGTCTGGAACGCTGTTGTGCACGGACCGTGCAAGCCTAAACGTTCAACGGTTCTGTCACTCTCGATTGAATCCTTCGGCGGATCGTTTCTCTGGAAAGGGAATAAAGAAATCCTCGGTTAGGCAGGCGCACGCGGAGAACGCTAATTGTAACGGCGCTATTTTTCTGCGCCACTTTCCGCTCGATTCGGTAATTTGTATCGAATAGCCGCGATCTCCTATCAGAAAGTTCATGCTTCTTGCCGATGTACCTTCGATCGGACTCATTAAGCCGCGGGACACACTAATTTCACTTTTCTAGGGACTTTCAAAGCCGACGTCGCGTTAAATGGCGGATTTATCGATGCGAGACTCGACCTTGGAAAAGACTTTTTTTAACAGAACATATTTTAAACGTCTTAGGTCGCGATTATACAGAGCGATGAAATAATTGACGACAAAGCGGTAGAAAATAAATAAAAACACATTACATATATATATATTTCATATCGTGTCGATGTTGTTCATAAGTGTGAGTATCAAAATATTCATACTGCACGAGTTAGGTTAACCAGCACCGCGTAACCATGCATTAAAATCTCCTCGCTTGCCACCCCGGGTAATACTGTCATTTAAGAAATGGTTTACGTTCAATGTGCACTGTCAATAGCAAATTTCATATAGTAGAAAAGTGTGCAACTAATTTTTTAATTCTCCAAGTAACGATGAAGCAATAAGTAACACACTGTTTAGACTTAGACAAGACCTGCTACATTTAATGGTACGCTCCTTCCCGCTAGCAACTACTGTTACCCCGGATGAATTCAATTATAATAACAGTACTTTCGAAGTTTCGTGCGAAGCAACGCGTTCGTAGTACATACTTCATTTTAATAATGATTAAATTGCGTCGACATTTAATTAGAGATCTTTACGAAACATTCTCCATAATTGAAATTAAATCATTATAACCGCTTGCTAAATTACTTCGTAATAGAAGCAGTTAGAGTAAGATATGATTGTTCACTTAACAGTCGGCTACGCAAGGCAGGTTCCCCTCGGTGTTCACCGACAGGATTTAATTTTTCGATGATGGAAATTGCCAGTGATCCGCGTTATTGTAAAAAGGGATAAAGACCGATTCCACAATAGCTCCGTCTCTAATATCCGAAGTTCAGTAACGTTTTATCCGAGGCCAGCAGAGCGGAGAAAACTATGGTTACGACGACACGGTTGGTGGCTTGACGCGGAAAGACCGGGCTCAATCGCCTCGGCAGAAACTTAGCGAGCGAAACAAACGATTCACAGCCGACCGAGCCAAGCAACACGCTTTGTGCTCTTGACTGTGGGCTGGCTGCTTTGTGTAAATGACTGTTTACGCAGTTGCTAGACGCTGTCACACATCAACGTTTATTATTAAACTTCAACCAGCCCATCCAAAATCCTGGGGCCTCACATGAAGCCTGATGATTGTAGGAGATCTAGAAATGTCAGAAACTAAAATAATTGTAGTAGTTTCGTAAGAGTCTAGGATCTTATAAAATCTAAGCAATTTAAATATTGCGTATTATCTAGATATAGTATATATTGTAAATATAGTATAGTAAATATTGTGTATATATCTAGGTATTAAAAGTCTTGATTTCTATGATGTTGCAGGCCTTGAGGTTCGTAGCCATGTCAAAGATCATGTTACATACTCAGTATAAACTTCGATCTCGAATCCGATTGTCAATTTTCTGTCTGAATGTAGTATTTATTGTATCCCCTTTTTGCAGTTCCGTCATAATTGGGTAAAGTTCTGGTAATTTAACAGATTAATTAAATTACAGTGTACTCTATCGGTTCACAATTGATTACATCGTGTTCTACTAGTCCGTCTGTTATTATTGCTCAATTAGTAAAATAAGTCAATAAGTAAAAAGTCACATTTCAAAGATTGCTACACCATATATTTCATAATTCACATGTCATGGGTATACAGCTGGTTGGTGGTATTTTATAAATTAATAAAAGTAATGAACAATAAATATAATAGAACTTGGTTCGTACAATATTACATAATTACAATGAGTTCGCGATTGCACCTGTCCCGCGCGACCATAATACTTCTACAGGCATTACACACTCACTACCATTCTACTGAACAGTCTAGATATAATATCATTGTCTAAAACTCATCGACCAAATTCCATGCTTCTGTGTCCCTCGTGGTACGATCGAACGATGGAAGCGATTTTCCCATGACGAAGAAATGACGTTCGAACGAGTACGAATGATTTTCTTAATCACTAAGATGCGTGTCAAAAGAGAAATAAATCTACCAACGTTACAACAACGCCTCGTTTGCGATCGGTCAACGCAAAACCGCGACTAATTACGATATCTTTACAGTAGATACGATCAGGTACACCGAAGGGAACGTCACGTCATTTAGGACGCAATCACCGGCTTCCACGAGTTCGGATCCTCACGAACCGAAACTGATTGCGACTCGGTCGATTTCAGCATCGACGCCTCGGGTCTAAAGAAGTCTATAATCGGATGGTAATTGTAATTGACCCGCCTCTGCGTTTCTTGGTACTCTTCGTCGAACCCGCCATTTTGTAGCCTCGATGAGGCGTCCACGTCAAGATCGTACGGCTGACTAAACCTGCATATTAAAAACTCATGTATAGCTCTTGTAGATTTAACGAACGCCAAGTCATCTGTTTCGTAATTAGTCAACGTTCCTTTGAATTGCTCTTATCCTTTTCCTGATTACCTGTTTCCAATTGAACTGTTGCTCGCCCGTTCCGCGTTTTCTTCGGCGTGCGACGTGGACTCTCTTCTGAACGGCGGTCTGTTCGGTCTGCTGGGTCTAGAACCTTTTATCAATGGTCCCGTGTAGCCAGGAGCTCTTGTGTTAGGCGCGTGTTGCTGAGGGAGCTTGTTGTCGAAGGGCCTTGAACCTGAAGACGATGGCTTCTTCGGTCTCGGTCTTACGGAGAGAGAGATAGAAGTTCGGCCTGGCTCTACTACTGGCTTTTTGCTGCTTGAACCTACTGGACCAAAAGGAGACAATTATTAATTCAAAATTAAATTTCTTGTTACACAGAATCGTACCTAGGGAGGTGTCGAAACTCGAAGAAAACTTGTTCAAATAGTTCAGTTTAGAGGCATCCTCGTAATCCTCTTTCTGGTCGCTGGTGGTGATGAAATCTGATCCTGGGAACGATTCCTTCGTCTTCGATGCTGGATCCATCTGATGAGGAGGGAACAAATCGGCATAACCGTGGACATGGCAGCTACAGCAAGATGGCACCTTGAATATGTCCATATGAAGACCGAGTTTGTTGTCCCAAGTCAAAAGTCTGTGGTAGTTGTACACTTGCACGCAGGATGAGCGATAATTTTCAGATATGAAGGAACAACTCGACTGTGTGCTCCTGAAACATAAAATGTTTACCATTATTTTCTCTTAACAAATTGCACTTCGCCCGTGGGTTTTCCAGGAAACTGCCGAAGAAAGTGAAGATTCTAAAGGGCGATTTCGATTCCTCTACCGCAAATCGCTCTTCACCAAGTAAAGATAGCTCACTCACTCGGTCGTGACGGAGTGACCAATTTCAATTTTCACGGGAAACAAATTGGAACAGCTCTGCGTAGTTTTTTTTTTCATTTTTGAGAAAGTGTGAAATGAATTGGATACTGGGATATAGGAGACTGCTTCCGAAATGAAAGTGGTTCCGGGACATTCTATTGGACTGAATAAAATCGAAAATTAAATAATACGATAAAGAGATAATAATGAAAATTTGTAATTGATCTGTACTTACGAACACTTTTCCAATCTCAGAGTCTGTGTATGTTCGCCGGTATTGATTATGTATTTCCAAATTCCGGAAGCGGCTCTGGCCAATTGTGGTCGCGCGTATTTAATAGTCGATGGACACGTGAAACCTTCTTCGACGTTCTCGAACGATCCGCTCGTGTCAGATCTCCTGGATCAGTTGTAGTAAAATTCTAATCAGTTATGATTGCGTCAATAATTCTAATATATGACAGAAGTGAAACGTGAAGTGGCTTTTCGAAATATTAAACCTCTAACTGCAGCTGATAATAATAAATCGCACATTTCAATTACAGTACCCTCAATTGTATAATTCTGTTCGCAATAGTGTTGCGTTACTTTCAATGGCTAGTACTTTTTTACTCCTAAGTGATTGCAGCACGCTATGCAATTACGTACGGCTGTTAGCAGAGTAAACGTTCGGTAGGGGCATCGTACATGCTCTGATATATGGTGAGCAATGAAAGTGAATGAATATTCATTATTTTATAAAACAATTGTGCACGATGTAGAACATACAATGTGTAGAAGCAAACCAAATACAAATTGAACAACCTAATTTACAAATTTTTTTTTGCTGTCATCAGATTTAAAAATTTTAAGAATTGTATTAATATTAACCATTTACCTTCTGATTTCATTACTCTCGAATCGATTCTCGTACCGTCCATCGTATTTATTTTCGTACTTGCTATCGAAAGATAAAGAAACTGGAAGGCTCTCACTGGAATCATCGAAATCCTGTGATTTGTAGTCAGTCAACAATGCTGCGACCATGTCTTTGTTGCTCCTCAGACTTCTAGTTATTGCCTCGCTGAACAAATTTAATTTGATTAATCTCAAAATTCAAGGATCACTCGTGAACTTAAACTAATTACATAAAATTCTAGATGAATAATATTGAACTGATTGTAGAATAGTGTATTGCGGTAATTCACACCACTCAGAGTCTACATTGTTATTCAAAGAAATGTATGTACTTCACACGAAGAAAAGGAAACGAAAGTTCCCGCTTTCTCCAATTCTGTAGCACCTTTTCCTCCCGTCCAAACTTCCACGATGCGTAATTAAGTATGAAAATTGTTACAAGAGCATAAAGTATAAATGTCTGTTACGCAACAAATGTACAAGTTCCACGGAACACAGAGGGAAAGCCTTTCTTCTATTTTAACGAGCTGCGAATTATGTTGTTACTATTGTGAAACCGCGCTCTCCTAATTGAAGACAGTTGTCGTCGCATTAGAGAAAGTGCATTGAAAATTAGGCGCAGAGAATTGTTGCGCAATGGAACGTTCAGTTCCGGTGAAATGAGGGGGGAATCGTGTGATATGGGGCTCACTGTGGGTAATCCATCGCCTCGAGACAAACTGTCTTTGTGAAGAAAGTGCACTCCTTATCTGTAGGGTCCCTTCTCGTGTCTATTGGCCGCCTTGGTGGTCTGTTCAATGGGTTTCTTGACAGATCTGAAAAATCATATCCACACGCCATTTCTTTTTACATATATGTAATTTTAAACGAGATACTCATTTTACAAAAACGACCAACAATATTTTTCACAACAAATTCTTAAGTTAAATGTTTCTTTTCTTATTGATAACTAGGAATGGCCCAGAAAAGTGATGCTATCATGTATAAAATATTTATTTATGTGATATTTACCGGCGTAAACGTTTCTCCGATTTGTTGACGGAGGTCTTCGTGGAGGAGGAGGTCGGTAGGTTGGTCGTTTTCTCAAATTAGGTCTGATGATCTTTAATTCCTGTGCCTATACCAAGGAAACATCGTTAAAGAAAATTTACATATGTGGAACGAAGAATCAATTCTAGAAGAAGTGCGAAAATTTCACTCTCTTTGTTCAGTTTATAAAAGTTTCTACGAAAATTCTTCTTGAATACAAAGGACTCAGCAACCAGATGGTAACAGTGAAGAGTATTCTCCAGTGATGTTTGAATAGAAGCATGCTTATTCAGAACGGGGAAGAAAAACTTCAGCATGATTTATTATAGAGAAAAGTTTTAAAGCTGACTTTCTAGCAATCTTTTGTGCGCGAAGGCAAACAGACGTCAATCGCTCGCGCTTCGTTACGGTGTACTAATATTGACTCAGCAACCTGAGGTTCCTGTTTACTATTCACAATGCACAATTTCCATTTAATGAGATGATTTCGAGTTTTATCGAAGACCTCTTATTATGAAGAAAGTACGTGTTGGTGAAAATGAACCTTAACCACCGTAAAATTGTGTAAAATCAGCATCCGTTTCTCATAAAATCAAAGCTGTGCAAAAGAATACTGGTTAGAGACTCAACTTTCGTAGAAGCTGAGTCAGTCGCGTAAACATACAGAATCTTGGGAAAGTTTAGTACAGAAATTAATTGAAGCTATACAAATCTCCGACATCCAATGAAAAATTGATTTTTACCTCAGGTAATTCTTCAGGAGTCTCTTCATCGTCTGTGACATCCTCGGTTATTACCTTTCCAATGTCAACACCAAGAGGAAGGGGCAGTCCTCTACTGGCATTTTGTCGATTTTCACTGCTAATGGACGATCGAACCTTTTTAGAAACGAAAGAAACCTTTTAACACCAGATAACTATAATTTTACGCAGAAGTATGTCACAAGCTCAACTATTACACCATTGTACAGTTTCCTTCAATGAAAAGTAAATAATACTAGTACTCTAAAATCAAAGAACTTGTAAATGAAAAATTAAATCTGTAACAAAATTCCATTAAATTCTGTTGAATATAATTCCTGTCTCCCTTTCTGTATGAACGTGTCAACAAGGCGCTACTGATAGATAGTGGCACAAAAAACAGCCGAAAATAATCCGGAACTTTCTTTCCTCCCAATTCCTTTGAAGCAAGTCCGTCACGATACGAATCGTTTAAACTATAATTAGGGTAGTGTCTTGTCATGCGAGCACAAGTAGAAAACCTCTTTCACTCACCGAAATCTTCGTCGTCCTGTTCCTGAATTGCTCGCCGGTGATCTTGATGGACGTGACAGTCGTCTGGTTGTGTTCTTTACGGTCGTTAAAGTCTGCATCTTCTTTCAGGTCCCCCTCAGCACCGGCATTAATCGAGGATAGTAGCACAACTGCCTAGAGAACAAAACACCATAATCATTTCGTGTCTACGCACCCACAAATTCATCGTCACTTCGTTGTACATTAGCCAACTTGCTCGTCAGTCCTGGACGCCGAGTAATTGCTAGTTACATTTATGATATCCATCGTGACTTTTTGGCCACAACTTAATCATCTTTTGTTTCCACACTATCCTAAAATTCAGTTCATATTTTCACGTTCCATTTTAAGTATATTATAAAATACATTCTAAATGAATGTTCTAGAGATGAAAATTTCCAAAATGGTCTCCGCGTGACTGTTCAACATTTTTTCATTAATTTCTGATAGTGATGACGATTGCCTCGGCGAGACCCAAGTGAATTTTAATACTCAGAGATAAAAGCGGGCTCCCTAACAGCGCCAATTAGTATTCCCAACGAGGACACTAACTGCTTCAGCATAAAGCCATTAAATTAATCAGCCTCGTTAATAAGCCCTCGCTAATTCCGAATTACGGTACATTGAACGACCGATACTATATCATAACGCGATTAAAACGAGACTTCGCGTGTATGCGTACAAACGATCTATCCGTCTCTTTTTCTTCGGTCGAGTAATTAATTCTTTTCCGCTAAAAGTAGGATTTACGAGCCTCCCGGTGAAGCATGACGGGGAGAACAAGGAAAGAGAATGAAGATTCATTCTCGGCCCGAAAACTGGTATTGCCTGTTCAGTTTCCTTTCCTCTGTCTTTTTGGTTATTCTCGCGAATTCGCCGGGTGCAATGCACGAAACGTAAGGACGCCTTATCGGTTGCAGACGATCGGTTCCGTGCCGACCGTTTCCCTCTCATAATCGCAATTCGCGCGCTTCGAACGATAGAATTTCCCGAATAAGACAATAGCACAATTCCACCATTATGAGCGCGGGAACTGATCGCGGGGAAACGTTGCGTGGGCCTTCTCGTTTGCCAAGTCGATGGGCCAGGTATCAAGCTAGAAATCTTCTTTCGCTTCGAGGCGCACGTTTATTTTGCCCTCTACACTCCCCGTAACCGGAAATAACAGCGTAAAATACAAATTGACGCGTAACACTACTTGCCAAATCGATAGTCTCACTTCCGATTGTCGAATTGTAACGGTGGGTTTTTATCCAACGATGGAGTTAATTTTTCTAAAAATAATTCTCCTTGTCAGATAAACTAGAGAACGGACAACATGTCACTGAAGCAATTTCTGTACTTTTAAAGAACCTTTCACTCGTCGATCACAGGGTCTTTTGATCATGAATACTGATGTATGCAAATTTCGGGACAGGGAGTGATAAAATGTATTAATCGTTTGGAACATGCTGATGCCATGTGCTTTATGATATTGCAGGTACAAGAATTGGACAAGGTTTATTTATAAAACGCGAATAAAACAGATGAATAATCACCACGATGGAAATACAAAGGTTGTATTCGAAACTAAAGATGAATTTCTCTCTCGCCGATGTGGAAAAAAGATCGACAAATGTGTCTTCCACAAGTATCGAGATAAACGGCACCCGGTGAAAGTGGCGTTGTTGCAAATGCCCGACTAGTTTCGAGCAAAACGAGTGTTTGCGTCCTCGTAGACGATATTTATTAATTCGACATCTGGCTGGGACTTCGAGATACACGGCCGTTAAGCAGCATATCGACCGATCGACCCAATGAATCATCGACTAATTGGTGACAGTGCATCGATTCGGTAGTGATTTTCATTTATCACGACCGCCTAGTTTCTCTCCACGAATTTAAATAAAGTTGTGTAACTTTCACGATGATACGGAATCACCGAGCCACGAGGGTAACTTTCTAAAATATGAATTTTTGATAATGACAGGGCTTAGCGGGTTCTGGCGGTTCTGCGTGAAAGCGTTGGGCCTATAATAAATGGGGAAGTCCGCGGTGAGCAGCAACATTAACTATGATGTAGGTGAGATTAACGGGAATGGTCCTGGTTAAACATGGATTAGCTTGGAATTAGGTTTGGTAGGCTAGAATTAGGTCTGCGATAGACAGCACTTAATTCTGACTTGGATTAGATCGGCTATAGCGTCAAACCTGAAAGAATTTTACGAGAAAATTCATTTATAATTTTCACTCGTAATTCTACAACATAGTATCGTAAAATCAAGATTTAAAATTTTCTGCACACAAAATTGCCGCTTTTAAAATTCACTAATAGCAGTTCTATGACATAACATCAAACCCAATGAAGGTTTACAATTTTCTACACAGGAAAATAAAAGTTTTAGAATTCTATGATTCATGGATAAGAATTTTCAGGGCGCAGAGCTTGTTGGTATGATATTAAACTGTAAGTGAAGTGAATCAAGTTGAAAGTGTAATACATGAAAATAAATCCTCTTTCAGATGATAATTGAATTAGACTAATCATGTGAACTGGATCATGTCCTGGGTGGTCCCGTATATTTGCAGAAAGAGGCCCGAGGGTACTCTGCGTGGAACTTATCTGATTGAACGCTGTCAACTTCGCTATCGCTGCGGGCATTGCTAGCAGCATTGACATATAGCGCTGTAGCGTCGTGGTTTTCGCTAATACTATTACCTAGAACAATGCTCTGCCATGTGTTAACACTATCATGGTTGACTATCAGTGTCGTAGCTTAACAGTGGATATTATCTTTTCAATTACCACGTATACGAAGCGAACTAGATCTGTTCTCATATGAGTAACCCAAATTTTTAATTTATCCTTCCTGAGAAGTCGTTAGTGGCAATAAATGTAATTTACACGTCTCGTGGACGTATCATAAGAGATTTTTAATTGAATTTAATGCAGTTTCAACGACGGTTTCTTGAAAAATTATGTAAATTGAACGCGTAAAATTAACACGCTAACTTTGTCTAATTAATTTGATTTATATTTAACATCTGTGGTGCGATTGGGCAATACCGGTGTGAAATCTAAGGTCCGATAAACTTGAAAGCCTAAGTGTAATAAAGCCTGCGAGAACGAAGTGTAAACTGTCAGGAAGTGGGAAATGCAAGAGCACGCGTGGAGTCCCGATGCATAATGCTACGTGAAATAACCGTAAAAGTGGAAATTCCAACATATCCTCTGCTGTTTGCAATCAGCGTTGACCCAGTAACCATGATGCTCACCAGAAGGAAGAGCTACGATTTCACTGACTGATCCTTTTCTTTTGTATCGCTGTTCGTCATCGCTGCTTAGCTAATAGTCTACAATTTTCAGGATGTTTCGCAACTCCCTATTATAGTTATGACAATGCGTTATCAAATAGCTGCAACGATCCTTTCCATTTTGTTGCTTGAACTATATTAACTGTGAGAAAACCACCATATTGTTCCCCTGACCCTTTACGAAACTTCGCAAAGAACTCTTTATCTACGGAAAACATTAATATTTAACACCAACAATTACTTCACGATCTTCCAAATTAGACAATTAACGTCTTAAATTTTCTCAAGAAACTTAGTGGCCTTAACAGTCACAATCGTGCGCTAAAAGATTCCATTTGCTTCGAAACGAAAATAATCCTTTCTAAGATAGCATGGTAATTGAAAAGTTTCGGTGAAATGTTCACCAAGACCATGAAATGCAACGAATGCGTTTTCTGGGGCAACAATTAGCCAAGTCGAATGCGTTCAATCTGAATCTAATTGAAGAAATCGAGAACTTTCGAATGGTCTCATTATTCTCTCGCACGCAATTCATAATGAATCATGAATTTTGAAAGGAAAGATCAATCCACAGGTTTGTCGCCGATGTGTTCGCGCGTTCTCTGAAAATGGAAACAGTGGCCACGATCAAATGCAACTTTCTAGCATCGTCAACGGTCCAGGACGCGTGTCTGACATTTTCTGCGTACAGACTACGTTTTTCTTGTCAAGAGATACGACCCGCTTGATACGCATATGACTTTCATTATCAACTTTCGTGGACGTTAGATTATCATCGAGAACTTTCACCGGGTTTATCGGGTTCCCGACATAAATGCTCGTCGTTAAATTACAAGTCACAGTGAATCTTCGCGGCGTCTGATCAAACGAAACGCACTGCGCTGCTGAAGAAAAAGTATTTAAATTTCGTGCCCCAAATAACATTCGTTATCTTGATTCTCCAAGAATTTTAACTATTACGATGTTAATCGTTAGTACTTTTTAAGTCTACATACATGATTTTCAAAAATATTTTGATCTGCAGTTTCTATTCGTATAAAAATAAATGTTGTGTGCATAGAAAATAAATTATAAAAATTCTACTGTGTGAATAAGATAATAGGAGTACATCAGCCTAAGCGATTAATTGTTAATAATACAGTCAAGCACATTGCTTTGCCATAAAAACCGATTCGGTAACGACACGAGAGCGAACTCGACGTTCTACTGCATTTAAGAGGATACTATTTACTTTTCCTGGTTCCGGCAGTTTATCGGATCAAGGCCACGCAAAGGTTGTTCCACTTTATCCCAGGAGAACGAGCAGAAGCGTTCAGGTGGACAGTCAGTCACCTTTCCATCGACGATTCCACGCCGAATCGTGTCCCGACCATTCCGAAACCGAAGAGCTTTACATTAAGAGGCCATTCGACATGTTTCCCACTATTTTATGCGCGCAGCTAAACGTCACGGAAATACTCGTAGCTGTCAAATAAATTCGACGGGACATCGACTTCTGTAAGATTCTGTAATATACTGTCTGGCTGCTGGAAGCTTCCAAAGAAAGCGGTATTTACATCGATAATTTGGGGCCATGGAATACATTAGCGCTGGAAACGTTCTTTTTACCTTATCGGCCTATTTCCGCTATAATTACACGGCTGAGACGATCATCGGAGACGATCATCGGAGACAATCATCGGTTAAAATTATTATACGGAAGTCTCTCGTAATTAGACATTTTCTTTTTGAAAGAATTAAATCAAGGTACTCGATTGAATTATACATAATTTAATAATTCATATAAAATCATTATCGAGAAAGACGAGTGGGCCAAAGTAGACTGGAAGAATGCAACAGAGTTATAATAATCGAAGCAGGAGTATAGAACGAATAGATAAATGTTCGAACTTACTACGGAAAAGAGAAGTAATCCCCGCGCCATCATAGCTCCTCGTGCGCTGTGTCATCTACGACGTTTCTTCCGGTTGCACAAAACAATATTCACAGTCACCAACAACTTCCTCGTATTATAGTGCCCCAGCAATCTTTTAGAGAAAAATGAGTTTCACCGAATAATCTCCAATTCCATCAGTTCTCCAACGCGAACGAAAGTCTGAAGTTCCTTGCGTATAGTATGGAATAAATTCTGTAGTAACCGAGTTAGGTGTTACTATGACCCATGCACCGCGCAATTGATTAGGGTTTGCGCCCACGGGTCTGTGCGGACTGCGGGTCCACGCGTTCTGTCACAGGATGAAAAATTCTGCGGCCGCGGAGGCAACACTGGAGGCTCGTCTTGTTTGAGAGGTTGTACGGTCCTCGTATCCTCATCGGCTGGAAGGAGACGCCGTGGAAGACGAACACGAGGAAGAAGAAGAAGAAGAGGAATCGACGCGATGCCTGGCCTCACGTGGGGATAATGTAGGAACGAGCGTGGTTCGTCCTGCGTGGTTCCCCCTTCGCAGAGCCCGTGACCGAGAAAACCGGACGGCGGATAAGCGTGTCGTATTCGAGAGGAGGAAGAAGTCGGCCAACCTATAGTCAGTGAGAGAGAGGAAGCTCTTTCTCTCTCTCTCTCGCTCTTTTTCTCTCTCCGTAGAGAGACCTCCACTCCGGCCTCCTCTGCTCTCGAAGAACAGCCGAGACAGAGAGGTGGTCGCCCCCATCACCCTTGATGCGACAGCATGTCACGTTTTCTACGTGATAGTCGCCGATTGACTCATCCACCTTCTTTTCTTCTTCCACACTCTTTATCGCGAACCTTGTTCGTTCGTCCACCTTCCTTCTTTCCCTCACCACCTTTCCACGCGATCCCCCTTTGTTTTGATTGCCGACGGATGACTTGTGACTCGCAAGGGAAAGCGATGAGATGTCTTTCTGAATAGGGGTTGGTGGGGATGGTGGGCGGAGAACTTTCCTTGGGGAAATTGTTTGTGCTATGGGCTTGATGTAAGCTAGCCAAGATGAGCTGGGTTCTGGGTTGTCCTTTTGGGGATAGTGTCTGGGATGTCTCTAAAAGTTCGACAATGCCGACATCAAAGCAAACAGCGGATTTTCTGGTGTTCCAACAAAAGTAAGTCGGTGAAGAATGTTAAGTGGTGTTCTATTATTTTTAGCCTATTAAATTCATACAGAAAGGACGTACATTTCTATTGAACACTCGAAGAGTGAATTCTTGGTATTGCTCAAGGAAGTTCAACGGGCTGATGGTTGAAGCCTGTTGTTTGAAGAAGTTTTCTGAAGTGACGGGCGATTATGCTTCAGAAATGAAGTCGTCGGAAGTTTGCAGACACTTGACATAATCTCCTTAAGAGTCACTTTTCACTGACTCGCCTCAGTCTTTCTTCGTTCAATCTTCTCCAGTAGAATATTACTTTTGGCACAAACACCACCTGTTGCAATAAAGTATTATTGTCGGATCGCCGGATAAATTGAGCAAAGGTATTCAGATCATTCCTCAATAATGGTTTCCACTATTAAATCCTCGACTCTCTCAAACATAAGTCCGAAGCGGTCAGTTGAAACGTGATGTGTTATTTCTCTCGCAGCGACGAGTGAGATTTTCTCCGTGATTACCACTCCGTGCGTGTACTTTCGTTGGAAATATACTTAGAATATCCGCGCGCTTCCGAAGGTATAATATTCGACACTGTTTTCAACGAGCTTTTTAAACATGTACTTAAAATTTTTCTATAAAATTTCAAAAATCCATTACTAAAATTATCCTTTTCGTTCAATTGTGAGTACGGTTCCACCTTCTTTCGCATAAACCATAAGTGTACAATTAATTTCGAATGCAAATAAGATCCTTTGAGGCGACAGCAGAAAGAGGATTACGAAAGTGTGGCAATAAAAGCGGCAATATTACTTTAGAAAGTGGAATGCAGTGATTTAATTAGCGCTTTGTGCTAGAGCTCTCCACTGAGAATATGCGTTAATATTGTATTACATCTACCTAACAGTTTTATACCAATAAATAGAGTTTCACCTAAATCTACAGTACTGTTTTCCTCTTTCATTTTCTCCGTCATTACTGAGAAACTCTTCATTATATCTGCTATAAAACTTTCCACATCCTCAATCACAGCAATAAACAATAAGACTTCAAGAAAAGTAACCCACGATTCACCTCAACATAATAAAAATCATTATCGACTGCTGTCATTTCATCGAAATTTGAAAATAGCAAGCATGGAATTCAGTAATTATACACTGAAACGAGCAATAAATCAATTTTCGGACTGGACCAAGTCCGAGGAGAATCTAAGCATCGAGCAGGCATCATAAAAATCCCAGCGTGACTCTTAAAAAACGCCGAGGCAATTTTGACGTTCGGCGAATGGTGTCTCGAGCCGGACAGAGATAGAATCAACAGGAGATAGCATCAACAGGAAGTTAATCCATTCCTAAATCCTCGGTCTAAATTGCTAGCCCGGCATTGTCGTAAACAGCGGCAATTAACAGACAAGCCGTCGGACGTTCTTGCGTCGATAAACTTTCTTCTGCCGTGCGTTAAATCCTGCCCCCATTTGTGGCTCGTGTTGCTCTTTTCTAATGGCGGGCTGACGAACGGAAGGGTGAAAGCGGCGAACCGTTTCTGGATTAGATAGGATAGGGTTTCGTTTCATTTCGTTTGGTCCCGAGGCACGCTCGCCCGTTAAAACCGGCAATCAGCGTTCGTCACTCTCTCGTGTTGTCTTTCCGGGGAGTTTCTACGAGCGCGAGCGTCCGCGTGTACCGATGCACTCTGTAATTGGCGACATTTTGTACGGATACGTCCGGCACAAGCAGTCGTTAGGGTGTTTAACGTAACGTTTAACGCAACCGAGTCTCTGATAGAATCCCTAGAACACACGGTCGACCAATCCGCTCGCCGATCCACTGTAACCGGCTGTAAACTATTATAGTTCGCTTCTGCGAGATAACTATCTGCGGGATTACACCGAGTTTTTTGAACAGTAGAAAGAATTTTCATTTTGAAAACAATATCAGTATTTCTTTCGTGGTTAATTGGTGGACGTGTTAATAGTGACTTGGAAACGTGCCCACTATTCACGCTGTAACCTTCGAACAACATTAATATAAAATATTTAAATAAATAAATAAGTAAAATAAAATAAATAAACAAAAAATATAAAAAACACCTCAAAAACTTTTATTCTCAGGGATTCCATACCATCCGACCAGGATTTAAAAAATTCTACGTTTACGGGTGAGTAACGGCAAATGGTGCAAGTGACGAAGTCGACGTTCGCGCAACACTGCACAAAACTCAACCGGAGCATAGAACGACGATAACCGTTTCCCCGATGGCCATAAGTACGCGTTCGATCGTTCCGCGATCGATTTCCACGAGTCCCTTAAATATTCTTGTTGGGAGAATCGTTGGGCCACGAAGATACCAGGGTCTGGTATCGTTAAACCATTCGTGGAGACACCTTACGGGAGCGTTCGCGCGATCTTTATGCGGTGGCTATCGTATGCAAGTTGCAATGCGCCGTTTGGGAATGCAGATTCGCCGTGCCAGAGGCTGCCGGACAATGGGAACGGTTCCCCGGCTGCCTCGTATCCCGTGACACTTAACGCGTGCACGTGGTACTCCTGCGTCTCGAAATTTATTGGAGAAAATTAGGGGGACTCGTAAAGGCTTTACCTCTGCCTCAGAGATTTATACAGTGTCTCGCTAAGCTGCATTCTTCGTTGCGTTTGAAGAGCAATTTGCCGAATGCGACGCTAATTCTCCACTCGTCAATATCCGCACAGAGAAAGTGTAATATTTGTGATTTATTTATTAAAAACATTTCAGTGCCGTTGTTATCCAAAGAAAGATTTCAAAATGTTTATAAATTAGAAATACTGTATTGATATTCTCCACAAAAATGCTTAATTTTACTGTAATCTTTATATACTCTTTTCAAATTGCGGTAGTAATTTTTACCATAAATACGCACATAAAATAGACTCGTCCATATCCGCACAGAGAAAGCGTAATATTTGTGATTTATTTATTAAAAAATTTTCAGTGTCGTTGTTATCCAAAGAAAGATTTCAAAATGTTTATAAATTAGAAATGCTATATTGATATTCTCCACAAAAATAGTTAATTTTACTGTAATCTTTATATACTCTTTTCAAATTGCGGTACTAATTTTAACAATAAATACGCACATAAAATAGTCTGTTGGTCTAGTAAAAGAAGGAATGAAGAACTTCCGAACAGAAAGAAGCACGCCAGGAGATAATAAGAAATGTCGGAAACACTTGAATAAATTAAATATGTGAATTGGAACACCGAAAGTGTGTTAAAATTTCATGACACTCTAACCTGACCGTGTGCCATCAGCGATTAACCGGTGCTATCGCATTCTTCTGTTCAACCTCGTTTATTTCGTAGTTCCAAGTTGCTGGAAGTCACTTTCACTGTCTCCGGTTCAAGCTGCGTAATTAGCTTTCAGCTATGTAATTTGTGCATTGCCACAAATTCTTTCTTTCCTGTATTTATTCCTTATACGGACCTTGAACGTGCTCTTAATATTTCCAATAATTGAGACACGTTGTTCTTGTTACCGTTAGCACTACATTCCGCGAAACAGCCGTTCTTGTTTCTACGATCGATTGAGATAATACGTGGTCTACATTCTTAATTTAGGAAAGTTATATATGGATGGACCAATGTGCTTTTTCTTATGACGAAGTATGACGAATGGAGTATAAAAAACGCAAAGGAGATCGCACCTTTATATAGAAAAAAATTTGTAATTCTAAAGCATAAAATGTGTAAATTTTAGAAGAAACTACGAAGCGAAATAAGGACTCGAATCTCTTGCACGTGTACCAAAATTAATTTCACGGAGCATTGCGAACATAATACATTCCCAGCGGTGGGAATGAAAGAAAGGAGAATCCGATGTGCGATACCGATACGAGCCTGCTTCCTGAAAAGGATTGAATAAGACACCGTCCCACTGGCAAAATTGGAAGACGCAGTTACTTCAGAAGCCTCGGCGTGTCTCTCACGGCTAAAAATGGCTAGAGAACCCTCCGGCGGTGTCTTTTATGCCTTTAAAAGTCGCCTCATCAGCGATTCGTTGTTGGTCTTCTTTCGCCAACCACGATCAAGTCGAAGATTACAAATGTTAAGCGTAAAGTTGAGCGATTGAGATATTTCAAATTCGCGTTACGAATTATTCCAACAAGTTTCGGGAAAGTGAAACGCGCTCGTTCCGAGAAATATTTAGGCCACTGGCCTGCTAACTCTATACCGTCCAAAAAAAAGAAGAAAAAATGGTGTTGATCACCGAAAGGCAGAATTTTCAGCTGGCAACGAACGAAAGTGGAACGTGTCGTCGCGATCTTACTTTTGATTACGCTTCTCCGAAAGAAGAATCTCTCGACGGATTCATTCAGACCTTCGATGGCGATAAAACTGAATCTGCAAAAGAATTATTCAAAGAACAACGCTGGCTAAACAATGGAAGATAAACGTCTACGTAATTAATAGTACCTAATATCAATTATCTTAAGACTTTCAAACGCAAATAGAAAATCCTATGACGACCATTTTCTTCAATTTTGAATTGTATCTTTGGGTTTCGTTTGAAACGAAATGATTAATCTCTATTTATGAAATTATTCTTGGCAAGTCTTGTTTCACAAGGAGAGATTATAATATGATGTTTCTATTTATTGCAGCGTAAGATCTATGAGCGATAATTGGCACACGTGTCGTAGGGGCGTGTAAAATCGTGAATTATATAGTGTTATTACTACGATCAATACAAGTTTCTGATTTTCATTTTACTTTCGCGATATTACCTCGACACCATTTTCTACGGGAAAGTCTTTCTATAGATAGTAACCGCTATATATCATATGTTCGCGTACATACGCGAGGCTTACCCCATTGACCTTCGAGAAATTGCTAGTGGCCGCAATTAGCTCGTTAATATCGCCAATGTTTCTTTGCCAATATATAAAGTAGACTGAAATTATCCGATGTAAACGAACTTTCTGGGTCCGTGCTCACGGCTAGGGCGTTAATTAACATTGACTTTAGCGGTATTTTATTCTCCATCGGCGGCGTAACCGCGAGAAAGTTTCGAAAATAATAGCGACATTGAGAATCGACTTTGCTTTCGCTCATGCATCGACAAACTTATTTTGTCTCTCTAGCGATTTTTTTTTCGAAGAGAAAAGATACTTTTGAAAATTTCGTAATACATTATTCGGAGAAAAATTGCCACGAAAAACCAAAATTAAGCAAGTAATAATTTTAATTTTTATGTAAAGAAAGTGAGGAATAATTTATAAATCGATGCTGATTGGAAAATGCAGTTCGATTTATGCGTTCTTGCAAGATACACGCATGTATTTGATGTAGGAGGTAAAATGAACTCCATCGATTTATAAATCCAATGCAGTCCCGCATGGGAAAATACATCTACTTTATGTGGGATGAGACTATGTATATTTATGGTTGGGAGAAAGGACAAAAGTGAATTATACAAGAGAAAACGCCAGAGAATTGACCCGAGTGATCCTGTCATGGGATGAGTGAAACTTTATAATTTATGACTTACAATACAATTGTGCTGACACAATATGCAAACCAATATCTCCCTGCTACTTCCTTTATCATTATTATTCAACAAATTGCACCGCTATTGCTCATAGATTTACAATCAGCTGGAAAAATCATTTGGATATCGTGTAGTCAATCTAAAAAATATAATATTATAAGAACTTTCTAAAAAGAATTGAGACAATCAATTTCCATTTCAGACTGCAATTGCACAATACATACTTACAAGGAAATTTTTACCATTGCATACATTACTGTGTGAAAAATACTGTTCTAAATTATATAGATAATAAGTACTAATTATATAAATAATAATCGTTACGTTCAGCATTAAATTTTTATTAAGATTTTCTACTCACAATGAGAGTATGATTGAACGTAGATATGTAAGGTTATACTAAAAGGGTTGATAAAGTTTATCTAGCGTTTACATGATATATCTCGCGACGTCAAATCTCCTTCTCGTTAGATCATCGGATCGGTTCGCCAACGGCAATAAACGAGTCTCGACGTTTTACGGCTATTTCAAGATTTCTGGAATGCGATCCAATTTACGATAACGATCCGAGCCCCAATACATGTTGCAGCGAGCACACGACTGCCAAGAAAAGTGAAGACAAGTGCACGGTACGTTTACATGCCAGCCACGCGATTGCTACTGACAGGCTTCAAGAATCGCTCAGTGATGATTTGGCCTGACTCCGGTCGATTTAAATTCAACAATTATTCATATGGACTTTATCGTTACAATATTCTTATCCACTGAAGCGAGTCGGTCTTAGAAGCAAATACGAAGGGGTGAATATAAATGTATATACAAATTAAAACTTTTCGAGGATACAAGGTCTCAAAACATAAATCAAAAATACAAATTATGTGAAATTCAATGAATCGAATTGTTTGAATACAAAAATTTTTAACACTATAATTAGGGTAAATAAAATGCAATAAAGAACAATTACGGGGGGAAATGATCTTTACTAGCTCCTTAAGCGAGACCATTCATGATCATGCTCAGCCATGAATGACCCAAGGTCAGAGAGAGAGTTCTACCGCGTAGAAGACCTCGATCAGAACTGAAGACTCTCAACTCGCGCACCCCGTTTATAGACACGCTTTCCCACCATAGCTCCAATGTATACACAAATGCGCGAAGAGCTGCCTAATCGAGAGACTTCGAGCATCAGAATCATCTATGATTTTTTAATTTTTTCGATATTTTTTTGGAGCGAACAAATGATGTTAATAGATATGAAAGATTGTTACAACGATTCTTTGCGGGCGGAAATACTAAGCTTAATTAGAAGCCACGCGATGGTAATCTGCTTTAATTAAATGTCGCTGGTGAAAGTAATTGAGAGCTTCCTTGTAATAGTAACGAATGCTGATCCTGCAATTTGATACACCATAGTGTGCTCAGAGAAATGAAAAATAAGTTGGATTAATACTCACCTTAATCAGGAGCCAAAGATGTAAGAAGCATTCATACTGGATTAAACTTATTCTTTTAACAAAGCAACATCTGTTTTGTCAACTTCTTCTGTGAGATATTTTTTGAAGTGTTAAAAACAGTTTACAACCTACAAAATCTTCTTTGTAGTTTATATCAGAAAATTATATTTTGTGACAGTGTTAATGCATTTCAGCTTTAAAAATCCTAAAGAATGCAATTCACCCACAATAAAGTGCTTCCTGAATGTGTTCTCGGATCTCGAAATGTAATGTTCGCAAGAAGCACTCTAAAAAAGTAAAGTAAAAAAGTAAACTAACACTAATAAACACGTTAATTGATGCAATAAAACGTTCCCGTTGAGATCCTGCAGTAAAGAACGAGTGTAGAAAAACTGTGGCCAATAAAATGGAATCATTCATCCGTGTCTTGACAACGCCCACATCTTTTTAAATGGAGTCTTCCCTTGTCGCCTGTTCCTTTTTCCTCCTCCGAACCCTTGACTCCGAGGACTTTGATGGAACGGGCTGAACGCACCACCGCCGTCGTGGCTTTCGCCCTTATCTCGCTCGTCCGTTCGCAAATAAATTTGTGTGTCGGCGGGGAACGCGATTCGATTAATCAGGAACTGAAGGTATACCCTCCAAGTCACACCCTTAATTGCGAAAACGGCGTCCTGCGCTCGGAGGGGCCATTAATAGCGGCGAACGCTTTCACACGCTGATAATGAACGGTCTCGTGTCGTTTTGACCTACGATAGCTTCTTATCTGGCGGCGAATTTTCGGTAAAGGGACACTGAGGTTGCAAATAAAAAATCTCATATACTCGTACTGCATCTTCAAAGGGAGAGTGCAAATAAAGAATATCGTACGGTCGTATTGCGAATGAAAAATTGCGGTCACTCGGACGTTAATTTAATTCCGAAAAAATTTACGACTTCCGCAATAAATATTTTGTTACCGCGGTAACGGTGTACTATAAAAATCTGCGATTTTATGAAAAAATTATCGTTTATTTTTTCCAGATATTTTAATATTAAATAGCTTGGGAGATTTTCTTTAAACGTCTCCGAAAACTTTGGAAAATGTTTTTGGATAATCACTAATCGAATGTCGAGAGGTTCTATTTGAAGGAAATGGGACATGGCAGTAGATTTACGACAACGTTTACTGACAAAAAAAACTTCTTACAATAGTTGAGTTTACATACAATAATTCTTGCATTTTTTTGTGGAGAAGGGGATGTGTGTATATAGGCTCGGTTCGCAAGCTTACGCAGGATAACATCGTAATAACATTCGAATATCGACAGCATCGCTTCTCATCGATAATGCGGAAGCGAGGTCGGGTTCTCGAAGAGGCATATCGACGCCCGTATAGAAAATACAAACTTAATGCGATAAACAACCGACAAAATGGTGGGGCTTCAACCGGCTCCGAGGAGCTTTCGCAATATAAAAGTACGCAGATATCACAATCCAGAATAAATTCACACGCGGTCACTACACTGGCGTGCAATATAAAATAGGCCAATCGCCACCCCAGACGCATCGAGAGAGACTAGAATGATTAAGAATAAATCGACGATTGAAAACTTACAAACTTGCAATGCGTAAGAACGATTACATAATAATACAAATATTATTGGACGATACAGTTACGATGATAGGATGGAGGATGATCGTTCTTCTTTTTTCATTTTTAATTCTTTTTGATCGACACGATGCGTCGTAATAATGCGACTCTATGTACAGTGCTTTGTGATGAGAGACTACGGATCTTTATGCATTTGCATCGTGCAAAAAAATGATGAGAAAGTTATAAAACGAAATATAGCTGTATCCAGTTTTATTTTATACTTAATGGCAATGTCAATTCGCATAAAGTTCCACAGTTTAGCGATGAGGATTTGTCACGATTTAAGATACAGAATAGACGTTAAATGATATTGTGATATTGATCACTGCTTGCGACGTGATCAACGCACGCGATGAGCGATGACAATCGATCGTTCGTATACACAGGGGTTTCTCGTCGAGAGCACGCCATTTCCATTGGGATGCAAACTTCTTAGAACGATTAATAAATTTTCAGACTCCGAAAGCATTTTGGTTAAAAGTGTTACCCACGCGATATTAATCCTACGTGTCTGTATTAATTTATTATCTAGTCCAATAATGGCAGAAACGTATTCGAAATTTTCGTTACGTGGATAATCGAGAATCGTTTATACACCAATGAAACAAATACTGATATATTGCACGAGAAACACCGACACGGACGAACGTTTGATGACTGGCGCCATTAATTGGAAACGCTAGAATCATAACAATACTACGCGAAATACTTACATACTTTTTAGCTTTTTTCCTGTCCGTGTTCGAAAGGAAAACAGTGAACAACGTCCGTCATGTTTGTTTACGATACTCTATCTCTCAGCTATCGCCTTTATAATTTCATAAAGCGACTCTGTTAACGATAAAACAGCTTTCGTGGATTCACACAAAGAATTCGCTTCTGAAAACCTCGAACATAAAGCATGGTCATCGTCGAAGCTTCCTCGGCGCGACACTTGCAAAATATACAAGAAAAACAGCTTTCAAGACATCCTTGTCGGACTATTAGCTTTGGACGAACAAGAAATTAGGGACGGAGACTGATCTAATCTTCGCTCGTGGCATCGAGACCAATAACCTCGCAAAAGATGTTCAACAATTTGTCTCAAAAACTCCAGAGTTCAATGACCAAAAATATTATCTAATCGACAGACTTTATCCGTTCTTTTGCAGAACAGAAACTTGAAAAAAGCAGTCGAGGGAACAGTCTCAGCTCTGTTCACGGAACCTCAATGCCATAAAAACAAAACGCATAAACCACACTCACGCACACATTCAACGATCTTCGTCAGTGTCTCCCGAGGAACGCTTGAAAAAGTCCTCGAGCACAGCTGGCAAAACGATGTTTTGCCTTTTGTTCCTCGACTCGGCGCAAACTGTCATTTCTTTTCATCGATTGATCATACGATCGATCGGGAGATCGTCTTTCGCCGAGTGGAAAAGCGGATCAACGGGATCACGTCCTGTGGATCCTCAGTCGGTGCACTCGGACGCGAAGCTCTCGAGATCGACGTAATGCCCGTTCAAATTGTCCTCGAGCAGCTGCGCCAGATCCCTCCTCAGCGTCTGGAATTCCGGCCTGCGGTCTGGATCGGCGTGCCAGCATCGGGATATCACCCTGAACAGCTCGCTTCGGCAGTGCGAAGGCCTCTCTAGTCGATAACCGTTCTGTACGTTCCGCATGACTTCCCGGGCTGTCATGTCCGGGTACGGTGTCGAACCTGTGGACGTAAACAGTTTTTCTTGATCAACAGGATGAACAGCATGAGCGACATCCACTGTACTTCCGTTTCGTTTCGATACCTTGCGACGATACCAAGAATCCCGTTTTTCCCCCATTCATTTATTCCGTTCTGTATGTTCAAGAGTCTACTGCTACTCACGTTCCCATTCTTTAATGTCATCATGACTACTAAGACTTTTGAAAAATAAAAACTGTTAGTCCAGAGAGAGAGTCGGCTGGTCGAAAAAAAAGGCATCTACCTGGAAATTATTTCGAACTTAATGAAATTTTGACACGTCATTTAGGGTAATCTGGGGTGTTGAATCTGAGTAAATGATGTGTCAAATTATTAATAAATCTAAAGTAAATCCCTAAATGACGTGTCAAAATTTCATCAAGTTCGGAATACTTCCCAGATAAAAGTACCTGGCGACTGGACTACGTCTAAGCTGATTACAAAAAAAACAGAAGCTGAACGAAAACCTAATACGAAACTTGAAAAGAGCATTCGTACCTAGAGTGACGATCTCCCACATCAAAATGCCGAAGCTCCAGACGTCAGTCTTGGTAGTGAACAGCGAGTATATCAGGGACTCAGGTGCCATCCACCTGATCGGCAGCGCGTTCCTGCCGTGCCTGGTCTCGATCACTTCCCCATCCTCGTTAGCGAATCTGGACATGCCAAAGTCGGCGATCTTGCAGAGCTTGTTGTGATCCACCAATACGTTCCTCGCGGCGAGATCCCGATGGATGATCTGCGAAACCAAGAACACACAAGTCGATCTCAATTTTTCTTTCGTTGTGTATTACCACTGGTACCACGTCGAGGGGTACACGACCGCAGGTGGACGTCCTGTTACGCAACCACATGGTGTCGCGTGACAGGACAAGCGAAATCGTATCCCTCGGGACAGGTTCCTCCGAGAAACTCGACCTTCGAGCCGCGAGCATCATCTTCGCGGCGAATTTACGAGACGAAGTTTACGAGCCACGGAATCCGCGGCTCGTCACTCCGTAACACGGCGGCACCACGCGTCTTTATCACTTATGATTATTTATTGCAACGCTGATTTACGCGTACTGTTACCCACCACGGAAGCTCGCGGGTTTTTCTGTCTGCCCGGTAGCCATTCGAATAGAACGACCCGACTCGACCGTAAACCTTAATTGCTACCTGATAAGGATGTGGTAAAAATTGTAGCGCCGTAGCAGGGTAATTACCACGCGATAGGGGAATCGTTTTTGCCGATCGTTTCGATGCCAGATTGCTTCTGGGAGAAGCGATTAACGCTTTCACGAGTGTGGCGGGTTGAACTGTGCGTGCTACTTGGATACGAAACCCCGAAATTTATGTTGTGGGAAGAAAGAACTAATGGTAGTTACTTATCTGGATGAAGGAACCATTTTATTTGCAGTAGATCTTTTTTTGGCGATCATTTTGTGTGACAAACCTATACGATGAAAAATGTTAAAATTTTACCTCTCGAAGCACTATGCGCCGGTAGTGCCGTTCTGCCACGCCTTGAGCTCACCTAAACCGTGTACGCGTGGCACTCATGCGCGCATTGAAGTCACTATGATTGACTATAGCACGCATGCGTTGAAATCTCTCGATCGCTACGATTAATGCTGGTGAAAATTCTTAATGTTTGTATACAATTTTACCTACTGAGACTTACACTCAACATTATAAATATCAAATTTATGTTTACCTTGTTTTAACTTTGATCCGGACACTACATTCATCATAAAGTATAAAATTTTTAAAATGAGCATGGAACAAGCTACAAATGATCCAACCCATTTCCAGCCACCATTCATTTTCTGCCGGACAGTCGCAACGATTTCTCAACATTTCGATCGAAATTCCAGGTAGCCGGAGGAAAGAAAATAATTTATCATACTTTCTACCGGTAACAACGTAACAGATGGGAACCCATTCACGCAGGGAACGGTGTCCCGAACAGAAAAATGTTAATTTGCCGCGTGCAGTCCGTTCGGAAAATCGGTGAGACCGAACTCGTCCGATGCTAATGAACCGCGCAGCTCAATGTCAAGGCGAGCTGGTCGTACATAAGTCTTAGCCGTTTCTTTAATGACTTCATCTTCTAGATTTATTGCGGCGAGATACGAGCATCACCGGCTGAGCATAACGAAAAACGCCATACGTTTGTCGTTTTTCAACGTGTTCGTGCTTCTTCCGCGCTCATTCCCGCTTGTCTCGCGAGAAAAATATGTTTTACGCCTTCGATCCCGGTTTTCTCCTCGCACGAACATGCTAACGCGTTTGATACTCTGTACACACAGCGGGAGGAAAAAGTGAAACGTGTTTTCCACAGGGAAAATCGCAGGACGATCTGATAAATGCTAATTGACGACCGTCCTGAACATAATTTCCTTGCTTATCTAACTTTTTTCTCTATTCCCGTTCATACAATGGAATGCTTTCCAAGATAAGATGTTCCGTATCAGGAATTCTAGAGTACTATCGTTCTAGAGTTAAGATACGCGACGACTTCGAATCAACTGTAAAAAAAATAAAAATTTCCTGCTGTCACATGGCGGACATTTTTGTCATTTTCGAAGCTACAAGGTTCTGTCCACATCCTGGAATCATCTCTTTAAATATTGCTTCTAACAGAGGATGTCCACAACCATTTATGTCAGCCGTTTCCTTGACTCCGTTGATAATGAGACATTTTTGTGTACGTAACTCGACGTGATTATTATACATTGCCGACGGATTAATTATTTTTCCGTCCATGTAATCCAATCAAGGAACGCAAATGTAAAACAGTATTTAACCCCCTGCGGTATAATAACGAGTCAGACTCGCGACGAAGACTTCAAACGAAATTTAAGATATTTACGCATTAAAGTAAATATAGACATACAATATATAATAAAAATTATTGAGGATAAAGGAACTCTGATCATCGTAGTTTGTAAAGAAAATCGTTAAATTTAAAACAATGAAATACCATGAACAGACCGTGACAATGCATGTATCATTGTCTTCTTCGTAGGCAGCGTGTAATACGACTGTATCATGGCGGCGTGTCGATAATAAAGCAAAACGTGTCCATACTCCATTTTCCCGATCGAATCTCGCTCGTGTACCGGCCACGGCTTCCAATTTCAATTAACCGTACAATGTGTATCGGCCTCGAGAGGTATTTCTGCGAAGCTGTATATAATCTTTGATTGAAATCGACATCCTGACTCGGTTCAGCTCTTAAGTCGTCCTTCCAACGACCAGCGGCAGGATACCGATCCCAATCGAGGCTTCCTTCCTGCCTGCTTGACGCCCCGAGCCACTCGACAACATGCATCTACCCGCGAATCATAACCGGTCGTCGATGATCCCTAACTATTTACCATTTTGTAATCGGCTTCGAGCTGGCTACCGCTGACCTAGGACCATTCAACGGCGAATTCGCGAGCGCGACCAACAATTTGCCTCGAAATGTGTCACGGTCCAGCGAGCTGGAATTTTCATGGTACATTTCGCGATCATTTTTATCTGCCAGTGGACAATCAATGCCTAAATGGGATTAGCAACGTGCTGACTCGAACCTGCAGTCGAATTATGGAAATGAAGGAGATACGTGTCGCGTGTTTAGGCTCCTTTATATTTCTAGCCATTGTAGTCAACGTTATCTTAATTGCTGCATTGGATTAATCACAAGTTCTAATCTCGTGCCATTGATTTGCAGTGTTTGTATAAATTAGATTTATATTGAAGCTTGAACATTATTACGAGAATGAAAATATTTGCGAAAAGTTCGAGGTCGTTTTGAAAATAGTGAAAAAGAATCTCGATGTTCGTCCAGTCAGAATGGACACAGCAATTTTCCTTGTGATGGGTAATGATTGCCTGCTCGCGCGTCAGACAATTAGGTTTCCCGCGGTAATTCTTTGAAATGATTATGTGGATGCCGGTAATTCAACATTTGAAGAAAGTAATTATGGTCGGTTTATTTGGTGTTCGTCCTTGCGAGAAGTTCTATTATTCGAAGGATTACCTTCGCGAACGCTACGCCACTTATTATTCCCATAGAAATAACAGTTCCATGCGGCTTGTTACCTTCGACGCGAATATCCACCTTTGTATCGCCGCGCGCACAAAATACGTAATGCATGCCCGTTTTTAACGTTAGAGGCACTAAACAATTAAAGGCGACTGGTTTGTAATACTCGGGGCCTCGTAATTTCTGTAATTGCACAGAGAGAAATCTGAAATTGGCGAATTTAATCGTCCGGTAGTTCCCGCATAATTGAAACATCTAGTAGGAGCTAAATTCCATCGGAGCGAACGCCAGAATCCGCGAGAGGGTACTAGGTAGAAGAAAATTTATGAAGTTGAATGTCATCCGACGTCAGCCGTTAAGTGCCGGCGACAGCACTAAAAGAAACTCCATTAAACGCGGCGAGATGCATAAAAATATTTATTTCGCATTTTTAATGAACCGCGCTCGCGTCGAGATGCAAAGTTATAATCTTGCCGATAGGAATGCTCGCATGTTATGACACTCGAGCCGGCGACTCGACGGTGCTGCGCGCTGCGAAATTTCGATAATTAATCTACCGTAATTAGCATACCATTACCAGAGTTAACAAAGATTGATTGTCTGTTTTAAATCGTGAAACTTCGGCAGGAACGAAATCGAACGTTTTGAAAGAGATTGGTTTCATTGGTTCATAATAGAAATTCTTTACGCGACTAATAAATCCCCTGGTCGACACACGCCGTTCAAGTTAGGCGATCATAAAGCTTGTTTTCAAAGGCGCCGTGCCAAAAAGGTCCTGTCGTGAACGCGGGTCATTACTTTCCTTCAAACATGGACAAAGCCCGGGGTTTAATTGATACAAACGTCTTTGCGTGTTCCCGCTAATGCAAGTTTACTGCCTTTTACACGAACGCGGTTAGGGTGTTCGCAGCAACTGTTCCCGAATCGGTCGCAAACTACATTTTTGCCCACTGACACCAATTCACTGGCAGAATAATACGTCGCTTCGGGTTCGGTCTGTTATGACAGTCGGATAATATTTGAGAAACAAACACCAGTGACAACCTGTTCGACGAACCGTCGTCTTTCCCCTCCTGACCTTCGATCACGATCACGTGACTCCCAAGGACGATGGATTCACAAACTTCCTCCCGATCTCGGTTTTTACAAAGCGCGAAGTAACGGGAAAAATGAGTTTTGACGGATTATTTTTATACGATTAGCAATGGGAATGAACATAATCTCGCTATCAGTGTCACCTGCGTTTCATCATTTTAATCACCGTAATAACTCACCGCCTAACATTGACACTTCTCACATTAGTATGGACTCGAACGAGGAAGCAGAATAATTTCTTAAATTAGAATTTATTTCTGTATGTGATAGGGATATCGTCTTTATTTTTTCAATGGAAGTTATTCATTGCAAACGGAGCACGTGAATTTTATGATCATCTTAGCCGTTCTTTAGGTATGACTTATCGACTGTTACAGATCCATGAAGAACGAAAACAGGTTTGACTTCGAATGAAGTGGCAACCTTTTTATTTATTTACGAAGATGATAAATAGAGGTTGAACGAGCTCTTATTGAAGCTCAAAGACCAATGAAGCACGCGACGGTGTATAAAATGCTATGTTATTGCTGAATTTCGAAAATGCATTGCAAATTAATAGAAATATTCGTAACAATGGAAGGTTGTGTCTACAAATCATAGAGGAAAGTGAGAGAGAACAAATGGAGCTGGAATGAGATTCACAGAATTATAGGTGCGAATAAAAGTGTGAAGTGGGTGAGGCTTGCCAAAATCGAATGAGCTACCATTAGTCCCAACCCAGCTATTAAGCCTAATTCAATTTCCAGTAGGATGGGAGGTGAATTTAATTCTTCGAATTTCTTTAATGGCAGAATTATGGTATCGCAACAAAACAAGATACAAAAACAGGCTTACCTTCTTCGATGCCAGATACTCCATGCCCCTCGCCACACAATATCCGAAGACAGTGAGATCCCTGGATGTTAGGGCTGCCGAATCCTCGCTGAAATTATAGAAGTCCTGCCTGGTACGATGGTCTCGCAAATACGCCAACAGTTTCCCGTACATCACGTATTCGAGTATCAGGTAATGAGGCTCTGCGAACAGATCGAGTTGCGGACAATTAATTGATAATAACGGTAACGATTATCGTGGTATCCAAACTGTCGTGGGACGATCGATATTAAAACCACGCGACAAGCCAGAGAGAGGAGCGTGCAAGAAGATTAGAAGACCTCATGGCGAGAATATGAGGGCCTGTACTGCAGGGAGGCCCCTGAAAGTAATTTAACCGGAGCACTTTCGGGCCCCCGTGGGCAGTATCCGGTTGATTGTAACTTATGGGCCCACTTTTGCCGGCTCCACGAGCTCGTAACTTTCATATTAGGCTAGTATTACCGGCCCCTAATAACTTCGGTTTGTTAAAGCAGCGTTTCTTTCTCTCTTCCGGTCGTTCGCTTCTTCGCCAGCCGAACTTCGCGAACGGTCATAATATTTACATGTTGAGAGATCTATAGTCGTATACTCGAACGATTATGAATGTTAATACCACGGTAACTGAATGGTAAGTGAGGCGATAAATCCATTTCGGGACGGCCGAACGTGTTACGGAAAATTGGCGCGCTCGACGTTTCGCATTTTTGCGTTTCGCCTCGCTGTTTTTACTTGGTAGACTGATTGTTTTCACTGGGTATCAGACACCAGATGTGGTTTTTACTTGTTTCAATATAATTATAGGATCAAGAGAATGGCTCTATCGTTAAACAGTTTCTTGAAAAATGAGTTTACTGTTTTAATCGTTAGACTGTCCAAGGTTATATGCGTTCATTCAATGCAATACTCATTTTTTTGCACAGTATGTAGCGAAACATTTATAAATCAACAGAATTCAATTTTTTATCACACCAAACTTGGAATTTTTCATTATACCGCGTACAGCGAGGAATGCCGCCTTAATGATTCGTCGTAAACCGCGACAATCGGTTGGAGCAAAACGGTTCAATTTCTGCACCTGGCGGAGCCGAATGCGAATGCGCCAAAACGAGCAGAAACGCATATGAGCGCACGCTCACCGAATGAACGATGCGCCCCCACGTTCAGGCACGTCGTTGAAATTTGTCATCGATAACCGGTGGCCTTCGTATAATGATCGCCACGCGCGATAGTTTATAGCGGGAGGAAGACGTTGCAATCTCGCGCAGGGTACGCGCACCGAGCCTTTCGCAGGATCAAAAGATACGGCAGAAAGTCGGCTGTTAATGTCGCCCTTAATTCATACGAGCTAGCGCGTCGTGGAATCTCGTTCCCGGGAAAAAAAAGCGGACGTCGATTAGACCGTAAAACGGAAAAAAAGAACGGATCGAGGAAAAGGAAAGCGGCGGGGACCCGATGTACCTGGCGGAAGAATCACGGCAGATTTTTCATTGCGTGAATTTATTTTTCACTATACCCGGGGAATGAGCGGCGAGCGATCATCTTGACGCTCCTGTACGTTTATAGTTAGAGGACCTTCTCGTTATCTACGTATGCATTACTCTTTAAAAATTTGCTCCAAGTTTATTACATTGCTTATTTTTTTTTTGTTTTGAGGAAAGTTTTGAATATAATAATTCTGGTGTGAATCTCACGTGTAAAACAACAACATATAATACAAGTATAAACCGATGATACAAGTCGATAGTGACTCGGAATAAATAATGCACAAATGCTTGCAATTTTTATGCCCCTATATACTTCATATTTTCATAAGAATTAAAGCTAAATCCTTTATTGTGTGGCGTTGCGAGAAGCTGATCGGCTGATTCATCCTCGACGTTATGAAACACCCTGTACGTATTCGGCCTTCGACGAGGATCGGAATTTTTGTATTTTTTTGCAGAGAGTCGTTAGGAAGGGCACGAGAGGGCAGCCCTTTGACGAGAGACGGGCGTCAAAGGACGAAAACGTCGCCCGACAGGAATTTGAGCGCGCCCACCAGCGCCGAAACGTTAAACACGGGCGCGCAGGATGGGAGAGGGAGTTCCATGGGGGCCCATGCCAGAAATTCGGATGCCGTAAATCTTACGTAGAGGTCCCCGCGGCCCATGTTTTTTCTTCTATGCGAGCGGAACGGAGTCGAAGGTCCTTCAGGAAGATGCGCCAAAGGCGAACGCATCCGACCAGGCACTTTATCATCGTGTACAATTATCGGAAACATCCCGGCCGAATTTTGCTCGCCTCCGACCAATTAAACCATTCGTTTAAACACAGCTAATCTTGTTTGACTTCCGTCTGTACTAAAGACTTTTAAAGGTAAACCTCGCTGTTTAACCCTTATGTCAATATTTATAATATTGATATTGTAATATAATATTAATATTAATAATAATATAATATTAATATCTCAACATTTTCTACAATGTTCAATAATAATGTGGTCTCCAGATTTCATAGTTTCAGTACATACACATATATTTTTATACCTCAAGAATAAATAAATTCATAATTATTCAAGTATAATATAATATGAAGTAGAACATTCACCGGAATTTGCAAAAGAAATCAAAAGTGGGGTATCGACATACCGGTTGACATTTAAAGAATTGCTGTGTGCAGCCAGTTGTAAAATGACGTTCTTACATTTTCTCCAAACAAACGACACAAGGGTCCGGGTGTTAATAATGCTCGTTTAATATTCCGGGACACGCTCCTTCAGCTTTCATCCTTGAATATTATGTGTACCTCCGCGATAAAGTAACTATCATCGCGAGAACCGCATCCACTTTATCAATTCATACTTATTTTTCTGATCACGTTCATCGTTTCAGGTTTCATGACCATTACCGGCCTCCTCTAACAACATTGAACAAAAGGAATGGACCGAGGTAGCCTTCGACTAGCTGTCCCGAACGCGGAGCAAGGATTTAACGGAATCTCATAAGAACAAATCACGGTGTGCGGTTTTTCTGCGGGGAGCTCGTGTTTTTGTAGAAAACTGTTCCACGAAGAGGGGAACTAAATTTCATGTTATTGCTAAACGAGTTCCGTGGCGCATTAGCATACAATCGCGAAAAAGGGGTAGCGCACGCATAAACATCGGAGGGAAGCCGCCGGTTCGACGTCAAATCCAGATCGGGCCCGGGACTTCGCCGATACTATCGATATACCGATGTATTCCTGCCCCTCCAACCCCCATGGCAACGATCATTTCGCCGACTTAATAGACGTATTGTGCCATGAGGATCGTCGCCGTGGGGACGCGGTATGGAAATTTATACGATCAGAGCCACGATACCGACGAGCCTCCAACGAAAGACGTATAATGGGCCTTCCCCTTCAACTACGGCACGACTAAAACTTCAGATTGTCTCGTTGCAGTTTTGATGTCTCAAGCACAGATTTGTCGCTAATGGCAAACTGGGCCCTCCTCACTGAACGCGATATTACCGAACTGCAGATTTTATGCATTTATGGCAGAAATCAGTAGGTGCAAGATAAAACAGTCGAAAACTAAAAAACAATTTGATATTATCAATAAATTAAATATCGACTTTGATTTAAATATACACAATTTGGGTTTGAAGATCTGCAGTCTCATGTACTTAAATATTATTTTTATAATATACTTAATATTGATGGCATTCGGACGATTACACAACAATTGAAGATCCTCCTCTTTAAGGATGAAGTACTATATCTTCGAAGGAACGTGCTCAATTATTTTTACGCGAATTTGTTACTTCCAAGTACGCGCAACTCATTAGTCTGTCAGTTTCGGCGCGTCTCGATTACTATTATCTATGCTCATTAGTCAATTATCCACAGCACGATTACGCGCAACTAGCGATATCCTGCGAAGGTATTATCGATCGATCTCGCTTTTTATCCGCGAAACAATACCACGCGCGTGTAAAAACGATTACGTTTGCCGATTGTCGGTGTTCATACGATTCGAACAAAAAAATATTGCCGTCGATGACTCAATAACGAAGAATGCTTCCCTTGCGAGTCCCTAATGATTACCTCAATATGCATCGCGCGGCGTTCAGCGACGATACAATCTGCGAATCGGCGTCGAAAACACGGAATCGTAAATAATTAAAGATGCATCAGCTTGTCAGCAGACGAAGCTCAAATTGAGAAGCAATTGCGCTGGTAACCAGTTATCGTCGTTCGTTCTACGGTTCTATTGAATACGAAATTTTGATTTACACGGTTTTCTAGGAATCCGCGTGTGCCAGGGTGGCAAACTTATGAAATCATGGTTGTGTTCAGTCGATTGTCATAACACTGGTCGTTGAACATTTTAAAACATACTTTCCTACATATATTTAGCAAAGCATGAAGAAAGACGTTCTTGGAACAAAGATATAAAATTATCGAGACATGTTTCGTGTCAAATAAATTCCTTTTCCTGTCACTCAAACATGTGCATTTTGAATAATTACTTTAAAGTTCTTACGTAAAGCAGAACTTCGCGATAAAAAATTTCAAACACACGTGGAAGACTTTAGAATAGAATTTCAGAGAAATGTTATTCCGAGCTGATGAAGCCATCGAATCGCCTCTCGAACAAACGAACCTCCTCGAAACTTGATTACTTTATCATCATTTTACACGATGATCCGCGTGTTCCCGGTAAAAGAGCCGGCACTTAATGCACTACTAGTTTTTATGAAGTTTGAACGTCGTCGGGTCTAGTACTGGCAAGGTTGAACTTAAGTGATTCGTATGCACGGTTGGGAATAGAGGTGTCAGCCTGGGATGCAAAAAGGGGAGTGAATCTTCGTGTACCGGTAGCAAATTACCATACCGGAGGTGCAATCATTTTTAACAAAGCTATAATAGCCCGAGGACTCGGGCTTCGTCGGATATTATTCTCTTGATAGCAATACTCTGAAACCCCTTGATGACGGCGGGCGACTAATGAAAAGGCAACTGTCTCCTGTACAGATTAACACGAATACGTAATTACCTTCTTCGATTAAAACGACCGTGAAATTCAAATAATCTTCTACTTATTTATGAACGCCCTCGATGCTGACGAATAGAGCGAGTGAGACAGTGTATGCACTTAGAGAACTGTAGATTGTGTAAAATGTGATTGACAATCTTGTGATTAAGATTACCCAGGCTTATCTAGCTTTTTTACTATTTTCGGCAGTACCGGATTAAACCAGTGCGGGGCCCTAGGTTTTGCACGATAATATAACAAAACACGATTAATGACCTTTTTTTAGCAAAAATATATGGGAACGGTATCGACCAAATTTTAAGTCAATTTTTTGCTGCAATTAATCCGGCACTGATTTTTGTTACAAATAGTTCATTGAATATCGATGTTCACCACTTTGGTCAAATTTGTTTTGTGTTAGAGGTGGTAGAAGAATTTTCGAAACTCACCCTGTTCGGTGCAACACCCGAGAAGTGTGACAACGTTCGGATGACTGCCAAGCTGTTGCATGATCTCCAGCTCCCGGACCAGATCTTCCTTTTCTCGATCGGAAGCACCCTCTTTGACTGTTTTGACGGCGACTAAACGGGTCGTCCCTTGATGACCGGTCAAGTCGTCAGCCTCAGCCTTCCAGACCTAGAATGATTGAAGAACGAGACGTAAATGCGGCATCCTAATAGCGTTTTAATTGCATATTCCGCGGTCAGCGCGGAGAAGGAGATATTCACGGAGCAATCCCAAACAGCAGTACTCACGTACGAAATTGTGTAATAGGTTCATCCAGCCGGGAGGCCATTAATTCAGTTAAACATTCAATCATTTTGGATTTACCGGTGTCGACACACGGAGACAATAATATAATCTGCGAGCTGTTACGCAAGATGCAATTGAACAATGGGTGAACCTATGATCAACAATCGATTGCGCAATTCCAAAGATTCCATTTAGCCAGAAAATCGCCTCAGACACGTTCTCAGAACTCTTCTCAATTTTTTGGACGAGAAAACTGCATACACACTGCCGATAACTTTACGTTGGAATGGCTTTGTGTCGACAGGAAAGGATTACACCAGTCGTTGCGCAATTTCTTGTCCGATCAAATGCAGGTGTTTATAATTTCACACGTGAGTATTGCTCGAGGGAAACTTTAAACTGAGGTAAAAATAGATCGTGACTGCTTGCGCTTCATCAGAAAAAAAAAAATTTTTAAATTCTATTCAAACTTCAAGAGGAGCATTTAATCAAAATCAGAAGCTGCAGCGTTCCCCGTGTTCTTAAGAATCCCAAGGCCGCGGCGCTGGGATAAAATTCGCGGTTTCGCAAACGCTGAATGTTTCGCGCTAACTCCAGCGATTTATTATCGCGCGGCCGCCTCGGGACCTGGGCTCAGTGTGTCTGTTCCGCTCGATGTAGAAAATAATGCCTTACCTGGCCGAAGTTTCCTTGCCCGAGGACCGTCTGTAACCTAAGCTTATCTCTAGGAAACTCCCATCTGGATTCCTGCGAAGACGGGGGCGGAGGTTTCTCCGCTTCGTGACACTGCGTGGGGAAAAAAGGCGTTATTGAGTCGCGAGGGCGATAATTACTTAAAGCTCCTCTGGAGAATAAATCTCCCGTGACTGAAGCGTCGGTTTCATGTTCTCCGTGCGAGGGTTTTTTATAATGAAATTATATATATATAGATTAATTATTAAATTATTATAAAAATACATCCTTATGATTTTTCCGTAAACGATCGTCCATTTGTCTAACACTAAGGATTTTTATATTTGAATGACCTTTCGATTGATACATGGTATAATGTTAAAGTAACGTTACAGCTCCAAAGAAACGTGTTTGTGAATTCACGAAATAAATGTTTACAAGTTTGCTATATGACGGAATTCGCAAAGAGACTGAAACCGATCAGACTCACGTGAGGTATTGCTTTGGTACTTTATGTAATTGCTCAGTCGGAGATGTAATCACGACTCGATGGGTCTTAAGATAAGAGCGTAATTAGTGGCCGATGTTAGACTTCAAGTATAACTGATTTGTACACTATTAACTATGCAACTATTTGCGTCTAACATCGATATGCCAATAGTATCTAGGTCGAAAAATGCAAGTTAAAGGATATTGGAGATCTAAATGAAACTATCCCTTCCGAAAATCAATCTGAAGGTCATGTCTTTAAGAAAATCTATACGATCATCATCAACAACCCATACCTCTACTTAACACTTTTTATTGCAGAACAAAGTCTTCGAGAAGAAAGACGTCTCCAAGATAGTCATTAATAAGCCATTCGCGTAAATAATTTTTTCGTTATCGGAGCTATTAATCTTCATACAATGGCAACGCTAAGTTCCATCGTAATAGATACGTCGGTTAGCGTTAAAATGACAATAGTATCAATGGAAAGAATGTGTTTGAATGAATGCGACGATCGAGTACGAGCTACGAGTATAAGTGGGATAATTATTCATTTCCGAATTAGGAATGGAAATTACGAAATAGCCGGTGACCCACACATAAATTACTGAATGCACGCTTACCAGGTGTTGTATCCTCGGCAGTTTCGTGATCGCCTTCTCGATGGACGTTTTAAAGTCACCGTTTTCAAGGTTCAGCGCGTCCTTCCGGCAACTGATCTCCGACGACGTGTCCGACTCCTCGAGCACCTGCGTGATGAAATTATCGTCATTACGCGACACGCCGAATTCGCGAAAACGCCCGTCGCGTGTTGCGGTTTAACCGGAATCCCGACTTCCGTCGATCATTTTTGCGATTCACGAAAAATTGGCTCGTTACACATGAAATGGCCGGTTGCCAACAGCAAATTCAAACAGACGTCTTTTCAAAAAACAAACTTTCTCCATCAAAATAGGCTTCATTATATTTCACACACTTTTACCAAACAACTACTTGTTCTCATTTTTTTTTATCAATTCTTCTTCCATCTCCAACAATTCTTGATATATATTGAAATAGACTTTGCTTAAAAGTTAGGTTGAATATTCAAATACAAAAAAATTATGATCCACTTCGAAGAACAGATTCTACGTGTTATACTCTGTTTGAAATGGTACATTATGTATCAGCAAACATGAAAGACTTTTCTGGCACGTTTCGCAAGATTGACGTCATAAATTAAACATTCGGCACGCAACAATTTAAAGTTTACCGCCGATATCCGTCAACAACGCGATATCCGTTACCACTTTTACTTTGTTAAATATTTCAACAGCCTTTCACCATTTCCTCATGAAAGACAATTCTTTTTTTTGACACACAAAGTACGCGAATTCCACAGATAACGCTGACTCGATGGAGTTGAAAGTATGCAAAACTGTCAGCGAATATCGTCAGACTGATAAAGTAAAACGAACGGAACGGCATTGAGGCAAATGCACGAGGGAAATACGCGAATGTTTGTTTTCTTACTTGACGCACGAAATCGCTCGCGTGTGTTCCGTTTGCGCTTCTGTTTAGTAGTAATCTCCTGTCTCCTGGAAATAATTTGTCTCGCCGAACCGAGTACATCAACCGTATTATCTCGGGAGAAGTAAAGCGTCAGTGTTCATTTTTATTCCAAACATTCTACTTCTGTCGATGTCTGTCATTTTTATGAGAAACATAATTTTTCATACAAGAAAAAACGTATGTGTTAAAAGAAAACCAAAATTCCTTTCAATTCGATTTACCTTAAATTTTTTAGTGCCGAAATGAACAAAGGGTGCAAAATTCATTTTTCCCGGAGGTTTAAAACGGGTTTGCCGGAATATATTTGTTCGGTCCTTGCTCCACGCGAAATCTTTCTTTTTACCCGCTCCTTTTTACGTCCACATGACCCTTTGTACCGTCGTACAAGCTCGCGCCCGTGAATGTCCAGTTATATCGAGATTTACGTCCCCGATTTTTACAGGCAGTTGCGCTAAAAATACTCTAGCTGTCCCAAATACTTTACAAATCAATATAACCTCGGAGATCCACGAACACCTCTCGTGGTGTATGCTGACAGTGACGCATGTCAGCCACCATACGGAATATATCTTATTCCGCTGTTCCGTCGTCGGAGAGGATACGATAATCTTTGTCTGACAGCTCTCGCGAATGGGGTTTTTCTCTCGCGGCCAATTTGCGCGAATCAATTTCAATATTTCCCTTCAAAAGTAACGGTCGTCCTGTTCCAGCCGACGAGTCACGCGATTAAGCGCTTAACGAGAACAATGCCGCGAACAATCTTCGCATTATGTAATTCCGTATTTATTTTCTCATTATGCCGAAGTATTATACTGTCCAATGGATCTAACGATGGGATGTCACGGCGCATTCCCGCTCAAAGGATGACGCCGGGGTAATCCTCGTCATACGGTGAACCTGGCGATCATAATTGTTGATTCAACGATCGCTGATAGCGAGTCATTCGCCAACCTCGCGAGTAATGATCATTCGACGACCGAGTCGGCCATTCGTCGCGGGATCAGGGACGAACTAGCACTGAAAAACCAGTAAATCGCTTCACAATGCTCAATTCAGTTTATCAACGACGTCCATTAATGTTTTTGCAGTGGGACAGACGAGGTGATGGCGCGCAAATGACTCTCGTATTTAGGGAACATTTTTAAACATTGGATGCAAACGATTGCTGGCGTTCTTTTTACAAAACTCGAATGTCTCAATAATACTATTTTAAGCTACTCGACTTGCGAAGAATTTCTTTCCACGATTTAAATAATTCAGATGGATATTGAGTGGTATCGCTTTTTCAAAATTCTGCAAACTTTTCATTCGTATTCTCTTGAATTAATGTATTTTTATAATCCTGTTCCTTAAGTAACAGACTACTATTTATCTTTTCTTTGATGGTCATGAATAAAAACTAACACGTTGTATAAGAAATAATATAGACAGCTCGAAAATAGCATCATCTTTTGTTGTTTTGGTATTGATGGATTTAAATCAGATAAGCCTTGACTCTAATCGATCTTTCCAATTAAATCGTGTTTTTATGAGAATGTCGAACTAGATAAATTCTGTGACCAGACAGAAACTGATATATAAAATTTTGCTACATTACTTACTGAAAGCCTGCTAGTATGAATCTTAATAACTGCACTATATTGAGAAATAACTTAAATGACGAATTCTCAAGTGATGTATCATAAAGTGTGAAACCTACACAGATGCCGATTAGTAACGTATTTAAAAATGTTTTACAGGTTACCAACGAAGAGTTGAGGGATGTTATACCGTCTCATTTCAGTTCTATCGAAAGTTCCTCGATTACATCACAAAAATGACAGAACGTCACGCGGCGCTTGGAGGCTAATCATCGGAACCGGTGAACCTGACGTTACACGAGGGACCATTCTGCGACCACGAGATTACACGAAAGCCTCTCGGTTAATGGCCGGATAATAAATGCTGCTGGCCGATGATAATCCGCGGGGCTGCGTAACGGTACATAAGTGGCACCACCATACGATTTGCGTTTCAATTTAGCGATCATCGGCCAGATACGGTTCACAGTGACCGCGGTCGTAAATCATGTGTTTTTGCCGGCAGGGAACGTTCTCGGTCCTGCTGACCGAGAGGAAACCGAGACGGGAATCACGGCCAATAAAAATGAAAGGTTCAACGATTCAAGGATATCATTTCGACCGTTCTTCCTCCTGCCGACTAAAGCGGTCGAAGATGTTCGCTTGCTTTTCTCCCGATCGATCCGATTAATGTCTTGTTAGATTGAAATTCTACGAATTCGGCCACATGTTCCGCCGTGTTTCTGCTTTTATATATTCCAAGTGTTGTAATATATGTTCACAATGAAGCAACGACAAGCAACTCCCCGTTGACGTTCCGTGTTTTTTGAAAAAACCACCAGGTGTTCGTGTTCGTTACGATTCAGTTGATTCAATTGATTTATGTGTTCGATGCAAATTCTAAGAATTCGAAAACAAGTTCCACCGTTCATCTAGTTTTATATATTCCACATGTTGTAATAATGTTTATAATGAAACGACGACGAGCAACACCCCGTTCGTGTTTCATGTTTTTTTAACCGCCACTTATCGAGAACGCGTTTTGATATATTACATCTATTGTAATGTACAGATGTTTATGTCGAAGCAACGAGAAATTCTCTGATGATGCTCCATGTTTCTGCAAAAATTGCAGCTTTTTATCGTAAGCGGTGAAGATCAAAGGAAAATAGGAAACAGCTGCAAGAAGCAAATCTTCTTCAGTCACCGTTAGCAGCTCGGAACAAGCTGACTTGCGCGTGAACAGCTTATTGCTGGCAACAAGTGTAGTCTTCGCACCGAGTGAAACGCCAAATGTTTATCAGATTGCATTACTTCGGTGTGAACAAATAATAACATTTTTCCACAATCATTATGCAATCTAAATTCGAGGATAATTAATGATTTTGGTTTATTCAACGCCAACATATTTGATGAAACATTTGGATCAACATGTTTTACTTGTCTCCTCACTTCTCACTTTCTTTAAACTCTACTATTTGTTGTACAAAAGGTACTGACATAAAGAAAAATTACTTTTTTATGGGAGTAATAAATCACACGTCAACTTTCACGGTCGCCGGTGACCGATGTTACCAATTTACTTTGAAAGACTTTTGACAAAAGAAGTTATGTAAGAATCTTTTAGTGACTAGAGAAAATCACAGTTCTGTTGCCTCCTTCTCGAGTCTAACTCCTAATAGAGCAGTAATTTTTAATAGATATATTGTGATACCATAAAATAAATTCAAATCAGCGATCAATCCCCGGTAAACATAATTCAGAAAACCATTTCATGTGCATCCAGCCATCTACTACCAAAGTTTCACCTTCACGACACGGATTATAGTGGAATAGCCTTGCGTCGCCGACAAACAACATGCTGCTACCCGCATTTCAAAAATATACGGAGCGAAAAGTAAGGAGGTCACTGACACCAGTCTTATTCCTCCACCTCCGCGAACTTTCACGCGTGGAGTCTGGCTACCGAACCAGCACCAAAGATCACAAGAGTCCACTTTCATTCAACGACCTATATAATAAAGTATATGCATACGTGGACAAAATATAGAACTTTCTACCGTCGCGTCGCGTTGGGTCCGTACGACCTGGTTTCGCCCGGTGACACTCACCTTACGATTCCTAAGTATCAGTCTTCTGAGAATGAGACCAACGCCGACGGCGATGGGGAACACGACGAGGGTCGCCAGGATGTAGCTGACCACAGCGACGGTCTCCTGGGTCGCGATGACGTCGCCATCGTGTCGCTTCGATATCACTTCACTGATATTCACCGACTCCCTGGGACTGACCGATATCAGTCCGGTCTCGAAGAACGTCCTGTTCAATTCGTCCGGGTACACGGAGACATTGTATTCCGGGAGAATCGCGTGATTATAAATGGGCCTGTGTCTGGTCCTGTTGTTCACGGACCCTCTTCCAGGGCCCGTCGGCGGGACGTGCGTGAACGATTCTCGGCTATCCTCGTGTCTGTCCCTTCTCGTGGTCTCGGAAACGGGGACACGAGTGGGCCCGGTGGCATCGTTCGAGACACTTTTCGGCGTGACCGTGTCGTTGACTTTCTCGGTCGTTCTGGAAACCGGCTGCTTCGAGTGCACCGGAAGCTCCACTCGCCGTTCCGATCCGCGGGAGAACGAGTTCATGGGGCCGCTGCCGTTAAAGATGTCCGAGTCGTTGTACAGTTGCATGATAGGCAGTACGTCGTCTTTGTCCTTCGACTTATCGGACAGGTTCCGTCCCCTAACTTCCGGCGACCTCTCCCCGGATAAACGTTTCCGTGGATCCGTGGTACTTTGATCCTGCGGCATCGTCGATATCTCAATTTGCACTGTGGTCATCGGCGTGGTCGTTTCCGTCGTGCTCGTATTCTTCGATCTGTACATCTTCTGGATCTCGGACGGATCCATGTTCGCGATATCGAACGAGTCCGGCGCGGTCGTTTTCGAGTCCGTCACCTGGGTGACGGGCTCGGTCGGCTGCAAGGTGAAAGTCTCCTTCTCGACTGGCGTTCGTACCGTTTCCGTGATTATTCTGGGTGTAACTGGAAAAACTGGCGCCGGCATCGGCGTGGTTTCTTTGGGCTCGGTCGTTTCGTCGGCCGCCGCAGCGGCGGTCACTGTCACGGTCGACGAACCGCTTCCGTTCTCGGTGGCATTATGCGCCGCGCTATCCCCAGCGGACGCGTTGCTCCCGCTGCTCGCGGACACACTTTCATTTTCACTCGGCGACAAGCTTAATTGGTCTTTGGTATTCACCTCGACATTCCCACCGAACGAGCTGACCAGCCTGGTGAAATTTCCCCGGCCGGTGATGTTAATGACCGGTAGCAAAGTGGTCGGATCGATCACCTCGACACTCGGTAATGTTCTCTGCTCCATCGCTACAGTGTCCGCCACCGTCATGTTTCCCACAACAATACCCTCGGTAGTCCTATTCACTCGTCCTTCCTCCACATCATCCGAATCTCTCTCGATCGTCGAACTCTTCTTCTCGGACCCATTCACCAGAACTTTCCCTCCTTTCACCCTCCTGGCCGATCCTGTCTGTCCATTCGGCCTTCTCCTCTTGGCGACCACCAGACCAGCCTCCTCGTCTAATCCGCCCCCGATCCGTTGATTGAGCACCGCGCTGGCGGTTTTATGGGGGAACCTTCTGTCTCCGAAACCCTCTAGGTCTGTGTTCCTGGTTTTAGTGTGATTCCATCGGACGGCGCCCCTGCTGGCGACTTCCCTCGGGCTGCTCTTGTTTACGGTCAGCTGCTGCGGCGAGGCTCTGTTGACCGCTTGTTCCTCCGTCTGTTGCGCGACTGTAACTACTTTCCTTTGCCGTTCCCCCACCAATGGCAGACCAACGGACGCTCCACCGGCTGCGACTGCTTCGACGGTCGTGCCGGCACTGAGTTCCGCCGGCGCTCGGTCCGCCTCTATACCACTACCGGCACGAGGAAGCTGAAGAAGAGACGGCGGTGGCGGCGGTGGCTGACGCCGCAGCGCTGATCCGGTCGTTATCTCGGTCGTACCGGGACCTCCTTGTTCCTCTCTGCTTAACCCAGGTCCGGTGTAGTTGCGCAATAGCCGCGTCACGTTCGTTATCGTGTAAGCGTACACGTGCTGCTGCTGTTGTTCCTGATGTCGATGCTGCTCCCGATCCCGATTCCCTTCGCTGGCTTCCTTATCCTTGCCCGTACCAATACGATACTTCAGCTCCCGATGTCGAGGCTTCGACCGCGTCGTCGTCGTCTTCGTCGTTGGTACCTCGATCGTGGCCGTGGTGGTGGTGCTCGTGTCGATCCCGCCGCCGTTCACCGACACGCCGCTGCTGCTTGCAGTCCCAGGATCGTTGCGAGTAGTGGGAACATCGCCAGAAGCGCCGCTGCGAACTCGTTTCTCCGTGGAATCGACCGGTTTAACGGTATACCTCTCCTCCAGGCTCCTGTCGGTCACGATTATCCTCAGGGTAGACGTTTCCGGTGATGTCCACTCGATTCGAAACGTTTCCGTTGTCGATCGACCGATCTTGTCCCGGGACGTCGAGGTCTCGATGTTGTTGCTCTCGCGGCCGCTCGGTACGCGAGGCTGATCCCCTAGAGTCCCGTCGTTCTTCTTGGTGAGATCGAAGCTGCTGTTCACGTCGATCCTTCTTATCCTCTGTTCCGTGTGATCTCCGTACATCTCGGGCGAAGAGGACGCTGCGTCGTCGACATCCTGAGATATCGCGTCCAAGATCACGGATGAGTTGCTCGAGTTCTTTGTCTTCGACTGGTCCACGCGGTTCAGAGCTGAGTCGCTCGAAGTCTCTGCGGGTCGGTCCCTAAAACTGATTTCACTTTCCTCGGACGGCTTGTCCGCGTTCGCGGAAACAGGCTGCCGGCCGGGTATCTGGGTCGAATTGGTCGCATTCCTCGTTTCAGCGAGCACGTGGGCAGCGGCACTTCCTCTCTCGTGCCGCAGCTGGTCCTGCGTGGCAGCGTGAGCGGACGGGTTATCGTCGCCAGTCTGATCGCCAGTTGCGTTTCTGCTGGCGTCGATCGTCGCAATAACGTTCGAGGCGATCGTGGGATCCGTCGGCCGGCTCTTCCTATAGGGCAATTCACTCTCCGAGATTCTGAACGCGTTCTTCAGCTTCGGGACCTTGTTCTTCTCGACGACCTGCCTCTCCACCGCGATGTCCATTTCCTCGTTCACGATCTCCTCGGGCTGCGGCACCGGGACTGGCGTTGTACTGAACCTCTTCATGGAGTATCTTCTGCGCGAGCTAGCTACGGTCGCTGCTGTTTGCGTCACGTCCACGGAGTTGTTCCCGGTACTGTTCTGCGTCTCAGGTTGGATCTTCTGGCCGAAGTAGAGAAACTGCGACATGTCCTCCACAGGGATGTTACTCTCCACCGGTCTGAAGTAGTTGTACAGGGACTCGGGCATCGACACGATGTTCCGCTTGCGAGTCTCCGCCTCTTTCGGCAATGATGTCGTTGCTGAGGACGGGATCGACGAAGGATTCCTATGGCCTATCATGTAATTGCTTCTTGTGTTACTCGGGCTCGGCTTGTCTTCCATGCTTGTCACACCAAAGCTCTCGTTGCTCGGCTTCTTCAAGCTGGACACCTCCGCCACCTGTTTCTCTTCAACATCCTTCGAGACGAAGTCGATGCTAGCCTCTCCAATCTTCGAGTCCTCGACGACGATCTTCCTCGACGATTCCAACGGTTCTTCGTCCACAGGCTGCTCCGCTTTCTCGCCCCCAGACAGTGTTACGTACATCCCGTGCCTCGTTTCTTGGGCCTCGAACACGTCCGGTGAATCTTTTAAGGCTGCTTCAGATGGTCGAGGTGCGCGATTAGGATTCCGAGCTTCGATCGGACGCTGGTTCAAGATCTGCCGTCTTCGAGCCGCCAGAATACTTCGCAGAGCTTGCTCCCGCTTAGCTTTCGACGATGGCAGCTCCGCCTGTAGCGACATCCGACCCTGACGATGATCGCCTACCGGGGAATCTGTAAACAGAGTTTTCGGATCGTTAGACTAATTGCATGACCTCGAATAACGATCTTATCGAGAGATCCTTAGTTTCTGTGTAGCGTCGGATGTTCGTCGAATATAAGTGGCTTTCCGTGTACAGAGGATGATCAAACTATTCGAGTCCTTTGAATTTACATACAATCAATTTTTATATTAATGTTTGACTAAGCTGAATTCTTGGTATTTTTATAAACTGTTTGCTAATCGAGATTAATTATTTCCTCACTCTAGATCTCCATCTGAATATCTAGTATCCGACTACAGGGAAGGCTTCGCGTGTTGCTCGTTTGAAACATGAATATTATGTCCTATACGTTCAATTTGTAAGCAAGTGTGCATATGTGTGTAAAATAATACAAAACAATATAGAACACGAGGAAAGTATCGTTGACATACTTGATCGATGAATAACGTTTTACGAGCTCCAAAACTACTTCCTCGAAGCTTTCATTTCTGACAAGTACAGCCTTTACCATATCCAGTTTTAACTTATTATAACAAGACACAGTAATTTCGCCTTTTTATGTTTCTAGCCATTTATGCAAGGAGAAATTTGATCACTCAATCAGCGCGGTTTAGCTGAAAAGCTTCGGCACGAATTCCGTATCGCTGAGACGAGGCATACGATGACAGAAAGTGACTAAAAGCGTCGGAGGTTTTCATTTTATGGATCGGTGTGCCGTTGCAAAGATCGTATCGCAGTCGTATCGCATTGTTCATGCTTCAAAGTATCCGGCCGGGACGAGCCCAATCCTAGCATGCGGTTAATTCAATTACACCGGGGGACCGCGGTGCTAATCATTCGATATTTCTCGGCGAGCAACGTCTTTATTATGCGCGGCGGTTACCAGGCAATCGGCTCGAATGTGTTTACATAGAATTATAGAGCAATAACGGAGCGTCCGCGGTGTTCACTGATCTCAATGTGAATAATTGGCCGCAGTAGAGCGCCGCCGTATAATCACGACATGCAATGCTCGTTTCGTTCCGGCACTATTCGTAAAGGGAAAGTTCGGATAATGTAAACGGATCTGTAACAATGCATCGAGAAGCGGCAGAACGGATAATCGTTACATCAACTCGAATGTATAATATATGCACTCAATATTTTCGTCCAAGTGTCTTCGAACGCAGAATATTTCTCGACCAGCAGAAAAATTCGGAAGTAGCAATGACAATCTGCGAATTGATCTTTTCACTAGATTCCACGGACATTTCAACTTCAATCGACCCTCGCGGGCCATTAATCGGTCGTTGACGGGTGTTTCTCCTACGCTATTCGCATTGTAGGTTCGTGGTTTCCGGTCTCGTTGATGCGAACGTTGCTACACCTCTCGAATATACTGAACGATATTTAACGTGTAAATGTTGATAGAAATACTTTCATCGAGAGTGTGAACATTTAAATTCTGTCCCGTCACTTTCTATTTCAGAAATATTGGTTGAAAACCGGGTTCGTCTTCCTAGTTTCCATAAAGGTTATATAAGTTTCGTACTATTTGCGATATAGGAAACTGTTTTCAGTCACGGAACGCATAGAACGGGTCCGTCGACCCCATTGCATATTAAAATCGCTGGACGAAGGTACTCGATGATTATCGGGGAGCGTATCGTCGACACGATTTCCATGAGATTCTACATCAATTGGCACGGTCAGATGTCCGATGGAGAGAGCTAAACAGTATGCGAGTGAGAACGAATCCACGGGAGGAGGCAGCTGCGAGTCCTCCTCGAAAGAACGGGACGTTCATCGGGGTCGCGGATGTCTGGCTGGTCTTGTTATTCTTTTCTCCTTTCTTTCCTCGGTTCCAGAGTGGCCCTGTACCGTTACTTCACGGTTCCGTACGCGACGAATGTTTGTTTCTTTGCGCCTTCTCCGTCTCGTTCGGCCCCGTCATGCCGGTGAAATTCTTTGGAGTCACGATCCGATTAAAATCTACCGGCGAATCCGAGGTGCGCGCGCCGCGGCAGATTCGGAGCACCGTTAGAATCGATCGTGTGTGTATCGAGGACTATGTCTAATCGTAGACGCGTTCCAATTAACTCGTGTCCTTCGTCGTCCCATTAACTTCGTAACGACGATGTTGAAAATCTCGAAACGATTCCGTTTCACTTTCTGACTGAAAGTTCTTTCTTAAATATTTTTGAAACTTTTCTAAATTTTCAAATTGAAATACAGAAAATCCGCAGTATGTTTATTATTGGTTTGACTTGCAAAATATTTAGGTTCTTTCGAAACGCGATTACACGGGAACAGTTTCAGAACTGAACCTTGAACATTTGGAGTTGCAATATGCCAGTGTGCCAAGTGCTCGCTAAAAATCACTTGCAGTATCTGATCGGAAGTTCAAGTACGATAAACGGGCCCTGTGCTCGATGCCACTAACGGTACCATCGGATCCTTTCTCTTTCTATTGCCGTTGTATCTGCAATCACGATGAAAGTCCTCCTCTTGTCTACAAGCACGGACTGACTTGACCTAAGACCCTGGTACTTGATCAACTAAATTCTTTTCTCACAATCCGCTGGCCGTTCACTGTTGCTGATGTTAATCGTTTGTTCGGATAATTGTCGCTGTCGAGCGGCGTCAATAACTTAAAATCAAAATCGTGTCGCTGATCTCTCGTTGATCTCGCTTAGACATTCATCTGACTGCTGACTGCATTATGTATGCGCACAGTTTTCCCGTCTACACTTTCAATTCGCTGTAGTAGTTAATTGATACACGATGCTGCTCCTTGTTCTTCGTTTCATATTTTATTATGTGTATGAAGTTTGAATTCTTCACTAGTGAACAATGAGAAACATTAACTTTGTAAATTTATATTTGTAAATTTTAGTCTGGCCTCGAATAAAAGTCTGACTCTAAATAGAAAAAAGGTTTTATTCGGATAATTCATAGTAAAATCAATAATGCAGTTGCATAAACTGCAACTGTTTCGAAGAAAGGAAGTAGAGTGACCCTTCAGGGAGCCACCGAAGCTAACGGTCTCCTTCAATGAAGAAAGGATACGGTCGAAGTCAAGTGTCAAGGTCTCGGGTCAAACCACTTTATAAAGACAGACGAGGAACGATCTCTATCTCGGTGGACGATACGACAAAGAGAAAAGAGGAAAGGGTGTGATAACGCTATAGCGGTATCTCAAGGTAATTACACGGTACCGGTTTCCTTATAAGCATCCAGAAATAAAAGAAGTCACCGCTACCTCGCCGCGCAAACAACCAATCCCGAACGGCCGCTTCCATTTTTCCACGATTTTGTTTGCGGGCTGAGATACCTCTAACAGTATATTCGCAAACCTGACTTTCGCCACTATCGAGAACGGAATGCAACACGATGGAATTCACTCGAAAATCGAATCTCGTTTAACCGTTTTTCAAGAGTATAATAGTATTCAAATTCTACAAACTGCATTTACAACAACTTGATTTATGGACATATTCAAACTTTGGAAATTATCGAATTTTTAAGTTCGAATGCTTGAGCTACTACACGAAAGCATTGAAAAAACTTAATAATTATGTATATATGTTTTTGTTTGCATGGATTGCCGAGGCAGTATAAACTACTGTAAATCAAGCAGGATGTAATAAATAAAGTGACAGTTTTATAAACGTTCGTTGATATCTGTACAATCATAAAAATATGATTACACGTTCGATGAGCAAACAGTCCGCACTTTGAGAAATTAAATGTAAACACGTTCGTCATTTTTGCCGAGACATTGAACGGAGGAAAAGCAAACATTTAGTTTGAAGTTACCTTGATCATGTTTGATATTGCTGATAGTAAGTGGCTTTTTTCCGTCAATACGGAGCCGATTGCAATACGTCGATATCTTGCTAAGGATATTTTTCAAAAATAAGATATTGATTGCAGGATATTCAATTTCCGTTAGATATCGAAAACTGAAGAAGAAATATAAAGAAGTCAAAGAAAGAGAATCAAAGATATTTCCAAGTAATTCAGTGGAAGAAAACATTGAAACGAAAGCAGAAATAATTTTCAACGACTGCGTTGAAAATTGTCTGTGTGGCTTGTTGGGTTCGGTCACGAGGCAATAAGAACCGGTAACACCCTCGTGGAATTACAATTAAGGGTGAATAGTAAATCTCGCGGTTCTTCCGGCAACACGTCTCGCTGCGTTGCATTACTACCGCGAGTCTTCCCACATCGCGATAATTTACAGTTTTTGCAGAGCGTGTACCCTCTGGGAGGGACAAAATTTTATCTGTGGCCGGCGACGCATAAGAGTGACCGCATCGACCACTTACGTCTCCATATGTACGCGCATAAGTTACAAGCCTACGACACGTGGAAAGCAGCCTTAAATGCGGGGGACCACTTCCTTCGTAAATCATTGTTGGCGGGAAAAGGTCTCTGTGCGAGCCTAACACAGATGTCTCGTCGTTTCCACCACAAATACGAACTTTCGATTAATTTTCGTCGTTTTTCACGCTTACCTGCGAGCACCCTCAATGACGGTTTCACTGACATTAAATTGTAGGTTTTATGCACTTGCGGCAGAGTAGGTGTCCAAGATGGTAGAAATATTTACCGCTTGCCGAATGATTTTCTTCGCGACGACAACGATTAAAGTTCGCCCTTAACAATTTCATACAACGTCTCGCGTGAAATGAAAGAACCTAAAACACGGATGAAAAGTGTGTCGTGTGATAATGAAAAAGTTAATTTAAACAAAGTTTTCGCGCATCGTTAAGTAGTCAAAGTAAAATCGTTCTAGCAAGGACAAGGGACTTGCGTGAAATGAAAGAATCTAAAACACGGATGAAAAGTGTGTCGTGTGATAATGAAAAAGTTAATTTAAACAAAATTTTCGCGCATCACTAAGTACTCAAGGTAAAATCGTACTAGCAGGGACAAGGAACTCGCGTGAAATGAAAGTATCTAAAACACGGATGAAAAGTGTGTCGTGTGATAATGAAAAAGTTAATTTAAACAAAGTTTTCGCGCATCGTTAAGTACTCAAGGTAAAATCGTTCTAGCAAGGACAAGGGACTCGCGTGTAGAATAGAAAATTCTATACAACTAAATACGTAATTGTGCTCAATTGACGACCCTCGATAGTATCTAAATGCGATTCTAATATTTCTGCGTAGGAAAGGGGGAAGTAACAAGACACGGCGCATCTTACATCCTAAGACACAGGTACAAGAAGCCTCCAGCGATCTTTCCTCCGTGGGTTTCTCACACGCGATCCTCCATCGGCATCTTCTACCCTCTCGTGCGGTTAATGGGCGATCCCCCCATTTCGTTTCCATCCGAAAAATAATCCTCCCCAGACCGTTGCTGCCGCTGTCAGCGAAATGAATGGTTCTGCGAATCGTAGGAATCACCTGCCACGCGATTACGCCATTTTCCCTTTGGTACTTTTCCTGTTTTTCTGTCAGGCTATCCTTTGTACGCCTGCCCGCAGAAAACTATGCAAGGGAATATTTATAGAACCGCATTAACATAAATTTCAGAATCTTCGGAGGATCCTTCAACCACCGTGACAAATATTTAATAGTATAATTGGAAAATCGTGAAGACGCCGCGTATCGACATTGCGAAAGCTGAAATTGTACCTATTACTGTGGAAAGAGGCTCGTTTATGGGTTCACATCGGCAAAGATTCAATTTTAAATTTCATCCTCAGGTATTTTATATTATTCAGAATTTATGAAGATTCGATAAAATCATTTCGACCCATTATTTTTCTACCGCATCTCTAAAATTGTAGCGAAGTAAAATAATTTCAACGTTAATGCAGAACAACAAGTGGGCCCATTATTCCCAGCATTCGATTGGACGAGAGCGTCGAATCGGCGGGGGGATCGGTGAACAGAGATTTTTGCACGAACAGTGGAACCGCGCTTGTGGAAACGTGAGATCCGACACTGGCACGGTCACTCCTGCATCCTGAGGTCCTGAATAATGCAGACCACCTATTATCCCTTCCGGAATCGCGAGTCATCATCTGACCTTCTGGCCAAGCGCAAGAATCCACGTTGCACGGAATTCTAGAGGTCCGGGGGCGGGTGTCCTCCCTTGTCCCGCCGCGTTCGAAACCGGAGGAACGAAAGCGAAAAAATGCCTCGGGGATAATAATAAAGGGCACGGGGAGTTTGAGCACACCGTCGCGTCGCATAGAAGAAGGCACGAGAAGTCGTGGCTTATCGCGGCGAACGTGACCGCATAAAAGATCGTAATGTTTTATGTGAACACGTGTATAAGGAAGGTCAGTGCTGTGTGTTGCTTCTGTCCTTGTTCCGTTGATTCGTCCGCCGCTAGAGCCGCCATTGTTTCGTCTGTAGAAAACAGGCTGTCGCCTGGACAATGTCGCGATCACTGTTTCTTCGTCGATCAACAGGCAAGCAGATGTTCGAATTATTGTTTCTAACGTCGTGTGGAAGATGTGCAATAAAAATATGGAAAAACGCAGCTGTTACAGACAAGAATGAGGACGCTGCAGACAGATGCTGGAAACTCGAAACGTGTCAGAAAAGTATACAGGGTGTCCCAAAATTCGTGTACTTCCCGGAAATGGGAGGTT
>CM052340.1:8989251-9125750 GCA_028455595.1 Lasioglossum vierecki | reverse complement strand
AAAAGAGCGTGGTAGTTGTCACAGCAAGTTTTGCGGTTTTCGCGTTCAGGAACGTGCCGAGGCATGATTAAGAGGTGCTTTCATATCGCGAAGTCGTGCTCGCCGCATCGTTTCCTTTGTGGAATTTCGGTCGTTCCACGTGGAACGCCTCCATTCGCGAATCCATGCGAAGTTCAGCTTTGCGAGCGCGCACACGCGTTGGCAAAAAGGAGGAACGCGAAACGCGGCGCGAGATTCGTGCCAGATAGAAGTCGGTCTTGTCGCGCTTCGCAAGGACTGACGTACAAATTGCCGGACGGCTACTTAAAACGAACAAGTGTTCATTACCCGACGTGATAAGTTTACTCGCGTCCAAGTACGCCTCGTAAATTCATACCGAAATAACGACGCGCCGCGGCGAGACGACTAAATACGCAGAAAACGAATATCCTCCCGGTTCGCTCCTCGTTTAATTCAACTTTCTCGTCACTTTAACGCCTTCCCGGTGTCGCCTCCGCTAATGGAGCACTGTGTTCCTTGGATCCTCTCGCGAGATTGTCGTGTCGTTTGCTCGAGGATAATCGCGACATATACGCGAAGGTATAAATGAGAATATCTCAAAAATTAGCTCAGTCGAATTTAATATTGAATGCATTAAATGAATGTATTAAAATAATTGTTATGCAGAAGACAAGCCGCGCAATGCTCGCTGGTAATTTGTATGCCTTGTTTGAAACGGTGCAGGATCATAATCACGTTTTAGTATAGTTCAAGCCTTCGTGCGGATCACTGGTAGGATTGTCTGGTATCTATGAGTATTATCTCGGTGTTCATGCCGAAGCCATGACCCTTGTGACAACGTCGATGTCACGAGCACCATTCTTCGTGCAACTAAGGGAAAACTTGGTACTCGGCACAGGCAAATTCGCAAATTCGCAAACTGCAAACCTCTGTTTTCTAAAAAATTCAAATAAATTGGTTCTTTATTTTCTACAAAATATCAACAGTTCTCTGTTGAAAAGGATTATTTCATGTTTTTATGTTGTTTACTATAAAACGCCCGTCGAACTCGTTTGACGTAAGCCAGACGTAAATCAACTATTTACAAAGCTAAAGTGATTGTTTTTGTTGCAGTTATTACGTAATTGCAAATGTAATGTGCAACATTACGTAATTTATTCAGATTCATGCAGTCCAGAAAAATCCGTGACTCTAGACTCGTGTGAAACGTTTTTTTTTTTTAAGCAAGGATTTATATTCCACTTCACTTTATACGATGGCTGTTTAAAAGATAGTTAAAGAAGGCCTCGAGTCACTGCATCTTCTTACTGGAATTAATCATACGTTTCTATAGTAACCAGACTGTTCTTGCGGACTATTCAGAAAAAAAGTCTCTTCAGAAAAGTAGCTCGTCTATAATCATTTCAGAATACGTCCCGTGACGCATGATATACCATTCATTACCCTTACAATAGCTGTTTTAATAGACATTACGCCTATTTGAGTTGAAATCTGCTCGATCATCCTCGATTGTCCGAACGATATGTTCACGTCTGGGTCGGAGCGATCGGTTCACCGATCAGAGGCAAAGACTACGTCACGATCGTCGATCAGTTCGTTGCTTCGCATGGCATCGTCTCGATTATCAGACCCGATAGTAATTACCCTGTGATGTTTGAAAGATATTTATGTTTTGTTCTTGCAACCAACGCGGTCGAGCAACGATTCCAATCGAAAAACTGGTCTCCTGCTGACGCAAACTATAAGTTCCTTCGGAGGACATCAAATTCTTTTCGAGATCTAATCAGGATTGTTTTCTCCTATGAATTTCCAACAAACAAATATTTCTACGATTTTCTACGGACTGAGAATGCTCGTGTATTTACATTATAATTTACGTCGAGTTTAACTAAAACAATTGCAAAACAGATCAATGAAATACATTGAAATAAATCAAAAAAAATTTTTATTTGAATGAAAAAAGAAGAGTTGATTCTATATAGGGGAACAGCGGATTATTTGTAGGTATATTCAGTGAATAGATAAATGTGGGTGTAACGCAACAGAAGCGAGGAACGTACGGTAATTATTTATCGTACAATTATGCGGCAGTCAGGGACGAGAGAACGAGCAGTAATTGTGTGTAATAGACGTTGTATTTATCTATTCTGTTTAATGTTTTAATAGGCATTATTACAAGCTAGTGTGAAGTGCAATTGAAACGTCCCGGCCTAAAGACGCTGAGCAATTGTGTTGTAGGTTCCTCGGAACGTATTCAACGCGCACATGATGCGCACATGTTGAACAGGTCTAACCACCTGCCCGACACATTCCCTTTGTTGCATACGTACGATTTTTCGGGCGATACCGACGCAACGGCTTGCACGCTATCGAACAAGCCTAACTGTATCCCCGGATGTTTATTACCATGTCCTGCAACCTGTTCCGCCGGAGAAATATTTTTAACTTTGCGGCGAGACGCGCTATTACGATTCGGGGAAAAAAACCCTACAAAGTGTAATGGCCTAATCGTTGAATTTGAATCGACCTGACAGACATTTTTGTCATGGGAAGACTTTCAAAAAACCTTGATCGGAGAGACGACCTTTAGCCTTAAACTAGAGAAAATAAATAGAACAAACACCGCGGGAACGGTTCTCTCCTTTCTCTGGAGAATTGTGATCTTCTTTTTTTTTGTAGCCATGTTGATGAGGATGAGACGGCGAATGGATAAGCGACGATGTATGATAAAATTGTCTGTAAGATATTTTCTGCAAAAATTCATGAAACCAATGAAGTGAACAACGCGCTTTGTTACGGCATAACACAGGAACCTATTAAAATAACGATTTACATTAAAGTGGACGTTTAAAGCGAAGAAAATTGCAATTATGTCTACTTAATAGATGTTATCGACAGTGTTCCGGCACGATTAAGTAAACGAGGTACCGGATAAATAAGGAAAAAACAAGAGAGTAATCCGACAATGTTGTAATAATGTTCTCCGTTTAGCGGGTTAATAGCGTGCGCGGCGCGAATCGCTGCGAATAAGCCAACACGACACGGTCACAGTCTATTCATTTTTCGAATAGTCTAGTACATCATCACAGGTGCATTACATAATTATCAATGAATTATGTGTGTTCAGTGACCGGAGTGTCCTCTGCGGACCGTCCCGCTGCGCCGGAAGCGGATACACGCTTCACGAAAGACGGACACCAGTGAAACGAGTCTTGTGTGTACAGACCACTGTGCAGTGGATGAGGCCGTGTGCATCAGACACAGAACTTTGCGCCGGATAAATGCTGGCACCGACTGTGTCTGCTGCTGGATAAGTAATTGTTAACCTTCCTCATTCCAACCGCTAAAAATTTCGTTCCATTCATATATAATTAGTATGTTAAAAGAAAGAGAACAAAGGGAACCAGGTAATTTAGATTAAAGAATTGCATAATTTTTTTTCTAAAGGTTTTATTTTAATAATGTTTCCTTTTTGTTTAACTTCCCTAATGTTCTTGTTTTTTTTATATACGCTGTACTACAATGTAATGTATACTATGTTCTAATAAATCTCATATGAGATTTCCTTAAATAAAAAAAACTGCATAATTCTGAATGCTGTATACTGAATCACACAGTGTAACAAGTAACAAATTTATGTATTTGTTTACAAGACGGCTTAGTGTTGTTCGGTCGGATAAACTCGAAGCATGGTAGAAATTTAAAGGACATGGACCGCGATCTGGCAGCAACCGAGGGTCACGGCCATCCTCTCGTTCCCCGAGTGATTTACGAACAATAAAAGACACGCGCGCGATTAATCCGGCGGTAGCAGTTCATGATTACGTGTCGAAGATTGCATCGTGCCGGCCGTTGCATAATAGATCTTCCATTAAATCATACACGGTCCCGAGGAGAAATCGCGAGTGCATTTTCGTAGATTGCAGTACGTCGAAACTATCAATAGGGTGTTGCGCTAAAACGTTTTATAAGTGGCTCATTAACCCGATTGATAACTATCGATTCGCTCTCGCCCGTGAAAGTTTTCATTGAACCGCTGTCGTGAATGGAACACCGCTGAGCAATATCGAGGCTTATTACCTTCCCCGCTCACTGCGATTTCGTTCTGAACGCATAAATTCATTCTTCATTCTTGATTGACTTTTTTAATCACGTTGAACACGAGAAAGATCAGTTTATCGTTCCGGAAATTCTTTATGATTAGAATTAAGTAAAGACGTCACTAATGTTTGTTGGTATACGTGTTTCCCTGTATTTTAAAAATGTATAAATATTATAAATGCACAAAGATCGGCAGTTTAATCATCACTGAATGTTCTTTACTCATTTATATATACATTTTTAAAGTGTAAACAGTGTACGACTACCCACAACGAAAACTTTATTTGAAAATTATGGAGAAATGTTTGTTTGCGGTTATAGTATTTGAAAATCGCCTACCGTCGAACGGAAGCCACAGCATCGAAAGAAGATAGAATTGTATGGGATTGTATATCAGAGATATAGTAAGTTCGATGGGACAGTTGTCACACCCTACCGGTATCGCCTACGAAACGTGTTTTACACAAAAGTCAAGAAGCTCCAGTGAGCATCGATTTAAGGGCTTTCCGGTAGCATCGATAAAGTTACGCATGCGATTACGTGTCGAAGATGCTATCACCTTGAACGTCGTTACATAAGGTTTCCAGGGACGCACAATAGGGGCCCGATGTTCCATTAAACCGTATGCAAATACCCGAGAGAGAACAATGGAACGCGGACGGTCGGATCCGACGTTCGCGAAAAGTCAGTGGTCGGCTGCCGGAACGCTTCCTGGATGTGGCAAGCGATCCAGGGGATCCCTGAAGAAGATCCCAAGGCATTCAAGCCCGTACTTTAACCCTTCTTACACGTACTTTGCATACTAGCACTTGAAAGGTTCCAATGCATTCACTAAACCTAAACTGACCGCTGCGCTGCTACTTACACTCGAACGCTTCTCGCGAAAATTCATTTTAATTAACACACCAGGACAATTTTGAACAAATTAGTTCCTGTAAATACGAATTTACAAAATAATCTATGTAATACAATAGTTACTCTATTATTCGAACACATTTTGTTGCACTACTTTCATAAGAATTTTACAAGTACATGAAGATCTGTTGCAGTAATTAATTTACTAAGCTATACCACATGAGCTTCCGCGTTTTCTTTTCGGTGAGAACTTTCATTTAGTAATTAGGCAGTCAACAAATTAATGGGTTAATTGCGGGATAATTATTTCTTAATTTCTCGTTGTTACAACACCAATTTCTTCCTTAATGAATTTTTAACATGAATCGTTAGATTTCTTATCTTCCTCGCGATGGCTTGATAAGAAAATGCATTAAAGAATCATCATTCTTAAATAATGTATTTATAATATATCTCTTTAACGAATTACTTATTTATTGAATAAAAACTTGTTCTCTCTCCGGGTGATGCTTCACCAGCTCACTGATAAAAATTTCAGAAACGAATCACCACTTCCTCACGCTTTTTCATTGTATCCAACAGGTCAGTGACCCTAAACCATCGACGAAAGCGAACAATAATTGCAAACAACCGTTCAGGGAAGGCTCGTTAACAAATACGTCACGGCTATCTGGCAGCCAATGGAATCCCGCTAGATGTGGCGCGCACAGACACGGGTGTGGCTGATTGAATATAAATCATAATAAATTGTACGACAGTCCGGAATTAATTTACCGGACGGTGATTTAAGATGTTGCGTATCCTGCGTAATTGGCGCCTCATTTCCGCGTCCAGTCATACCGGACAGCCGCAGAAATTCATCTTCCCTCTGCGAAAGTCATCGTTATTTCCTGCTAACGGAATTCGTGGCGCTTTTCAGAGAATACCGTGATCGATCATGCTAGGTGGCGCGCGCGCGCTCCACTCGCGTTCGTTATCCTCTAACAACGTTCGTCGGAGTCTAGGGTTTTTCCACGCATCGTTCGATTACGCGGATCCTTGTCATGGTCGGTTCGATCCGAGAATGTTCTCCATAGAAAAAACTTCCCGGCGAGAGAGACCCTTCTGGTATTCGAATAGGCGAAAACCTTTGCAAGTCTGTAGCACGACGACGGTAAGTAGCTTCCCTCTGGAAACGACGAAACGTTCATAAATTGTTCCATTTAAACGTTGGGCGTTCTCCCAATCATTTTCCCCGTGGCGTACGGTATTCGCGGCATCTTTGCAATCGGCAATGATCGTGGAAATACCGACGGACGTGGTTTTGCGTACCGTTTGCCAGCGAGAGGCGTCCTTCTTCCTCCCGAAGGCGAACGGGCGTACCAACGATCACGATCAAGATCATTGACTTCTCACGAATGTAAAGCGATCCCCTGAAAGAGGCCCCGGTACTATGCTGGTGCGATCTTTCGTCCGGATATCACGTGGACACGGGGAAAGGAAGGAATTATCAAAGTCGTGCATCGCCGCGACGTCACGAACTGGCGCACACAAACCCTCTTTTTTTCGCAGTACGACAACGCTACCCGAAACCCCTTTTCTCCCCCCGCTTTTCGACAGTGCACTTTTACTGTTGCTTATTTTTTTGCACGGGTTTTATGTAGTGGTTAGCCACAACTCTGATGTTTTGGATTTTATCATACATCTCCCAGAGCTGCCCGAGGGCTATGACCTTCCTGTATGTTCTAAGCTTGTGCTTTGATGGTTATATTATGCATGATTTCATCTACTTGTGCCCTGTGCATGTCTCTGCTGCTTAATCTTTTGTATTTTTATACACATTGTAATAAAAGTATGCTCGGTTATGTTCGATATCTACTTTTAATTATTGATAAAGTGCAAAATTATATTCAACCAATTGTATAATTCCTAACTGAATCTGTCAGAACAGGAATGAAATAGAAATTTATTATAAACCAGTGTTTTTAAATTCTTCTAATTTTTCCTGTTTTTGTCGTAGATGCGTCAAATACATATTACGAAAAGAATATTTTGGAGACGATACTATATTTGTAATTTCCCAGAAATGTTGAAAAATGTTCCGGATATTAATTTAACGAGGAGGGCATAAATACCGGCGATTGGTTCGGCGTTAAATCAATTCGGTGCTGATATTCGTGTAGCACGACGTGAAAGATTCACGAGGCGACACGTCCACAGCCGGTATCAAGCGATCTAAACACTTTCTTTGGCTTTATCGTGTACGGAGCCACTGGTATTGCCAGCGAAGTTACGAACTGATAAAAGGAATAAATTGAGCCGGGGGCCAGTGGCGTGCAGCGTCGATCGGGAGAAAGGAAGAATGACTTTCTGCGTTCGCTGGATACTGAAACGCACGTTCAAGGATACCCTCAAGATCACGGTCACGTCGTTACCGCTGGACAATCGCCATCTGTCATCGACCGTTTCGCGCAGTCAGTGTCCGGCGCACACGTGGAAGCAAAAGAAGAGAAAACAGTAATACTGTGCCGCGATTACCGGCGCATATATCACCACGCATTTGCATTTTCGTTCGAGAAAATCCGCCTGTCAATCGGTCCGTGCGCATCGATCGCATAAATAATAATTTTATTTCGCAGCCTTGCTTCCTTGAAAACGCTCTGATTGGCTGCCGCGGTGTATTTATAGTAAACTGGATTTAATATATCATTATGATTTCGTATCTGCGGAAACATCTTGAAATTTAATATACATGAAAGATATTTCATGTGGAACTATTTTCCTGAATAATTCTTAGCTCTATTCATTTTATAAACGATTTTCCAGTTATCAATTTCTAATTTATTGAGTGCGTCGAAATTGTCGGACTTGATTGGATAAAATAATTGGAATCGGAATCATTGGAAACGCCGTGTTAGGTTCCATTGTGATTCAATTTCATTTCATTTATCACACGTCGGTGGTTGATTAAGTGTTTTGCTCTGGCAGAAGCACGATTTCACGCGCGGCCGGGCAATAAAAGAATGCGATACGAGTAGGTTATTAAAGGCGAGTGCATCATCGCCATAAACCAACAAAACGTCGTGGCATCGATGAGGTAAGCGTATTCGTTGGCCGAAGGTCAAACGCTAAAGACGACAGAATTAAAAAGCGCATATCTTAAAAGCCACTCTCGGTACGTTGGAGATCCTTAATGGACGTGTCGTCGTTGCCGCGAATTTCGTTTCGACCCAACGTTTAATCCTACTTGTCTAATAAAAAAAAGTATTAATCCTTAAAAGTTTCTTCCTCATACTCGTCGATAATTACAACAAACCGAGGAATTCTTTAATCTAACGCGATTAACAAAATGAGCTGGAATTCGATTCGCTTATAATTTAATAAACTTTTAGGCTTCTCGCATCAGCTCGGATTTATAACCACCGCAATGGCGAGCGCAGCGAAACCTTCGTTGATGATGAAAAATTATATGCCGCTACGATCTTGTCGAGATGAACGCAATTCCTTTTACAAGGTGTTTACCAATTGCAAGGTCCTACGTGGATGCGATTCGCGGCGATCATCGGCTAAGGTCATCTATCTCGAGCAATCTGTTGCAACTTTTGTATGGACATTGAACCTTCATTACGAGGAGAAAGGTCGGCGCCTTGCAACCGTGTTGCATACTAACGAACCATGTCAATTCAGAGACCGGTACACCAATGTTTCGTTAATCACATTTTTCCGATTGACTCGTGCGAATTTGTCGTTAATTTTTCGTACATCGGAACGTCTTAAGTCGCGAATCTACTAATAGTATCTATGAAACTATAATCTGTGTGAAAACTTTTCAAGATATTTGCTGTTTTGAATCTTTAATTTTTTGTGTTTGTTTTTACAATAAAGGAGTTTCCATCTCAAAGATGGGAATCATAAATTTTAGATTGGGATGAAACTGCTTCGTTTCAAACTTGTTCCTACGAATTAGAACGATAGCAAATTCCCATTGGATCGGCATATCGTACAAACAGGATGAAAACAAACAGCGTGCTGCGTTTATTCGATGCTTGAACAGATCGTTGACTGCATAAATGCCGATCATTTACACGCGATCTTCTTCCGGCACGTAATACCGTGGCTAATGAGCCTTCGTAAACCGACTGCAGGTTACATAAACGTGAGGACACGTCACGAGAGGAGAACGGAGTGCAGCTGGAAAGACCAGTGTTTCGATTTAAGGGGATACTTCAGTCTAGAACACGATAGTTACGCTACTTTTACGTTTTTCCTCGTAAAATTGCAAAATGCTTCGCTATCTAACTCTCGTGTACGCTTTTGCGCGTGTTTTGACAGTGTCCGTGAATATTCAGACAGAGGAAAAATAAAAATTATACTTTTCCCAGAATAGTAAAAAAGAATTTTAAAACTGGTGTTACAATCAGAGAAGGACCATGAAACATTTCAGTATGGGCATTTTAAAATGGTCAAAAAATGTTGGTGAATTGGATATAAGAATGTGTAACATGAAACTGAACAAATGTAGAATAGGTTTAGGCATTGCATTCGGAATAGTAAAAAGAAATTTTAAAACTGGTATTACAAAAAGAGGACAATGAAAAATTGCAATATGGGCATATTAAAATGGTCAGGAAATGTTCATGAATTGAATATAAAAATGTGTAACATGAAACTAAACAAATGTGGAATAGGTTTAGGCATTGCATTTGGGGGTGTTAAAATGGATAATGCTTTTGGTCCGATAAAAAAGGGTGTGACAAAAGGTAATGGCCGGGCGAGACGTTAATGGGGATTAATTTTTATACGGCCTACATCCCACGAACGCCTCCTCCCAGCAATGTGAGACAAAGCCTGTAAGGATATGTGGATAAGTATCGTTACATGTGCCAAGCCGCAGGGATAGTCATAATGTAAGCATTGAACCGACGACGGTGCCTGAACCGTCCATTGTATTCCGCGGCCGGAGTCGCAGGTTCGGCCAGCCTTGAAGCAGTGAACCTCCCAGCGCGACAAGATGATGCATTGTTACATTGCGCGGCCCTATACTTGCCCTTTGGGGTCACGCAGAAAATCGCAAAAGGTTAAGAGGTATCAACGTCGCTGCATCTGCGTTCGCCACCCCCCGGAGCCGCGTATTTTACCAGTTTGCGGATTTCAACGACTCCGTGGAGTCCCCTTCCAAGTGCTTTCTGCGTTCGAGCAAAATAGAGACATACCGAAACCTTACACACTCGGCAGAAAATTTCTACCAACAATAAGACAAAGAACCAGTAGCAAACTTTTCGGAAAAATATTTTTCATAAAAATTCGCATTGATTAGAAATAACGTAAGAAGTATTTCACGTGAGAATTGCGTACAGTGAATCATTCCCGACGACAAATAAGTACATATTCGTTTTTGGAGTGACTTTAAACGGACGCCCGAAACCGAAAGTATACCAGATAAGCCGTGCTTTATGAAGACAGTGAGGCGTGGAAAATTCATCGCAGTGGCACTATCGCTGCGTGAAGCTGTAAATCCAAGTTCCTAGTGAATACGTTTCTCGTGGGCCATTAGGTGATAGCGAATGTTCCACGATATCTAACCAGTTCCATAAAACGGACGCTGTTAACACATTCGTCGATATTCCCTGCCTGTTCACGGACATACGTATGTGGATGACACTACTAACAGAACCACCTCGAACACGTGAAATAGAGACATCATTTTGATTAGGCAAGACCGTGACGGTGAAGAGTCGGATTTCTTTCTGAAATGTAAATTAAAGATGCAAATCGTTCGGTAATTAATGGTTCGAGTTCTAATTTGTATTTTAGTTGAGTAATGTTTTCTACGTAAAGCAAAAAATTTTTCTGTGCTTGGATTTGTTTTATAATTGTGACGCTATTGCTAAAATAAATGCCGGTAGCAAGCGTGTTAAAGAATTGGTAGTTCCAAGTTCAATTGTAACCTGTAAAATAATAACTATCAACTTTGCTTGCATCTGTCTAGTAGTAAGGGTATTGCACAGTAAAACTGTCTAGCAATAGAGACGCCTAACAGTACAGCTATCTGACCTATACATATTAGCAAAAGTACTTAAGCACTTAGGCTGCCGACTGTTAACCTAACCCATATCTAACAGCAACGCTTCCTAATCTAAACCTAACGGTAAAGTCCCGCTATTGGGTGTCGGAACATCGTTGGTCCGTCGTTCGATGAACAATTCCGATTTACAGAACAGTTTCACTCGATCAGTGTAAAGGACAGACTGGCAGGCAGCCTTTCGGATTCGCGAAAGGAGAAGGTTGTTTGGCGGGGGAGTATTTCGCCGGTCAACACGAAGTTCGTGAATATCGGTGTGCCCCGGGGGTGAACGAAGCGGCTCAATAATGGATATCGATGATGTTGGAAGAGACATCGGCACGTCCGCACGCATTCCGGCAGCCAGTTATAAATCACTGATTCGTATCTCGGTAAGGCCTCCTTAACCAAATGGATGCTACTGTCGATTTGAATTACTGCCCTTACCCGGCGAGAGCCATTGCCAGCCGACATCGTCTCGAAACCGCTCAAAGTTCTATGTAAACTACCGCCCACGTTTACATTCTCTGGCTACGTGGTAGTCTACCACCCTCTCCTCTCTCTTTCTGCCCCCGGTCGCTCCTCCCCCGCTCTAGCAATGGAGTTTCTATGCTCGTAGCTCTTCTTCTTCTCCGAGTGATCTAAGGAAACGTCTTCGGGGCAACGAGGGAAGAGCCGTCGCTGTCGCTCATGACTGCCGGGATTTAGAACCGAGGGTGATAGCGACTGAATAAAAGATGAAGCAGGAACACAGCGTATCGGAGGAGCAACGAGGAGAGTCGTTCACAGTTTCGTAAAAGTTTGCGCCGAGAGGGACGAGAGCTGCTCAAGATCCCCGATAAACTCGAAATTCTAGCGTAGCTTTTCGAAATAAGGGGGCAGACCCCCTTGGAGAACCGGTTGGCTAGCGAAAAAGCGTCTCGGACGATTCTTTCGCCGGATCCTGGAGCCCTCGCGACTACCGCTTATCTCGAAACCGCTTCTTTGCATAGTTGTCACATAAATTGAAGCGCCTCGCGTCCTGCAACCGGCTTGATCGTTCGCGAGAGCCTTTCAACCTGATCTGGATCAACCTGGAGAGGCCAACGCAATCCCTTTGCTTCGCTTATTCTGATCGACAGAGATCCAAGAACATTGTTGACTTTTAACATCGACCACCAGTTCTAGAGGAGATTTTTCGTCGAATTTGTGTGCGTCTGCTTTGTCCTCTACCACGACGGTTCAGATGAAATGAAAATGGCATTCGAGGAGATTACTATGCGTCGCCTGTATCTTCGAAGAGTATCGATCTGAGGAGTGGTGTCGAGTTTTTGAAACTTTTTTGAGAACTGTTCAAGGATTTTAGCTGTTGTTAGAGGTATCAGATTCTTTTAAGGATCAAGTTCCCGATGGGATTAGGCAGGTTTACTAAAAAGGATTAGGAATATCGAATGATCAGCAAAATCCGAGCGATAATCAGAGAAATTTGTATAGATGTTTAAACATATAGTCGCAGTAAAAATTGTCCGATTAATTCTCCCAAATTCCGCAGCAAACGAATATCAAGTTCGCAACCTATGATTATCAATTCCAGAAATATTTGGCATTCCTCGTTCCCGATGTCTGTCGCTCAATCAGGTTCCACCTAATGATTTTTTAATTAAGTTCTCGCACGTTCCATCCAGACACCGACATCCTCACACGATTCGAAGCCATTAAATGGTTCGCGGCGAAGTTAAAAGGACCCCGGGGCACAGGGGAATCGAGTGAAATGGGTTGGCAGTTGGGTTTCCAGCGATTCCAGGTGAATTTATGGCGTCACCTGCCTAGGAATGCGAGCGTACAGACAATAGAAGTCTATTCGATCCTCCTCGATCCTCCTCGATCCTCTCGGACGGTCCCCCGTTCCGCGCCATCCTGATCTACGATCTGTAAATTGGATCAAGAGTGGCCACTGTCCGACGATCCTTTCGTACGCCGCTCTTTTTGCGATCGGAACCGAGGGAATGTTTCGCGCGGGTGTGTATGTGTGTGCGACACGTGCGTGATCATGCGAACGCGTATGTGTGAGCGTCAGGTGTGAGACTGCGTGGGCTGCGGAAGATGCGTCTTGGAAATGATTGTCTCCGGCCTGAAGGCTGCCTTTCCACGGACACCGTCGTGTCCCGAGGAGAACAATTGTCTATTGTGCTTTTTTATGAAGCCGGATTCTTTTAATGAATCCTGACGCGCCACAGTGCAGACAATCCTACGGTCTCTTCTGGAATTTTAACCTTGGTTCGCGAGTTTCGCCACGGTAACTGCCCTCACACAATGTTTCCAATGCATGCTAGCTGGACACCGATTTTGGTCGCGAAACAGACTGCCGGTGGCATTTCCTTGTTAGCAAATGATGGGGAATTGCTTGTTTTTTTCTGAATGTTTGATCAAATTTAACAGAGTATATATTCACTTATAATTAGACTGCGGATCTTTATACAAAATAAAAATATTCTACATAGATTGTGGGAAGTAGTAGTTCAATAAAAATTCATTTTATAAATAGTCTTTTTACGTTAAAGGTATTTCCATCAACGTCGGTCCTTCCCATTGACAGAACAGCTCGGACTGACCGCTCTTGCGTGCGTCTGACCCATTATCAGTTGGTAACGCTTCGGAAAGTGCCGTCACGAATTACCGATCACAAGGAATGTCAAAAATGAGCGTTCGAGGTCGACGTTCGTAGTAGCTATCGCCATCGGGCAACAAGTGTGTTTTCAGGGTGACTTGTTGCGCAATCGGCAATATCTTAAATCGATTGTCGTGTATCGATAGGCGTGTGCAAACAGCGCCCGACATCGTTAGTATTCAGGGAGCGTGTTCTCCAGCCGAAGTGGCGAGAAATGCCTAGGAATTCTACTCAGGAAGAATAATTTTAACTTCTGGCAGGTTTCGGTCTCGACATGTGCGTGTCCTCGGACAACCTTGCTCCAGCAGCGATAAAATTCACGAACGACATATGTAAATGGCCATCCTCCGAGAGAAAACGAAAGTGCGAGGAAACGGGTCGGGTTAGATGAATTAAGCCACTGCTGATCGTGAGATCATGTTTGTTATCCGGGAACAAGTAATATATTTCAATATGTATTCCGAAATCAATACGAGCTATGTTCCTAACGAATAATCAAGTATATTTAAACGGTAACACAAGGATCCATTGCTTACACATTTATCCTTAAATGCCCTTTTGAAGTATTCCTCTTGAAAGGGTAATAAACTTAGCAAAACGGTTACATGGAGAAAGCAGCTCGTCTCCATACTAGGTAATTAAACGCGCGAATACCAGTGGAGTGCCAGTAATAAAAGCAATTGCGTGCCTAATGGATTGACTATTAAGTTCAAGACCTTTCGCGCCACGAGACGCGCGTTAAGTTCACGTCCATCGAGCTGCCTGCCGTTGATTTGCTCGAAAGTGAGTGAACTTTAAACTTTTCTAAAAGTCTCGGAAGATTCTGATCGGTCTTCATAATATTTGACTTTATCCGACTCGTTAGACTCCGTGATCTTCGAGACATTGATAGCGGTGAACTAAAGAACCTTTCTTTGGCATGGTCTTGAAATCTTCACCGGTACGAAATTCATTAAACATTATTAATCATCGCTGTGGAAAATGTGCAATCACAAATAGATGTGTATGCAGAAACCCGTGGCGTTATTCGAGGCAAGAATATCCAACGGCACACGCGTCTCTGCATTAGCTAGTGGCAGCGGGGCTGTCGTTGCAGTCACGGTTCTGAATCATTCATTCGTCCCGTGCCGTTGCGTTGGTTCGCAGCGGTGCAGCGTGCCCGTTGCACTTTCGTGGTCCTTTTGTCGTCCCCGCATATCGCGGTTAATATTGTACGTACACAATGCAACATCGTCTCGAGGCGTAGGCAGACCGCAAGAGGGAGAGGCTCTTCCCCCGAAGGGTTTTTACTTCTCCAGCCTCCGCATCATTCTTTTCAGGGCTCCTTCACTTGTCCCGAGTGTGACGAATTTCGCCGTATCTAAAAGTTCTTGCTTTGCTCTTAGTTCTTTCGCGGCAACCATGGCTGACATTGTTTGCACTGTTTGCTGGGATGGTGTTCCCATTTAATGGCAATTTACTACGGATTATGACATTGTGACATTGATGAATGCTTTTACATTTTCATCATTATATTACCATTCTAGATGATACATCTTCTATTTTCTATCAAAAAATATCGTCTCGAGTAGATTGAAGGATAATCTCTACGTGTTGTGAACTATTCGGTCTGGTATCATTCATATTTTCTACGTCGAGGTGAGGCATGTTGAGTATCAGCTACCAATTTATTATTCTCCTTCAGAACTATCATGTGTTAACTTTACATCTATCTGTCAGGAATCATTCCTGACTCTGGAACATGCTGCAGCGAGATGGACAATCAAATGTCATATACAGTCATAAAATACGTCTCTCATGTTCCATTAATCGTGTAATATATTTGTGCAATGTAGGTATACTACATATTTTTGAATATCTCTAATATTTCTAGTGAAATGGGCGGAATACAAAAATTGAAAAAACAAAATAATACAAGGATAAAATTCATGAATTAACTGAATCATAAAGATCAAATACCGAATCGCGATACGATGTAAAAAATACAAGACTGGTATCCCCGTGAAACAAGGGAAACCAATCGAATTATATGAGTTCCCAGGGAATAGAGCGTAGCACACAGACACCTGGCTCCCTTCCAAGGGATAGAGAGAAAAAAAAGGAAATCCTTCCCCCATGAGACGGCCGTGTGCATTTCAATTTTCCCGTCGAACGTGAAGAAAGACGGCGGAGCAGGCTGAAGGATGTGTACACGTCCGCGAGGAAATTCTAAGAGTCATGGAACGAGCGAGTGCGAGAGCCGTAGTATAGTCCGAGAAGCGGCTCCGAGAGAGCCTAGTTCTCTAATGTCCTTTTGCGTGGCAGTCACTCGCAGCACGTCCGTCTATGATTCCTCAGCAACATTCTTCGAGCTCAGCAGCGCTATAACCGTAGCGAGAGAGCCGCGGCAGCCGGTAACATAAGTTCTAGCCGAGAGCGCATCGTTCCACGGGCTGAACAGAGACGAACGGAGCCGCATGTGCGCCACTCGGCTCCAGTATTTCTTCGTTCGTTCCCCTTCTTTGCCTTCGTCTTCTTTTTCTTCCCTCTTCGTTTTTCCCCTCTTTCCAGTTTGTATCGTCCTGTGATTCCGCCAGGCGGAACTGCCGGTATATCAAGCCGCGCCGACGTTTTCCTATATACAGCGCGCCGGTCGATGCGCCCACTGCACTTACCAGGCCTATGCACTTTTTCGATCTTACATACACACACCCCAAACCTGGGAATCAACAGATGTTAGTACACTGACGAATTTCCCGGTGGTACAACCTCGTTTCTTTCGATGGAGTCTGACAAGGGAGCTTCTCAGATCAGTAATTAGCAAACTGCAGATCATTATCAATAAGATTTTACTCAAGATTTTCTTCGTTTCGTGCAATTAAAATGATGCAACGTTCTCTGGCAGTATTACATGTTCAGTAATTTATGTGACATATAATTCGAGCAAGAAGATTTTGTACTCGCTCTTAATTGAATCACGAATTTACACTATCGTATTAATACTTCTGTCGCTCAACTATCTCTGCCTTTTAACGAGGCAAATGCGGAAGAGGCGTTGAAAAGATGATCACCATCTTCCATCAGCCGCGTTAATGGCAGCTAAAGACATCGCAGAAGCAAGACCCGAGAAAAAGACTGTATACTCGGGACACGGTGGAAGAAGAAACGGAATGGACGAAGAAAATAATTGAAGTGGAGAGATAATACCGATGTACGGAACGAGTTTACACGATTCCGCATTTGGAAAAATCCATTTGATATGGCGAGCCTAATAGGATCGAACAAGAAACGTAAATACTTGTTACCACGGAAGAAACGAGTAAACCGAACGAACGAAGTCCGAGATGGAGTCACATAGACAAATCCGCGTGAGAATTTTGATCCCGGTACGCGTTGAAACCAGTATTCCTGCACAATTAAATAAATAAGACAAAACAAAAAGATTAAACGCTCGACAGCATACGCGGACGAACTACTCGAAGGGATAGGAGTAATTAAGGAAGACAAGCAAATCGCAGAAACAGGTGAGAACCGGCTAATAAAGATTCTGACACCGTATCGCGCGGGATCGTTCCACGTGCATTTAATGCAAGCATTTACGCATTTAATTCAAATTACCTTCGGCAGCTTTCGTGTGAATAGGCGCATCAATTACACGATACAAACGTTGCCGGAGATACCGAGAACGTTATTCGCGGGGATTGATTGAGAAACACCACGGAATTAGACACATCTTTCGAGGGATATGTCGAAATTATGTTCGCGCGATGGGACCAGGTTCACTGCACTCCCACGGTTGCGTTTTGTTGCGCCCAGGTTTTGCCGGCTGATTGAATTATGTAATTACCGCGTGGAGCCGAGTGGACGGCAAACTCGATTATGACAATGCCGGCACTCTCAATTTCAGTGAAGAAAAATCATGAAAAATCAAGTGCATCAACGAAATTAAAGCTTCAGATCGTATGACTATTTCACTACTTTATTGTAGATTGAATCGTGACAAGTAGACTGCAGTCTATATGTGCGAAAATTTCCCTAAGCGAATAACTGCAACGAAACTATAACTTCAAGTCGTCATTGATTAAGAGTATATGACAATGCCGGCACTCTCAATTTCAGTGAAGAAAAATCATGAAAAATCAAGTGCATCAACGAAATTAAAGCTTCAGATCGTATGACTATTTCTCTACTTTATTATACATTGAATCGTGACAAGTAGACTGCAGTCTATATGTGCGAAAATTTCCCTAAGCGAATAACTGCAACGAAACTATAACTTCAAGTCGTCATTGATTAAGAGTATATGACAATGCCGGCACTCTCAATTTCAGTGAAGAAAAATCATGAAAAATCAAGTGCATCAACGAAATTAAAGCTTCAGATCGTATGACTATTTCTCTACTTTATTATACATTGAATCGTGACGAGTAGACTGCAGACTACATGTGCGAAAATTTCCCTAAGCGAATAACTGCAACGAAACTATAACTTCAAGTCGTCATTGATTAAGAGTATATGACAATGCCGGCACTCTCAATTTCAGTGAACAAAAATCATGAAAAATCAAGTGCATGAACGAAATTAAAACTTCAGATCGTATGACTATTTCTCCATTTTATTATACATTGAATCGTGACAAGTAGACTGCAGACTACATGTGCGAAAATTTCCCTAAGCGAATAACTGCAACGAAACTATAACTTCAAGTCGTCATTGATTAAGAGTAGGATAGGAATATTGAATTGGGTGAATAACAAGAGAGCGATTTCTTCGTCGAATTCCTCCCCGTCCCACTACAGAAGGATTCATTTACGAAACATAAAGCGGACTCCCCCGCCTGCGTTCCTTTCAAAGAATCGGCGGCAACGAAACCCATAAAAAAAGCTCCGAACAGTATTCCTTTCCCATGCCCGTAGCTAAATCACCCATTGTCCATGGAAATAAAAATCCAATCGCGAGGCTCTTCCCAGCGATTTCTTCTTACAATCGACCTCCTCGAAACGCCATTCACGGGTTCATCTGGTTAATTCATTCTCGCGAAATTGAATTTTCCTTGATCCTCTAAAGATCCTCGGACCAATGGAAAGTCTCTTGTCGAGGATTTAATTGGTTTTCGCGAATTGAAAACCAGAGCACAGAACGACCGATGAAGATCGCGATCGTTCTGCCGCGTATCCCTGGAGATCATGCAGATCGAAACGGCAAGGACGACGCGGGAAAAAGCCAGAGGAAGAGTGTAGCATGCAGTTAACCCGTCGGCTGTGAAATGAGAATCTTTTCGTTCGACCGGCACGCCCAACAGCGACCTTGCAGCTTAGTGGCCAAGTCCTTTTGATGGCCGCGATTATTCTCGCGAGAATAATCGATCGTATCGTTTCATCAGAGTCGCATTGTGGTCCGCGGAATGAAACGCATAGCGAAACGCAGCTGAACCGTTTCACTTTGCGAGCGAGATGTGTCCATCACTCGGCCCTGGCTCCTTTAAACACGAACGTCGGAAGACAGTTAGAAATTTATAGGATTTTTGTAAGTTTCATCTTTATAGCAATTCGTGAAATGATTTTAAACATTATAAATTCTGATAAGAAAATGAGTCGCACGACGAGGCGTATTGTGCATTATCACGGGAGTCTATGTTTTAATGCTGAATCAAACGTACACCACATCGGACACTTCGACGATTGCTATCGATATCTGATCGTGTAGTGTGTTGCTTGTCATGTACGGCGATCTGGCTTTTGATAGCGCTCCAGCGAACGCTTTTTGACGACGTCTTTTGTGTCGCTTTCGCCGGCGTGTGATGTGGCAAAACAGTGCTCGAAGTGTCTTTGTGTATAATGGAATGTTTCGGAAAAAAGTGTGACGTGGATGAATGGCGAGGGAATATTATAGATTGCAGATGAAGTAGATTAGAGTTCTGTAAATAGAAGTGCTTTAAAAAAATTTTGAAGACGCTTTAACTCGAAGAGAAATCTACAGTTGAGTCGAAACTGTGAAACTGATGGAACGAATCGCATTAAGACAACATCTTCCCTCAACAAATAGTGCATCAAACCACTGAACCTACTTAGATAATTATCCACAATGCAACAATTCCGAAAGAATACCAACATTTTTGCAGCAGAATACGCTTTCTCTGCCCCACAGATAGAAATCATCGTCCAATCTTGGTCGCGCAGCTTCAGAGTCGATTAAATTTCTAACGGACTGAAACTGTGAAAAAACAAACTACAGCTTGTCGAATCAATTCTTACAAATTATCGGATTAGCATGCTTTCATTCCAACGAATCTCTGAACCGATCGTATAGCCGGGGGTCCAATCAGAAACGGGTCTGGGTTTCTCTCGCGATCTTTCATTTTCGATGGAGAGGCTGGTGGTGGCATTGTTGACCGTGATCCTGAGATTTCTTCCTTGAAGAGGAATGATCGCCGGCATATAAAAGGGCAATCATCCAGAACAGTAGGGTCCCTCCGGTAACGCGCCACTGGACTCATTCACTCGTTTCGTTTCGTTTCATTCCGAATCGTACGACCGAGATGATAACTCGGTTCTACGCTTCGCTGGCATTCCCTCGCCTCGGTTAAAGACCCAACCGACTTAACCTAGCCTAACGCAGAGAGTCCCATAGAACCCTTTCCTTCCGTCCTTCCTTCCCTGCGTTCCAGCTATAGCACATGAACGACCACCGAGAGGACCATGGACGCCATAGACCGGCCATTTTGTTATATAACTCGCACACGAGGACTCCTCCGCGGGCTAGAAAAACGCTTAGACAATGCCGCGTGTTGCGGCTTCCATCGTATAAGGACTGTCTAGGATGCAACCTCATCCCGACGAGGATGTCGCTTTATACTCCACTCGTCCTTCTCACATAATTGCGGAACTTACTATCTCCACCCCGTGAGACCACGAACTCAATAGGATCTCCGATGTTCGACAAGTCCTTTAGACTTTCTGGGTGACGTCATATTTATATTGTCTTTTTCTGATCATGTATCGAACACTTTTTTCTTAAGCTTTCTTTTATTTGACCACGCTATTTGCGGTCTTTCGACTGGTAGTGGTAACTTTGGTGTTTATTTTGCAGAGTGGAGGGTTTAGCAGCGATTTAGAAGGGGCAAGGTTGAAATTAGTAGGAACAGTTCCGCGGCCAGTGTGTGCCACAGTGACTCAGTCCCCGAAATTTACATCCTTCACGAAACCGCGTTTCGTGTAAGCTCGCAGGACCCCGGAGGAGGAACGAAACGAAGAAGAATTCGTGAACAAGCCTCGGCGACCCCCGCTTTGGAAAAAGGGGGGTAGACGACAGGTTGGGCGGGGGAGGGCCGGGGGCGAAGTACGATTCGAAGGAATCGTAAATTGCCTAAAGGCTGCGTGGCCATCTGTTCATCCTGGTATCCGAACAAACCATTGTCAGCTGCTTCTTCTTTTTTTCTTTCTCTCGCTCTCTCTCTCTCTCTCTTCCCCACCTCCTCTGTCCACGCTATTTACTACGGACCTATAAGGGTTTGCAACCAGTCGGCTCGCGGCCACGTGTTCTCTTCGCCGGATGCATTCCCACTATGCAACCTGGATAGAACACAATGCCGTGGATAATGAAAAGTCGGCAGAAATCCTGTAATTGCCAGGCCTGGTATTTCACGTCCGTGCGTGCGCGCCTATCTATTCGGAAACACTTGAACTCGTGTCTGCCGCATACTTTACAACCGATGCACCCGAGCCTAGAGTGCAACACGGATCGGTTCTGCGTGCACTCCGCCACCTTATCCGACTTCCTGCACGTTGACAATGAAAGTGGTAGTTAACGCTTCCTGAGAGTTCTGCAATTTTCACGGGAAAATTAATCCTTTAAACGTTTTGCTTGTGGCCGGATGTCTTTCAAAATCGTTGCTGCGAACTGAGCTGTTACATTTCATTACGATTTCGCACCTCTGAATGAATTTCCCAGTAAGTAAATCATTGTAGGTATTTATTTAAATATTTAAATGTGTTGGTGTCGGTGAACAACCGATATTCGTCTGATAAATAACAGTAATTAACAAGTGTCAGAATGTAACGAACCGTTAAAGAATAAACAAACATTTAAATAATTTATTTAAATAAGAGAAGTGTTGGATTCAACTCTCGAACTCGTGTTTTAGTATTGTTAAATTAGATGTTCAGTGATTACAGGCATTTAGACGTTTCATGCGAGTTCTGCTTTTCGAAGGTCGATTGCTACTTATGTAACAATGGCAGTGTATTTGTAGTTGTGACATGAATCATATGCAGAAAATATCAGACAGGAGAGACTATGTATTGCTTGTTCTGATTCATCTCTGACTATTATGAACCCAGCACCTTCTATTCTTCTGCATCGCGTGTACACCTCTGGGTTGACCACGATGATGAATGGCGGTATGACTCATATGCCCTTCCCAGAGATAAAACAATGGCAGCGAGGTTCTTCAATATCTACACTGGAATACTTCGAAGTGTAACCTTGTATCTCCGAAGAACACTGTCCTTTCAGCATTGACCCTTCTCTTCCAAAAACAATTTATCATTTTTTCCAAAGCGATCAACAGCCTGCAAGACCGATTGGATTTCATCTTTTTGCGTAAATTTAGGAGTAGACAAACGTACAGTGACAGATACACAGCTCGGACGGGCGGCTCGGAAAAATTGACGTTAGTTTTGAGTCTCGGGATAAATTTAATTCATGATGCATCCGCCTGGTGTGTTCCACGGCGGATTTTCTTCTTCCAGGATGGTGTTCAGGAGGTAGTCGCGCGCAGGGCCTTTTTCTACCCCCCAAGATTGCCCTTCGGCCTTCGGCACACCGCGAATCTGCATGCGGTAATGACTTCCTGCCGTAAACCGGCAAAATAATAAAAGCGAATGGCCCCGTTACTACGGCGCGCATATGCGCCTCAGAGATGTAACGAGATGCATTTGCGCCCGGCGCGAACCACGCTGCCTTCTCGCATTCTCCGCGGCCTGTCAAGCCGAAGAAGAACGGGTCGAAAATAGACGACGCGGAATTAACCAATCAGTGACGTGTCAAGCAGAGTGCTTTTGATTTGTATTATACCGGAGACGGGCCGAGGTAAATGATTTTAGTAATAACGTGGAAGGGGAGTTGGACTTGGGCCAAAGAAATAGAAGTGGGACTCGGAACAGGATTTGATCAATTTAGGGAGCAGAAACTAATACTGTCATTAAATGGGGGCCAAGAAAAATGTTGAATAAAATAATCATCGATTCTAATGAATATTTGTCGTAATTATAAAATAGAATAGTGTACAATGGGGACCGCTGGCATAAACCCGTAAAATGTCGGATTACGTTGTCAAAGAAATCGATACTACAGGGTAGCCCAAAGTAACCGAGCACCATGACGAAAATCGTATTCGACAAACGCGAGTCGTATCGCGCTAGGATCGCTGCACGGCGCGGTGGTGCATAGGTGGCATTGTGTAAGAGACACGGTGTTTCGTCTTGTTACACGAAACATCGCGTTAAACGGCGTATCGCGTAACATCTTGCGTGACATCGGAACAAAATTCGATCGTCCCTGGCGCGGCTCGACGTTGTGCGGACGCCAGAGGAATTTCGATACAGGGGAATACGATGCCAGATACGATAATCCGTGCGCGATCTTTATTACCGGCTCGCTCGCGCGCACCTTGCGCTGAGACTCGGCTCGGTGCAACGTGCATGGCAGTTCGCGCGGCCGCATATCCCGCCACGGCTTTGTAGCTACGTACCTGCATGCATTAATGCGGGTACGTCATGTGGCGCAAGCAGAGCCCATCAAGGTGCCCAGCCACCTCCGAGAGGCCGTGCCCTGCAGGTAGCACCGTTGACGGATGATAAGTTGCGCACCGACGCAAAAATCGAGAAAGGGCCCGCTAATTGCTCGAGACGATTAACCAGGCTAACGATCGCTCTTCGCCACATCCTCCCGCGCCATTCTTTCCGACGATCCTTCCTCGGTTCGTCATTGCACGTGCATTATAATTGTTCCTTTTCAACCTCTTGATTAGTTTCACTAGATCTCTCCAGACTGGTTTTCATGATTTTTTGGCACCCATATTGGTTATATTGGTTATATTGGTTATATTGGTCATATTGGTTGATTATATTTATTATCAATATAATCATATTAATTATTCTGGTCATATTGGTTGATTATATTTATTATCAATATAATCATATTAATTATTCTGGTCATATTGGTTGATTATATTTATTACCAATATTCTCCAATATATTGATAGCAACAAAATAGAATTTTAGTTCTGTTTAAGGTGAATTAATAACATATTTAGTAGGTTCTGTTTGAAATCTTCCAATGAATCTAAGAAGAATGCAGTTTCTTCGCGCGGACTTCGGGCTGGCAGGCATCTGTTAGCTGATTACGTTTCGCTTTTCTTCAAGCCGGTGTTTACGGAGGAACGAAAGAAGACGGAATGCGAGCATCGGAGTCAGGCACCAACGTCCACGGTAATTAGTAACTCGTTGATTTTTCCGAGTCCGTGTAACTCATCATCCGTTGACGTTGAAATCCACCGAGTGCAGCGCACGCGGCGCCTACACAGTTTTGACGGCCACTCTGCGCTTTGCATAATCATTCAGACATGTGGGAAGATAGACGCGAGCGATACAAGAAGTACCCAATTCTTTTTTACTCTCTCTCTCTTTTCCTTCTCTTTCTCTCAAAACCGTTCGCAAGAGGCGTTACCCGCCACGATCGGAGATTGACGGGACTTTGTATGATTTTTATTCGCTTGTCAGCTGCGTAGTTTGTTACCGCAACACTTTGTGTGCGCAAGCTGGATTGTTAGCCTTTTGAAGGGTAAGTGTACTATACACATTGCGTATCGGAGTATACTATAACACTATACTTCTTCCCACAATCGCACGGTTAACGTAAATCTGACCTTTCCGGAGGCTTGTTATAAGATTTCGTTAACATGCATTTCAACTTAAATGGTTAAATTGGATTTAACGCGTATTGCTCTCGAACAATTGAATTGAATCGATGATCTCTGACATCTTCGGGTTCCATTTCTTCGGTTAGGATATCACACGGTGATTCACTATTGGCGGAATAGGTCTGTGATTCAACTCTGAATTATGCCTCCATTCCACTAAATAATTTGCATGGCAGAAAGAGGTTGGAAAAACTATCGAGTTCCGAGACTGTTTCTCGAGCGATTTTATAATACTACTTTAAGAAGAACAAGCTTAATAAATAATATGATGTAAAATGGTAACTTTGATAACCTGTAGCTTCAACGTTAAAAAATAAAGGACTCGGGAAACGGGTCCAGCGTTCTCAGGCGCTGTACTCAGCGGGTAGCGGAGTAGATGGACGATGAGTTACGTCCCAGTGGAAAAATCAACGAGCCACTAATTACCGCGTACAGTGAACCGAGCTTACCGCTGACTGTTTTTATTACGGGCGTATAGTACTGCGTGCGTGTAGTAATCGGGCGTACTCACCTTGGCCTTCGCCGTCGTCGCTCGTTCAAGGTTGCCTTCGGCCGACTTCAGCCCGTGAATCATACTTACGATCAAAGTTCGTGAGTGCACGTTTCAATTATTCAGTGGGTCATACGCGCAAACCGGGGCGAATGGTTTCGAGCCGGTTGATCGGAGCCCGATGCTCGCCGGACAACCGGTAAAAATGGTCAGGCATGAATGAACCGCGGCAAATGCGGCTGATGAAGAAAGGTGTTTGATCGCGAGTAAGTCGACGCTGCCAAGTTTATTTTGATTTATCGGCGCCGAACTCGCCGCGAAAAATTCCAATTCGAACGGAGTATTGATGAGCTTCGATGAACTGGAGCGAACCGCGCGCGCGCGACTACTATGATTAATGGCAACGCGAAATCGGCTGAGAAGCGTGAATCGAAATCTGCCTCGAAACGAGCTCACCTTGTCCTGAGTCGTCGCGTGACACCGGTTTCGTTCTCCTTTTCCTCGCGAAATAATTCTCATCTTATTTCCACACATCGATGCGAGTCGTTCGCGAGTCGAATCGGTTAACCAGCTTTAGCGATTTTTAATATTATACTCCCCAAACACTTGATAGCATTACTAATTTTGATGCTTCAGATTGGTGCTTATATGAATTTATTATATTAAATTATATTAAATTATATAAATAATATTAATATTTACTGTGTGACAAAAATTCAAACAATTTTTACAATCTCAAGAATCGTAAATTAGAGATGACATAATAGTCATATAATGTATTTCCTGATTTACTTTTACTTGTGTGAAATGAATTATTAATTTGTAGAAACGCTCGCGGGTTGTTTAGAAGAGCGGTTTCGTTGGTTCACAGAGGAATTAATTATAGAAGCTCAAATGAATGTGTATAAAGGAAGAAATAATGAAAAAGAGAACATCGCGATTGCGTTCGTTCATTTGTGATTTGTGAGTGAAATAGGAAATACAACGTTCCTGCGTTTGCATTGTGCAAAGGAGTATTCACTTTTCCGGGAACCGTCCTTGATCGTCGAATGAATCACTTCACGATGCTTTCTTAGCACGCTGTAGCTACGTCACGAAGGTTTTAGTGCAGCCAACGGTGCATATATTTCGCGGTGCAGCGCATGCAATAGCGATGCGACAACTAATTTGCCTTCTGGGAACTAACTGTGAAGAATTCTTGCGAAGGGTACGCTTTTCCTTATACAACGTAACCAGCATTGAAACACTAGATGACCCGAACAAAAATATAGGAGTCTCTCTCAAATATACTGCGCATACTACATAATTTACTCCTTGCATCCAACAGGTTGATTGCTGAAAAAACGTTTCTGCGAGATCATAGTAATTTATTTAACAAACCTCGACCATGTTGTGATAAAATTCACCAACATAAATTTTTGAGTTTTCAACGAAATAACACAAACATAACTTTTTTATATTGACATTGACATTATTGTCGCATTCTACATCAATTTATTGAGCTCACTGATCAAGGGAACAAAATTTTATTTAATTCCAATTCAATCAAGTTGGTCTACAAACACGAAAACACATAAAATTACGTACTCCGGACATTAATAATAATATCTCGAATATCAAAAACGTTTAAAAGAATTCCTACTACTCGAAGACGAACCATCAAAAGAAATTCGTCGGAGGCAAGTGCACTGACATCGCAGCACAACAGCCGAAACCGATGCTCGTGAGAGCGCACGTCAGGATGCAACAACCTCATCATTCAGGTTCATGTATATTTAAATGACACTTCGTGGCCACCTGATTCAATTTCCTTTCGGCCGATACGTGCCAGCCATTCGGTAGAACGTTGCCGGGCTTTCTGGTTTCGTTGCGGACGTTCACTTTCACGTTGCATTTGACTCGGGGAGATAACGACCCGGCACTTATGTCAAAGCCGGTCGCGCTAGGGACCCAGAATCCGCGAGACGGGGGCCCGATTATTCCGTCCAGGCCCTCGTCAATATTCCGCTTGTGCAGTTGCTTTCCATGTCGTCGATCGACGATTTTTACACGCGCACGAAATCCAGAAGTCGCCGCCGCACCGCGTTCTGGACGAGCTTCCACGAAGAAATAAGACTTCTCGTTGGAAGCGTGACGCTTTTACCGAAACCGAGAAGGCCCTATCGATACACGATCGCGAAGGACCGCCGCGCGACGTCGGGTTCTTGGAAAATATTCGCTCGCGTCACCGAATCCTCTCGATCGGACCGTTCGATCTCTGGACACGTTTCTTTCACGCTTTAGCCGATGTTTGATTGCTTCCTGTTCGACAGAATTGTCCAAGTTAATTTTCTCTACCGCCTCCTTCTCGAAAAAGGTATTTTTCCTCCTCTGGAAATCTATCTTCCTCAACAAGTTTTTAAAATTATTTTAATATATCCTTCAGTAGCAATAACAATCTTTGTGACCCAACAACATATCTCTAATAATGTAATCCAATAATTTCTGAGTTTATATAGATTTTTAAACATCCGGACAGCTAGAACATTTTTCCAGCGAGTCGACAGAAATCGTACAGGAAGCTCCGCTAATTTAATAAAGACTTTCGATCGGACGTTCATTATTTCCACGCATCGTGCGGCTTCTGTATTCATACCACTCTATTTCTACGCGTCTCGTTATGTCCGCCCGTGTCCCTTTAAGTCCTCTTATGTCCCCGCAGCATCTCGTTGCAGGAGCGAGCGGCTCAAGGGCTTAAGCCGAACAACCACGGCGACCACGGTCGCAAGGACATTTAAATAAGGTTCGACCAGTTTGTCCGATTGGACACGACATCGGATTAATCCACGAAAATTCCACCACGGTCCCGTTTCGACAACACTCTTTAAACAGCGACTTTTATCGTGCATGAGGCTTTCATCGTACAACCCATGTTCACATAGTTTTCACTGTTATGACTCTTGCAAGCATTACGAGTATCTTTATCAGGAGTTAAATATACACAGTGTGAAAATAGTAAAAACTGTACGAAACGAGGATGTCAATGGTGTCAATGTAGTGTTAACGGTGTCAATGGAGTACGACGGTTGGCACTGCGAGGCTAACAACGGCTACAGGGTACAAAGACGTGTTGAAGATGCTCGACGACCAGCGTTGCTTCTCGACCCTGTTTTTTTTCTTTCCATGAGGCTTTCATCGTACAACCCATGTTCACATAGTTTTCACTGTTATGACTCTTGCAAGCATTACGAGTATCTTTATCAGGAGTTAAATATACACTGTGTGAAAATAGTAAAAACTGTACGAAACGAGGATGTCAATGGTGTCAATGTAGTGTTAACGGTGTCAATGGAGTACGACGGTTGCCACTGCGAGGCTAACAACGGCTACAGGGTACAAAGACGTGTTGAAGATGCTCGACGACCAGCGTTGCTTCTCGACCCTGTTTTTTTTCTTTCCACCGTCGCGTCGCGCCGGTGCTGCTCGTAATCGCTTACTGGAGGAGAGGATTTTAGATCGCGGCGGCTCCGCGTCCTGGGACAGAAGACGAGCGCAATTTCCAGAGGTTGCTCCGTCCTGAGCAAAAAGCTTGAAAGATCTACCCGCGTGTGTCGTTTGCGGCGGCGGCCGTACGCCAGCGACAGAAGTGGTCAATGCCAGGAGTGTCGTTAACCTTCTCCTATACGCGGCCACGTATGGTGTATACCCTGACGAAGGGGCATAGGAAAAGGGGGACGGAGACACGGCTGGCATCCATGGTTCGTTTGCGCATCATATCGTTTAACTGGCTCAAGAATGCGTGCCAACGGGCCCGACCAGCCTGCTCTTGCAGAAATGTGTCACCGAATTTCTGAAGGGCCCTGCTACCTAGTGGTATGCGCGTTTATGTAGACTGCCTGATTCATCGTTTCATTGTGAGCCTTACGAAACCTTTTGAAGTGGTCTGTTCTTTGAAAGAAGTTTGCTCAAGTTCGTAATAGATGACCATTCTTGTGCTGCAAGTTTAAAGTAATGGGAGTCTGGTACACGACATTGCAGCTGCCATGACAGACTCCAGGTATCTTCATCCAAGCACGTTCCAAAAAAAAATCGTGCACAAATGAAACCAACCTTGTAATTTTTATAGAGCAACTAGTCTTCTTGAATGCTCGTTAAGACTTTTTTTTATACAAAGTTAGGTTATTAAACATATTTCTTCTTTTAATAATTTTAATAGACTCGAATGAATGTAACAAAAATTTTTAACTCTTCTGTCTTTACAGATCGTCGTTTTGGCTAGTCACTTTTATCGCGAATCCATAAAATCTACAGTCTAATCATAAATTAGTAGTCTCATAGTTTTACGAAGTACTGTATTAATTGAAGGAGTGACTTTAAGAACGATGGCAATAGCCAGAACCTAATTCCGAAGGTTCAAAGTCGCCGGAGCTTTTTGTGCGGAGACCACCACTCTGTTCAATTATCGTGTAAGAAGAAACCGCGCGATTTATGCAAGAACGTAATATCGGGAGGGTTTCATGAAACCCGATGAAAGGACAAGAATCTTAGACCGTCCATTCTTCTTCGATCCGATGCGGTTTGATCGGTGCAACGACGACGACGTCGGCGATCATCGCTGGCGCGAAGATCCACAGGGATAGAAGACGAAGAAGGGGACAAGGTGAATCGGCCAAGGTGGAAAGAGGGAGCTGACGAGATGCCGTGGCAGAGAGGACTCGGGAACGGTGACAAGAAAAGCAGCGAACGCATTTATTTTAATTGGAGCCAACGTACTTGTACACGCGTGGCGGCTGCCTCGGAGCAAGGACGCGCGCGTTTCTTCTGCCGTTGCCACGCAGGAGGATAATTTAAGGATTCATTGTAAGTGTGACGCCCGAAACGAATGGTTTCCCCTCGTCATCGAGACTCAGAGGGGTGCCCTGCTCTGGGAACCACGAGCGAGGGACTCGATGAATTCCTCGAACGTGCCATAGTTTCGTGAGCTAATTGTCGGGTTCCTCGCGTCTTTTTGCAACTGCCGCTGGGTCGTAGTCAAGTCAATCTCGCATCTACATAGTAGGCCAGGTTCAACTCAAACTTCTTATTTTATCTCAAAGAACGTTTCAGCTAGCAATGAAAATTAGTGGATCATATTCTACAGACATAGAAGAGTATTCTAAAATTTTTTAGGTCTTTTAAAAACACAAAATCCTGGTTAAGAGTGCTTCGTAAACAGGATAGACTGAACATATTCATATTTACACAGGTCTCTTTACGGCAACGAATTATATTTGATTGTACGGTGAAGTGACAAATATGATCGCAGAAGATAGCAAGAAGGTTATCCTTTCGCGAGTGTGTTGCGTCACAACGCAGGATTAAAAATTTCCCGAGGTATGCGCCCCGAGGGAATTAAAGCGGCCGTAACACGTTAACTATTAGGCTTGATTCTCAATAATGAGAGGTCGTGGCGAGAGCAACAAGAAACACGGGCCGAGTGTTTACTTTTAATTGGCGCCGCAGCTGCCGGAATCGCGGGAGCGTGTTGCTTCTTACAAGCAGGATAATTCAAGGATTCGTCCTATGTGACAAATGGTGCGTTCCTTTTCCGATGAAATGTAACAGTTGGCGAGACGGCTTCGTTGTACAAACTCGATATAATATTAATTAATTACAGTTATATCTATCTATCTTTTAATCTATAAAAATTTTAAGATTTACAAAGATAAGATTCACAAAAAATTATATGCAAATTGAGAAGAATGCAAAAACTTAGATAAAAATATTTACGATGCCCGAGACCTACAAAAACCTTAATGCGGTAATCCATTAGAATATCATGAGTCAAGAATTGATCGAAGCAGATATAACAGGGGATCGCTCCTCAATTTCATTTTATAAAATCGATGCGTCGAACCAAACTCGTTTTTTTCTCGAATCGACCAGCGAAGGCAGTTCCGATCTCGATGAAGGATTGTCCGATGCGCGTATTACCCGCGGACGCATAAAACTGGAGGGTCCTAGCTGGCAGTCATGTATAAAGCATGAGCCGTTCGTCCCGGGACGCAATGAATAAATGTAAATTCAGCCCCATAATAATTGCTTTACGGGGGTACCCACCACTGTAATCACTTTAATAGCCGCTTCTGTCATGGCGGCGAGTAAAGGCGCGTTCTAGCCGCGGTGTGAGACCCGCCATTGTATTAATGCTGGCTTTTACGAGGCCATGTACGTGTTCCTTTTCTGTTCCGTGAAATATTCTTTCTATTCCGAAAAAATAAACAGAAAATCTTGCTTATTTACGACTATAACAACTTTTGTTCGTCTGTTCATCATGAACGACCTCGATCAACGATAATCCACAGATGACGCAGTGATGTTTATCTCAAAGGAGTTGGCCGAACATACTCGATCAAACACACTCGAACGGGACCGGTCGAAAGCGTCAGCGGTCGCGAGAGGATGGTCCGTGATTGATCAGCGCACCTGTTGAATAATTAGCCGTCATAAGCGGAAGCGGCGAATCCTCGTCTTCATTTGGCATTGTGATTTTCCCCCGGCGGTTTCGCAGTCGGCAACCGCTGACGTGTTGCGTAATCGGGCTTCATTTAACGTTTGACGTGTCCATCAACGCGCGCGAAATGCCTCACGTAATTGATTCCTCGCCGCGAAGAAAATACCCTTGATTCCAGTGTTCGCCATGCTCTGCTGGCGTTTCAAGCGACCGCCTAATCTCTTCCGCATTCAGACGGGTCACCGGCGGCATGCGTAAAAACTGAAGGATACTCGAAGGTTCACGCGAAACCATCTGCCACGGAAAGAAGACGAACTGGACTTCGGAATCATCCTTGGATCTTCGACGGAACACGCGAGTCTTCCGTGTTCGGACACGAGACTCGGTACTCGTGAACTTTGACGAAGATTGGCAGTGTATCGATGAAACGGTTATGCCAGGTAGATAAGACAATGGATGTAGGCTTGAGTGATTGACGGACATTTGACATGGGAATATAATGAATCGTCCGATTGCGATGGTAATCAATTTCAGCATCGACTTTTCGTGTTAACTTCAGCTTCGAACTCTAACTTGCGTGTTAAAAGTGACAGTAAAGATTTTATCGATTTATGATAAAAATGGACAGTCGAATCGCAAAGCTGTAAGAGCATAAGAAAAATTTAAACATGTTGTCAAAAATTGCTTATTTAATTGATTTTACTTTGTGCACCAGACGCACGTTCCCAGGAGTAGGCTCTCCGTGTTCGCAGGTGTTATATTATTTGCGCAGGTGAGCTGCGCTCTATTTGCTTAATGAAACATCGACGGAATTTATGCGGGGACTTAATGAACAAATAAAAGTAAACGCGGCCTGTAAAGCCGATGGGATTAAACGTCTCTCTAACCTAATCAATGAATCAGGGAAAGGGGTCGGGGTAAGTATTCCTGCTGCGAGAGAGCTGTTATCGTAACTCGAATTACTCCGAGGACGCGGATAAGAATACGAAGCACCCTGATACGAGTATACCGCGGTGGCACGGAGATGTTGCGGATACGTTGCACGTCCGGCTGCATTTTGCAGCCGATGCAACCAGCGACGGTTTAACGAACCGATCGAAGGCCGGCCATCGATTTTCACACGATCGGCTATGCAACTACCAACAGCAACAGCGACTTCTTCTCCCTAGATCGTAATTTATCTTTGTGCGTGGTCGTCGTTATAAAGAAGCCCTAATCGCGGAGAACGTCACCGGGGCCATAAACGTTAACGACTATAAAGTGTGGCGGTTCATTAGCTTTAATAAATATTTCGTCGCCGAGAACCGAGCACCACTATGTTCTCTAGCCATTTATCTTAGGTCGTTCGAAATGAATTTAATTACAAAGGCTCATCAATAATGATCATAATAGCTATGCATAATTAAAATATAACAGTGTAAGATATGGATGTATATCATTTTACATACAACAATGACTATATTGATAATCGCACTTCCAAGACAAAAGGCATAGTCAAGAAGGCAATACTGTCGCTGAATACTGCTATCCAGTCTCGCGAATTCCATTTCAAGCAGTTCCTCTTCAACGTGTGAAACACCTTCGGCTGATAGAATAACGCTGTAGCGGGACGCAAGATGGTTAGGATTTTACTGTAATTTCCACTAGGTTCGCGAGAGTGTTCGCCAGGGGTACACTTGGCGACCGTGTTCCTAGACTGTCTATGCTCTAAGGCTGCCAACACCGCTAATCCATGACCGGCCACGGTGGATGAGGGTATATTGCATTTGCGTGTTACCCCCTTCCCCCACGGCCGCATATCTGCATTTATCACCAAGTTTTCTGGGGGGATTCTGTCCCCGGTCTCGTGTCTGGGTGATCGTGCATGGCTCTCACCGGGCATGAGGGTCTGGTAAGTCACGATGGGCCCCGACGACGATGCAGCGGAAACCGTATCGGCGGGATATGCGGGTCGTGCGAAAGTCGGGCCCGATTTGTCGATGCACGACTCACGAGCGGCCACGTGAGGCTCAACCCCGGTCCAACCATAGTAACCATGCTATCCGGGCTGCATCGGTGTCGCCTGCTATCATACGGCCACTTGGTTACCGACAGCCTCGTGCTTAGAAACCTCTGCTCCTATGTGTTCACTTCTAGGGGGACCACGATGCACCACGGTGGTTCCAAAATGCATTCGACCACGTTCTCCAACGTCTTCCTATTGTTACACTTTTGGAGAATTGTAAGCTAACACTTTGCACTCGACTATCCCCTCTGAAGCACCAATAAAAATTATTTATTTTTGCATGTTTAGTATTCACAAAAATTGCTAATTGTTGTAAATGATCGAACCTTTGCACCGCGAATAAAAATTTGTAATATCCTGAAGATAATTTACGATCGATAACCAATTAATTAATTATTTTGCGTACAAGTCTGCAGTCTACTTATAATTGTGAAAGTGAATATGTTCTTACGCACTGCTTAGTCTAATTGTAATAAGTTGTTCTTACTATTCTCTGTTATTTGTAACGAAAACTCAGGAATATGTCGAGAATATGATTAGAGTCGGTTTAGGCAGGATATACCTGTTTTATAATAAAGTTATTTTTCAAAATTGCCTATTCCACTAAACTGGTTTATTCCACTGAAAAATATATCCCTTAGCATATGTTCCAACGAAAGAAAATAATTTTGCACTGGCTCCGACATTGTTGTACGTGAACAGGTCGGAGCAGCTGAGCCAATCAGTTGTTTCAGATAAAGGACACGGTTATCAACCACCGATGGAAACACCGTATAATATGCGACGCGATAATCGCAACAGTCAGCATGGAACGCAGCGAAGCAGAAAGTAGCATAACATTTACATAAAGGAAAACGATTTTTGCAGAGCGTCTTCCCGGGCTTTCTACGCCGGCGGCTTCCTCTCGTATCTAGATTCGTCTCTCTGCGGTCAGGATGCTCTTCGGGAACGATGTTGGCCGCATCCACGCGAGGATGAAACGCGTTTGCACGCATAAACGGTGCGCAGATGGTTGTCTGATAGCGACCACGGAAATACATCGAGGTGGTAGGCACCTTGGGGGTTATCACTCGCTGATAACCGTGTACAGGCGCGAACCGTGTTACCTTCTCGGAATAAGACTCCACAGCGATTGCGGTGAAGGAATCTCCATCCTAGCTACAGGTCACCATTAACGGTATCCTTTATTTTTCATATCCACCACACAGACTTTCTCTTGTAGTTCTCTTTAAAATAATTACGGAGTAGCGAAAGATACATCATGTTCGGAATGGAAGAACGTGTCTCTACATCCCGTAGACTAGGATTTTGATTCATTGCTTGGTCGATAGAATTTATCGTTGTGCTGTTGTGCCTGCAAGTCCATGATGTTAGCTAAATTTTGTGTGCATTGGTTTTTGCTACTGCATTGCGGTATTATTGCAAACATGAAAGTTTGCTTTGAACGTTTGAAGCTTGCGGATAACCGTCGGTCTTTTTATATGTGATAAAATGTTCAAAATTTTTGTCCGAAACATTTCTTCGTCTCGATACTGAAGTTTAATGAGTGGGCCGAAGAGAATGATCCACAGGAAACAGTTTGATGAATTATCAGGAGCGCACGCCACATCCTGGCCTCGTCTGTCATCATTGTGCACACACGCACGTCCCGATGGACAGTGAAAGCCACGGAGGATGTTTAATGGCGAGGGAAATTGCGTGTCACGGCGTAACCTAATGAGCGTCGTTGCAACGATAACGCTCGGAGAAATTCGAGGAACAAGATCGTTAAGTCGCGTATCGAGATCGCGAGCCTTTGCCCCGAACAGTCCGGTGCACAGCTTGCATAATGCGAATTCGCACATTCGAGCAGCACAGTCGAACCGGCTAGAAGACAAGCAATTTTTCACGTTCGCCGTTTCCTGCACGAATCGACGGGGTCAAACCGCGAGACCGGCGTTTTATTACTAACAATAAGTCGGCGGCGTCGTCTCTATCAATTACCGTCGTCCCTTCGCGATTGCTATAGCCGTACTCGTCTCCACCAACAGAAAGCAATCTCTCGCCGCGCTGGAAAATCGGAGATTGCGGGAACGGTCCGAGATATCGTGGGGAAAGTGCAGTTTTCGAGCTCTGGGCATTGTTCGACACGTTACGTGACCCCTGAGGAAACAGTTTCTCTTACTCGTGAATATTCTTCTGCATGAAGAATGTTACACGTTCCTAGAAGTATCAATAAACCTCGTGGCAATGTACCAAAGCTGTGTCCACACTGAAGCAACATCGAGCACCCTTTTGTCGCTCTAAAAAAAATGTGTGGACGTTGCTTCCTGAAAACGTGTAAAAAATCGGAAGATCATATTTATTCTATGCCTATGAATTTTCCAATGCCTATACATTCACAGCAATAAAGTAGAATTTGTTTAACATATCCAGTAGATCCTGTTTGAAATCTTCTTTACGAGACTGCCTCGAGGTTACAGTGGCAAGGGGTTTAATATGAATATTTCAACGACTAGCAGGAAGTAAATGTATGCAGTAGCACTTCGACTGACTTACATTTAATTTTATGGCCGAGATAACAGCATTTGAGTCGCGGTAGCAAAAGGAATTTGCTACTTCTAAGTGTGTGCCAGGGCACAGAGGTTTAACTGGGATTCCGATCGCGCCGCGGGAAACTGCAAATTCAGGCCAAGATGGCAGTCGACCGATAGCTTGGTTTCGCAAGAGGTCAGACGGTGGCAATCCTGAAGAAACTCGACGCTCGTTTCGCGACAATTTCCGTCAGTGGTCGTTTTGCGGCCGGTTCGATGATCCACGATTAAAAGAAGAGGGTAATGGGCTCGCTAAGAGAGGTCGGAGTCCTTTTGCGACACTCTCGGTCACGAGCTGAATGCTTAATTAGAAATGAGGCATGCGGGCCTAGACTGTTTCGCGAGGTAAACGAGATAATTCGGTAACTGAAACGCCGGCTGTTTCGTTAAGGCAATCAGACGCAAGGCCAACCTGCATTTCCACCAGCGATTCGCGGGCGAGAAAGTTTAGGAAGAAGGAGAGGTGAAGGGACCATTTGCAACAATGGCTTAATCAGACACCTTATAGCTCTCTTTGATATGTGACTCGGTACTATATTAGGTCATTTGTGTACGCTGTCCATGAGAGTGTTTGTCGTTTTAATTTTAGGGTTCCTCGTTTCAGTGCTCGTGTCACTCGTAAGTCGTTTAGCACGGCGCGGCTGTTGCCACAATTTCCTTATATTGACTTTTCGTCTTCCAGACAGAACGGATGAAGCATTGTGCAAGTTCAAATAAGAAAGTACAGACGTCCTCGCGAACGGTTCTTACGTTTCCTCTATTGGCATTTCATCACCGTTAGATATCCGGAGACGTTACGAAAATTAAATATTGGAAGAGGCGACCGGACAGATCGGTCCCGTTCGCACTTTCGCCATCGTTGCGAGGGAATTGACATTTGTGAGCGTTTCTACAAAATTTTAACGATAATCAGCAATTATTGGAGCATGGTTCCAGAGATACATTCTTGGTCCTAGAATTTATTTCTCAAATATATTTTTTGGTCAATATTCACCAATAAAGGCATGTACACATCGCGCGAAAATATATTCCATGCATGAATAAATTACTATCGTCCATGTTAATGGATACCAAATATTTTGAATGAGATCTGGTAAATACAAACTGTGCTCGATGTAATCGTAATTACAGCTGTCTGCGAACAGCCCGATTCTCATCTTGATGATTGCAGAAATGCAGGCCAACCTCGAGGAAATCAATAGGTTCCGAGGCAGCTCTCGGCGAGCAAGAAGGGAGTATCCGAGTAACGCGAAGTGAATACATCATACCGCACTTCCGGTGGTTGCTGATATTCTCACGCGGCGGTAGCATCCGGTCAACGTACCTGAAAAACAACATCAAAGAAGCTTCAATTAGACTCGGGCGATTCACCGTCGTAATTGTAGATCAGTCGGCGTCCACTTGCTTCGGACAGTGGCAGCCGCTATCACGGTGAACGAAAAGAATTTATAAAACCGTGTTAGTATGTTATATGGACAATAGATGTACCTCGCCCGGCTGATCTAGAACAAGCGAGCCTGAGCGGCGAACATCATGACACGGCGAAAATATTTTGTCCGCCGGATGGAGTTGGTACTTAGCGAGCCGGAGGAAACGCGTGTTATGAATTCAAGATGCAAGGTCTTCTTACGGCGAGATGCGGTTTCATTTATCACTGATATCATATTGTAACCTGGTTCACGATATTGCTCGGTGTACAAGACGATTCGCATAAAAGTAACGTAAATATTAGCATTTAAACGTCTCCTTATTCGATATTGTCAATTAATAAGTTTAGCTTCGATGTCCAGGCAAAATTCAGCTTATATTTTTTTTATTAGCGAATCTCATATGAGATTTACTTCAACATAATTACAAAAAAAACGAAATACGCCACATACAAAACAGAATATAATAATTGCAAAATAGAATGTGGTATATTAGAGATACACAGATATTTTAATACATACATATCATTGGTTGGAACAGTATAGACAAAACTTATACTTTAAGACCACGGATTTCGAACCCAGAAAATTAATATTTTCTAATATTTTTAATTTACCATTATTGAAACTGTAAAGATGCACCTACGAGGAATTATTCAACAAATTTATTTCTTTCAGTATATATTATAAAGAGAAATGGCTAAAAATTTGGATTTGTAGTTCTAGGTCTCTACTGCAGTTGCTAGCAGTTTAAGTGTCTAACAGCAGACTCCACTTCTCGGAAAATCTCAGCATTCCTCAGCTTCGCTTGGTACATGAACTTGACGGGATAATTAGACGTCTTTTACGAGCGCAGAAACCAATCACGAGCAGAAAAAAACGCGCGTCATTGGAAAGGAGTGATTCGTTCTCCCCTAATACGATTCTGAGCAACTTGCGAATCGAACGAGCTGCCTAAGGTCAAAACAACCTACCGTAACTGGATCAAGTCGGTATCATTTTCTGCAATTATTTCCACCGGTCGACGGTTCAGTCTCGCAGCTGTTGACGATGGATATGAAAAGCAACGATACCGGAGTTTAATTAAATTGCGCTCCAATTAATAAGTAGACCATTGATGCTCGTAGTTCGCCGATATCGATTCGTTTATGATAGAAAGAAATGGGATCGATGCGAGATAACGCAACCGGAGAAAGCGTTCGTTAGGCGTACATCCGGAGACCAACTACGAGAATCCGGAGTCTTTCTAATTATAATTATAAAACTCATTTTCTTAATGCTTCCTATTCAGATATATGCCGTGCAATTTCGCTTTTACTTTTCCGCGACTCTTATCTCGCTTTATTGTTCCATCTGAATGCTATTTTGCATGGCGAGAGCTTCACGGACGATGAAATTTGTTAAAGTCAATTATTGAATTTGCTCTCCCAGTACTTTCTAGCATTGGACGATTCATAATTTCCATGACATTTAATTGTTTCTCGGACGCGAATACCGAGGATATTTATGCAGAATAAAAATGGTTTGACATTTAACTTTATTCAGCTCGATATACGATCGATTCGACACCAGGACCAGAGTATTTTTCGGTGTCGCCACAGCAGATCGTGACAGCGCTTTGTCAAACACGTTTTCTCGGTTGCTATCACGGTTCGGCCGTTTCAATATTACCGACTCGATAACGAGACACGGCTGGACACCGGATCTGCATAAATCGTGCATCGGCTTCTCCCGTGGTCAGCAGCTAGAGAGAGAAACAGAAAGAGGGAAGAAGAGAGGAAAAGAAGAGTAGAAAGAGAAGAAGAAGAGAAGCTCGGAACGCACGTATCTGGCAGAAATGCTCGATTTTTGCCGCGGAACCAATCGGGCGAGCTTTTTAGCGTCCCGCGGTTGTCTCTCGCCGTTGCTCGACGTCTCTGCCCACCCGATTTTGCAAATTCACCGTGAGCACCGGTTTGAAAAATACCGGCCGAGCGCGAAACACCGGTATGACAACTAGTTCTCGGGATCTCGGGGCCGAGGATGCCGAGACGGTACACCGGCAAAGAAAATTCCGCGGGCTGCACGCGAATGCACTTGTCGGCCGTGTGCGTTAAAGGCGTGCGATGAACCTGTCGGCGGCGAGACGCCGAGTAGAGCGGAGCGGAGCGGACACACACGCTAGCGATCCGCTCGGATTTACTTGTGCCACTGATCGACGGTCGACCGAGCACTGAATATTCCACGGACGACAACCGGTGGAATACGAGCCGGGTAATTTGTTCGGGATCGAGGCTCCGACGAGGAGCCAGCCTTTATCACATTTGCATGATTAGTCGGCGGCTCGCAGATGCGACGAGACGCAACGAGATTCTACCGTCCCTGAAGAGATCCCTGGTGGAGGTAGTACATGGAGTAGCTGCTCGAAATGTTGATGAACTTTGTTGTTCGTAAGTCGCTAGAGCGTTAATCTTAGAAAATTGTATTTCACTATAAAGTATTGTACTATTTTTTCATGAAACTTTGCTCCGCAGACTTATCGGCTTGTTCGCGTCGCATACCACGTTACTCCAATCCTTATAAACCTCGTCCAGAATGTCCTCCTCAGAAAACAATGCACACGACAGAAGTCTTAAACTGCAGAATAAACAAAAAAATGCTGAACACCTACCAGTTTTTCATTTAGTACAGAATAAGCACAAACGGGTTTACTAGTGCTTTCATTAAAACGAAGAAAGAAAGGATCGTAACAACAGTCCGCATGCTTCGGTACAATGTTCGCATTCTCGCATACTTTTCACGTACCTCAAAAGAAGCCACTGTGAGTCGATCCGAGGAGCTCATTGTAAGAGCAATACAAAGGTCTGAATACCACAGTCGCAGGCTTATTCCCCTTTGTCGATGTGACAAATCCATGTGTTAATTTTGTCACGGTCTTGATAGATTAAATGAAAACGCGTCTCTTTAAATCCTCCCGTAACACTTTAGAGTGGCAAAGTGTGCTGTCGAGACAGGAAGATCGACTTTCACGTTAATGACAATAGCTTCGTCGCGATTATGGCATCGTTTTACTGACCGGACGAGGGCCGAGCGAAAGGACATGTTCGACGACAAGACGCGAAAGTGAATCCACGTGTACTTCCAACTAATCGGTAGATAAACGCGTCTGAAAAGTCGAGACTGCGATACCTGAGCCTTTCTCCTTCCTTTCGCGGATGTAATATCACTTCGCCACTCTATTTTAAGTGCTGTCTACGTAAATTTGCCACTAGCAATTGCGCGAGCAATATCCCTTCACAGAATCACTCTTGAATTATCAATGGACTGCGGATCAGATGCATTTAACGTCGATCGAATTATTCAAAGTTAGTAGAAGCTTATCAAAATATTTATTTTTTACTATTCAAATTTATAGGATATACTATTTAATTTGCACCCCCTGAATTTCATTGAAACAGATTTATTAATTTAGGATAGTTGTCATAGATTAGTCTGCTGGAAATAATATTTCAGTGTTCATTGTTATAATCAACACAGTTTATTGCTTTATAATTGCACTCTCATAGTTTCTCTCACGGTCCATTTGCATCATTAAAGGAAATTAACTCCATTGAATAAGCTTTAAAATATTTTAGACTGGCAGAACTTTTTCATGGAATAAGTGAGAAACAATGTGCTGTTTCATTTTAAATAAGTGGATGCCATAAACCGTACGGTTGCACAAAGGAAATTGTTTAAATGTAACTTTCTTGTTCCCCTCCCGACGTTCATGGGAACTGATCCTTCTGAACGCAACACCGGGGAAAGGTGTGGTGCTGCGTTATTATCTTCTAATGTTCACAGCCGCTGTCGCCGTTCATTAGCCCGCTTGTTTATTGCATCCGTATAAAATCGGCTATTTACGAGGAATCGTTCGTGGTTGCTAGCAACTAGAAAATATTTAAAGAGGATGCAGTCGAGGGAGATCTGACTCGAACGCTGCTACGGTCATGGCAATAAATGATACGGAATTAAACTCAATTGCGCAAAAAGTAGATTTTTCGACAAGTCTTCGTTTTGTACTCGTGAGAATATCAGGTTTCTGCTTCGTATTTCCTGGAGCATTTATATGCGACAAATATCCATCGAGTTTCTGATTTATTTCGTTGCTTTAAAAATACTTTTTGTTTCATCAGACTTATTCACTGGCCAGAAATTGTGTACGCGGTGCGGCGAGAGAAGTTTTCACTTCAATAACCACGGTTCGTGCAGTGAAACGCAACCTGATCCAAACGAAAAATTGAGAACCCGGTTTGACAATGCAATTGCAGTGGAGCTTCGTGTAGTGGGCGTCCGTTGGACCGAAAGGAATTTCGCAGCGTCGGGAAAAATCATAGATTCGCGCGTGGGCGGCGTATTAATTGGGCGTGAACGCTCCGCGCCGAAAGTTCAAGCGCGAAACGTCAGTCTGATCGTGCAAATCCGTTTCACGGTTCTCACGTGGCATTACCGTTCGCACGTGAAACGCGTCCCCCGAGGTTTGCGACCACCCAGGGACGACCGGCTAATGCGGAAAAATTCGACGCAAGAGCCCGTGAGATAACAATTACGCGACTGTTACATAAAGCAACCCAGAAACCCGACGGCAACGGCGGCAAAGGCGACGTCCTCTTTCCTCCTCTGGCCGTGGAACGAGCGGAATTCCACGTCGCGTTCGTGCACTCGGAAACACGCAGTCGCCCACCGGTATGCACTATTCCCTCTGTCCCTTCCCTTTCTTTTATTTTAGGTCGTTCCACTGTTCGAACGAGTCGATCTTTATATCTCCGTTGTTCGATTCGCGGAAACTCTCGACTTCCTTAACACTCGCCGCGCCACGCATAAATCCGAGAAACCGCGGGCCCTGTTCGCCGCCTCGCTGCTGCCGGAAAACAATCCCCCATGCATTTTTTATTTTATTTTAAGTCTATTGTCAGAAACAGAAAGTCTCTAGAAATGTATCTCTCTTTTTAAATATTTTAATAAGTCGAAAACAGTATAAATATTTTTTAACGATAATGTGTAAATATTTTTTAACAAAGATTAAATTATACAGGAAACATTACACATTTCCGTGCCAAGTTCTAAATAAATATACATAAGATATGAGATAACTGGAAAAGATATTACAAAATTATGATCCCATGTTGTTAATCTGTAACGTCATTAAGGCTCATTCTCTAAATTTAATATTTGCATAAATATCGCCGAATACCGAGGGCAGAAGAAGCAGAGAATTAAAGACAAGGTAAGTTTCATGGTGGTGTGCACAGCAGCGCGGAATACGAAAAGACTGGTCCACTAAAGCAGGACCAGTTAATTGGAGCTAATTGCAGGTTTACTGCTGAATCATAATGTTTAAGCCGCTTTCCTGTATACCATATGCATACTGTATTACTACGAGACACCTAATTACAACCCGAATGACGGAGAGGCTTTCTTCCTCGTGTTCTGTAATGGCGACCTATTACGGCCATTTACGACGATATTTACTGTCACATGGCGATCGCGAACTCCAGATTTGTTATAAGAAATTACACTTATACATTATTATTGTTTTGGTTAGATAGTACTTGGATTTAAATTACCTGCGAAAACGAAAAGTAAAAAGATTATTTCAAACAAAACATCACTTATTATTATTATTTAGTCTACATAACTTCTTCGAATAATATACCAGATTTCTGCGAGGATTAAAAACATGTTAGGCGGCTCGGTATCGGCGAGTTACCTGTTGTACAAAGGACACGAACGAGCGAAGTTGAAAAATTCGTAGTTCACGCGAGAGTTGCACGGCCGGTCCCGATAATGAGGTTTCGCTTCGCGCAGGCCTTGTCACACTTTTTGCCGGGACCCATGGTGTAAATTAGTGAGAAACGGGAAGAAAAGAATTACCGTTCCTCTGTTGTGGCGAGACCTCGTCCTGCGGGCTCTTCTTCGACTAGTGATTAAGTTACGCGCGCAGTAAAGCCGCTTTATTGATCCAGCGTAACTGTACATTCCGAACACCGGTATTCCCTCTCGAAGAAATGCGCGTAAAGTGAACGCGAAAGAAGAAACTACTTGTGCCCATCGAACGTGTAATCGACCGAATGAAAATCGAATAAGAAACCTCCGTAGAAAGGATTTCTCGCTGATTGTCAAACAAAAGCAAACGATACCGAAGAATGTGCAACGGTAATCAAAATGGTACGGAATCTCTTGGAAACTCTCTTGAAGAGAATTTACCAAGTATAATTCGATACTTCGAGTTAATTGAATTCTTTAACAGACGACGAGGAGGAGATACAACAAACATGCAAATTTGACGAAATGATGGCAGGGAGAGATGAAAATGTGGATACTGAAGGTTACGATACACTTTTTTCAAATATCTCTCAATCTAGTTTGCATATGAACGAAGCCCGTGCTCGCGGATCCGCCGCGAAGTGGACGTCACACGAAAATCGGTAATCCCACTGAAATTTGCATGTTTCCTGCAGCCCATAGTACGCCCAGCAATAAAGCGGAATGGGCGGGAAACGATGGGGGCTAACGTAAAAATTCATGTGCCAGGCCCTCGGGCACGGGATATCCTGCGAGACCCTCAATTATATTTCGATACGCCGAGATTTAGGGTTAAGGGTCGACCCACACCGCCACCATCGGTGCCCCAAACAATTTTCGAGTAAACGAGGCCCCCGGTGCACCTTCGCGTCTTTCTTTTCTACCCCGACACAACTGCAATTATCCCAGAAAACAAATAGAGCAAACAGAGAACGGAGAATCGATGGGGCTCAGCTGTTCCGATGCTCTGCCGGGATCTTATTAACCCTCCATGCTCCAAAGGTACTCCTAAGTGTTCTGATTGCGATGCTGTTGCGAATCGTATGTGCTCAGACTGGGTTTTCAATTTCCTTTCGTTGTGTAAAAGATTGTAGCATTGTATTTGAATAAATGAAAATTTTCAACTGTAAATTGGAGATCGTTTTTAAAATCTTATAAATTGGACATCATTTTTACGGTACAACAAATTGGGCACCATTTTTGATATCTAGATAACACGGTGTATAGACAAATGAGGAATTGCAGTATCGATATACACTTCATACATTTTAAGACTTGTCGGTTGCTCGCTTGATTCCAGATGTTCATGTGAACAAAAAACCAGCATCGCCACGGCTTGTAAAATGCAGTTCAATGCAAGAACTTCGCGGCACACGATGGAGAAAAAATCGCAAAAAGGAATCACTGGTGTGTATCGTGTCACGCGCAAGAACGCATTCAGTCGATGATCTTTGTCACGCAGAAACAACGATGCCGTTTCTTCCCATCGGCGCGTGACTCTGTGAATCGTGTAACTGCTAGCCTCGTGCCACTTTCGTGACAGTCGCTGATTACCATGATAATTAGTCCACAGAAAAATCGACGCGTACCTCTTCGCCTTTAGTATCCACCCTTGTCCAACGCCTATCCAAAAAGGAGAGTACGAGCATTCGATTTCGATTGTTTCTCGCTCTCGGAAATCCGTGAGAACCTAATCTTCTTGAACCGAGGAAGCACGGCACACCTTTTCGGTAATTCAGTCTTGGGGATGTTTCTAATTATCTAGAGATTGCATAGAAAGTTTCTGGGCTACTTTAACCGATTTGCATTTTTACGTTTTTGATTCGAGAAAGATTAGGAAAGTTGTTAATTCATGGGTTAGTGGAATGAAAGTACTACCGTGAGAAACAGAAAGAAGTGAAAACGAAGGGGTATTGTTATTATTGTTATGTGTGTGTGTTACTAGTTAATTATACATTTCTATTCAACAAATTATAGCAATACAAGGGAGAGTGTAAGAGTATAAATCTAGTAAAAATGTAATTATTGAATTGTCTGGTAAAAATATACATTCCCAGACTGCTAACGATAAAAATGGTTTCGTATCGAGATTCGTTGCTGCACTCGATCGTTTCCCAGCGTTCTCGTGCATCTGGCTCGTCTGTCTTCCATAAAATTGGAAAACGTGCACGCGAACGCACTCGGCGCGAAAAATACGCCATAAATGGGAACGCTGAGGCATGCAACGTGTTTCGAGAGCGAAATAGAGATAGCTAAATTGAATCACGTAGCTCTCCTTAGTCGGACTCAAGGTGTTCCTGAAAATTCTCTGGCCGGTAAGTAACGAGCCGATTCTAATCAATAAGATTTGTTTAGCGGCCACTTATATATGCGCCGCGAACAGGAATGCATCTATTGAGACGTTACCCTTTCTAACGAGCTTCTTGTTACCCTTACGAGCAAATCCAATTACTTTTCTCTCATTACATTCCAACCATAAAAATGACACAACGGAATGCGATCTAATTATCGATGTCCGATCAACTGTGATAATAACAAATTTACGAGAAAGTTAGCGACACATTAATTACTTGATAAATTCTTGTTCGGAATTTTTCCAATTGTTCTTCAAACCTTGTGGATTAGCAACAAGATGTATTGATACAAATTATTAAATTTAATCGGGTCACAATTTGAGTATGTTTAGTATGCTAATGCAGTTTGCTTCAATTATATTTATCATAGTATGTTATTCGCAGGAAAATCTTTTATAATCTTTGGTTCTCAGTCCCCCGGAAACAATTTCCAAGATCCGTTTTCTACAAATTGAAGGTTAATGACGTGCAATTTGTTCGGATTGTGTATCATCAGATTAATTATTCAGTGAACTACTATAATACAAGTATGGTCGAGTGAAAGTAGTTTTATAAAAGACGGAAGATACGACTACGGAATCTCGTATTTCACGGGTAATTTTCTTCTGTCATTATCATATTAGCATAGTATCATTATGAGAGCCTGCACGTTCAGGAATACGACCCACGTTCACATGTCGGACGATCAGCATAACGCTAAAAGTGGAATACTTAAACAACTAATACACATTATGCTGTGCACATTGAAAGTAGTTTATTGCACCATTTTCATAATCGATATCAATTTTCTTCAATCATAGCTTGCCCAATGCTCTAGCGTTTCATGGGATTTCTTCGTATGATTCGTTGTGCAATATTTCAATCTCACGCCGAAATTGATTCTTAAATGCCTGCGTTACTTCTTGCATGCAGTAACACCATGCATAATATGGCAATCAACGCTCGATATGTTGGAAATAACGCTACCGCTTTAATCTTTTTATAAAGTTCCCAACTTTTACTTAGAAAAATATAGCTGGAATATTCGATAAAAATTTTCATCAATGGTGCACAAGCTCCAAAAAGCAATTTCAAAAATTCTACAAGGATGTATGAATGATCTATATTTAATATTAACCATTAAACATCTTAGTTAAAGAAAATATGATAATATATCATTTTTCTACATTATGCAAAATAAGAGGGAGCTGGAAATGCTTAATTATCGAGAGTCTAATTATTTCGTAGTAAGCAGTTCGCATTACCGATATAAAATTCGCATCGCGGGGCCATTAATTCTCTCGATTATGCCCGTGCGTTCTCAATTAACCAGGATGCAGCTTCTTAGCGATAATTATCGTGGCTGCGTTATCCGTTCGCATTTCCTGTTCACGTGGATGATTTTTACAACGTCGACGAAATGAACCGGGCCGAGAAGAGAGGGAGATAGAAAGAGAGAGAATCGGCCTGGAATAATCGGCTTAAACGGGACGGGATCTGGCCGAACGAGGACCAAAAAACGAAGAGGAACCACCGGGAAGCTGGGATGAACCGTTACAACGATCTCTCGGGTCAGCCGTGTAGTGTCTGCGGTAAACTGCGGCCGCGTCGAACACGGCTACCGCAATGCAGTAAAATTCGTGCGCGTCCTCTCGCGTTTCTTCTCTTCTTCACTTCCCGCCACGTCCTCGTGCTCGCGGCGCTCGTTCGCGGCGGCCTCTCTTCCTGGTACCATCGGCGCCATCAATTTTCGATATTCCTTGTTCGACCGGTTTATTCGTACAGCCTCGTGCAAAAGTTGCTTTGGGAAACAGGGTCATCCGTGCTTTATTGCTCCTCTTCCTCCGGGTTTGCAATTTCGAACAAGCTGCTTCAAAACTCGCGATTCCGTGCACTTCGGTATTCGCAGCTCAACAGATTCCATCGACCCGATATTATATCCTAATTTCTTCAACGGCAACAGTATACAATGGTATACAATGTATTATACGATTATGTACTTTATTAATACAGTGATCAATTAAATTGATTAAAGAAAACGTTACACATAACCAGACTTCTTCACGTTACGTATACAATTATGTACTTTATTAATACAGTGATCAATTAAATTGATTAAAGAGGACGTTACACATAACCAGACTTCTTCACGTTACGTATAGGCTATTTTTGAAGTGCAACATAATGCAACATAATGCATACACACACATATGTATGAGTGCATACATGTAAGTCAGGACGTTTCGCAAAACGATCGTAACTTTCATACTGATTTATCAGTATTAGATGCGTTTTGGAGCATCCTCTATAGAATGTTTGTTAGGCGAGCGTTGTCGAGCGGTAAAGTACTACACGGTGCATCCAATCAGTGATTTAGAGCGAATCGTTTTGACGGGACTCGAGAGCCTCCCTATAAGGTGGACAAAGTCAACGCACCCGAGGCAGGTGACTCTCTTGTGGCGCTCTTTCACGTATCATGTTTGAGAGCTTGATGGCGATTCCTGTCTGTCGTGAATTCATGGTCCGCGGAAGGAATTGCGGCAATGGCCCGATGTACCGTTACGGCTATTTAAATATTTGCTCGTGTAAATACATACGCGCGTGTATCGCCTGGACTCGCTGCACGAGTTTCGATTCCTCAACGACTTCTTTTTCGATTCTCCGCACACATGCAATATTTTTGCTTTTATTAGAAAAAAAACAAAATACGCCACATACAAAACAGAATATAATAATTACAAAATAGAATGTGGTATATTCGAGATACACAAATTGAATCATCTTATAATTTCAATATTTACAGACATGATTTTGAAACGGTTAACACCACATGCAATATTTTATGCGACTAATTCGAACCAATTCTCTTGAAGAGAAATTCGTATTCTTTGACATTGAAAGAAATAATTTATTACAAAATGGAATAGCTGAAGTTCAAGGCAGTGAGAAGATTAAAAGGATTTAGAAACATCAATGAATCATTTTCATCTCGTAAAATTTCAAACACTAACCACATTACAGCGGTAATAATAAAAGTCTTGTCCTTAATGTATACGCAAGTTCCAGGCACTTTAAATGCATGTAAAAATTTGAATTTGAATAAAACTTGGCAATTTGCGCAGCGGAGAGGAGACACAACGACGTGACCACATTGGACTGGGCTTTTACGATTCGGTGTGCCGTAAGTTTGCCGTCCCATACGTTCGCCAGTCGCAACTTATGCCCTCGCTGTCACGGGTCGTCAGTTATCCCGTACCACATCGTCACGCCGCGGTCCAAAGTTTCTAATTTCCGTTTTTACGAATCTCCGGAGGGCTTTGCTCCGGCGGAATCGCTCGGGACGATCTGCCGACTATAAATCCCGTAGCCTCGTAGCAGATCTAAGACACAGAGGATTCAGCCGCTGCGCTCAACACACGCGAGAGGTATGCGTTAGGCAGATAACTGGTACGCGCGCGCGGTGATGCGAGTATCGTGTGTCCACAAAGTTCTGCCGCGGGATTATCGGTCGTTGCGGGTTATCGTATATTCTAGCCTCGGGAACGCGCGACCCCCAATTTTATGGCGGTAATTAAAATCTACCACTATTCCATTAAGCCTTCAGCCCCTATCTTTCGTGCGACTACCACCATATCTCTCGCGCAAAGTGCGTTGAAACCTCTTCTTCCTGACAGCAGCGGACTTGTTCCGCCCGAACAACTCCGCTACAAATCGTTTCTGGCTGCTGCCTTCTTGTTGCGGCTGTCATCTATGAACGTGCCTTTATTGTTAGTAATTCTTACTCAATGAAAATAGTTTCGATTTAAGAATTAATTAATAATCATTCAGAATATTTTTCATATCTATGTCGTTCATTAATTATTTTCAGTAGAAATATATGATCGTTCGCTAATGTGCAGTATTTTATCCATATAAGTCACCAGCACGGGTCTGCCGAGGGACATTTATGAGCCAGGCACTATATTCTTTGAATTGCCGAACATAGAGAAGGACAGCCGAGCTCGAGAGGCCTCCAACTTCTTTACTTTTCATTATTTTTTGATGGGACTACGATGACCATATTTGTAGCATTTTTCTAATTAAAATCATACTAAATGTGATATAATTCCGATGATATTTACTTGTGTAATAGACAATTAAAGTTTTAGGCGCGCCGACTACTGTCTTTCCTTACGCCCGAAATTTAAATTGTCTATTACACAAGTAAATATAATCGGAATTACATCAAATTTCATATGAGTTTTATTAGAAAAATGCCACAAATATGATCATCGAAGTCCCATAAAAAAATAATGAAAACTAAAGAACACCTCAACCTATTAGAACTATGAATACGAATCTGTTCCTGACTCATCAGAGAACCAGTGATGAAAATAAGGTAATAAATATCTTCATTCTAATCGTGTATTCATTAAACTCTTTCGCTCATCTTCGATATCAATTATTAATCAAATCGTGACGCCGTAGATCGCTTAGACATAAATGAAATATTTCATGAGAACTTGTGCAAGCGAGTATTACGGACTATTTATGACACGAGGCGGCTTATGGGTCCATAATGTGGATGCGAGAGCCAGAACGCTCATAATTACCATACGTGCCAATACGTGCGCAGACATGTTGCACGTTACGTGCCGCGGAGAATTATATGCACCCGGGAACGCTTATTACGATGCAACGGAAAGACGCCACGTAAAAATCTCTCATTGCGCAATCGTTTCGTCACCGGGAAATCTCCCTGGTCTTCCATTGTTTTTATCGATTTTGTCGAAGCCCCGCTGACAAGTTTGTTGCAAAATCACTTGTCTTATTAGTTATTTTCTAACAGCAGGTTCCGACTTCGGTTTTTACTACCATCACAGGCTTGACACCGCTTATTTGCGACTGTTACAAACTTTTTATTACCGCTACAATTTATTTCTTACTGTAATCCACTTTTACGGCCGCCATTTGCGCTTTAGAACCGACGTCTACTGCCTTTTCATGATCGCGCTTCCAACGTATTTTTTCCGTTGTTTACTCATTGTATTTTACAAATTTTAGACGAGGGCGTTCAATCATCTAGCACCAATTTTTTCGAAATCAATTTTACATCTTCGTAAATGATTTTGAAGAATCCTCGTGAAAAGACTTCGATATTTTATATACAGGTGCTCGAATAGTATAAAAAAGAAAAAGAAAAAATTGTAAAGTGGTTGTAAATTAAAGTTCTCCATGTTTGAACTTTAAGAAAGTGTTTTCACTTAGACAAGTACTTTACCTAAAAGTACATACATTGCACAAGTTGCAGTGATTGAAAAAGGTTTATTAAAAAGGTCCATTAATATTCTCAGAGAATATTTCTAAAGATCACGTCTCTTCAGTTTGTTAACTAAGCACGCTGCCGTCATCAGACTGCCTCACCTTTTCGAGATCTTCGGTCGGAGTACACGGATATAAGCGGATATAGGCATTTCGGTCGGAGTACACGAATACAAATCGCGTATTAACATTTCCTCCCTTCTGAATCGTGGGATAACCATTTTCTAGATATCGTCTTTCGCGTCTGGCCGATGGCATCGCTGCACGCGATCATGCGTAACGATTTCTGGATCACTGATCGTTCGCAAGGCGCACGGGATGTGAGATTGCCGCGTGTGAACTATCAACCGGAGAAACATTATCGTAATGCGTGCACAGCTTGCAACGACATCGTTAAGGAATCATAACGCAAGCTAGACCGCTACTTTACATTAACAAATGGTAAGTCGTGTGGAGCTTCAGCCTCGGCAGTCAGTTATTACAAAAAGAGCGAGTTCTGCTCTCAAAGAAGAAGTTCAATAATATTCAAGAAAATGCAAAAATGATCGTTGTGATATTAGAGGTCTAAGCTTAAATAAAAGAAATCAAACATCGATACGTCCTTATTACAAGATGCATAAAAACGAACAGCGCCTAATCTGCAGTGTATTAAATGCAGTGCGCATTAAATTGAGTCTTGAAAAAGGTCTATTAAAAAGAGAGCTCTGCTCTCAAAGAAGAAGTTCAATGATTTTCAAGAAAACGCTAAAATGATCGCCGTGATGTTAAAGGTCTGGGTAAGCTTAAATAAAAGAAATGAAACATCGATACGTCCTTATTACAAGATGCATAAAAACGAACAGCGCCTAATCTGCAGTGTATTAAATGCAGTGCGCATTAAATTGAGTCTTGAGAAAGGTCTATTAAAAAGAGAGCTCTGCTCTCAAAGAAGAAGTTCAATGATTTTCAAAAAAACGCTAAAATGATCGCCGTGATGTTAAAGATCTGGGTAAGCTTAAATAAAAGAAATCAAACATCGATACGTTCTTATTACAAGATGCATAAAAACGAACAGCGCCTAATCTGCAGTGTATTAAATGCAATGCGCATTAAATCGAGTCTTGCGACAAGCTCCGGTGAGAGTCGTGTCCGTCGTAAATTACAAGCTTATGAAATATCAAGGAAAATTTGCTAGTTACCGCGGACCACACAGGATGTAATATCGAGCGCGAAATCTCGATGTTAATATGGTAAGACACGAATAAATTGAATAATCAAATTTCGGCGCCGCGGAAACTCGTTTCGCCTATTCGAATATTGAAAAGCATACGTGAGCATCGTTGATCGTTTTTACGCGAAATCGTCGATTTCTGTAATTTACCTTCTCGTTACGTCCGCCACCATTTGCCGCGGAATAGCATTATTACCTTGGAACGCGGGCAATGATATTTCGATGTTTGACTGAGCAAACACGCATTACGCGATGCAGCTGTGCGTGCATACGGGCTTGCATACGCAGCTAGATTGCATGCCCCGTACGACCCCCGGGCCATTGATCGGTAATCTATACTTGCACGCGTGGCGATGATATTGCGAAATGACGAAATACTGTGGGAGATATTCGACGCGGGAATTTTAATCCGGCTGAGTATCCTTGTGACCTAATATCCTCGAACTTTAGATGTATTATAAAGTACAATGTTTCTTTATTACACTTCTTTATTAGATGCGAATATTTGAGAAATTATTGTTCAGAAATTTAAAAAAAAACAATCATTTTAATGAAAGGTAAAAACTGCGGTTGCTTTATTGTGTCCAAAACACTGAAACAAATTATAAATAAGTGAATATATCTAAATGGCGGTCGTTCATTTTGTTAAAATGTTAGTAGACATAAAAAATTGCGTAAGCATTTTTTTTATTGTCGATTTTAACGTTGAATAGATAAAGACAACTGTCAAAGTCTGATAGTGTGATTGATTAGCAGAAAATTTATGTAAATGCGAATTTGTACAATGATCGGTTAAAAAATAATTTACATTGATGGGGATTCGTATGTTCTGCGAGTATTTCGTGCAGTTATTAGTAGCACTTCGGAGATTTTCGGACGGCAAAGGAATAAAGCAATGGGGACGAAGGCCATATTCGTGAGCAGCGCACGAGTTGTCAATAGTGTTGTAAGTGCAAATAGAATACGTTATCCAGGTTCCTTATTGTAGGGTCCGAGATATTCAGCTCGTAAATACAAATCCGCAGCGCAGGTGAACGATACGGTTATACGGTCGATACGTGCGTACGTTATCTTTACCGATTCTACTATATCGAAGTGACTGCCATAACACGATCCTAGGCGGTAGTACATTCTGGCATTCTATTCGTGCGAAGCTATGGTGGTTTTACTCATGCTTGATCGTAAAATATTTGCGGCGTATTGTGTTCCCGTTTAAGGAAGCATTTTCCGAGTAAGCATATGAAAATAAGTTTAAATGCTCGCATTCCAAAAAGATATAAGGAACAACATGTAAGGTAAATTGGATACTTCGATGTGCTAAAAAGAGAACGAAGAAGAAGTTCATTGGAACGAATTGACCAAATTGCTGTTTGAGGTTGGAGCATGAGAAGCACGGAAAAAGTTAAGGATCGATACTGAAACGCTTGTACAGTATCCTTTCTTTGTTGAACCGAGTTCTTAAAGCAAGAAATTCTTCTTCCTGCCCGTTTTCTGATTACTTCGTTAGTAGCTATTTGAAGTTCCAAGCACATATTACAAAAATCTGAATATTTTTTTTTTATTAAGCTTACCCAGGCCACAAAAATGAGGTCTATACAGCTGAACCTAAATCGCATTATTTTTCATAGTTGAGTTACAGAAGTTACACATTTTGTAACCTGAATGTATTAGAACACAAGTGAAATAGAAAATTGTTAATATATCACTCACAGTGTTCTATCAATTTATTTTGAAAGCTGTAAATTTTTCAGACATTCAGATGTTCAGATGCTTTTATTAAGATTTTATTGCAAATTCGTAGTACGATTTATTTAGTTCCTCAAAGAAGTATGAAAGCGAACTTCTGTGGCGAGATCGCAGACGTACGGAATGTTTCGCTAACAGTGCATTGAAGGAGTCACGGTACAACAGCAAAGGCAACAAATCCCCGGGAATAACTCAAATCTGTAGCATAATCCTATGGAAGTTATCAAACTGCCAGGGAATACGGATGCGCGTTATTATCGTGCACGCATACACGAGTCTTTTAGATCCGATCTCGAAGAATCCACGGCGAAGAATAGTGTGCCATGGCACTTCCGAGAGGAATAAATAATGCAATTGTGTCGGGGGCTGCGCCACAGAGAGACTATCAGCGTGATTTATCAAACTGGATGCAGTATTGGGTGTACGACTTTATAAATCCGATATGCAAGATGCACAGCAACAGCGATCATTTTTTGATCAAAGAAAAATGCAATTCGATGTCTGTATTGTGAAAGTGCATCGCACTTGGAATTGTTCATTTTCCAAAACGAAAATTAAGAATCAAGTGAGTATTGTAGAAATTGACGAAAGTCATCGGAGGATGATCAATATGATGAAATTAAAGGCTTAATCCGGCTGTACGCCGATTACGACAAATAAAATATAGACATCCAGCGGAAGTAGTTAAAGTACGCGTCAATCATAATCACTATAATTAAGCTCATTCCGTTCGGCCATGTCGCTTTCCCCAATTAAGGCGACCTATTAGAAAGCCCTCTACAAATGTTTCCAAAACGGTACTCATACACACAACTAGTTAACAATCTCCAAAAAATTGTGTTAACTTTATTCAGCTCGATCGTGAACATTTCGAAATGAACGTACCCTGTTCTAAGAAAGTAAATATCTTCATTATGGAAAAAATTAATTGCTATTCATTTATCAATGAACTTGCATTCCATTTCAACTATTTTCCTTTCCGTAATACCGAAAGTGCAATGACAACGAATTTCTCTTATGGAATTAAAATATTTATTTAATTAGAACCGATGTGAAGCACGAGTAACTTTTACCTGAGATCATATCGCTACAGGAAACGTATAAATACATACATAGTGGCATAACTGTGGTTTATAAGAGAATAACTCATGGATGAAAATCGTAACCGGATACGTGAAATTAGCAGTGGTTAATAACTTTTATTTTATCTGCATTACTATTGTACATATTTAAAAACATATTTAAAAGTTCGATTATATCCAAAAATAGTTACGTTATTAATATTTACAGCTTAAATAATTATTCGCATAAAGAATGGGACTGCACCGGTCCCAATGTTTTGTTTAAGGGTTAATGTTTTACTGCCACTAAAACAAATTTCAGCCGAGGTTCCGTGGGGCGAAATAAACCAAGTGAAACGAGCGATTCGTTGAAAAGTTTTCGTGACCGTGGTGTTGGGTGTCTACAGAATATTCGCGTGCTTCTAAGCTCGCTGGAACCCAACCCGGGACCACCGTTGAAGCAAATCGCGGCAAATGGGTCCGCGTTACAGATCGGCCTGTGCGGCGATGGTACTCGAAAAAAGGAAGAAAATCGGCGCGGTATCCGTGCATCTCCTTAATCACGCGGTCGTGTTCAGGGCCTCGAGGGGCCTTACGATTCGCTAGTGCATTGCACGGCGAAATAAATAAGCCGGCCACGACTGCGCCTCGTCCGTGCACAATACGCCGCCATTTGTCTTGGCCGGTTCGTTTATTTGGCGCTTATTAATTTCAACAACGGGGCAACCTGCGAAAGCTCCGATGATAAAGTGTCCGGGCCCCGATGGGCCCCATGAACCTCGTGGGCCGTCCAGTCTCTCGCGGATTTAGGCGACCGGCGGTAACCTCATCGCAGCGGATAAATGTGTTCCGGTAGCCGACACACCTTTGTTCGGCTCGCATGAACGCGACGCAACAATGATTAGCTCTTTTCGCGGGGAATACTCGAACTTGATGGATCATTCTTTTTCCTACCTGATGAAAACGTGATCTTTCTTCGTGTTAAGGGAATGGAAGAAAATCCTGGATCTCTAGCGACTCTCTATAAAATTAAATAATTAACTTCAGGTCCTTCAAGTTTACTAAAAACACGAGCGACGTCAAAATTTCTCCTACCTGATAAAAACATGGTCTTTCTTCGTGTTAAGGGATTGGAAAAAAATCCTGGATCTCTAGCGACTCTCTATAAAATTAAATAATTAACTTCAGGTCTTTCAAGTTTACTAAAAACACGAGCGACGTCAAAATTTTTCCTACCTGATGAAAACATGATCTTTCTTCGTGTTAAGGGATTGGAAAAAAAAATCCTGGATCTCTAGCGACTCTCTATAAAATTAAATAATTAACTTCAGGTCTTTCAAGTTTGCTAAAAACGCGAGCGACGTCAAAATTTTTCCTACCTGATAAAAACATGATCTTTCTTCGTGTTAAGGGATTGGAAAAAAATCCTGGATCTCTAGCGACTCTCTATAAAATTAAATAATTAACTTCAGGTCTTTCAAGTTTGCTAAAAACGCGAGCAACACATTCTGAAGTAAAATCCGCAGTCTACTTATCATTCTTGGCTGAATAGTGAGAACGGTCTAAAAACAAGACAGCTGTAGGTTAAAACGCTTGCCAGGACTCCTGGAAACCGACGGAGGCAAAGAAACTCGCGCGGCTCGTTCATAAATCGTTCGATCGATGCGCGGCTTAATGCGCGACTCCTTTGGTTTACTATTTCACGACGAGAAGCTCCCTGGACGCGAGAAGATTCTCTGGAAGCTGGCCCCACGGGATGTTTCTTCGAAGTGGTACTTTTTGCCCGTGACCGAGCGGCACGATCGAGAGACGTGTAGCGTCCGGTATGCGTCCCGCGTTATAGATCGGAATCCTCCGATGCACCGGCAATGTGACGCCCTCATTGCGACGCAGACGTTGGCATAAGTGGAGGATCCGGTCGAGCATAAATCACCGACCGGGGAAATAAATGCCGGCACTGTACGTTTCTCCGTTGCGGCCCCGTACGAATCGAGAGCCCGTTGCGTTACTATAAATCAGCGGATTGTCTGCGGAAAGAACGCGCATGGTAGTCGCTGTCGTTAGATAGCTGCCAGCACACCCTCTTGTCCGCCGGTCAACCGCCTGCTCTCTGTTCTCCCACGATCGCTCCCGATGCCAATATTTTGAATATATTAGGTGGCGAACGTATCGTTGACCGGGCGCGCCGGATATCTTGACGTGTGGCTTGCGATAGCTCCACTATTCAACCTAGTTCAACGGATTTCACGGGTATTCGATACTCTTGGGACCGGAGACTCTGGGAACGGTGGAAATGAACGGTGTTCGTGATTGGAAATCCTTTTACCCGAGTCGGATGGGTGGTAAATAGAATTCGATTTCCGTTTTTGTTTTACTTTGCTTTCGAGAAAAAACTTAAACGCTATTATTCGTCCACATTAATTCATCCACATGGTCAAGTGTTAACTCTTAGTGTTCTAGCCGAGTACAAACCAGTTAAAATCAAAATAACCACTATTCAACCTAGTGCAACGGATTTCACAGGTATTCGATGCTCTTAGGACCAGAGACTCTGGGATCGGTGTTCGTGATTGGAAATCCTTTTACCCGAGTCGGATGGGTGGTAAATAGAACTCCATTTCCGTTTTCGTTTTACTTTGCTTTGGAGAGAAATCGTAAACGCTATTGTAGAAATCGAACAAATATTCACCCCATCCATTTTCTAACGACACATTCATCCACATAGTCATTAGCCGAGTCCAAACCAGTCAAAATCAGAATAGCCAGCGTTCGTTCAAAATTGCCACACCTCTCACACGTACACGCACTGTCTGATAAATCACATGGCTAAAAATTAGATATCTCATGCAATTTAGCGCAATAAATTGACCGAAACATTTAGTGTAGTGTCGTCTAGACAGTCAAGACTGTTACCCTCTCGCATTAAAGCCAGTGTCTCGTGCGTAGCACGTCGATTACACTTTATGTCGCGTTTAATTAATTGAACGTCATAATTATACAGTGGGGAGCGCCTTATAGGGGAGCCCGGTCGTTAAGAGGTTAAAAGTCCGAGGGCCCGCGATCAGTCATTTCGAATACACGTTTGACGATGGTCGGTGGAACAAATAGTGGTTCGATAAACGGGGTTGGAAAGATATACCGAGCTTAATTGCACGTCATAACACGTTATCGGCGTTACGTACGGACAATCCGGCGGTCGGTCAACCGAATACGGGCAGCGAGTACTTAGTGCGACACTAATCACCATTTGGTATCTGGCGACGGGCCTCGAAAAAACGAAACACGACCGATCGTTCGTGCATTTACGACCGCGTGGCGTGGTTATCAGGGAACCGGTCGTTTCCTTCTCGATACGAATGTCTCGAATGTGCTCGACATTCGCTCGGATCAAAAGTTGAATGGCGGGGGCTCGTGTGTGTATCTCGGAGTCCGTCAATTAACGAGTAGACCGCGCGCGTCCCGTGGCCACGGGAACTGCGAATTTTTCTCCATTTCGCAAGATAATCAGTGGCTAGCAGGAGCACCGAGGCTACGGTATAATTAGAGAGAGGCCGGAATCACGGAGTTTGGTCGGGAAAAATCGTATTCCACATTCTTCGAAGTGCATACCATCCCTGCGAACCGCTCGATAATCTCGAATTCTCTCTCTCTCTCTCTCTTTCTGTCGGCTACGAATCCCTTTCTCGCGGGCATCCTGCACGGCCGTACATACCTAAAATCAGTAACTCCGATCCGTCCGCGGAGCTACTCCCGGCAGGCTCATTATCGTCCGACTCCCTTTGATGCTTCTAATTGCTCGGGACGACCGAACGGAAATCGGAGAGGGACGACGCTCGCGTGATCAACCTAACAGATATAGTGTACCTGCGCCACGTTCACGAACGAGTCAGTCGATTAGGAACTAGACCACGTAATTGATACAATGCTCGATTTGTTTTATGATTCCGATCGTTCGCCGATCTCGGAAGCGGATGTTGCTCGTTACATTCAGAACGATATGCTTTTACTTTCCGGTGTTAGGTAGCAACGATATTTTATTTTTCATAAAGGTCGGTAGTTCATAATACCGATGGAAGTTTCTCAGGATCCAAGGATTGTTCAGTGTCTAGGTGTGCCTAAAGTCACGGTTAGCAGCTCGTCCACTATTCCGCGCGTTTTTTTTTCACCAGGAAGCAACCACGTGTATGGTATACGATAATGGAAGCGTGGAACTTCCGTGAAAGTCAGAATTAATTTTCGCGGCCTTGAAGAATGCAGGAGGTGAACGTTATAAGGGCAGAAATATGACTCAGAACGCCCTCGCCGTAAAGGTGGCGTTAATTTCCCACATAACGCTGGCCTGTTATAGGTTAAGAAGACTAAAGACGAGACCGCAGTTAGGACGAGGAGGAACGGCTGCAATAATCGTGAATCATTCTCCTCTTCGCTTTCTCTCTCGCTCACTCCCCCGTTCCTCTCTGGCGTTACTTGCTCCCCCTCGTTCGAAATAACGAAAAAAAGAAAGAAAATTCAAAGAGCGCCTACGCACACCGCCGCATCGCCTCAAATTGTCCTGCAGTTTTACGGCCGTTCCGCCACTTTCCAGAAGCGGCACTGTTTTTTCTCTTTGCGGTTTTACGCCCGTTTAATGGAGGTGAAGTCCCGAAGATCTACGACGTCTCGGTAGTCAGACAGTTTCAAAAACACGAGCTCGAACAGCTAGCCGGGTTTCGCCGGCCGTTTACCTGGCTGTTTCGCTGCAGCTTACGTTCCTTGCTAATAATTCCCACATCGAAGCATCCTGCCAACTATTAATTACAGTCGGAAGTCGGGAGCCTTAAGTGCCGGTGCTCGGGCCCGTTTGATCGAGCGTCTCAAATGTATCATTTGCTTCTCGGCTCCTGGTGACTCGAATCTACAGACTAGTTGAAAATTCGCGATACCGAATGATTTCATGAAAGAAACTCGATCCTTTTGGTAGAAACTCAACTGGACGAGTGGAAGGATCCGGCGAATGGCCGGCGCTCGCTGCTTGGCAATTCAAATAACAAGGACGAAAAGTTTGTCAGCATGCATGGAAACATCGGCGAATGAATAAGCAGGCTAAAGGGGATTGTAGAGTCGTTCGTGGACATTTCCAATCCATAAAAACCGCTTTGGATCGGCGAATCGTGATCTGTTGGTCGAACGGATCCGCGGGTCAAAGGGCCCGTCGCCTTCTGCACGGTTAATGGGCCGCGATTCAGTTCGATTAGTCTTTAACGACGATGCCCAGCAGTGCTTGACTTTCTTCTCGGCTTGTCGTAAATCAGTAGGAGGCCGATTGCCCTTCGAAACGAACGATGCACTGAATTTACACGAGGAAACCGCGCGGCTCGAGCAAGGACTGCCGCGACGCGTTGCGACACACGACTCACGAAACCTCCGCGTGACAACCGACGTTCTTGTTGCTCCTGCTTTTATTTTTCGCGTACTTATCGGGGGTCCCATTATATCGTGAAATCGTTTTCGGGAATCATTTCACGGGCGATATTAATTACCGAATCTCGTTACGGAGAACCGTGCTGTTTTACAGAGCGGAACGTCCGGCGGAATGGGTTTCTGGATCGTTTAATTCGAGATTGAGCGTTCATTAATTGCGGTGCGTGACGTCTCCGGCTGATTGTGGAAACCGTCTGTAATACGGTCCTGCAGGCGTCTTTTCTTTATCGATAATTCTTCGTAATATACGTTTTAATATTAGTTTAATCATACATTTTAAATGGGTAGAAAATAGTCTCTAATTTGTAACGCTGGGATTTTCCAAACGAGTCACGAAACCGTGTTTTACGATGTATTCTCCATTCGTTATAAATTCCGTATTCGATCTCTTTCGACGTTGTTTGACGAAAGGAGTGGATACAAGTGGCTCGGAGATCGTAGAACGCAGCGGCGTGACGCGTTTGGAAAATCCCTGCTTTAAATTATCTTGGTGTTTCATGGAAATATTTTTATTTCTTGGTCCGTGTGTAGACGACCGATCCCTAGCCGGAAATAGTATTTCACCGTGAAAGAAAATAACGAGTGCCTCTCCCCGAGGAAGGAAGAAGGCGATGTTTCTCTTGTTATGAGATTTTACGGCGGATGCGCGCATTACAAGATTTTTGTTCGTGCGCGAAACGAGCAAAAACACCGTAGTTCATAAGGCGAACATCCCGGAGCAATGTTTGGCGAGAAAACATCTCTTCCGGCGCGGCGTTCGTGCGAGCCTCTCGGTCTCTGAGACCATTTTCGAGGCCTTCTCGGAGCGAAGTGATTGCCAAGGACAATCTTGGCGATTCGATGAACGGTACTGAATCTTAAGCGCTCATTAATGCAATGGCTCGGTGCACAATAACTATGCTTTGCTCGAACATTGGTTCTCGTTGCGTTCATGGTTTACAAGACTTTACACGATTTTAATCCATGATTTACTTTAGCCGATATCCACTTACTTACAATGTATATTATCCTTTCGATACTTTCGTATAATTTGTTCATTCGGTATGCAATAAGCCTCCATGATAATCGCAAGTTTGTAAAGGTTTTTAGTATAATTTTCTTTTTCTATTCTTTAAGCAAGTGAGAACAAACAAAGACGAAGCATTAATACAGATTAATATAGATTTAAGACAATTTCGAGAATTTTTTGCCAGATCAGGAACCAATAAATATTGAACACGTCACAAACCAAGAAACTTCGACAGAAGTACAACAATCCCAAACAACCGGTAGTGATTCTATTTATCTGAACGTGTCCTCAGCTTTCTCTGCATTCACCATCCCTCGATGAATTTCTCGGAGCTCTTCGTTCGCGTTTCATCGCGTTCGATTGTCCTGCCTCTTTCCAAGTACCTTGCTGACTTTTACGCGCGATTCAAGTCCAAGTTGTTTGCTTTAGCATTGTCCGAGCACCGAGTACGGTCTACCGAACATATTTCTTCACCTTCGAACGCCATCGATGGAATCAAAACGCTTGGAATTCAGCTTTTGACACTGTCATGGGACCTTGGCGATGGAGCAGCTGCTTAGGCTCGCCTCTTCAGAATTTGTTGAATACAATATACAGTAGTCGCACGGAGAATTTACAACTAATTCCAATTTTTGCGGAGTATCCCTCTCCAAAGAGTGTCAATTTGGCGACTTACTTGTATAACATTGATAGATAGGAAAATTGTCAATAGCAAGCTTAGAGTGGGCATCAGGGATTACAAAGTTTATGATACGCCACTGTTATTGGGGCACAAGAAGAGCTTCGACTCTTCCTTCCAGAAATAAATTAATAAAGGACTGAATTAAGGAAAAACTTTCTCTAAAAACTGGGTCCCATGGAAATCACTGACACGAATTTCCATCGAATCCAGATTTCACCGGCAATTACTTTGGCCGACAACGAATCTAAGATCGTTGTGAATATTGGTGAAAACCGTGTCGGGGAAATTTGCGTTGGTGATTTCCATGGGACCTTTCAAAAATAGCAACGACGTCACGTCCCCAACGTAAACCTTGACCGAATGAAATTCGTGTAATCCTAACGCTAGGTGTTGACGCGCAGTATCGCAGAGGGTGAGGATCAGAATCGCGACTCTTTGAATCTCCGCTCTCGATCGTCCTCAGAATGAGCGACGGTCGATCGTACGGGATCGAGAAAAATGTAGTTGACACGGCCGGAAGGCCGCGTACGACTGATTATTTCCAAGGATGCGATCCGCCTTGTCCGAGATGGATGTATCTCCGTTGGATCTCTCCGGTTGGTTTGCGCTACGTCTCCATAGCCCGAAGGCCTTCGGTCTGACCTCTCGACCGGCGCGGCGAACTGCATAAAAGAGCCGGGCAAAACTCATCGAGCGGCTTCGTCCTCTTTGATTCGATAATAATTATCGTCCTTCCTGACGAGGAGAAGTACCTTACGCGTCTGTACGAGCGAGCACGTCGCTCCACCAACTTGGTGCACACACACCGTGAACGGACAATGAAGCAAGCAACACGTTCCACCTGGAACGCTTCTTAATTGCGTCTAAAACGCTCTAACCTCGAGAGACCAGACGCGATACGTAGATACTGGTATCGTCATCGAGGCAGTCGATGACACAGGAGATTTTTTTCGCTGTTGCTTCATGACGAGAACTGTTTGGAAAGTATGCTTTCCGAAGGATGCAACTTTCCATGATCGACCATGATTTTTTGCTATTCAGTTACATTTTTGCGAGATTTGATGATCATATTCTTTTTCATAAAATATCCATAAATAGGTAGTGGAATTCATTTTTATTCGTTTACTTCGCAACGCCTGCGGCTGTCTTCTCAATTGGGACGTGTAACCGATAGTCTTGTACTACATCATCGGATCAAGTTTCGCGACGATACGACTTGCCCCTCGTACACGACTATAGTTTTAGCACGGTTTCGCTATTAAACCTCAAGTATTCAATAGAGTCTGTTAATCTGCTCGAAAACTATTTACAACCCCATTAAAAATCGCGATTCCTGGTATAACATTTATCTGGTCGAAGGTATTATCTTCCACGCAGAAGGTCTTACGACAAACATTAACGACCTCTGTGAAATGAACGGAAGCGCGAACAGAGGAAGGTCCGAGGTAAATATTCGCTGTTGCCGCGGCACGGTATCACCTGAGCGCATATTGCAATGGCGATTCTAAAACAGCCGGGGGGATCTTCTACAGCGCAGTAAATTCCCAGCCATCTCGTGCAATCATTCTAACCTACCCTTTGCTTAGTCTTCGTTTCGCCGGCGGACCTTTGACTTTGAGACGGACACTCCTCCTCCTCCGCCTCTTCCTCCCCCTCCAACCTCTTCTCCTTCTTCTTCTTCTCTGTTCTCGCACGGTTCCGCTCGGGCAATTTGCAATCGACCAGCGGATCTGATTTTTTCGCGAGTATCACGACACGCAGACTCACAGCCCCGATGGGTGTCCTTCGGATCGGACGTGAGGCGACGCTCGCAATAGTCATCCACGCTCTGTGTCGTGCCGGTCCGATCCTCCCGACATAGAGAGAATAGTCACGAACTTTTACATTCCCGACTGGTTCGACTTTCGTGCTCGACGATCGTAAATCTGAGTCTTTTTCAGTGGCCTCTGCAGCCGTACCGTGCCCCTCGACCACTCTGACGAGATTAGAATTTATTGACGGCGGGCGCAGCTCGTCGAGATTTCTTGAACAGTTTTCGGACATGCGTTCCTCTCTTTTGGCTTCTGTCCGGGTGTCTCGGCGTCTTAAACTTCCATTTAATTTAAGACTTTGTGGAACATTACTCCTGAGACTCTGCTGAATTATGCTAAGTTATTCGGATGGTTGTTGAGGAGTCCCGTTGTCGGTTTGATAACTAGACTGCGGATCTTCGGGCAACATAAAAATTCTTTGCGTCTATTGTATAATAAAATATAGAAACCAAATAAGGATTAACGAGGTGCATACTCTTACATGCACTTTTTATCTTTAATTGTATTTCTTGTTGCAGGTTACCCTCCATGCGGCCTTCGATAATACTGACACACCATTTGCAACGGACTATAAAAAGATTAACATAATGGACAATTTCAAATGACCAAGAAGGAACGCTGCCACAAGTGTGAACAGGAAGATAATTTCGTGATTATTTTTTCCATTCACGGTGTCCGACGGCAGAGCTTACAATTTGTAAACGAGTTTCTTAATTACATGTGTCCTTCGGCACGATAATTTTCTTTCTTCGATTACCATCGTCGTCGCGATGATTTTTAAGGAGCGCGTCTGTGTCATCGGCTCTCACCATAAAAATACAAACGACACCTGGGAATTTCATTTGGTCGTCGAGGCCGAGGCATCGAATCGATAATCGGTTTCTCTCGCTACGTTAGTTGGAGGTGGCTGTCTAAATATAATGCGAAAGTTTGCGACGCTTACTATTCGAAATTTTTATTTTTCACAATGCCGACTCGAAACGTGTAGCAAATTATCAGCCATTTGCTGGCCTCTGTCAAAGGATTGAGATGCATCCTAAGTAGAAATAGTTAAACGAAATAGGTGTTCTACTTTTCGTGGTACTGGTTCTATTCCAACGACCGTAGAATTTTCTTGAACATTTTATAGGCTAGAACGCTTAAGGATCGCCTGTCTAATGATCAACATTCGACATGCGAATACCCCCTCGTGGTGAGCGAACGATTTTCACGTGAACGGTTAACGCTAAACACTTGAAACTTTTGCAATCCGTCTCCATTGGAGGTGGCGGCGGTCACGAAGTGATAAATTTCTCAGCCGGACGTGTTGTAAATGAACGGTTGTGCGAAACCGAGCGCTCGAACGCTTCACCGTTCCCTATCTATCGCGGATCGATGCATTCCTAAGGCGATCGAAGGTTTCCGCGACTCGTCCGCGTCCATTCAATTTACCATCCGGCGTCCATTATCTCTGAAATATCGTTCTCGTTACACGGAAGCTCGTAAAATCATCCCGCCGCGCCGCGACCGAATATTAACCCTGCAAAGCTAATTCGAACCTAACCATTTACTTTCAATGCAAAAGCCTTTGCGAAACTAGAAATAATTCCGACATTTGTTCAGTAACAACCTTACTATTTGAGCAAACTAATTTTTATTTTAGCCCGGAGTAGTCCAGTGGTTTGGAATTATTCTAGGTCGGAAGAAATGTTTAATTTTCTAGTTAAATAGCTCCGACTACAAAGGGTTAATATTTTACGTGAGTTTCAATTATCGTATCTTTTATGACTATTCTAATAAGAATACAACAACAATGTACTTTATAATATTTTAGGTGCCCACATGCTCTAAGTACTTAAATGGTATGAAATTATTCTAGATCGAAAGAAATGTTTAATTTTCTAGTTAAATGGCTCCGACTGAAAAAAGTTAATATTTTACGTGAATTTCACTTATCGTACCTTTCATGACTATTTTAATAAAAATACGACGGGAATAATGTACTTTATAATATTTTAGGTGCCCACATGCTCTAAGTACTTAAATGGTATGAAATTATTCTAGATCGAACGAAATGTTTAATTTACTAGTTAAATGGCTCCGACTGAAAAAAGTTAATATTTTACGCGAATTTCACTTATCGTACCTTTCATGACTATTTTAATAAAAATACGACGGGAATAATGTACTTTTGAATATTTTAGGTGCCCACATGCTCTAAGGCTAATTGCGATTTATCGAGACGTTTAGGGCTCGGTAGGAAATTATCTGGTTCCGTACGAACCGGAAACGGAGGACGTGGGTGTCTTATCGCCATGAGACTTCCACAGATATTCTCAAAGGTAGATTGAATTCGAGGATCACCCAGACTCCGTGTACTTTCTAATAACATTTGCATCCGAGCGTGTTTCGCGCATTGCGAAATTGCGTTTCGCGGGAACCATCGGATCAATTACGCGGCCGCGTTCTGTGTGAATGTTAATTAACACGGGGCACGTTCTATCTGCGGAGATTATCAGCGGGGAACGAATTACACCGCGTATCGATCCGATCGCGGCGACTGTGGATATCTGGGATCGATCGCGAGAATCGAGCAGGAACGGCGAATGATACATTGCACGGTGAAAATGGTACCTGTAACGGGGCTCGTGGATTTTTCACGGGGAGGGAATGCAGCCAGCGCGATCAAGGTAAGATAAAATTAGGTACTAATTAGAACAAATTGAGGACGTTGGCTGTGAGAACGAGACAGATGTGGAGCAAAACCATTTCCGTAACTTTAGATAGTAAAAATTTTTATTCGCGGCGGAAAGGTTCGATCATTTACAACAACAATTATCTATATTTTGTGAATACTAAAAAAATATAGCTAATTGTTGTCGGAAATGATCGAACGTTTGCGCCGCGAATAAAAATTATGTAATATCCTGAAGATAAATTACGATCGATAACCAATTAATTAATTATTTAGCTAGTAGAATCAGTTTAGCATACGCTACCGGCCAAAGGTTTGAAATCACGGCGTGCAATTGAATGTTTTTAAGAAAAACTGAATGCCTTTAGAGCAACCAAGGCTCGATCTATTTATCAAAAAACTTGGGAGCAGTATGTTTCCAAACTTTTAGCCGGTAATGCATATTGGAACAATAATTTTGAACCGCCCTGTAGAAGAACTGTTGCAGCGCATTACTTTGCACGCCGAAAAAGGAAGTTCCTACATCTTTATCACGGTAATTGAATGTTTCTTTGTATATAAAGCGAACGCTTGTCCATCCGTTTAAAATATGGAGCGCTCGTGAAAGTCGCAAGAACCGGGAGTGATGTATCGCTCTATTTTTGCATAACCGCGATCACCTGAATTGTCCCAACAATGACCAATTCATAACAGTTGTGTAAACTCACGTGCTTCCGCAACAGATTCTTCAAATCGGCAAAGCTCGCGCCGCGGAAATATCTCATACCTGAAACAAAGAGCGAAACACCAGGTTTGTAGAGCAGCTGTATTGAAGTAGGCTAATAAATTGTCATAATGCATAACGGCCCCGGCGGAATAATTACCGCCAGTCTCGCAGTTTACCTTTAGCATTCAGAGGCATAGAGAAGAATGTCGATATATCTTTCGCCAGGTAGCAAATAACCACCTGCACACCATCGTTGGAGGAGAATGGTGTATTCATGCGACATTGAACAGGGGTAATTAATTGGGGAACCATGGTGCCGGAAAATAATGTCTCGATACCCCGTGACACTAGCCGTGCCAATATATTATTTAGAAAGCACTTACCACTTGTAAACTCGACTACCGATATCATCAACATAGGATTTTGCTGTTACTCTATTCTCCAACTACCAATACAATCAGAGAAGTAAATGTCACAAATTTTTCATTACAAATTCTTCCTCTTTTTTAAGTATTACTTTAACTGTGTAGAATTTAAGTCGTCAGTAGAATGACACGTCCGTAAACACAAACAATTTAACGTTTAATTTAAAATATAATACATACAATTAATAAAATTGTCTCGTTTAAATCTCCGTCTAAGATTAAATACGTTTTTGCTTTTCAACACGTCGAACCAGAATAATCAAAAATCGCATATTACAAAATATAAAGAACGCAAATAAATCAATAAGTAACAAATATCGAATCGTCGCGTCGTTGCGATGGAATTATTATTATTATAATAATTATTATTATAATTATTATCTCCCTATAAATATATGGCTTGGCCGAGGACCTGAACAGGTTTAAACCAAAACTAAGCTCACTCTTTACTTTTTATCTTCAGTATGGTTGACTATATTAGTTTTTACAATCGCTACAAATAATTTCACCAATTCTAATTTTTCATGCGCAACAAGCGAAGTCTCTGACACAGTTATGATTACCGGACGAATGATAGTGCGATCGCTCGCTGATAAGGAAAGGGGATCTGCGTGTAGAAGTCAGATCGAGTGCAGGCCGTATAAAAGTCACGTATGGAGGAAATATAATTCTCATAGGAGATATAAAGTTCAAGATTCAGACGCGCGAAGAAAGAGACACGACAACGGTGCTCGTAGCCGTGGAAAATGAGAGAGGCAGCGCGCGCTCAGAGTTACTGGAATTTATTAGCGATCGTACATACAGATACACCGGCGCATCGCAATAACACTTCTTCTAACAGGTTTCCTTGGCTTCGATAAAATCGTCGGCAGTCGCGTTACGCCTTTTGCAACGCCCTGTACGCACCTGCGCGTCACGCTCCCTCCGTCGGACTCCTCTTAATAACGCCATTAACGACGAATGCATATCGAGCTGCACTGATGGAAAACCCTTTGACCAGGGACAGAGTGTCTCGTGGCAGCCAACAAGCTGGCGAAATCGTGTCACGAGTCTAAATCGAACGAAATAGACACCGATGAAAATACTGTAGATTTGACCTGAATAGCAAAATGTGGATAACTTGAATATAGACTGTGGATACAAATAAACATTTTCAAATGTAATCGAAGTTTAACAGCGAACGAATTTTTATAGAATAATTTACAGAATTTCCTCCATTAAGAACCCCTTAAGACTGGAAATAACATAGGAATTTCATTAAGCTGCAATCAGCTTATTAATGTACTGAATCCTGGATTATCGAGGCTGTAATAAAAGCACAATATCTGCGATTGAATTATAAGTAATTTACTTGTTGTAGCAAGAACTAGCAATTTATCTGGACCGGTTCAAAATAAATTAGGAAAGATAAGTTGAATGCATATTGTAAGAGACAAGCGTTTATCGATCGTTCCACTTCAATTTTATAAAATCCAGGCTTTACATTTGCAAGATGCCCAATTAAGATATTGAAAACACGGTTCAGTTTTTCCGACCGCGGTTCCCTTGATAGTGCCCACGCAGACAATATTCGCAGTACCGGCAGGCAAGAGTTTATTTAGCCGAAGAAAACGTTGTTAGAACGCGGGAAAAATGTCCGTCGCAGATAATCACCGTCGTATTCTTCCGTTCTAATCGACAATTTAAGCGTCCTTAAACCCAGCGGAACGTTCACGATGTTATTCCCAGCAATTACCAGCACAGATATCGAGCAATAAATATGCGCTCGGACAGGTATTACGTTTCAATTAAAGTCGTCGTGACTGCGCGCTATCCACGAGAAAACCTACACCGGTGTCTTCTGAATAACCAATGCGCCTCACCGATCGCATTATTCTTATTTCCAGACTGTAAGCCCATACGATCTCGCGCTCATGCTCGGAGTCATAACGAAGAGGAACGTCCGTTCTACGATCGCAACAATATTCCGTGCAAAAATCCCAGTCCGAGTTTCATTAAAGTCCCGATCTCGATCGCGAAACATGCTCCAAGGTCGATCCATCGAGGATGTTCGATCCTCCCTTCCGAAAACAATTATCGGGTGGTCGGCGATTCACGTTTCGTATATACATATATAATATGCCCGTGAAAGGCGCAACGAATCTTCATCGAGATACCGTGCCCCCCTCCCCCCGAAACGAAATATTAATGACCGCCGGTGCTTTTAATTGCCGATGCATTCGTATCTCCCGGCTGTTCCCTCCGACGACCTATCGTTATTGTTGATTGGACGCGCCCCGTTGGCTCAAAAATTGACGTGTTGCTTAATGATCGCCCGTTTAACCGCCCGATCCTTTACAAATTGCAAACAATTGCTTTTCGATCAAGTGCACGGAGGAAGAACAGAGTAGGTAAAATGTTGCGGATTTTTTTTATCACGTGCAGTTGCGATCATAGCTTACTCATGAATTTTATTGTTATTCCCGACGCACTATTTTGTTTAACGTATTAGACTACATATAGAGGTTTCTCGAGCCCCGTAAGGACTTAAAAGTTCCCAGGTCGTTCGATGAAATTGCCGCGAGTAATCAGAGACATCGGCTTTGATTTATTCATTCGAACCACGCGGGGTTGGTGGAAACGCTAATTAATCGTCCCCGCGGAGGACAGAATTAACAGATAGGCGGACATATTTATGAAGACATCGGCCGGGGGATTTTTGCGCGTGTAGAACGCCGATAAGGGAGGAGGTCCGATAGAGGGCGTGGGAGGCGAATGAAGAAACCAAGCCTCGAGTGTGTCGATATGATTTGTTGCTCGCCTCCTGCCTGGACGCCGCCGCCGCGAGAGAACAAAACATAATTTACACTTGCCCGGCCACATCCTTGCTCTACACAATGCTTCGCGATAAAAAGAAACCCGACCTCTGGCGTTCCACTCGGTGAACGATATTGAAAAACTCGCGCAAATAAACGTGCGAGATGTACATAGTCGTTCGAAGCTCTGGAATCATACGCAAAGGGGCACACAAAGGTATTTACAAAAGAATAAGCTTGGCATATATTGATCATAGATCAGCGTGAATGCAACGTGCTGTCTAATCCAGTTTGGTTCGCAGCCAAAAAGGTGGTTAATTATGCGAGGTCAGTGCTTCCTAGGTCTACATATTAAGGTAACAATGGCTCGTTCAGTCGTCGTAAGACCGAGATAACATCCTACGTGACGTATTCACAGATTTTTTCACTGCACATATATCAACGTTTAGCAACGCCTCAAGACCGTCTTAGGAATGACGATCCTGCAACGTGCTGTCCTACTTCTTGATCATTGAGCAAGCATCGAATAGTCAGCTAGGAATCGTAGAACACGACTACCATTCGGCTGCTACAACGAGTTTACACTACAATGAATCGTCTGCTCCAATAACATCTTCGGCATCAATGGAAACCGATATTCGGGTCAATGGAAATCATTCCAACACCACTCTTCAACGAACAACCACGCGGTAACGAATTCTGTTATTAAAAGCTTTAACATATTGCAAATTTTTTTGTACTAAGTAAAAATTCTATAAAATCTGCTGTCTAAATTTAATAAAAATGGGTTGAAGCTAAAGTTGGTGGTACAACTATCACACTGAATTTTTATTTTTAGCTTTCGTATATTGTTATTGGTAGATTGATTAGTTTCAACTGTTCGTCTAGCTGTCCCCGAGACTTTCCTTAACGCTGGACTCGACAGAAAACAGCTAAGTGAAGGTCCAAGCATACCAGCAGATACATCCTCCTTAACGACTGATATCAGTCACTGATAACGCAGCATCTTTGTATACAGACGGGTTGAACGTCTTACACAGGCAGGCCAAGTAACTGTAAATCGGGTTCGCAGCTGCGGAGAGGAGCCTAGAGACCCCGGCTCATCTCTGAAACCTGGTTTTATCAGTTTTGCCCGGGGTTTACGGTACTCGGAACAACGGAGCGCCTGGTCAGAGAAGTGGGTCGTGGTGCCTGCAGATTCGTTGGTCGTCGATCGTGAAAGAAACTTTGCGGTATCAACTTTTTATGTCCCCAACGGCGACACGATCGATGCCTCGGGACACTAATGGACACTGAATCTTATCTCTAAAGCTACATTAGACTGACACCTCGCTGATGCCTATACAACTACCTCGAAAATAGTGAATGACTTTTATCCGAGTCTGTACAGTGCAGTGAATAAATTGCTTCTGGATCAAAAATACATCACTAACATATGCACGCGTTCTTTTAAAAAATTGCTGAATGAACACACAACAGAAATAGCAAATTATATTGAACTATGGACTTGGACTTATAGGATATACACATATGGTTCTAAACCCTTAATTATAGTTTCTTCATAGAATCATACAATCATCTTACTCGTTTAATAAGATTTATGAGATGACAGAAACATTCTAATCGGCTAATTAGGCGCTAAGAAAAAATTTTCGATTCATTGATTTATGAATGAAACGAAATTACAGTTGTCACAGGTTTGAAACATGAAAATTCCTACAGCCCATAATAAATCTATTAATAGAGTAGAGTACACTATAGATGCACATTCGAAAGCCATTTGTCGACAGACATTAGCATCAATTGATGTCCCTCTTACTCTCATTAACACGATTCACAGCACCATCTTAATTACCGACAAGAGTAGTCGGAACGAATCATACTTTCGTGGTGAACTGAAGGAATTACAATGTTTTTTACGTTCGTGTTAAACTCGTTAAGATATCTCTTTGTAGTCTAACGAAGTTAGGCAGATCGTATGTTTGCCATTTTGTGCAAAGCATTGAGGTCCCAGTACATTGTTGCTGACATTATATTGACAGCACCCAGTTCCCCCGATTCCACTTTCGCCTTTCGAACCACGGTTCGATATTTCTCCGACTGTGGACCGAGAGGTTCATGCAAATGGATCTCGGTTTCGATTCGAGCGTGTACGTGCGAGACACTCGGACGTGAACGCGAGGGGGATGCACACTATTGCACACAGGCGCACGTGACTTCCTGCAACGTACACGACTCTGCACGATCACCGCGACAAGATGCGGCTGTACGATCGCGACGTGGGCGTCGCGTAGCTTTCACTCAACAATACACTATTGCGTACAGTAATTGGTAGACACGCGGATCGCCGAAGAACCCCCGACTCCATGGGAATTTTCAATATCGTTAGAAAATCCTCCGTGAACTTCGTACCACTGTATTGTCATTGAATTCACAGAAATGGCAATTAAATGGACATTTCTGTTCGTGAACGAACTTACTTTGATTTCGTATTTTTTATAATGTAATAAGTTTTTCAATATTCGTGCTGTACCAACGGGAAGCTTAGAAAGCACAACATTACAATCTCCAACGTAACATGATTTTAAAAAAAGTGTCCGGCATTGATCATCAAGCAAGATTTGCGGACAGAAAGAAGCAGAAATCGGTGTTCAGGCAAAGCGTAGTCGGGCGTTCGATTTCCACAAAAGAAATCGCGAGCAAACGAGCCACCGGTTCGTTCGCGGACCGAATAAATAACGGGGTCGTAAAGATGGCGGTACGGCTTCGGCCCCGACAATGATTACGCCATAAAGCCTCGTTTGCGGCGTTCGCGGACGACAGCTGTAGGCGTTACAATTATTTCAATAATCGGTGCATAAAGCTGGCCCGGACGCATCGAAAGGACTGGTCTCACCTGGACTCACCTGGCCAACCGAACCGGGGGGAAAGGGCGGAAAGCCACCGGGAGGGTCCGCGGCTGGTAGCCCCCGTGAAATACGCGTCGGTACGGAGCTACGTATATATTCGTGTTGCACACGGGATACTGAGGTACCTACGAGCCTACCTGCAATCCATTTGCATGCAAGCTCGCATGCTGCGCCGGCGCTGCCGTCATTTTTACTATTATTATAAAGTGCATGTTCCAACCCTCGCGTGCACGCCGCATGCCGGTGCACACCGTCCCGACTCGTGGTTTATAAGGACTCTAAGTTTTATGGAAAAGCTCTTGCCCGCTCCTCTCTTTTTTCCTCCAATACCTTCTCCCTTGTTGCCTTTCTTTGCCTGCCGTTTCCGGCGTCTTTTTGCAGAAACCCCCCCTGCACGAACGACGCGGCGCCCCCGGCAAGCAAGAATATCCTTGGACCATCGACGATCGACACGATTTCCACCATCATCTCCGTGTTCTACGTTGATGCGACGTTTATGGGTAATCCGTTCGTTTTTCGGGAGAGCAGCGTGATCGACGGAGAATTATTTGACGCGTAACCGGGAAGCTACTGCGCGATGGACAAAGGCCTTGTCAAACAGATTCACTGTGAGACCTGGGGAATATGAGATTCTTTATTTTAGGGGCAATGCTTTCGGGACTTTATGGGGTAGCGTTGCGAGATCCTCCTTTTGGGTGGTCAACCCTCAATCTTTATGTACAGCAGAACCTTGGAATTTGTTCAAAACCGGAATGAAAACTGCAAATTTGCATTTTTGTGGAAACACGATGTACGCAGACTTCATGCACATATCAGCTTAGAAATTGGAAACGAGAGAGATTGTTCTTTCACGTTTATTTTAATTTTTATCACGTTTAATTACGTTTCAAAGAAAATAGCGAGAGATTTTAATTATCTTTTCTAATAACCTCACCGCGGCGAGGTTTGCGAAACAGAAAGTGAAGTAGATGCGTAAAATTCACAATCCACTTAAATATTATTAAAACTCCTGTTTTATGACCACTTAAATATTTTAATTTGCTATAAATTCACACAGGTGTGCAGTTTATGCATGTTATTAGAACAGGCTTCGTAACGAGATACTGAGAATCAATTTGTTATTAACAGATGACTTCATACCAACTATAGAATAATTATAAGATACTGTACAAAATTAACGTAGAATAAAATTAAATTTTACACAGAGCAGTAATACACAATTTTCTTTCAAGGATTATTAAAATCTTTTGTATTTGTATCGCTAATATAACACATTCTATTTTGTAATTATTATATTCTGTTTTGTATGTGGCGTATTTCATATTTTTTTGTAATTATGTTGAAATAAATCTCATATGAGATTTTCTAAAAAAAAAAAACTTATTGCCGTCCATTACGAGTTACTTACGCCCGTTTACGTTTAAATCATGATGACCTACATGTGGGTTACGATGCAGCGGTCGTCCCGACATAAAAAGCTTGCATCCTCGGCTGCGTTCACGACTATTGCGGACCGAAAAAGGTGTGCATCCCATTGTTATGAAAATCTTACCTAAGCCTGGCCGTCGGCGGAAAATGTATATTACAAATGATCCTAAACTATGTCACATAAATATCGCGGTATACGCTTATTGTCGCGTTCGGCTTCTGGTACTGCAGGCGGTTTTAGACGACAGCACAATATGGGACGCCGCCGGAGTGCATTCAGACGCACTGGATCGCGCGACGACCGCGGGCTGCATCCAAAGAGGCGCACGTTGCATACCCACGCGCGTTGCGGCAAGCTTCTTATACATCGTTCGAATCTATGCACTCCTCGATAAGAAGAAATAGAAGAGTGGCGGCTTGCGTTCTTTTGCGTTGCGTGGCTGAATGTAACGCACGCGTTGCGCAAATCGCTGGAAAGGAGCACCGATGCAACGAGACGCGAACCTGAGTGCGTATCTGCCGTTTATCCCACTTCGAACCAAGAAAATTGAAACGGCGTTGTCCTTGGGCTATATGGCACCCTCTTCATCGGATCATTTCATTCCTAACACCTTACTTTACGACGGCTTTTTAAACGTGAATAATTAACGTCACGAATAAACGTCGCTAACCCTGTTATTCTTCAGTCTAGACCTCCTCCCGCCGAGCAATTAAAAAATCTTAAATTGTTACATTGGTAAAAATATTTTCAAACTTACATTCGCCGTATATGCTTGCTGGGAACCGTACCAGAAATGCAGCGAAGCATTTCGCCCGCGGATAAGTTGAAATAAAAAGTGAAACGGCCGACGACTTCTGCCGCATACCGCGCTAATCGAATATTAAAAGGCATTTAAACACCAGAGGGATTACACATCATCAAAAATACCTGAGGAGAGTCGTCGCCCGGCGCGTGTACTGTTAATTGATACAGCACACGCGATTATAATGTTTATGATTACCTTGCTGTGGCACGGAACGCGTACCCGTCGTTAAAAAGGTCCGCGAGGTCCTACTCGCGGATCACGGTGCCGTAAACGATCATTATTGAGCCACCGTGTACATGGTGTCGTCGTTCAGAGATCGATTAAACATTTTCTTAAAGGCCTTCGACACCTGCGCAGGTGGCTTAATGATTCACGTCCGTGCCACACGTTATCCGCAGCCGTTGTAAAAGAATACTCTAAATGGCTCGTATTCGTTGGTGGTCTACCGTCTCCGCGCACGGGTCGTAATTTAAATACATGTTATGCTACGCGACGCATTTAGGCGAGTTAACGGCGACACTACGCTCGATGAAAAAATATCCGAGCGCCGTGATGTATTCAACGGAAGATTAATAAAATTCAAGGATGCAGGAAAATTTTAATCATTTACAAATATATACAGCTTATCGCGTTGTTGCTGCGCAAAACGCGTCATTCCCTTCCTCGAGGAAGATGAGGGTGCCTAACATTAGTGATAACATATCATTAAAATTTTTCTACTATTTTCAGCACAGTACTAACTCTGAATTTTATTCCTCGGAACGTCGAAGGCAGCTATCAAACTCATAAAAATATCATTAGGAAAAAAGTAACAGGAAAAAAGATTGATAAATAAAGCAGTGAATAATCGTAAACATCAAATATAATGTTGTAAGAATGATAATTCTGAATCTCGCAATGAATGGAGACACTCCGTTTGCCTTGCATAAAAACTTGGCAGCGGCAGTAACAACTTTCTCAACGTACTTAAAAATGAATGAATCAAGATTCCAGAGTTCCAGCTTGGAGATACAACTCGTCATTTACCTGGGTGGTAGACGCTTACTCCTACGATGAGTTTTCACCGTCGTGGGTGGATTACATTACACAATTTCACGGACAACACTGGCAAAATGTGAGCAGAAGGGATTAGGATTGTAGGAGCGTATCAAAGGAAGCGACCACGTACGACGGTAGCTCCCTACCCCGAGTAATCGCCGGATCCTGCGAATATGGTGGATGCGGGAACACCGCGTTCAAAGATAAATTTTGATCGCGATAATCGCCGTGAACAACTACGAATGCATCTGTACAATTCGATATCCGCGATACTGCCGATAATATCGAGACAGAAGTTCTTCGACGATCTCGACGTCGGAGGATGATGCAAGCTACACGGATGATGGAAAACTGTGTAAACGATAAGGATTGCCCCCATCGAAAGTCGACAATACATTTTTCATATATTCTGCAGCGCTGTTTCCACATCGATTACGAGCCGTATAGATATCGCAATTTAACAAAAAATTATAATAATAAATTATTCAAGTCAATTATTGAAATTATTTAATTGCTCATATGAAAATTGATTAAAAAATTGCACAAAATTAAAATAAATAACGCCTTGTCTTATTTATAAGCTAAATCATTTTTATAATTGTGTTTGTTGATCATCGATCGTATGTTAAAAACATTTTTATGTTGATTAAATGCGGTCGTGTTGCTGATAAATGATCTGAGAAAAGTCCCAGAATGCAAGTTTGAATGCAGGCATTTAAGATGCATTGGAAGTGCACAGAGTTTGTAAATCGGGGACGGACAGGAAAGTGAAATTGGCTGACCCCTATAGAACGAAGTATTACAGTGCTATAATGTCTAAGCATTAGAGGGCAGGATTTACGATGGTCTAAAGAGAATTATCCGATAGATGGGATGATCAGCTTTCACCGAGCCGCGTTTCGCGATGAAAGCGCGAAAGAATCGCTGGCAAGCAGAACTCACCGGCGAAGAACAAACAGAAGGGGGACCCATCGGCGATTTTGCTTTCCTCCAGTGAGACCTTTCTTCCCGCCATTAAGCGGCGTGCATGGGAACCGTTAGGTGAAAGGGAATCGTAAAGCGGCGCGCGGTGAATCGAAGAAACTCTTTCGCGGGTTCGCAGCCGGCAAGGGATTGTCTCGCAATTCACCGGTAGGTGGGTACACACCTTCGATAGAGACCAACGGCTGTAATTTATGACGGTCATACCTCTCGAATGTCCCGGAATCGCTCGAAGGAACCTTCTTTTTCGTCCCCCGATGCGTAAACCTGCTCCACCTCTTGCGTCGATTTACCACAAAATAAAAGAGCCAAGATGTATTGCGTTGTCCCGAAAGTTCTTTTTACAACGTCCGCTCTTGATACCGTTGGGCAACATGGCAGATACATGCGGGACATGTTATTCTCAGTTTTTTATTACTCTTTAGTTCTAGAAACTTATTCAAAATGCAGTGGAGTACAATTATAATAAAATGAATATCATGTATGACATAAGAAAAGTATCATACACTGTATTAACGTAGCTTTCTATGATTTCTATGATCGTGTAACTTTCTTTTCATGAAAATAAATTTCACTTTCAGGTACACATAAGCAATTAAGAATCACTGTACACAAGAAATAAAATTTGTGTTCCATTAAAACGCCGAACACAATTTTTTCAACAATGTTCAATATGCTCATGCCGAAGTCGTATCGTAACGTAAGACCAGCGAACAACTTCCCTGAACCGAGTGCAATATCATTGGTCACGCAGCGTGAGAGAGAAGTGCATTTTGCCGCGGCGCAATTTAAACTGACTCGATGCTATGCATTCGAGACAATAATTAATTGAAACTGCGTTATTTAATAAACGATACGGTCCTACGGACCCACTTCTTTCTTATTCCAGCAACGTATAAAGATCTCGCGTGATGGAAACAGGGAAAGCACAGACCTAATGGAATATACGAGGCAGTCTTGAACACGATGTAATTAGAACTCGTTCGTTTTGCGTGCAACGGAACCAAGGTTAGGGCAACCTGAATCATCCACCTCTAGCATAGACCATTCTCATAAAACAAATTTTCAGGTTTTCACCAATGAAATTTTATGTGTAAAAAATCAACTTAAAGTATTTCTGATTTAATCAACAGCACAAAGTTTGCAATACTATACTTCTGTAATCGAGGATTACTCTCGGCAGTGAAGCTGCCTTTATAAAGCGAGATCAATAACGGCACCGAACACCTTGAACAAGTTCGAAATAAGAAGCACCTCCGTTAGTGAGTACACGCAAGAACTTTGTATTTATATTTTCGCATCGGCGAGAGAAAATAAAAGTTCATCGACGGACCAACGTAAACAGAGATTCAAGTAGACGGAGCCGCGAGGACCAAGAAGAAACGAAAACGCAAATGACGTTCACTCGATGCTCGGTAAACACCAATTTCAAGGTTGGACGAGTGGAAGAAGTCTGGAATAAATGGCAGCCGTAGCATTCTTGCTTCAAAGCCTTTCGATGCCGTATATTCGATGCAACGCGACTTTACCTGGTAATACTGGAATTTATGGAATAATGAATACCCATTGACACTGGTAACATCAGAATATACCGCGCTACGAACACATGTAGCTGTAAACATGCCCCCAGCAATCGAAACACAAATCAGGAGGCATTTGCGGTCATATTGTTATGATTTAATTCAGCTGCGTGGTTTCGATGAAAGTGGTCGGCAAGTAAGTAAATGTAAATTAACGTTCTGTCTGTGTTGAGACTGTAAATCATTTTAATATCATTCTTTGTATATTCCAGTGTAAAAATATGAAAGAGCTTGTTGCTCGCGTCGATTAGGATCCAGAATATGGAGAGGCTCATCAATCCTCTCGCAGCCGATTCAATCCATCGCGAAGAACTTCGAGAAAGTATCTTGAAATAGGTATCGAAATGAACTTCGACATGCAAACTACAAAAACAAATGATCATGAGGCTGGGAGCGGTAGCGCATACGTCATTGGACGTCCGGCCGTCTCTCGGTGGGACGCTCGTAAGCGAAATCGCAGGGTTCCCGTGAAAAATCCGCGAAGTCCAGCCGCGAAACCCGTTTCCAAGGCAGCGGAATTCGCGTTTGCAAAATGAATTACCACGTATTAACGCGTTGCACGCAGGGACGCGTGCAGGACTCCTGCAATCGCTCATAAGGCGCATTAACGCCGAGTGACGCGTCTCGTGCATACCCACCGGTCGTACACCTGCTTTATTAACGTGGCCGTATCTTCTAGAACCGGTAGAGGTCGCATAGACACCCGTTGCACCTCGCTCGCTCTCTCCCCTCTCACGTTCTCCCTCGTTCTTGTAGCTGGCTCTCCAAACGTGGCGAGAGTCTCTCGCCTAAGAAAGGTAAAAAAAGGAGCCCGCGTTAAATTATCGGCATAGCCGGTGTCACGGTCCCGCGTGTATATTTTCGAGGCGATCTCTCCGCGAATACGTGGCCGGTGTTACCGTGAATGCATTGCTGGTGCGCGGCGTTGCATCTATAACACTGGCTTTTGTATAATCATAAATCTCGGGGCGAGCGAGCTCGCGAAAAATCGCAGGCTTATTCGCGGCCGCGCCGGATCAGATGTCCGGGGAATGTTTATCCATTTACGGTTTCCCCGATAATTTACCCTAGTCGTTAGTCCACGAGCGATTTTTACGCGAGATCCGCGCCGCACCGGTTAGATTGCCTCGCGGATTCAACGGCTGCAGCGCATTGTGCACGCCGTTGCATCGCTGCAACACCAGAGATGCGCGATCGCTCGCGCGGGCGAAATCTTTTTGCTAGGTTGTTTGCTTTTTTGTAGAGACTTTAATTAAACGCAGAATACGATTAATCCAGGAATATTTGCGCTAACAGTTAAGTAGAAAGGGCCAGCAATGATCAGACAAATACCAATCAGCTACTGAATAAGCGAACGACTTGAGGTAAAATTATTCAACAAAAACATGCTGGAAAACTGTTAAAATGTTTCGAGATTTGTAATTCCAATGAATATGCGGTTGGAAAGTTCCACGGCTAATCTAAAATTAATACGAAACTAATCTACAATTGATCTGCAGGTAATCGGAAAATAATCACGAAGCAATCTAAATTTAATTTGTAATTAGGTTGCTGGTAAACGGAGTAGGCCAATGATAGACCACTTTTTCCAGATCGCTATCCGGTTCGTTCAATCGCATTACACAATAACGATACTTAACGAATCATTGTCAATTTCCTGCGAGCGAGCGATACCGCGGCCGAATAATCAAAATTACCCGGCAATCGCAGAAACACCGTATTCGCACTTCCGCCGTGAAATTGCAGGATCACGTGAGAGAGCAGGTTCGACAACCTAGCTTGCGTAGAATTGCGTACACGGTCGAGTGAGCCAGCGCGGCGCGCGCGCGAGCGCGAGTAGTGTGTTCCGCGTTAAGATGATTATCAAACACGTGAAACGAGGATTCGAATCGTCAAACGCGGATGGTCAGTTACCACAGATTCTCGCCGAGATAGGAATTCTTCGATGAAGTAACCGCTTGTTTTCGCGTATATCCGCTGCCCTGCGGTTGCCGCGATCCTCCTCCACATCTCGTCCTCCTCTCCTTTCCTTTCCGCTCCCTTGCGTCCTTGTATATTTTGATTGATATTTTCCCAATGCTATTTCGCAACTCACCTCGACCTATCGTCCATACATCTACCACCTTCCTATACGCTTGCCACAGACAGATCCGCGGTCGTTTTGTCCAATTTCTTCGTACGGTGGGAACGAACCCACATAGTATTCTCTGTTTCAATTTTTATCGCGATCTTAACCGTGCAGACTATTTTATACTTGTACAAGAACAAACTCGCAAAGTATTTTCAGCTTCAATCGACATCTAAATCTCATGTTTTACATCACTTTAATTATTCTAAAGTATTTAATCATGCTACAAATGTCAATAGAATTCCTGTTCTGAAAATAGAACAAAGAATTGCACCATATTCTGAGAGGTATAAAATGAATACATCCAATATTTCATTCTGCAGTTCACAAATTAAAAAATTAATAAATGTTCTGCTTTGCTGTACAGACTAAGATGTTTCTTTGAGTGTTGCTTAATTGGATCTTCATTTTCTCATTACACAACACACCTGACCGATATAATATTACTTATATAACATTTATATAGCCGGCACAGATAATTGCGAATCACTTTTTCCGCTAATTAGTAATAAAATCCATGATAGAAGAATCGCTGGAAGCCAGATTGAGGAGACCTCTGCGTTGCCAGCACCAGCAACCTGCTGCCGATGCAAGCACACCTGCGCGAAGACGTTGAACCGTTCAGATTAGAAACACTTCCCGGGGTCACCAGGATTCTTTCGTTTCGTAACCGTTAGGCCGACGACGTGCACGAAAGAAAAATTGTACACACGGTGTATGCGTTATCCAGAGGATGCTGAAATTCCCGGGATACCTTTCCCCCGGGTGTCTGCACCACGAGAGCGGAAAGAATTGTTTCCCAAGAGATCGCGCTTTGAATTCTACGGAACAGTACTTTAACGAAAGATCTGTCACTTTTTGCCCCAGCGTTCACGATGCCGTTTAATGCCTGGGAAAGTTCCTGGACTTGTTCTTTGGCTTATATGCATGTTACGCGACGATTACAATCATGAGAAGCGAGATAGATCTCTGCGCAATTTTCAATTCATATTCGAAAGATAAGTTTACGGCTCCCGGCGAATTGAGCCACGTAGATGAACTCTTTTTTTCTGCGGCGAGGGAGGTCTTAGCGCGGTTCGCAGGATACAGCTGATTGTTCGAGTTAAAATTCAATCACTAACCGGAAGCGCTTACAAATCATTTAGAAATCGTATAACTTCCACATTTCATATAATATTTATTATACAACTAGCCAGTGTAATTTATATCATTTCATTTATTCACTTCCAGACTGGAAAAATAAACGTCCGGCATATTTTCTCACACGGAAAGCTTCAGAAGTCTGTCGATTTACAAATTCGGCAAGTATTTGCTGAATCTTATACAAGCCATAAATGTACACGGCATAGATTTCGATCAATGTGTGCTCTAGGAAGATTGCAATTCACCAAGACGGAGATTCCGTTCATGGTCGAATTCGTTAAGGCGTTTCTAAAAATCGTTCGAAACATTTAATTAAGGGAGAAAGCTAACGAACTCGCTCGTAATTTCTCTGATCCGTGTACACAATTATTCACGAGCATCGATTGCAACAGAGAGGGTAATCATAGAATCATATCAAGATATCATAAAAATATAATAACGAGAAAGGGATCCTAATCGGAGAGAAACCGGCGTATGTACACTGGCGAGCGAATCGATTACTCAAATCAATTACACATAAATCGGAGATCGCGGATCGTTCGGGAAACGATGCTCATGCTACTCGATCGAGGTTCCCGTTAGGAATGCTTTCTGTTACGAAAGATTTTTTTCGCCGTGTTGGTTCAACATAACCGGGACGATTACCTACCCGGTATCCTCCAGGAAGGAATGCTATCGATTTTTCGATGTTGCCCGATCGATCCGGCGTACTCGAGACTTTATGATTCATCCGGGCGCATTGTGATCGTTGAACCTAATCGGCGCCTTTGCGTCACGGAATTGCATAAGAGGCAAACGGCCCGCCGAACGGAAAACGAACCGGATTGTTTACCGCAATTTCTGTTATTCCGCGAGATTTACGATCCCGATTTCTATCGGGGCTCGATTGAAAATAAACTGCCGGTACAACGAAATATCGGTAGCGATCGGAACCGAACATAACAGCCGAACACCGGCACTCGTTATTCCCACGATCGGAAACGGGAGGAAATAACGGGATCATCCTCGCGATCATTATGACGATAATGCTTAAGCGTAGCCCGGTCTCACGAAATTAATGACTCCATGTTTCCACGGTCTATTCCCTGCCTCACGGTGAAGGTTATCGAACCTCCGCGACCATCTTCTCTCGTTAACCGAGATGTCTACTAGTTAACCATTCGCGTTTATGCTTTTTTCTAATCCATTCTAACCTCCAGTCATTTTTATCCGGTTACTGGTCTCTGTACAGTGGATGCTTTGCATCGTTTAATTGGCAGCTGTGCTAGAATGTATTCATATCTTCTGTAGTCATAACTCTATGACCTTTCGAATCGGGTTAAATCAGATTTAATTAAGATTTATGATCGACGTTTCACTGGCATTCTTTGAATAATTTAAGGATATAGATTCGGGTCACTGTTTTTTCTAAAGTGTGTTTGGAATAAATCTTGAAATAAATTGTGGAACTTTGAAAATCAGAAATAGTTGCTTGTGTCCGGAGTAATAAGACATTTCCAAAAAGAGGATTGCAAACGGAGACAAAGGATCTCTATAAGAAAACGATTTCAGGAGTGTTTCGCAAGTAATAGGAGATTAAGAACGGTCGAACAGGAGTCGAATAACGAGCAGGAGCCACGATCTAGCTATATTCCGCGAAGGCACGGCCACGAGGATGGCAAAAGAGAATCGGTCTCGCCTCGTTACAGCGGGATCGGCTTTAGTCATCGCTAACGAGCGATTAGCCGACATTGGCGAAGGAGGCTGCCGGTAACGAGGTCACGAATAAGTGCAGGAGACGACGCCAGGCTTTCGTTATCGCGCTCTCAGTCGCTAATTACATAAGCCGTTCAACAGTGAACAGCACTTTGCCGATCGGATGACAAAAACCGAGCGTCTTATGAAATGATAAGCCCAGCTGCCGCGTCCGAGACTGACGGCAGCCATCTTTCAAACCCCCGGGTAAATAAGAATCTCCTGTTCTATATCTTCGACAAGCTTCTCGCATTACTTCACTCCGAGATCCACCTTTTCTTCAAATCGTTTAAAGCGATTTTGCGAGCGCAATTTCGTTCCCGCTTGGGCAGCATCGTGCGCGAAAGTGGATGCTGCGTCGGATTACCGATGTCTCTGATAATTTCGCCGTTTTGTACGCGAGAGACTGGAACAATGTTTCAATCCTCAGACTGTATAGCTCGTTCGGAATTACATCAGCGAAAGAATCAAAGTACATCGTAACTACCCCAATTACAGGAGCTAGGAAACTTGCCTCCTGATGCAATCTTCTTCTCATGTAACAGTAAACGGCCGAGAGTGCTTCAGTTCATTCGATTGGCCTACCGATGGACTATCCAGGAGTCCTAGCAGACGTGCCTATGCGGTGGCTCGTTCGTAATTGACAATGGGGAACATCGTAATCTCTTGTCCATTTCGTTGCGAAACCCCTTCGAAGACAATCGGGGAGCGTGGTACAAATGATGGAAGATGTTACGCGAGAAAGCTAACTGTCTCTGCCGGCCTGCTAGCCGATCTTGGCAAATCATTGCTTTTCTACCGAAGAGACTTTTACAAATTTAATTTTTTAAACCTCAATATCAAAATATCTGTATATCTCTAATATACCACATTCTATTTTGTAATTATTATATTCTGTTTTGTATGTGACGTATTTCGTTTTTTTTAATTATGTTGAAATAAATCTCATATGAGATTTTCTAATAAAAAAAATATATCGGATGCAAAACTTACAGTATCAACTTGAAAAATCAATTTTTCGTGCTACGCTGTAATAATTCCATCATCCACAGTATCGTACATTATGCATCATCCAAACAAGGTTCGAGCAATTCGACTACGAGACAAAGTGAATAAACTGATCGAGGAAGAAAAGAGACTTCGCCTGGCCAACGAACAAATGACATACAAATGCTTCGACGATAGTTTATCGTACCCTTCGGCATTATCTCTTCTAATGAACACAGCGAAAGCGTTGACACAGAAGATGCTAATGCGAATAGTAAAACGCGATTGGAGAGAGTACCAGTTAGATTCCCAAGCCAGGATTAAATGTTCAACATTTCCCTCTAACGAGAATCACCGCTAGACAGTGGACATTAACATAATCCCATCGGCTTCCGAATCAAAGGCCCATTGTCTGGCTTTGCGGTCAGTCCCCTTGGAGCCGCGGGACAACACGGCAACAAACAAGGCACCTTACAAGCCAAAGTTGCTCAACTTTCCGTTCGGAACAATCCGGCTAAAGCCTGTCAGGCGGAAGCTGGTCGTCCGAAGAGGCGAAATATCTTACGCAATCGGTGCAATTAAGTCAGCGAGCATCTTGCGAGCGTTAAGTAATGTCGGAGAGGAACCCGACGTAAACAGCCTCCTCCGGAATCGAGCGAAGGAAGCTAATCGTGGGATGCAGGGGGGCCTTGTGCAATTAACGTAATCAACGGAAAGAAACAGAGTAAGATATGTTCCGTTTTTGCCAGCCAGTTCCATCCGCACCGGTAATTATTTCGTCTTTACGCGAGGAAACGCGCTCTTCCTGTGTGAAAGCTCGGCTTTCGCGGATCCGGTCGACGAAGAAGCATTAATTGCAGAAGCCGAGGGCGTGTGCACAACAGACTAGCCTAAATCAAAGCGCTAATCCGTCACGCTGACCTATAGATCTTTTCCACGGTAGAACGTTATTATGGCCGGTGAAACTCATGGGAAACGGATCGAGGACTCGCGCGATGCTCAAGCGCGCCGCAGCCTGTGTTTTCAAAGCTGCTCGCTTGCCTAGTTATTTATGCGCGTAACTTGGACACTAAACGGGATAGACGGCCTAGCTGTTCGATATTATATGGCCGTTCTCATAGTTGAAAGTTTGTTACGATTTCTGAACGACGTGGAAGGTAATTAATCCGAGAACCTTCCGGGGTGCCGTATAAACACCAGTCCCGCTGCAATTTATGTCGTTCCCCGGAGAAATATTCGACACGTTCCTTTTTATCTGCGATCATTCATGTCTGTCGGATAAAAGCGACTCTTAGAGAACAACTCTAGGAAAATATATTATTTTAATATCTCAATAATGAACGGGAATGTCGGTATAAACGGGGTGTCGTATAAACCTCTAAACACCAGTCTCGTTGCGATTTACGCCCGTTTCGCGGAGAAATACTCGACACGTTACTTTTATCTATAATCATTGACGCCGGGAAGCATAAAAGCGACCCTTCAAGAACTAAGACGATTATTTGTTTAATACCTTAAAACTTTAAACACCAGTCTTGAGCCGAACTTTCCTCTGAATTTATATTTATGGATGTTCGAACCACAATGTTCTCCGATACTTTTGGATGGACAGTAAATATGAAATTGCTTTGTCGGATAAAATGTCTACCCGAGATCTACAATGATCGGAGAAAACGAAAGTCTGGGTAAGTGCAGCTCTGGCCGGTTGTTCCACGGTATCGGGTACGATACGAAAGCATCTTCAGGAAGTGTAGATAGGCGAACGCGCTATTACGCTTGCAAATGTTGCGGCTGGAATTCCCTGGTGCGCCTAGACGCGAGGCGAGGCGATGCGATTTTCTCAAGGAAACGTCGAAGCTGTTGTGCTCGCTCGCCGGCCGGCCGAAGGAGAAGCCTACTGTATACATTACGCTTATGTTCATAATAACGCGCACAATGTTTCTCAACTGGTTTCACGCTTGTGCCGTATGCAACATCAATAGTACTACCTTTATGTTACGATATTGTGTAACGGGGTAATATTATTACGAACCCGGCTTCCGACACTTGCACCTCCGCCGATCCGAGCACACCGACCGCGGTGTAACTTCATCGGCTGCGTTATTAATGTTAGGAGCTTAATACGACAGTAACGCGATAGCGAGCCTGCTATCAAAGTAAAGTAAACTATGCGCTGGTAGGTGCATTCGAATTGCTTACCTGGCAATGAACGACACTTTAATACAGCCAATTGACCCATAGACTTCGATCTTCAAGACCTTCCTTTTTTCAATCTAATTATTTTTTCCTGCCCGTGTACCATTTTCACGAATTTCATCACATTGAACTTGGGTTCATGAATTAAGTGCAGCGATTTTACGGAAAGTCCCTTTATCAAAAATGTAGATCAACTAACTGGAAGTTAGAGGACATACTATTGGACTTCGTTCATCGACAATTTCCTGCAGCAACTCCGCAATACAGAACAATATGAGAAAACTTCAGCAATTAAGTCTACGAGCATATTTAGTGAAAGTTCCGTCGTGCAACAAGAGAAAACAATTTCTCGCGCGCAACCCTTTCGCAGTGGAGAGAGCCTAATCCTTGCTTCGCAATTTCGATTCATCCCGCTCGGTGCATCGAACGCAATGATTCACAATAGAGTTACAAGAGTTACTGCTCGATTGCCACGCATTATCCACATTCCACGAGCTCGGTCGAGGGGAGTCCGTGGTGCTTCCTGGTGAAACGCAATACCAGATTGAAATCCGCGGACCGCGGGTACCGATGGGTCCCGGCGCGGCGGTGAAATCGCGATAGCAAACCGCTTATCTGGGAACATCTATCAGTGACCCAAGACCCCGGTGATTCGTCTCTCTTGTCGAACGTGCCTACATACCTTTAACTTAAACGATCCGTCCCGTGCCCCTCGTACCGTTCACTCGAGCGGTTTCTGTTCACGCCTGGGGCGTCCACCCTCGTATTCGATCGGTCTTCTTGTTCCGCGTTTATGCCATAGACAATGTCGAACAACACCTGTGTGTGCGTTGAGTCATCTCGGTTTTCTTGCGGGCCTTCGAGCCATGTGTTTTTGTCGGAAACTGTCTAACGCACGAGCACTCAATCTAGTGGCTAATTGTGTGGTTCGAAGAACGTATCTCACTGATCAAGCAGATCGTTTTGGACTTCTAATTTAATTTATATAATTTATTTTATATTTATATATTTACGTATTTTATATAATTTTGTAATTTTATTTATACTTCAACAATGACTACAAATTTTGTTGGAATCCAACGATAATATTATACAACATACAGAAGCAGAGGTTTCCGATTTTCTCACTTGAGAAAAGGAACCGGACATTTTTCCAAGGACGAACCAGCCCAGTCGTCATCCCATACGAAACAGAACACATAACAGCATCACTCACGCTACAGCATTAGCTTCATCCTATTTAAATATAGTTTCCTATTAAAATTCCCATTAGGATCACCGCTTTAATCCACTTTAAACTTTGTTTGCATTGAATAAATAAATAAAGGATAGACATGTTCTTGTAATTTTTGTAAAGCAATGTAAAATAGCTCCAGCTGGTGCTCCGTAAGTCTATACATGGTTCGATTTTCTGTTTTCAAGGAGAAGCAGGGAATGCACGAAGCTGCGAGGTTGCGAGTAACAAGGGCCATTAGAGGATTCCGGCGAGGTTGCGGAAACCGTGCGGCCGCAGCATCGTTACTGCACCTGTTACGTCCGGTGCACTTTTCCACGCGTAACCTGTGAACGAGCGTCGAGCGGACGTTTTCACGGCGCGGTTCGAAGGCATCCGGCACTCGTCGTCGTGCCTCGAACAGAGAAAGTTCAAGAGGAAGCGCACTAAAGCCGCTGTTACTGCTGCCATTGCCGCAACTTGCTGGCTGCATCTAGCCAGCCTCTGTGTAATTCACGTCAGGACACGGCGTCGCGCGGGACGATTTCACGGTGATTCGTAACGATGCCCATAAAGGTCAAAACCCAGAAGAGCCCAGGTTGCTAGCAAACGCGTTCGCCAAAAATGGCTATCTTGGCTAGCGGCGCGCTGCCCGCCGCGATTTACGATATTGATTTTCAAAACGATCGATGGTGCGGTACTGACGCGACGCGGAAGTCGCTCGCGATCCAAGCCTTAACCCGTTTGCGATGCAAAACCTCCTGCAATCGCTTAGCCCCGAGGAGACCCTTAAACGATCACCTCGTTTCTTACCGGGAATTTTAATCAGAAACCCTTAAGAAGGATTTTACCCGGCAGTAATACGTGCATGCCGGAAGTAACCCCGTAGGCTTCAAGAGGTTCGTGTTACGTCGTGCTTCTATGGGTAATTTAATACACGAATTGTCGAAGCTTCTGCGTAAATATCCTTTAGAGACTATAAACATCGTCGGGAGAGGATGTGGCGGAGAGTAGTCGCATGTTGTATGTAAAATGTTGCATGCAGTATACTCCAAAGTAAGCAGAGCCCTGAATACACAACGAATCTATATTTAAAATAAAAATTATTTGAATGCAAGAAACAAGAGTACAATGAAAGACTTCATTTTTTTTTAATTTGTCGACTAGTTTAAATAAATGCATCAAATTTTTAGAACTATCGATTTCCTTTAATTGCCTCTAGTTATACCTCGACCACTATTCCGCAAGAACGGCTTCCAAGCACCCCTAAGTCCGACTAGTTTAAGACGTACCAGAACCACTAAACAGTGTCGACACCTGAAGGATTGCTGGGTCGGTTTCGAGATCTTAATCTAGGAATTCCAATAAGTATTTGGCGTAGCAAATAAACGCGAACGACTGTTCCTCGTTGTACATCGATGGCGAAACGCGTCGACGAGTTTAAGACCCTTCAGCGACGCGAAGGAATCGACAAGACCCGTTCTGGAATTCAATCTGGAAATCTCGGCGAGAATATTCGCGAGTGTGGTAACAGGACGTTGGCGCGTTTGACTCTCGTTGCGTTAAAATAACAACTGGCAACGTCAAAGCTTTCGAGCTTGATCCCGTCCGACATAGTAAAATCTTGCTCAACGTTCCGAACAGAAGACGGTCCCTTCACATTCCAGCACGAGCATCGAAATTAATTCTCGTTACTCAGCTATAGATGCCTCGGGTAACAAGCGAGCCGGCAGACAGTTGATTAATCAAGTTTAAGTCGCGTGTTGAATTATACGATAACACGTAAACTCGCTTGTCAGCCATTATTCACTATCAGGCTTATCGGCGGCGATCGTCGCGAATATCTAATATAATGCATTGCGAAAATGGCTGCAGGTCGTTACCAGAGGACCGGGCACGATTCTCCCGATGAAATTTGCTAAGTTATGACAATTAGAAAGTTCATCGTTCACTCGGAGCTAACCTACGAAAGAACTCACTGATTCATCGAGTGCACGCCGCGCGCATCACAATGAATCGTCAGGTGGCAGGTGAAAAATCCCTGGTAAATAATCAACAGTCCGGTGAACGTCTCCAGGATCAGGGACTCGCAATTTATCATACTGTCGACGTCACGTGGAAAGGTGCAATTTACTGGCGAGATTCGTTACGACACATGCGTACACACGTGCCCGCTGATTTCGTTTTGATCGAGCTTGCATTCATCAAAATCAGACGTTCCGAAGTATGTTCTGTGAGTTTCAATTACCTAGATGAGTAGGTACCTTGGATCTTTTATTAATTTCCTCGGTCATTTTCAATTTAGGTTCATGATAGATGCTTCAGCCCTTCGGCGGGACTGATAGACTTGAAATCGATGGTGTCATCCAATTTTGGGCATTTTTCTCGATAAACTTGAGTGACTCAATTATTTATCATTATTGCTTGTTTGAACCATCCTACAGACCCTTTTTCACGCGTCGTTAAAGTTGATCACTACTAAATGAATTAATTTAAACGCGAGACAAACATGGGAAGAGAACGCAATTAGCGCATAAATGACCAAAAATTGGCACGGATCAAGGTGAGCCACACGGTGACGCATTTTGAGAAGGAAGATCGTGTCGAACTGATAATGACTCACCGAAGGTCGATATTCAATGTAATTCAAGTGATCTTCCCACTAATATCATTGAACAAAGTCTACATTTCACGGTGTGACTCATTAAAACATATTTCCATGTTTGGCCATGCAAGGGTGAACTTGCAAAGACAGACACTTTTACAGACAGAAAATACCTTCTTGACCATCTCCGTTCTTCGGTACATGAAAATGAGAACCATTAACTTACCGTATCGTTAGTTTTACATCGATGCAAGGATTGGGCAATTCTACCTCATTCTTCCTATCTCGCAGACATCTCGGTATCTAAATACCAGCCTTCTTATTGCCGGACAATTGTCGACAGAATAGATAATTTCGAAATCGAGACACGGCGAGGGCGGAGTTTACTAATTTTTGTCGGTTCGTCGAACATATTAGAAATTGCTAAGAGCGGCATTTGCAATCTAATGATCATCGGTGAAAGAACGCTAGCCACAATGGAACTCGGTCATTTGGATAAGAGTTGTCGAATCATTTTCTAAGAGCATTCTTGAAACTTACATTCCTCTTTGTTCATATAAAATGTGCGTTCTTAATACGTATTTATGTTGCAAGCACCGGTTCTCGTTCGATCACCATAGTTAAACAACTTGGAACGTAATTGGCGCTAACTTACGACCAAGAACACAATGTTTTTTTATTTATTTATAACTAAAGGGATCAAGTAAAGTATATATGTAAATACAAGTCGCATCAACAACAAGATTATTAGTGACCACAAAGATTATAACATATGATTACAACTTTTTTTATATTTATTTAACGTCGCTTTCAAGTCTTTGCTAAGGTTACTTCGCGATGGGACCGACACAGTTTATTAAGGCGGGTTCCGAACCACCTTGGGCACCATAATATTAGATGGCACGTAGAATATTTTCAGAGCCTGCGCGCCCTTTATTACAATATCATGTCTTTATACTTACAGACATTTACAGGTATAACGTGGGGAGATAGATTTGCAGTTCTTATATACAATATTACAAAGTATGGAATATATTTTGGTGGATTTTAGAAATTTTAAAACTTTGACTATATTCTTATTAATATTGAAACATTCGCTTAAATTGTTTCTAACTGTAACTGTGAAGATAGCGAAGCGTCTTCTTTGGTAGGAGAAAAGGGGGCATTGCAGGATTAAGTGTAAGGACAATGGTGTTGTTGTCACCTCAACATCGTGCCTGTTTGCAGTGATCTCTTGTATAGGAAGGGGTCCCTAAAAATCGATACACGTGTTCAATACCTTCAGTGACGTTTCTATGGTTAATAAACTGTTGCATGAAGCATTCAAGCCACCAAAGCGGCTTGAACTCCATCGTTGTCTAACGAATTATCGTACGGAACGGCCCGAGCGCGGCTCAGCCATTATCGTCGGTAACGAACCACCGTAATTTTGTCGGGTCAATTAAAAAAGTGTTAGGAGCAGAGATAAACCCGCAAAACGATAGGCAGTTTCCCATAGAGCCGAACTGCCGTGAGAGTGGCTCGTAGCTCAGGCTAGGCGTATATCTGGCTCGGCCGAAGAGGCGTTCCGCGCCGAGCACCGCCGATAGATTCGCCGAGATAACTCTTAATGCCGTGTTAATTATCCGTTGCTGGTTGGCAATTACTGTTGGAATAACCGTACGCCCTAAATTCCGCCACAGCCACACTTCATGAAGAACGTGTCGACCCGATAGACCCGGACTCCGATGCTGATGATGCTTTATTGATCGTCCTCGCTCGTTACCTGACTGCAAGATGCTCTGCTCGATGCACCCTGCCGCTCTATTAACGCTTTTTACCATTTCGTTTTTGCACCCGCCGCGAACAGCGTGAACTGTTCGCTCGGTTCGGGCGAAAAGTAATCGCTATGATTCGAAGCAGTCATTCGGCGCGGTCTGTGAAGTGAATGTCCTGGGGTGTTGAATGTGGACTAACGATTCCACTCAGTTTTTCTATGTAATCGTGCGAAACTGTCCGTAGAAGTTCAAAAGTTTATTATAATTTGTACTCGTTCCTTTGAATAATAAGAGACCTCTGAACTGCCATTAACTTATTATTTTGTGAAAGTAGTCCTTTAGCTGTGTCGTTATCTAGCATTTCGCGCAATTTGATCCTAATTGAATCTCGAATCAGCTCTCCATTAAAACGAAATAACTATGCAACGCTTTTCGAAAGTCACAATTAGAAACACTGTTTCCGCGTGCGGAGTGACGCACAGTACCTTGATCAAATTCAGGACGGAAATAGTTCGGAGAAAGTCGATTTGCTGGTATTATAATCGGTTTTGAAGAACGGGAAGAATAATTTCGAGATTCCCAGGCAATTTCGTAAATGGGATATTTTATCCTGGAATGTCGCGGCAGCTGGAAAAAGTCGACGGCACGTGTGTAATGAGAAAACAAGGGTGAATCGTTCGCAGCTAATATTTCTTCGATGGGAGCCAAATCTACCAATTCAGGCTGTTACGCAGAAATTTGCGGTTGGACCATTCGGCGAGATGCGGACATGCAGAAAAGTTCAGTCGTAATCGGCTCCGGATATCATCTTCAAGCCGTACTCGCGAGAAAAAGGTGTGAAGGGAGTATTACAATTTCCTTTGCGGTGAGAATCGTGCTTGTTATGAACCAAGAAAAGAATTTGAAGCGGTATTATGTTCAACTTCAAATGTTTGTTTTTTAAATTTTCAATTTTACAATCTTAATATTTGTGAAATAAAAAATTCAATGATTCAAATCTCACTATAAAGTTGTGAGCTAAATAACATTTTCAATATCCAGCAGATTTAAGAAAACACAAATAAATGTGGAATAAACATTCTTAAGTAAAAAAATGGATCTGTTGTTCCAGGATAAGATAAAGATGAAGTTTCCATGACAAGAACATCAACGCGATTACTCACGGCAATGCAGTGTGCATCGTTTCGTAATTTGTTGCAAGAAATTGATACGAGTTAGGAGGGACCGCGAGATACCAGCCATAACCAGCGTTAAATTCGAGCAATAGCTAGGCCACGATGCGTCGAGCTGCACGTGATGCTGCAGTTCGTTGCAATTAAACCTCACCGGCAATTGGCGTGCCCGTCCTGTTATTACGATCAGATAATCCGAGCGTAACGTTCCACGAGAACAGGTGGATGGTTCAAGGGCACAGGCTGGCCTCTGACGCGATGCACCTTTCTGGATTCACTCGGGTGCATTTTCACTTTCGTTCGAACACACCGGCGCAACTGCATAGCTCGGTGCGCTGGACTCTCGAGGTAACAGGTCTGATTAAAATCGAGAGCATAAACATTTTATGAATGCAGACTGAACTTGCTGCAAGAATCAGAATTAATTGCTTTAATTGCCGGGATTCCTCTAGTGCATTATCGAACGCAGCAATAAATTATAGCAATAAATTCAGTTGCGTAAGTATTCGTTTATATTATCGCTTCGGGCATTTTTTGGTTACTTAGGATGAAATGCCCGATTGAGCTTTATGTGCTTGTGAGGCAAGTCTTTAAAAGGAACTTTCAAATCTTTTCTAGAAAAATATAAACTTGTGTAACGACTAAATAATTTGCCCAATGTCATTCTAAAAAGTCAACTTGATGAACTGAAGAAACATATTCCCCCTCATACCAAGGACGATAGAAGACTGTTCTAAAAGTGGTACTTCCTAAAATAGTCTTCTGTGCCGAACAAACGATTCGAAGGATTGTAGCATTCTAAATTAGGTGCGCGATCCTTTATCAAACGTGAATTCTCGGCGTGCTCAATCGGTTTAAAAAGTGTCTCGGAATGTTCTTGGCGCAGGTTCGATATTTCACAGGGCCTATCAACGTTATCTCGGAGCGGACCCGGCTTCTAATTACAAGTTGCCATTTATAGTATACTTCTGAAAGCTGGCCTGCGCCTCGAGGAAGCATTGTCCTGCGCGGAACAGTATTAAAACAGAGGCCCGCGAGCTAACAACAAATCGATAGCGGCAGAAACAGAAACAGAAACGAAAACGGCCCTGGCCGGCTCTCGAAGTCGCGAGCATCATCGACCGCCATATTTCATACACTGTTTTCGTGCGATACTTCGTCCATATTTCAAGCTTATCAACGCGTGCCCAGAAGGTAGCCGCCCCTGCGCTACTTTCAGCTCCACCAACCAATTATAATCTGATTTTTCAATGCAAAAGTACAGAAATATATCCTTGTTGTTCGTTCCTCGGCGTCGTAAATAACGAAAAACACGGTGAAGAGTGTCGATGGGCATTTTTCGAGACTGTTTCTCGCTTCGAGGCGAATTCGCGGGAAGAACGATGATTTATATTTTAACATGACTTGGACCCGTTCAAATATCTATTTATATCTTTCTGGGAGGAGCACCACGATCGCAGAATTCTTTGCACGTGCTCTTTCATCCGAACAAATTACTTCTGCTTCAAATATTTTCGAGGAACCATAAATACATCGCAACGGCTGCGCAGCATCCAGGAATATCGAGTATAGCAATCTGTGGTTACGAAGAATTCGAGGATTTCTAAGGAAACTCTATTCTCTAGATCACCCAACATCTAGAATCTAGATTGTCGCTTGTGAAAGGATATTATAATTTTTATAAAACTGGAACGCGATAATGCTTTGAAAGTGTCTTAATTAATTACACGATGTCCACGTCGTTAAGTCATTCATTAAAGTGTCTGGTTTAAGCGAACGCGTAATTCGCAATCAACGCATCACTTTCGCTCACGTTACCTAGATTTCAATCCTGCCACCATAGTTCATGCATTCCACTAATCGCTTTCAGTTCGCCAATAATTAAAATACCAAAAGACTGAACCGCCTATTACCGAACAGCCGACAATTCTGCTCATTCTATGAGTTTCTGAGTGACCGGATCGGTATGATAATGGCTAAGCGATTTCGCTCGATCGAATCGATCGACGGGACGATCATGTAATCGATACCGAGGCTGTAGCGATCGAGAAAACCGCGGAAAATAACAGCAATATTTATAATAAACCCTATTATCATAATCGAATGCAACGAGTAACCACATTGCAGCTGGATTTAGTATATCTCACCATCTTAAAGGAACTCTCTTTTGTTCTCTAATTTCACGCTATCGCTGGATAGAATCTTTTAAGCCATCTCGCAACTATAATGCAATTATATTACTAAAAATGATAGAATTATTATTTTTCCTAGTGATCAATTGATAGACGAATAACAGCACTTAAAATAAGTAGACATGTATAGATATAAATAAATTGCGTTCATTGCCATATACAGGATCTACAGAGACTTTTGTTTCTCTTAATTACCCAGCTAAAAATAATAAACAGGTTTTTATAAATAAACAAATGAGTACGTCCGAAGAAATATCGCTTCGAAAGTCCTCTTTTCTCTTTTCATAAATCCTCGATGATACGGCTGTTGCTTTAACGAGATAAATGGAATCTTTCGGCGAACGCAACGAGCACGAGTCGCGACTCGTTCACTCGGTAAAACTTCAAAGGCGAAATACCACGGATTCTCGTTCGCCCATTCGCTGCCGGTATGATCTAAAAATCTTCGCACTAATTATGAGCGCAGATGCATCTGCGGAGCAGCGTGGCACCGTGATCTAATTAAAAGGCCAGCCTTGAGCGTGCCTTTACGCTGCTGGTCGGTTCCATTTATCCGCGGAAAAAAAACGTACCCGTAGAACCAGGTAATCTGTTGTGCCGTGTATATCGCTGGTAATATTCAGCGTGCTGCTAATATAACGTCAGATTTATTACTTCGGAATCAATCTTATTACTTAAAGTTCTCGTACGTGCCTCACAGGAAATTCTCGTCTCGGGCAAGTGTCATTTTTATTCGACCTAATATCTACTCGACTAATCGTTGATTAGCGAATCACTTTTGCTTACATTCAGACGGTTGGTGATTAAACGACTGCAATAGGAATTGCTCGATAAATTAGTTCCGTTCGTTTGAAAGTTCTTCAGTTTATCGGATGTTAACAAAAAGTCAAAAGATATTCTAGCGATTAGCAAGTGCCATTTTTATTCGGTCCCTATCTACTCGACTAATCACTAACAAAGTTCAACAAAGAAAATAGTGTCGAGTAGATACATAGATTAGCGTATGATGGACGGAGTGGTTAAAAGGTGGCGTGGAACGTGCAGAGTTACTTGGTGCACTCTCGCCGTTGCGTCGGGTTGCATCACATGCTCTCTAAACTGCAGACACATCGTTGGAAAGGCGAACGTAAAAGCGAAACGCAATGGACTGGGTCGGAGGGGGTCGCGGTTGCAAAATCTAATCCGAAAATCCAGCGAGAGCCACCTGCAGCCACTCATTGCTAATTGAGAGGGGTAGGCTTTGGCCGGTCTTAACGAGCGGACTCGGCAGATTTGCGACGCGATATCGGTAGCGATTTAATTGAACAATTCGATGAAATAGTTCCCGTTGTCTGAACAGCATCGACGGTTCCCGGCTTAACGAGCTGCTACCGGTCGTTTCGCGAAACTTTATAACGCGATTTAAAAGGGGACGTCAACGGGAAAAACACTCGGTGCTCTCGGTACACGGACACCGCCGCGTACGAATAATTATTATTGAATCATCCGGTTACACGCGATAATCTGCCGGCTGATCTCCGGCCGGATTAAAACGTTGTACGGTTTTTCGAGGCGAGAGGAGAGCCGGTTCTACGGCACGATAAAAGCGTTTTAATTAAGTATTGAGCGTCGGCGCGCCGCGTTATTTATTTTCGTTCACTCCGCTGTTTCCATTATTCATTTACCCCTACGCTATTTCTTTGCCTCTGCACCCGAGCCTATGCCATGCCGTCCCGAATATAATAACGAACAGATTTTCGTTTCAAACCCCCTAGCGAACGGACGGGATTGCTGTCCGTGTAATGGACGTCGTGTTAATTACAATATAGCGTTCTCCGCTTTGTTTTGCTCGTTCACCGGCTAAACACCGTGCCGCGATTCGAGTTTGTTAATAGTTCCCGCTGGTTCTATCGGCGCACGTTTTCACGGGGGGAGCGTTGAACGCGAGACAATGACTTTATCGTGGCGAGAAGAGGAACGTGATGAGATTGCAGTGCAAATATATTATTGTTTCGGCTGTACGAAATTTTCCTCGCAGATGTGCACCACTGCGCATCATCAGCACGTTTGGATTTAGCTGGCGGTCATTAACCCGGTTTGGTGGATCGGGTTCGTTAACGTCTGGCAGGTTCGGAACGGGCCGGGAGAAGGACGGATCGATTTAATCGGTGATCGATAACGCGCGACGACCGGAGAAAGGGGGCACTGAGAGGTTTACGGCGACTTCTAAAGTTCAATAGCAACCGGCGAAGGCAAGGTTCGCCGCTATTTATTTTATAGGCGTGCTCCACTTGCCGGCCAGCCGGGAGAGGCCAGCCTCCATTCACCGAAAGAGAGAGGAAGGAAGTAAGGGGCTGGTGTGGACAGAGAAAGAGCGTGCAACCGGGGGGACAGAAAGAAATCAAGGTTTACGATGCTGCACTTTAGCTGTTTCTGCATGCCACCGCGCGGTGCAGCGAAACGCGGTGTTGCACCGTGCACAGCCCCGGCCAGGCTTGGCCAGGATTTACGCGACAAGTTTCCACGGCTCACTTCGCGGATCCCATCCGCTCTGGATTCTTCGGAAAGATATCGCGCGTATAACTCTTCGTTCGGCTGCTCGAAACAACATAGATATTTTGCTCTTTTCATTTGATGCGGTCCCGCGTATCTATACACGCGTGTATTGTATATGCACGCACGTGTGCATATATGCAAACCGGTTTAAATTCCCCCTCAAATGAAGTTCGGATCATTTGCCAATGGAATTGCTTCGTTGCGGATCCGTTCGTTGATAATAACGCAATCTACTCGTTTGATCCTTTTCACTTTTTTACCACGCGCCAGCATTCTTCTCGATCCTCTGACTAACTTCTCTCTTTCTTTCGCGAACGAGCGCAAGCGCGCGCTAGGTAAATGACAGCCGACAAAACGCAGCGACCGCTTTCTATTCGTTACTCGCGCGTACGTAGACTAATTGCACCGAACAGACTTTCCGCCAGGTCCCGTCGTGCCGTTAATAAACCGTCATTCACCTGTGTTAAGTAAGCGCAACAGGTAGACACGATTTCCACGGGTAGCGCCAAAAAAATTCGCGTTCATCTCGCGCCGAGCACAATAACGCGAAACGTTAACCACCGAGCTCGGGATCATAGATTCAGGCGTTAGATACATCCAATGTTGAACGTACGCTCACGTATAAGTTTCTAAGAGTGCTTAGTCGATCGATTACGATAGATCATAGAGCCCTCTAATTGTCGATCGGAGGGTCTAGGGCTTGAAAGTCTAAGGGCCGATCGATCTTGGCGAGGAATACCCTAGCGATGTCGAGGACCGATATATCGATAGGTCGCGAAGGTCCCTTATTAAAGCACGGGCGAAATGACCGGGTCGTCTTTGAGGAGGCGAGAGCCGCTTGTCAGCTTATTGTGGCGCGGGGCGAACTAACTCAGCCATCCATTTATCGGCCTCCCATCAAGATAACAAGATTTGCTTTTTTTATCGTCCTCTTCGTCTTCTTCTTCGTTAACAACGCTCATGAGGACGGTGCACGAACGACGGACAAGACCCTTCATTATGGCCCTACGTAATTAAGCTTTGTACACGGAGAAAAATGTTCTCCTTTGCTTGGTCAGCAATCAACCCTCGCATTATTATACCGGCGGAAGCACGAAAACGCAGCGAAAATGAGATGATGATCGTGACCCGCGGCTCGACGCCGCGTCTCTCCGCCTTCGATCACCGTAATCTCGCGATACCGATCATTTTTGCAGCTTCGCGTGCCGACAAATGGACCACTATGTTTCACAAACTTGCCAGTGGGTTTAGCGGAAATTACAAAACGAACAACTGAAAAGATTCTTCTTCTCGAATACCAAACTTTTCATGAAACACAACATTCTTTGTTTTCAGAATCTTTTCATAATCTTGTTCTCCGGGAAAGTTGATTCATTCGAGATTCTTAAAGTACAGATGATAGAGCTAACAATATTAAAATATTCGTTACAATGACAACCTATCTCAAAGAATTGCAACCAATGGGTTTAGCGGAAATTGTAAAACGAATAACTGAAAAGATTCTTCTTCTCGAATAATACCAAACTTTTTCACGAAACACAACATTCTTTGTTTTCAGAATCTTTTCATAATCTTGTTCTCCGGGAAAGTTGATTCATTCGAGATTCTGAAAGTACAGATGCTGGAGGTAACAATATTAAAATATTCGACAACCTATCTCAAAGAATCACAACCGAGGGAAAAGGTTAGGCAAAATCACAGAATCATCCGTAATGGTCGGATCGCGGGTTCCTAATTGCGAGGAGGCAGCCGTGTAATCCGGCGCGTCACTGGTTGTCCATTAAGACCGGACAGGGACTTTAATCACGAGGACAAATTGAAAGATCGATCGATTGTTCCCAGGCAAAAAGTAGTTTACATTGAAATTGAGTAGCCGCCGGAGGGAAAGGCTGAGGAGAAATCCGGGACGGTCCCACGGAGAGGTCTCAGAATGAAGTCGCTTCGAAGTCTCAGCGCTCGGCGAGGTAGTAGGCGTTGGATGGTGTTGTGTCCCTGGCTCGATCGGGAGGACGCAATTCATTTTGCATCGATAATGCTCGCGGGATTCAGTCCGGGAGAGAGAGTCGGCCTTTTTGCCCACCTACCACTATCATTAGCCTAATCGAATCATCGTGCTATCCGGCGAGCAAATCATGAACGAGTTTCTCACGAGCGGAATGTTAGAAGCGGCGCGGCTCGTAATATGCGTTACACCGTGTTCACGTGTGCACGCGAACCACCGTGTAACGCACCATTTACTTAACTAAGTTGTGCACGGTTGCCGATAAGTGCGAACGCAATGCCAGTTTCGTATAGCTGGTTTTATTGCGGATCGCAACAAGGACGGGAGTCGCAACAATTTACGAGTGACCGCCGTCGCCGTTCCAATAGCGGTCCTGTTGGCCGCGTGCACACGCTCTGTCCACAGCCAGCCGGTAAACAAAAGCGGCGCTACGATTAATCGTTCCTGTTTGTTGCGTCAGCGTACGCGTCCACTGCCACGCGAATTTCGCGTGTTTTCTTTCTGCAAAAGTCGTGTATCTTGTTTGCCGCAAAGATTGATGTTGTTAGCCCTCGCACGCTCCTGCGGAACCGTTCGACAAGCGAGCCTCGAGCTGCTCATTACGGGACCTGTTATCTTTACATCATGATCGAACGAATTGTGCTTTACTGCTGTCTCCAGGTTTGAAATGAATATGTCAATTTGTAACGCTATCTCATATCGTGATTGAACGAATTGTGCCTTATGCATAGTTTTATATTTCCAAGGAATAGATCAAATGGCAGCAATGATTCTCGCTACTTTATAATATAAGTGCATTTTATACAGTGAGTGGTTGTAGATGTGAAAGAATGGGTTCCGTGGAAATCATCGACACAAATTTCCCTGGCACGATTTTCACCGACATCATTTCACCGATTCCACATTTAACCTAAACAACCACTTTGGCCGACAACGATTTTAGATTCGTTGTCGGTCAAAATCGTTGTCGGCCAAAGTAGTCGTTGGTCAAGTCTGGTGTCGGTGAAAACCGTGTCCCTGATTTCCATGGGATCCCAAAAGAATGTATCCAAGGTATAGCAAGTCACAGCAATGCATTATGCGCCGAAGAGAAGAATAATTTCTCGACTCTCGCTACCGAGTCAATTAACTTGTCGCTCGAAGCGCGCGACGCCAATAAATCAAGAATCTGATCGAATTATAGGTGGTAAGTGTTATGTTTCGCGTCGTGTATACCCCGACGATGACGAGTTACGAAAGTTACGAGCGGCTAGCGGCTTGACTATATCCGTCACAATCGCATCGTAAAAAGTTTAATCGCGTAAAGACACACGTACAAAGGCGAGAATCAGCTTTCCTGTCACGACGCGCAAAGTAGCGGCGTGCCGTGAACTCGACGCGATTTATTTTCGTTTTCGCGATGCGCGTTCGGCCATTAACATCGGCCTTTCTCTTCTGAACCCGTCACCCGCGACCGATTGTTCGATATTTCATTCTCGCGAACGTTTCATCAATTTTCCTTCGCTTATCGTTAACCCCCTTACACTCCGAAGATAAAAATTCGCTCATTTTTTGGTTTAGATAATTATACAATATTTTATTTCTCTCCATTATTTGTGTTTATGTATATGTTCAAAATGTGAGATTATGAATTAAATATTTCGAACTGAAGTGTAATGAAATTGGATCATTAACAATTGTAAAATAATGAAACACTGAAGTCACTTTTAATCTCACCAAGCAATCGAATGTAGCTAATGCATTGGATCGATGCATTATAAAAATATAGGGACAGGATTGAGCGACGAAGCGTGCTATTAGACAATTTATCAGACAAGAGGGATACATAGCTTCGCGAAAATTTATGTTGAATAAATCTCTGGGTTTCATCGTCCGGTGATTTTTAAATCGGTCGTTAGGATAGACTCGGCGAGGATGGGAGTTTAAATTTCCATTTGAAACGAGAAAACGAGATCATCAGCATCGTAACCTACGGCCTTCGCCTCGTTATATTTCTCTCTGGCATTGTTAACCGAGATTTACGCTCCTCCGTAGCAGTAAACCATTCGCGGAGCAATTTCTTGGCACTCGGACTGATTGACCACCTTGCGAATGGCCGCACGCGAGCACTGGCCCCAGGGATTAACATGTTTTCCAGTGCGACGCGATTCCGACTGTGAACGACCTCCGTTCCAGCTTAAACTGACTTTGATGTCGTTATCTTTCGCAATATTCGCGAGTCATGCGGTCCCAAATGTCTTCAAATGAAAAAAGGGATCGACATGCCAGTGACTCAAACGGAAACCATAGAACCAATAACTAATAAAATATGAAAATGGAAATGTTAGATATTAGATTGGAAATGAGTTACAATATACATATAAACTTTCACTCCGGAATTAGTCTGTAGTAAAATTAACGATATTAGCACTGCCAGTGGTTGATTCGTCTATTTCGTCTAACAACCGGATACATATGTTTATTGCGTAATTATAGCAATCATTCAATGTGTGATTTTTTTCAGCCATAAAAAGTAAATGCAGAATAATCACCGAGAAATATTCTTGTATCTCATGATGCTCATAAAAACAGAATTGCGTGGTATAATGTAGATACCACAGGATTTTGAGTCTCCACCTACCAAACTCTTCAATCAACTAGCCAATTGAAAATGAAATTTATATCCAGGTCGAGTCCAGTCTATTAAACCCAGGTCCAGTAGTAAAACCAAAGAATCACTATGTATAACCCAAGAATTTGAACTACCCACCACCTGCGTCCATTATAAAAGGATCTACAGAAATGATTAACGAGAAGAAGAATTTTCTACTCGGTTCCCATTTCTTGCACCTGATGTAGAAATTTCTATTTTGCATAAAGATCCTTACTCTATGTAACGACCCCATAGAAAAAGAATCGTGATTTCCATGCCGTTGCCAGTTGATTAGAATCCCCAGGACTGATCGTTAGCAAACGTTACGGTGCCAGAGCGCCACGATCGATCGCGTGCAGCCGTGAACGCGAAATACATTAGTGCTTCCCGGGAGCGAAGCGTAATCGATGATCACAATACGATTATGGTTGCGTCAAGATCCGCCGCGAGATCGAGTCGCTCGTAGCTGGATCTCGTTGCCGCGTCGCGTCAGGGAGGGGATAGTTAATAAGAATAACAGTGAGTAACGTTTCTCGTAAAACCATCGACCCGGCAGGTGAGCGCTTATGGATTTCCTTACATAACGCGATCGGAGATAAATGTGTACGTCGCGGGTGTGTCGCGAATCCAATGCCGAGTGATTCAGTGACTTCGCGGTATATTTGTCTGCGCGGGGACCGTTTCGTGAATGGCAAACTCGCCGAGCGTACAATGTATTTAACGCTTCGTGCCCGGCGATACCACCTTGCCGCGCATTCAAATCACCGGAGCGTCGCTACTATCAATGCTACGTTCGCGACTTTCGTGGAAACTGGCTTCTAGCTTTTCTACCAGATCCCGCCCTATAAAATACCCTTTACACACTACAATTTTTAGTTTGTTATTTGTATACAACATTGAAAAAAGAAATACAACTTTTGAAGGTGCAATAGAAATTTTACAGATTATTGTCAAAAATTATGAATGAAATTAAAATTATGAAAGTCTTACTATGTATATCTTGTTCCCAATCATAGCCCTTCAGCACATACCTGAAACAAAAAGAATTTTCTTAAAAACAACTCTCCATAATAATTTATTATAATAATATAATAATTCTTAAAGATTTGCTAGTGCACTTTTAATTTCTTCCTCTCACGATTATTCTCTTCGTGCATCCGCACGATAATCGAACGAGAATAAAGGACTTTTACTTTCGTCTCTGAGTCACGTCTCTTTAAGAGAGCATAATCGATAATTAATTCACGACACACCCCGTACAACGTACATTTACAACCGGTCGTTTCCGTGTCAGTCTCAATAATTCCTTTTCGTTCGTTGAATAAAGGAGAACACGCTTCATATACAAATTTACACAGGCTTGTTTAATGTCAACTTTTCTGTTGACGTTGTTTATTTGTATGCATTGTAGACAATGTCTTGGAGCACACCCACGCGGGTGTACGTCCCGTCATGGGACCACGGACGCGTATTTCCCTTCGATAAGAATGTAAATGCTAGTGATGTAACGTAACACGCGAAGTTTACACGGATGGCCTAGAATCTCTTGCGCGACTCGGTGATTTACGGAGTCCAACGTTTACGAACCGTTTTATGTACGATCGCCACGTCGGTTACAAAACGCGGAGAGACCCGTGACCCCCGTTCGATATGAACGTTCACCTTCCACAAAAGACACTGGATGTTGATGAACGATTAAAATTTTATGCCGGAGAATCGTTATTTACAACGCGAATCTGTTGTAACTCGCCATAATTCCTCACTATAAAACAAACCTCAAACGTGAAACATGATCATTGTACACGGCGGATTTTACGCTCAAGTGTTTGCAAAACGAAATCGTATACAGACTTTGCTCAAAGTCGAATCAAATCTTTTATGTCTTGGTGTAATCATTAAGAGGGGAAATAAATATTTCAGTAATCCGATAGTTCCTTGGTCTAATCCAATAGCAGTTTTACTTGTGGAAATATTGTGTAGGAGTTCTAATAGTTCTCATGAAAATCACTGACAAAAATTTCCCCGTCACGGTTTTCACCGATGACATTTCACCGACACCAGATTTGACCGACGACTACTTTTTGGCCGACAACGCCTTAAACTGACAACGATTTTGACCGACAACGAATCTAAAATTGTTATTTTCACCGACAACATTTTACAGACTCCAGATTTGACCGACAACGAATCTAAAATCATTGTCGGTCAAATCTGGAGTCGGTGAAATGGCGGTGATTTCCATGGAATCCGTTCTAATACATTTAATCTAGAAGACAAGGAAAAATCTGTTCTACCAACTTAATTTATCTCTTGCTTATTTTCATAAATTAATTTTATCATTTCTGATTTTGTTAATAAAGTTCGAATTAAGTATATACAGCCTCGATAGCATTGTTCGATAATAAAATGCTAGAATGCGTTGTATTAACGACGCACATTTGCGCATCGCAATGTACATCGTAGGATTCGTTAACTTTCGGTTTATTCTGCCAGGAATGGTTAGCAAACCAGCATGCTGGACATATTAAATACTTTTTCAAATAATTGATTTTTGTAATTGATTCACCGGCGGAAGAAAGAACAAAAGATCGTGTTTCTTGTCGCGCGAAAAATTATCCGCGAAGCTGTAATAAGCTGCGTTACGAGGCAGTGTGTGATAAGCAGGGAACCTTTATACATTTTAATGAGCAGGTCATAAATTGTTAGCTTCGGGGCTCGCGTTCGGCTTTTTTCGAACCTTATAGAGCCATCTGCAAGGTCGACGAGGCTTTCTTTGTTCGTCATTGATGCCCGTACAGGGTTGCAGAACGTATTAGCGCGTGAATAACTTGCTATTGACGCGTTGCGACGCGACACGAACGATCCCGCCGCGAAAACAATGCCGATAACATTATGGGGGATGCCGTGAACGTCCTTGAATGCTATTATTGTATGGCAGTGTTAATTTCAATTGCGCGTGCACGCGCAAATTTGTGACATCGCGATGCAATGAAACAAAAAATCACTTGCACAAAGGAATACTTACAGCGACTGCAATTATTTTTGCCTCGATCTGCTGCATAATTTACTACACAATTATCGCAACTCAGAAAAATCGTCTGTTTAATTTTCTACGTTGTGAAAAACACTTTCACGTCATAAAAAATTATAAATCGAAGCAGCAAGCCGAAAGTGAACTTGAAAGTCATTATTGCGACATCATTACGAGGCTAAAATGATATTGCACAGTCTACGATAAGGTAATTCATTAGTGTCATAAGAAAAAAATCATAGTTCTACAGTTTACAGCTCGGGCGGCAGGATAGTGATTAGAATTCTTCAGGAATTATGAAATGGCAAAATATTTAGCGAGCTGACAGTTAATAACCGAGCCCCAGTAAATCCAAGTAAAATGTTTTAATACATTAATCACTGTCTACGCTTGGCTAATGCATAACGCATGGCATATAACTTTGACCTGTCCGCAGTATATTGTTTCCCCGTTCCGTATCGCGCGTGTCTTCTGAAAAATGGTCGCGCCGCTCCACCTTTCTACAATACGAGCTGCGAAAGGAACTATTCGCGACAACAGCCGCCGCATTCGTATTCCTTGGAAGAATATCGCGTGCGCGAACACAAATGGCCGGTCCGAACACCTTGGTAGAAAAGTAGCCACACTGGGATACCAACAGGTGCGTAGTCCAAGCGAACAATGCGAACCATCGATACGCAATCTAATCTACTCCTCGCCCACAGGTTCAATAAACTCTCAATTCATTCCATACTTTTTACAAAGGAACGCAAAACTTCGATTCATCGAATTATTAAAATTCCACACCTAGTGTACACGTTACTAGACTGCGGATATTTATGCAAAATAAAAATCATCTGCATATTGATGCACACAAAACGAGATTGAAAGCTATTCCAACGTTCAAGGATGATCCTCCAAGTGGCATATCGTAAATCGGATCGGTGAATCGTAATGACACCGATCGCATCAAAGCTGCGATTAGGTGTGCGTAAAAACCATTTTCGGAGAAGCGGTGAGAACAAAAATGACCACCAGTGTCGTCACTGGTCTCGCCGGCGACTTTATACGGTCTGCGACAGAGAAAGAGAGCTCCGCGATCGAGAGTAAATCCTGGCCTCGTTCGCTGGGCATTCGAAACGCGTAGACACGCGACGAGTTTGGTAATGGCACAATTATCGCCGGCAGAGGCCCGATTACGTTATTTCCGAAGCGACTCGAATGGTGGCCGCGAACCGTAACAACGATTCCATCTTTTCCTGATTCAATCAACGCGCCCGATATCGCCTTTACTTTCCATTGTTCTCGACTTGCGTTGTGCTCCAGATAACCCAGTGTCCTTTTGGACACTCTTCGCGGGACTTTTCACGGCACGCAACCATTTTTCAACACGTCTTTTGAAAATTGCAACGTAACAAACAAATAATTAATTAATTGGTTATCGATCGTAATTTATCTTCAGGATATTACAAATTTTATTTTTATTAATATTGATAATTTTATTCTTTATACGAGGAAAAGAAAGGAGGTGTTTCGTCCTAGACCCTAGAACAAATATGATCATTAGCATAAACGGCATGCAAAAAATATAAATTGTATTTTTTTGTATGAAAAAAGAAGTCATTTTTCTTTCAAATTTTTTACAAATTAAACGGAACGCAGACTAATACAACTATCTCTAACGCTAATGAAACCGCAAATGTTTACAACCGATCGCACGAGAGTCCTTCGAGCTGCCGTTCACAATGTTACGACCATTCTCGAGCGCGCCGCAGCAGTTTATTTTCAAGATGGCATGCGTGGGCGTAAGTTATTCACCGCAGACGTTAATTGCGCTCATCCGTAAACGCATTAACGGCACACGCAATGTTCAAGAGGTTCGAAGGCGGTAAATTCACGTGATCTCTGGCAGTCTGGGTTCTTTCGTCACGCTCCAGTTTCGATAACTCCGAAGGTGGACGCGTTCGCTCGTAATTGCATTTACAGTTAATTACGTTAGCCCGCGCGTGCCTCGACGATCCTCTCGCGGGTGCAAGAATGCAGTTCGGTCGAGTTGCGACACGATCGTGAGCGACCTTGCACAAATGTTCCGATACAGTAGGACCTCGTTTGTACGAACCAATTAATGCTAAACATCGTACATATATACGAACTCTTCATCGAGCCTCTATTATGCGAACGACCTTGTACCTCGACGTGTTCGATAAACGCGGTTATACTGTCCTCTGCGAACGACCCGTTCGATTGTGATTTCGACACGTGGACGCACGTGTCACGATAGAAGGTCTTATGTTGTAGTTTAGATCACACCAAGGTCAGGTCTTCGAGCAAAACACGAATTCCGTTTTTGACTAAATTATTTGCATATGTACATTTAGATATTCGTTGTGTGAGATCGTCCCAGTTGGACAAACGAGATAAGTGAATTTCACGGAAATGTATGCACACTGAGTGTTTTATTTTAATAAGAAACCTCGGGCATCCACGCAGGACTTTTCGGCCAGCGTGATTTAGTAACTATGAGGATCAAGCCTGGTTTGCAGCCTGGAGGCAGAGATCGTTAACATCGACTGTGCCGCAGTACCTAACCCAGATCGGTATCCTCGAACAATGATACCGTACGGCGCGGTGCACGAGGAGATCGGATACACGCGCTTCCAGAAATAATTTCCATGCTATCGCCGAATAATAATTCATGGACGTTTCCTCGGGCCATCTTTCGACGCATCGGGGAAATACGTGCGGCTCGGTCGGGGCCGATCGTCGTTGCTCAAAGTGTCGTCGCCATCAAATTAACATACGAAATCCAGTCGGCCGTAGCCGCGTATATCTCGTTTAATGGCCGGCAGTCGTATTACTCGCGAACAGAAACGGCCCCGGTACATCACACGCCCAGTTGTCTCGGCTCTGTGCCGTTGTTTGCGCACGTCGAAACTCGATACTCGACACGGTTCGACACAGTGTGCCGATCGATCGAATACGGAACCGGGGGTGGTGGAGGAGAGCGAGAGACGGCACGTGAAAAAAGATACACGAACGGGGGATTAACAATCCCGAACATCGCGCGCGCCGAGTATATCGAGAAAACAAACCCCTGAGAAAAGGTACGAGACCACGTCTTACCTCGCGAGTCTCATGGCGATCGGCTGCGTTTCGCGATCTCTCGCCCGTTTCGCGATTATGTAACTGGAAAACGCGTGAGACGATGAAAACGGAGATCTGAAGGGGATACGATCTTGGGAAGCGCGCCGCTCGCCAGTGGGAAATTATACGTTCGGTTTTCTTTTTTTCGGACAATCATCCGTCGTCGCGGTGCGATAATCTCTGCCCTGTACGGTTCAGGGGGCATTTTGATTTTCGCGCGAACTTTTAGGAATTTTAAATATTCCGTTTTCTCGGTAGTACGAATTAATAGAAATTAGTTAAGCAATTTTGCAATTTATAAAATTTTTCTTAAAACTCTCTTGAAGAAAAGTTGAGAAAAATTTTATAAATTACAAGATTGCTTTGTTGATTCTTTTATCGAACCTGTGCACCGATATCATAAGCTAATTTCTTTTAGGAATTTTATTCGAGAAAACTATGGAACCTTTCGCATTGGGATTTTGTACACATATTCATTGGTATTTGAAAAATAATCAAAATTATATGAGTTATATATTTTTTTATAGAGTACGTTTTGACTTTATTAATTAGTATGAAGGTAGTTGTGGCCTGAACTGAAAGAAATGAAAAATCTTGAGTATTTCCAAAATAAAGGTATTCCGAGGTGCAATCACGAAACAAATCGTAGGGCAGGAGTTTAAGGAGCAAGCCTGAAACAGGAAGAACAGTTGTACGGTATAATTGGTGTCATGATAAATGGCGATCCGAAGCAGATGGTATCTAAAACGTGAACAGTCCGCGTTTACGGTTACTCCGAACACTCGGGACTTCGCATGTTAATTTGATAACGACACTTCCTGGTCATCCGGGTGTATATTTTGTCGAGACATCAAACTTGCCCCTCGGGGTGCGTCTCGTAAAACGCCCCCGCCATTTCTATGGTTCGCAAACTCGCAGTTTGCAACTCTTCGCTCGAAGCAGGCGCGCGCGCGCCAGCAGCAGAATTTGATCGCGCGCTGCCGTGCAAATGCAATATCTTACCGGTCACGAAATCCCATGTACGCCCTTGAATTATTGCCGTTATAAAAGTATTTATATTTATTATTGACGGTGGCGCGCACGAGATGAACGTCTCGACAAGCTAGCGCCGAGGTGTTGTTGATGGGGCATTCAAGAGCACGCTTACGTGCTCGAATAATGTATTTATGTACCATTGAGACGTGGAACAAAGAACTTTACATCATTCCAGAAAGGGAGGCCGGACCGCCCGCAAAAATCATATTTAAACGCACCATGGAGACGAGCATAACGGGCTGTAAATATAATTTGAATGCCGCGCTTTCAAACAGCATCCCCGCGTGAATAACTGTCCCATTGCTCTCGTAATCCAACGTCGCGAGCCGACAATCTGCTGCAAGTTATTCCACGGAATATAACACTGTCCAATATTTTTGCAAATAGTAATTGCGTTTATCGGAAACGCCTGCGAGCGTCGCAATTTTCACACTTGTGTGGGCGGTTGGGCTCTCGTTGACAAGGTGTCGACATGCTTAAATTTTCTTTTACTTTGCGCATAAAAATCGCGAACTGGTTTAATAATCATTCTAATTAAATTGAACGTACACAAGACATACGTAATAGAGAGATTTTGTTAAGTTAAAGTATTCGCTGCTCTTCCGAATGAAATGTAATAAATGTGGCAATCGTTGAACAGTGTGCTTGTCTCGCTTGAACAATAAGCAAACTCTAAGCAGCAATTTAAACTAATGAATTCCACATTGTTTACGAAAGGAAACGCAGCGAACCTTAAGAATCGTCTTGTTCCACGGATAACGAACCATTTCTCGTGTTAATTGCGATGTATAATTAAGAAGACTTCCGCGTTAATTCCTCGCATCCTGTTCGAGAGCGTATACTGGCCTCTTCATTATTCTGGAACAATTCAATCATGCGCGGTCGCTCGCATACACGGGCCGACCTTATGGTTAGATCTGATTATTTCTTTCTCACGATTGAGTGCTCCATCGGGCACGCTCACTCGCCGGACAACATGAATGGCAGCTACAGGTTTCGCTACTTACGCTGACGACAGCTTTCCACGGTAAAAGAATTATCGACGACGTGGCCGAATCGAAAGTGCGCTTAATACCTCGCAAAAAAAGGCAAAAAATATGCATAATCTGGCGCCATAACGCACTCGATGGTTGCGCAAGATGCGTCGGTGGATTACGATTCAATTTTCTGAGCCGGAAATGAAATCGTTCGAGGAATTCAATGCTTCACCGAGAAATCTTTTTTGCTTTTTAATCGGACGGTAACTAGTCAATCATATTTCGAACAATGCTCGCGATAAGTAACGTGATGCATAGTAATCGCATAGTGATTAATTGAAATCGATTTGTCGAAAGCGAGAGGGCGTCTGAATTGGGTAATGTGATAAAGCGATTGTCAATAAAGCCACGTTTAATGGCATAGACTAAATTACAGGCGTGGCACAGAATACGTTTAACTTAATTAATAGCTGCACATAAGCGACAATGTAATCGATACGGATAATTTTCATTACACAAACTGAACCGACGCTCGAACAAAGTGAGGATACGGTTTATTCGTGATTAAGCAAATTACACGTGACACATATACCCGCGCGGCGACAATTTACAGCAAGGATAACTGCGCCGAGTGTCGTGGGACGGAATATTAATTCATGATAATTATTGACCTTACGCGTGCTCCAATGAGAATCGAGCGTCGGACTCTCTGTCGCCTGCCACACCGACGTGCAGCGAAGCATCTTGCAGTCCGCATCTGTGCAGTGATCCATAAAAAACCGAAGGCCGGTGCAATATGCTAAACGAAGAAAGAAAGTCGTTTGCGATCTAGAAATTCAAGGTTCGCATTGCGGAAGAGATGCGTGTTGAACCGTGGGAAAAATTCTGTTCGGTGCAACAAGGATTCTATACTATTGAGCGTACAATCAACTATTCTCTCAATAGTCAATTAGCGTAATTTATAGTCCACTAACAATTATGCAAATCGACCTGTTTATGGAATAATTTATCAAGGTTTCTATTGTGTGATAAATTAGATTTTAACCAGGCGAGAGTTTATTTGTATTTTATTTGAACAATGAAACTTTATCAGGAATCGTTCAAACCTTTATGAAATGACCAACGAAAATGAAATTGTACATTCGATGTAGTTGTTGAGAAATGTCTTGGGGAAAGTCACGTCTTTTTTGTAGGCAACAGACACTGGTAGGCACGCCTAGTGGACAGTCCGAGGTGTTAATATTACAAACTTCAGATCTATTTATCGCAGTGACTAATGAGCGCAGCATGCTTTTTCTCGAAGGTGGGACAAAAAGTCGTAAACTGGTGGGAACATCGATCTTTGTGGACTCCTGGGGCACGGGACAGTGTGAATCGGACACACCTCTCGAAAATATCATCCTCCCGTGTTCTAACTCGTAAAGCAAACAGTGCAACGCGATTCGGTGGCCTTTGAGGAGCCGCTGAGAGGCGTAGCGACTATGCAACCCGTCTAGGAGACGATGTTAGAGAGGCCCTGGCGAGCATAAATCGCCTAGGAGAGATAAAACGTCGTAGATGGAAGGTGGAACGTGGACGCACGCTCACGCGTACACATGAACGTGACCCTTGCTGCCCGTCTGATTTGTGAAACAAACTGCTACCAACTCTCTGCTGGGACTCTTTCGGGCCCCAGACCTGGGAAAGAACTATCCTGGAACCACCGATCGAACCCAGCGTGAAACTCCTTTTCTTTTGGCCGCTGACGCTGCGGATACCGCTAATGACAACACGTTCTGAGACGCAGACAATGGTCCACCAAAACAACCTTGATAAATCATGAAAATATCAAGTTTTATACCTACTATTTTTATTTAATGGGCGCCTCATTCATACCTTAAAAATTTTAACAATTCTTTAAGTGGTCGTACAATCTTCCGTCTGCATACGTCAATCAGTGTCTAGCCTCAGAAGAAATTAGGGTTCATTAAATTAAAATACAATGGTATTCTCTCCACAAGCACAATGGTACGTTAAAATTTTTACTTTTGGAACTTCCATAGTAACTGTCGACAATGATATGAATAATAAATATGAAAAGAATAGGACAATTAATTGAAAAGGATTCTACGTCGAGCAGCTTGTTTTAGTAATTCAGGATTCACTTGCGCAACCGAGCCGAAAGGAGAAAGACGCGTGCTCGAAGAGGAAGGAGCATTGGAAATAAGAGCAGAAACCAGCGAAGCGACCGTATCTGCATAGAAACGGTGCGTAAACCGAGGATTGCGAACGATTCAATAGAGTATTTCCTACGACCATAAACGAGCACAAGAAAGCAAGTGTTTTACGAGCGAGTTAGCTTGTCAGGAGGCTGCGACTTTTATGACGATCTCTGCAACATCCCCGTACTCTTTGTTCATTGTTCTAACCACGCCTCCGATACAAAGGGGAATAAATTTCATGCGATCTTATCCAAGAACGGGAATATCGGCGATCTATAACGAAAAATGTGATACTTCTTGAAACAGGGAAGCACAAAATGGGTCTATGCTGCACGATTTCGCCATGTGTGAGTCCGCAATGTTTCAATCTTGCGTTCATTTAACGAGCCAAGTCCTTTACTCCATTCCTAAAAACAATGGAGGCTCACTTTTGCAAAAGCTCATCATTTTTTGAATAAATTATAATCATCTGTAATTACGCATGATTGAACGGACTACTCAAAAAGGAAATAAATGTTGCCAATTATACCCTTATATAAACGATATACATATTTTTATATAAAAGGTGTAAAATTGTTAAATGCAACCAAAAGGTAGTATCACTGACATGTCGGTATAAATGTCAATTATACTTGTAGTCAATTTGAATAAATTATAATCATTCGTAATTACGTATGATTGAACGGACTATTCAAAAAGGAAATAAATGTTGCCAATTATACCCTTATATAAAGGATATACATATTTTTATATAAAAGGTGTAAAATTGTTAAATCGAACCAAAGGTAATATCACTAACATGTCGGTATAAATGTCAATTATACTTCTAACCAATGGGGTGATACGGGCAAGGCAAACTGTTTCGCGTTACTTTCAGTTTTGCGGACGAAGATGAGCGACCGAGTAGGAAGAAATGGCTTTCACGATAACGTAACAGTGAGAGTCGTCGATAGCTAAACACGGACACGGTTGACGAACCTTCAGCGTTGGATGGAGCCAAGGTCGCGATAGGATAAGATGTCCGTTTTTCAGTCGGCACAGCGTACAGCCGGCGACACACTTACGAGACGTTGACCTCGGCGACCGGCTCTGTAAACACGGTGAATATCTTCATTTGCGTGTTTGTAGGCGGTCGTGGTGCCGAGAGAGCCCGTATGCACGTGGAATAAGTGGGCAGCTGCTGCAACGGCTCTCGCAGACTCGAATCCTATCTGGGTAACCCGGTCCCAGAAACTCGTTCCGCCCTTCCGCGGATCCTGCTGAACCGTACCACGCTGGTCGCCTTCGAACCGGCCAGGAAGCGGACGTCGAAATTCTTTCGGCCGTCTCTTCCTTGTGGGTGAACAGGAATTGTAATCGATACGCTCGCACGGAGCGACTCCACTATCCTTCCATCTTCAACGAAGTTCACCTCTATGCGCAGGACAATTGAAGGATTTACGGTAACACGTCCGCCGCGATTTGCAGAAATTTTCTGTTCCACTTCGTTTAATCTGCGTCTCTATTGTAAACCTGGTGTAGAGTTACATAACACCTAGTACGATTTAGCTGGAACCTCTTTGTTGATCATTATTTCTTAAACGAGAAACAAGATGTGTATGTATTGTTTGCCTTTTATTTTCTGATGGCTATGTAATGGGGTTCCATAGAAATTACCGACATGGTTTTCACCGACACCAGGTTTGACCGACGACTACTTTTTGGCCGACAACGCCTTCAACTGACAACGATTTTGACCGACAACAATTTTAGATTCGTTGTCGGTCCAATCTAATGATGGTACCCATGTAACGGTACATATAAGGGTTTAATAAAAATGTGCAAATGCTTTTTGAATATTTCGTGATATTCCCTAAAATTGATAAAAAAAACATACGGTCTTATTCATGTATACCTATGAGACCTATTAGTATTACCATGTTAACAGTAGCTTAATGTGACCTCGATAAATAGATCGAATAGGCTACTAGTTAGTTCTCCACAGTTTGAGATGAAATGATCAGACGAAATCGCCCGGAATTCGTTACACGAGGTTAAATTTGCGGATGGCAGGGCAGAACGATGCGAGAAATTCGGCGGAGGAGCACGCGAGCAAAAAGTAATGTATATCGTATCTTATGTGGGTAACCCGGTTCCGAAACTCGTTTCGCCCTTTCAAGGATCCTCGAAGCCGGGTTTCGCCGAAACCTCCAGGAAGTAGCAGGATAATGTCGCGCGACGGCATTTTTTCGCAAAGCAGATCCGCCGTTGAAAATGAAACCGCGTTTTATGGGGCGAGCTCTGAATCGTGTCACAGGAAAGACCTGAATGCGAATTAGTGCTATTTAAGCGTCCATAATACAGCAAATTAGAGATGATATATGTTTAAGACTGGCCTATTATATGAGCAACATAAATTTCAATAGGGAAACCATAAGATTTACTGAATAATTTCATCAACGAATAATGAGAGCATTAGATGAACTGACTCATTGTTGGACCTGACCGACTGATCAAATAATTAAATGATCTGAGCAATAGAGTGATTGAATCATGATTGAATCACGAAATAAGACAACGCACCGAATTATTAAATAAGAGTAAAAACTGGCGAGATAATATAATGTTTGATGAAACAAGAAAATGATTAAAATATAGCAACCTCAAGTAACAATTTACATCTGTTAACATTAAGAAAATCTGGGAGCAACCATTACTGTTTCGAAACATGTTAATTACCAGTTAATACATCCGAGGCTCGGATTTCGCAAGCGAACCTTAACATCTTCAGATAAAACATAAATTACGCAATAATAACAGCTCCTAGCACAGTTTACCGAAAGCACATGTTTCTAGCGCAAATACGGTGCTAATTAAATATTTTCCAATTGAAACACTGCATCTCCCAGATGATCTTAAGACCATTCGAAAGTTCCTGCGAACTGAGAGCAATGCTTGGCACAGAGAGAAAGACGTAACGTATTTATTAGCTATAATAGCAGACCCATGAAATTAGATTGGCCAGAAGATATCAATACCAGTTAAGCCGTAATATGATCGTAATATTCAGACAAAGTCCCTTTAATTAACTCGTTTCTATAGTTCGTCGTTGAATGGGCTCGTTAACCAACGTCGATATACCCTATCGATTTTATTACCTGTACCCAAAACCAGCAGCTGCCTGCTGGTTAGAATAATGCACCGCGTGAGCACAGAAACAAATTCAATTAGCAGACTCGAAACTTGACGGTTCCGTTTAGAACCGTAACTGTCCGATGTTTCAAAAATAATTGGACACGGAATTGATCGAGATCTAGATCTATCGAACGAAATCTCGAACATTATACGCTTCCGTGCAAGGGCTTTCAATTGCTTGGCACAGTTGATTACAATTGCAAAAAAATTAACATTGTATAAGTCTAAAGGTTTCTACAATATCTTTCAACAGTGGAATCAACTAATTATTGATATAACAATTCAAATGTATGGTTTTCAAGTCCAATAAATCGTCAAATTCAAACGTCAATTTCTAGAATCAATTTCAGAATTGGGCACTCAGAAGAACACATTTATTTTTGTTAAGTAAAAAAGAAAACGTGATCTGCGATATATGTAAAGTATCAGTTAATATAAATCACCTTATCGGTCTTGCCCAATATATCAAAGATACTAAGATGTACAAAATATTGTAAGGAAATGTACCGTGTTGCTAATGATCTTTGATGTTAAAGCAACATTAAATAAATAAATTAAAAAAAAAATCAGATGTATGGCTTCTGTATTTTTTAGAAAAATTTAGCAAAACCCTACAAGGTTTGCAGCGAGCGTGTCAACTAATTCTCACCGCAAAGGGGAGACCGATAAAGATGAACCTTTCGATCCCCATTGGCCGTGTCGCGTGAACCAACGTCAGACTTTCTCCGCTCGATTGCTAACCACGGAGAAGACTGGATCCCAACGATCGGGGAACGTGAACTTTCGAATGCGTAGGTTACTTTTGCGTCACCTTTCGGGATCGTTAGCTCGAATGTCGTGCATTCGATTCGCCTTTGCGGCGCGATATACATACCCCGAGCACAGCCTTTTCGTTTCCTCCTTAATTGACTTCTTGTAACTTATAGATCCGCCGGGATCCTGGTGTTCCCCTTTTCCCTGCGACGAACGAATCTTTACGATCTTCTGGGATTACAACAGGAAATTGAATTACCTCCTTATTGCGCTTTAAAATTTGCTAATATTCACTTACACTTAAATTACGCGGTGAAGTTAATATTACGAGTCATTAATATTCAAGAAACAGAAATAATTCAATTAGAACGTGTAGAATCATAGTTTCCTTTACGCGACTGACGAGTTCCTCTCCGACGACCGGATGATTTGCATTCAAATAAGAATCCAATGAGTAACGCGACGACCAGGAATTATAGCCGCAGAGAAAGTTGCATTTGCTTATTAAATATTTCATGCGCGTTGTAATTATTGGCTCTCTTATGAGTCGTTCGCTTACGTAAAAAATCGCGGCCGGCATTTTCCGCGCGAGTCCGCGAGAGGATCCAGGCTTAAATATGTATCTCTGTAGATCGATCGTGGAGATACCGGAGCTCGAGGATGTTAAATTTCATGCGTAATAAACGTAACCATATGGCAGGAATAACGTTCATTCATCGAGCACATAACGGAGATTTAAAATTGAGCTGTAGTCGCGGAAGGTCAACGCGCTGGGAAAATCACCACTGCGCTCATCTGTTTAACAAAATTATATTCATCGCGACAGGAGAACGTTTCTGCAACAGAATCTGAAATTACGTTCGATCGAGAACTGTCAGTTGATACGTAATAATTAGACTGTGGAACGAAATAAACGATTTCACAGATTCCGCCAGTGAAGGATGTAATATCTCATCTGATTTCAATCTCTTTCTGATAATACGAGATTTATAGTTAAAATTAAACTTCTATAATTCTGATTTGCATATGCTATTTTGTGCAATGTCAGAATTAAGAAAAAATATCATTCGAAAAGACTTCCTTACATTTTACAAATCTGCATGCAGATTACATATCTACGATAACGTCTCGAGACTGATTTGTGGCTTCCTATTTTGATTAGGATTTTTTGAAGGATCAAGAGAGAGAGAGAGTTCGCAATTCGTATTTCGACGTACGCCAACTTCCAACTGATTTTATCCTCTAACTCACGATTTCATAGCGGGATACGTGACTCGATTATTTCCCTTCGCAGAATCCTCCACCGTTTATGGGCTCGCTTGAAATTTTCCATAAATTTTAGTATCGCACGTGTTCGCGCATCGACGACAGTGCAGTTTGCGAAACCCAACACGACGCAGCTTACGCCGTGTTTAATAGGCAAGAGGTGGGGCCCGAAAGAAGAATAAAAATTTGCGGCGAGCGAAACTGATGAAGACATGCCGGCGAGCAGCTTAGAGAAATACCCTCCGCGTGCATTTCTCTCGCCACCATTTATTTTATTTAGATTAGTTCGCGGGTAACCCTCCTGTCGTATAATTTCTGCTTCCAGTCCCTCCCTGCGCTCCTTTTTCCGCTGCGAGCTGTCTTCCTCGCGCTGCTAATAATTCGTTTTACGACTGCTCCTTTCAACCCTCGTCGACCGAGACCTTCTTTTTTCACTCCCGGCGAAATCTTGATGACGGTATTACGATATTGAAATCCTGATCGTAGATCGTGATCGCCGACGATTGCGCTCGAAATTGAAGTCTCCTTTCAAATTTAAAATACTCGCGGGTGGGAACGGCTGGCTTGGAATAGAGAATTGCAATTATGGGCGACGATCACATATTTTTCAAAGGTAATCGTTTGTTAAAATAATAACATACATTTATCAAAAGCTTCACATTGTTGACATGGCGCAACAAATGGAGTTTTGACAGTTTCGAACGATTTTATATTTTAAAATAATAACTTCAAAGTGCTACAAGCATCACAGTATTGTTTGATAAATTTTCAAAAATATTTTAGGCTGAGTATACAGACATCGGTCGTTGAAAGATGAACACGATGATCATATCCGAAGGCACTCTAATTTGTTCTAAACGAAGATAGCTTAATCGATTCTCCCAGAAGCAGTAGAAAGCAGAGTGCAAGATCGATGAGGACTGGAATCGAAGAAGATATTCGGGGCGCGGATTTGCAGCACTCAATTTTCGAGCGTGATTCTAATTCGGCCGGGGCGAGAAGGTGACCGGAGTCTATTAGCCGAATTTATCGAGGGGTTCGTGGAATCGAGATGCAATTTCGAGGCTTCTCCCGCGGCGCGGAACGCAGCCACGGCGTATCGTGGAGAAAGCACGATACTGGGAGCGCAGAAACGTTGGGGAACGAACGAAGAGAGAAAGCCAAGGAGCAGACGGTGAAGGGAGAAAAGGAAGGGCGTAGGTTCTAGGAACCGTCGTGCTCGCGCATCTTCATTATCCACGTTCAGGGCCTAAGGGCATCCGTGTATACAACAGTGGAACCGTGCTTGGACTCGATCAATTAGCGTACAGACTTCGTGATCCGAAAGCGCAAAAAGGACCAATAGGAGATCCACGTACCGATGCACTTTCCGTTTATGAAAGCAGACGTGGTCGTTACCCCTGTCTTCAGCGGCGCAGCTTTCGACGGAATGCATCGAGACGCAGCTTTCCTGATGCACTTTTATCTTGTTTCCCTTTTGCAATTAACGATCGTGGAAGCTACTGTCACTCGTTAAATCGTTAATGACACTGGTGAACGACACTCGTTTTGTTTGTGGACTCGTGGTAGTCATTGATGAGTAGAGTGTGCATCTTTATGCACTTATGACAAAAATGAACAGATGAAATTTAAAGCAATATACAGGTCATAAGAATTAAAGATGATCCTCCGAAGATTCACCTCCGACAGAACAAACTCATAAATGAAAACCATTTTCTAATTTAGTATACAGGAAATATTAATCAATACAATAGATCGTAAATTTTCTTGTTAAACAATTCCATCAAGAAGCATAGACGTTAATTAAGACGCGCAGTGCAATGTGCATGAGAATGTCTAAAACAGATATTCTCAAGACTCGACACCGATATAGAAAATCCTGCTTTGTTCAAGAAGCTATTCCATTAGCGATTGTATTAATAATAATTAGCTCTGTAACGAAGCCATTATTGCGATTGTTGCATTCTTCAGCGAATGCTTCCTGGTCGTGCAAACATTAAACCTTTCGTAAAAGAATGATTAAGAAGGTGGCAATTTAATGCGTCGAATGCTATAAAAATTAATCAGCAGACTGGGGTTATTTGTGTGAAATAAAAATTGCAGTGAATAAGTCAATCAGGAGACCGACAGTGTCGAATCCACCACTTCCTCGTTGCACGGTTCTTACGGAAGTCGGCTTTGTCGCAATACCCCGTAGCAGCGACTTGCGTCAGCGCATAATTATCCCGATGAAAAAATCCGAAGACGAGTTTGTTTTTGCACCGCGTCCATAAAAAGTTTTTGCAATCGCGCGGACGCGACGTGCGAGAGGGAAAATTGCATGCGAACCCGAAAGGATCTTTGGACGGACTGCAGCCTCAGTGAAATGTGTCACGCGAATTCGCGTGTTTCGCGGAACACACGCTTAGTATACTTAGCAGTTTACACGGCACTGACCGTAATGCGAATCGCGCGGCTCGGTGACAACGGACTGTCACAAAGAACGTCCTCGTGCCACATCCGCCGAAGTGAAAACATATTTTCGCCCGTGATATGCAGTCGTTGCAGTAATCAGTGAAATTTCTGCAATAATTACTTGAGTAATTACCACCGGGAGAACAGTGTCCCGCGCACATGCTATTATATTATACTATTGTTGCGCGCGGAGGACAACTAAATGCAATGAAGGAAACGTTGACGCCAACCTTTCGCGAAAGGACGCGGATCGTTATTAGAAGTAACGTAGCGCAGTTCGCGAATCGAGAAGATTGACAACGGAGAGAGTGATCCCTCCTCGCATTCCTTTGTACAAAAGCATTCGTGAAAGTTTTGTCGAATCGCGCCGCTACATTAACGCGCGAGAAACGTGTCCGGAATGTCAACATACACGGCCGAACTGATGATGCATCGGTAGCTCGAGAAATATTGATTTATTCAAATCGTGTCGCGTCATTTAAAATTCATATTAATAAAATTTATACCGGATCGATTCATTATAGGCTTTGGGATGACGCAGGGCTCGCTTTGTCACGCAATTGTGCATAGAGAACTCTAAATCCGTTCTAAGAGGCTTCATTTGAAAGTCTTCGAATCATGAGTTACCAACTTCAGAATCCCGGACCAATAAATTTTACACGATCAAGATAAGCTGCGTAGAATTTGATGTGCTCAAGATCAGTTAAGGATAGGTGAAGGTTTAAATTCGATGTTACTGTGTAAGTTCAATGGGTCCAGACTGACCTGTATCAGGTTCTGCCAGTCCGAGTTTGGCTATATCGGATTCCGTGGGTACTGGGTCAGCTGTATCGAATTCCACATATCGGAAACCATCTACAATCGAATCGCACTTGTTCATCCGTTTTGAACATACCAGCAATATCGAATTCCATGAATTATTCAGTTCAACCACTGAAGTTCATCAATTTCTGACAGATTTTACTCCGCAGCATACGCCAGCGCCATCTATAATCAGTTAGGCGCAATCAAGGTTTAATTGCCATCAGCCCCGATGTTAGAAGTTAACACGCGAAGCATTCGAACGGCAGTGCATTTGTTTTGCTTTTTAGCCGGCCACGTTCACGATCACGTGCTTGCACGCCACGCACAGGCCCTTTGCCCTTCGTGCCGATAATTTTATGGCCCGTGATTCTGCCTGTAGACAAATAATGGAGTCCAACCTCTCTGGCGTGGCAACGTCGCCTTCGAAGTCAAGCACCAACTTAACGCTCGGAGGAACAATGGACGAATCATTGTCAACCATACAAATCTTCGGCAATGACGAAGCAAAACCTGACTTTGTCTAAAATTGTTTAAAAATTTACACAGCATGATTCCTTTGCAGCTGTACTAGCTAGTCAGCATTAGGTGCAGCACAACAGTTCTGATCATGCCCTAAGGTCAGAGCGACTTTATTACTTTATTAGCTGAACATACGAAGCTATCTAAAAATTTACATAACGCAGATCCACGTTTTGCGGCCTGTCTCCCCGTCACACAATCCCAAACTCGCTTTCCAGTGAGTCCGAGGGTATCGTGTGCCGGCAAATCGGCTCTAATCGGCGATAAGTACTGCGCTACCGTCGCGATCATAACATTACCGATGTCACAGCCACTTAAATTCAACGCGGCGGATATAATTATCGGGGGTAGACCGGCAACTGTTATTCACGCCAGCGTTGCACAGGCGACTGTGCGTGCATAACACCCGTTTCCACGCACACCGTGCTCGGGTTTAAATCAATCAAAGCGACGCGTGTGCCACTTAGCTTTAGCAACATCCCGCCGCCAATGAAATATCGATCAGGACCGGGTGGGCGTATTAACGGCACGGTCGCATGGCAATAGGGCACCGTTCAAAGTCAATTGGCCGTTTTCTGTGAACAGGTAGATGGATTTCTAGTTGCGAGCACGCGTGACCACGACAGACAAACGAGAACTGTGGTCATTGTTTAACGCCGCGTTCTGCCGAGGATTTCGTAACCGTGGCCCCGTTGTGCTGCACAGTGCGGTACATTGATTAGAGTTGAGACAAAAATGCAAATACCTCAGTTACCTCAAAAAGGGAATTTTAAAGAAGAAGAATCGTAGAATACGACCGAAATTTATATTTCTATATGTATAGGCGGCACGGGGCTTGGGAGCCTGTTCAGGTTACCCTGAGGTTACTCTGAGGTTACCCTGAAGTTACCTCAAAAACGAAATTTTAAAGAGGAATTGTAGAATATAACCGAAATTTATATTTCTATATGTATAATAAAAATTTTAAAGAGAAAGAATCCTAGAATACGCCCGATTTTTTATATTTTTATATGTATAGGCAGCCCAGGGTTGGCAGTTAAGCTCCGTGTCAGGACTGGTGTTAGAGCACAACAATGATAAAAACGAACCTCTTTGGTTCTGTATTACTGAACTGGAAGATAATAGTGATTCTTACAGATTGAACTTTTACTATTGCCGCAGCATTATGCACACACACCGAAGAAACACCCTTTGCGCAGCTTTTGTCGCAACTCTAACGCAAACTACATAACGCCACTAGGCGACTTCAACGCGCGCTTAAGCGCGATCTTGCGACACACGGCGTGCTACGACGACAATATTGTACTTTTAAAGACACCATTTGAGCTGACCATCGACTGACAAATGTGGCATACATATTCATAGCAAGTCGTTATACTTCAAGTATTTTCTAGAAAATGTCTAGACAGTGTACTTGGTTTTAAGAGACTGCATTCAGAATAAAACTTAGAATTGTGAAATGTAGCATACAACGTCGTCTAAGCATCTTTCCTGACTCTTGAGTTTGATGGAAGGTCATAAATTTTGAAAACTTTTCTGCGGAATAATAGTTGGTTGAGACGATGAAGCAAATGGTTTTATCCCATGGCAATTGTATTAGATCTACGAAGCTATGAAAGATCCTGAGTTCAATGAACTCGGTTTTATGAAATGTCACACATCTTGCATGAGCACAATACATGTCTCGTGACATGCAATACGAAGACAAAAGATCACCTGATTAGCAGATTAGAACTTAATTATTTTATCATCACATCTGAGAATAAATGTAAGGCATGCTCTACTATTATCGCATCGCGCGCTGTAATGTCGGAGAATTATTCATCGATGACGTGCCTATTGAAATATGATCGGTATTATTGCACCTCTGACTGTTGCAATAGTCCACGAACGAAACCTTTGCTCGAATCTCCGTTTGGCATCGAATGACAGTCCTGAAATGCACAATTACAGGCCGATAATGCCGAAGAGCCGATGACAAATCATCTTGACGTGTCCCGATCGTTCGTCATCGACTTCAAACAACGGGCTAGGGAAGTGTAACAATTAGCAATCTGCAAGTATAATTCGCGTATCTTCTCTCTATTATCATTGGGTGTGAAAAAGGAAGATCCGAAGGAAACAATAGATAAATATCATAGAACTTTTTGTAAACCGCACTGTAAAAAATTGTTGCGGTAAAAGTTCGAGAGAGCGCGATACTCATTGATTTGTTCGGTGTTAATGACTTTTTCACGGCTTCGCGGATCGTGAGTTTTAGCGAAAGCAGCGGAAACAAGCACGTTGAAAATTGAATACAGGAAAACCATGGTTCTCTCTATTCTTCGGCGATGATAGACCATTCGTTACTTAGTTGCCTCGTCAGATAATAGTGTAATTATCGTGGACAACTAAGAGAAACTAGTCTCGTAATGCGCGGCTGACTTTATGATCCTGAAATTGTAAGCCACGGCGAAAGTACTTTCGTTAGCGTCATCTTCACGGTCGGTAGTTTCAATTTCTGAATGTAGGGATTATATGAAGAAAAGACCTGCAGGATCCTAATTGCATATAGATTATGCTACCTGACAAAAGATACTGTGATTACTCGAAGAAGCAACTTTGCATTATGCAATTAGGCCGCACTGTGCAGCTGCTTTGGGATCGTAAATCGAGTTAGAGGATTGCAAATTGTAATCCATGAAAGTTTAACCAGCGTAGACGAAAATTGTATAACTTCTTCATTTCTCACTTCTGCATCTATTAGCATCGCTACTTTTACTTATTCTGTTGTTAGGAACGTCATGTGAGAAGTCATTTATTCCGTACAATCTACAATCTTTGTCTCGTTCTAATGTTTTTACAGTTGCATTACTCTTGTTAAGAAAATATATATACAATCATGAAATAATACATACACCGTGACACTTTTTATAGAATCGTAAGTGGTAAAGCATTTTTTAGCAGCAAATGATGCATCCATGATGAAACAAATTTTTTATGAGCACCAGTGCATTGAATAAACAACGGACAACGCTGTGAACAAGAAGACTTTCGTCTAAGGGCATTTCCGATCATTTCCCACGAGTGCTCCATTCCCGGCGTATTTTCCGGCGCGAGTTTTTACGGGCTCGTGAGATGAGCCTGTTCTGGGGCGGTGGTGCACGCGTGCATCCACGTCGGTGCGCATATTCGCGGTGCATCGGTGCATACATGCGTGTCGGAGGAGCTGCAACGCGCTCGGCGGCAGTGTAACAGCGGGCCCGTAGGTGGCTTAGTGATCTCATGTTTCATATTTATACTCTCATCTGCATATTACGAGCGGGGTGTGCCTAGGTGGCTGCTAGCCGCTCTCATGCGCACTGACAGCTGGAATGCGCTGGATTAGATTGCCCAGAGCGTTTCTGTTATACCTGCTGTGAATACTGTGTTCTTCGCTGGCTGTGACAGACATCCTTCGCGAAAGCGAGGGTGGCCAGTTTTCACGAATGACAGCCTCGATGATGAATCTATTTAACCCAATCACTCCCTCGGCTGCAAACAGCCGCCATAGTAGCTAACAGACTGTCAGGGTTTGTAAAATTCCAAAGGAAAAGAACATTTTTCCAACCACAGAAGTTTACGATTTCTATTTAACGAATCGGTAATTCCAATGTTCAGTCAGAATGAATCGAGTGAAGTATCAATCTTTCTCTCTCTCGCACACACATGCACAGGAATGTTTAATTTCCCTCTTAGGAAACCGTCGAATTCGATTCGGTTAAGCGGTATGCCCCAGCTTGAGCAATTTCCACGAATCCCTCTTACTTGATTAGAGCGATTCGAAGAACTCCTACGTTTTTGCAGAAGAAAACCAACCAGCACGTTGCAACACGCCGAAGAAGTGAAAAATTCTCCGGAACGTTCGACGTCTTTGTTTTTCCTCTCAATTATTGCTCGGACGATTACGCCGCGTTTCCCTTTCGTTTCTCCAGTGACCGACGATTAACCTGTTTTCCACAATTAACGGAACGGTGTCGGGCTTTCAATTAACGGCCTCCGCAAGGGTAAGAATCGGCCGACACGCAACCAGATAGACTTCGCAGCCTCAAACGGACTACAATGTGTCTAATCACTGTCCCGTGCTTGTTTACCGGATGAGCGCGTATCGCGTGCGATTACATTCGCAATTTGCCGAGGCAATGTTACCGCAAATCTATCCGACGACTCCCGCTGTCTTGGATTTCAATGGGAACGAAGGCTAAGCAATCGTTGATGATACTTCCGTGCATACGTAATGACTCCGACGAAGAAATTACTGCGTCCTTAACAAAGTACACGGCGCCAAGTGTCACACGATCGTGTCTCGACCCTAGCAATCACAGGATTGAGTCGCAAAGCGACCACGGAACATTGAAATTTGAACTTGATATATTCATTCTCGCATTTTCTATCCTGTATTCGTCCACATGTTGGATACAAAGTAATTTAGAACATGAAATATCATCTTATTCGTCAGTGGTGATTTTATTCGATTTATTTACATCAGCAAATTGCAGATTTTTATACAGAACATGAATTGTAGTAATTGCCAGATGCTGGAGCTACGTAGAGAAAATAATTATACGTAGAGAAAATAATCTACAGAAATTGTTTGAATGTTTCCACTGTCCTGCATTTGAACTACATATTTTTCTTGCAAATTATTGTGGACAATTTTGATTTCGCATGAAAATACGTCTGTTAATAAAATACGATTCTATTACGAGATCCTAAAATTAAATCGAGAGGCCAAGGTATTTTATTTCTGTTCTTTCCCCGAAATCCGAGCGGAATATTTTCGAGCGGCGCATGTTCGTGTTACGCGGGGCAAAATTCGCTTGACGAAATTTCATCGTCGCTGCTGAAATCAAGCCGGAAAACCCATGGCCGAATTCGTATTAATGGCAGATCCAATTTCCGAAGCGAGAAACGATTGTATCTAGACAAATCATAAGAATATTATGGTCCGCGTTGCGACCAGTGCATAGACCGCAACGATTTTTCTGTCGGACTCGTTGAACCGGAGTGAAATGTTACCTCTCCCTTGGTCGCTCCTCTCGCTTAACCGCGGTGTAATGTTACTACGTAAAGGTGCACTCCATAAAGTCCCATAAAAGTTCCCCGCAACTAGCCTTTCAGAACGCTCGCGCATGGAAAATATGATTTTTTTTATCTGGGGACCCCGGCGCGTGACACGTGCAGGAATCTTAAGCGTACGTTGTACACTTCGCCGGTCCCGAAGAGAACCGTGTAATCGTACCCCACTAGGAACATGAATTACGAGAAAGTGTGAGTGCCATTACGATTCTATTGCAATATTAAAATGACGATCTGAAAATTAACTGTCACGATAAATCTACGGTATTACCCAATTTTACGATACTTCGAAAATGCAATTTGCGCTTCGATATTTATTAGAGATCAACGAGGTTTTCCAGTCGCGTAAATGATAATGATACTTGTAAGTAGATTTCGGATCTTTATGCGTTTATAGCAAAATGGAGTAGATGAAATTCGAAACTGTTGAAAATTTTAAACATTTCTCCTCCATTAGAATCATTAAAGGAAGACACAACATTCAATTTAGTTTCTATTTCTCGTAATCGATGCAGACAATTTTTATTTTGCATAAAGATCCGCAGTCTACTCATGAGCAATGTGTCGGAAGTGAATTTCTAAATGAATTTTTATCCTCGTAATTATCGGTATTACCGAAACGCCGAGTCGAGGAACGCGGAAACGAACCAGTCCAGTAATTACTGAAGATCAATCCGAGAAATTACCTAGGAAGGTAAATGAAACAGGACTTAATTAAATTCGGTACTGTTGGAGGATCAAAGGGATTTGATTCCTTGAATCAACACGGCTCTAATAAGATCTGAAGCAAACGAACTCCGATTTCCTCTGAAGACACCGTAGTCGAGAGTAAGAACCTGTAATTAAAACCCATTAAATCTGGTCTTTCCGTCCGATAGCGTTACGGCCGTCTTACGATTTAATTACCGTGAAAGACAGAATCTGTATAATAGCGTAATATTGCGGGCAAGATCGTCTAACCGGAATCCCCTGGAGACAGTGATCCTCTCCTTTTCCCGTCCGACGGGAGACATGTATCTTTCATTACTTCTAGAATGACAGTAATTACGCGGAAAGCGTCCCCGTCCCCGATCAAAGCACGGTTCGAGGTTAAAGCACGACAGCCATTGTCATTCTGTTTATTAACCCCTAACGCGTGCCTGCTGATTAAAAAGGGAACATTTCGACAGATTTATGAACAAGCCGTTTAACATTTTACTAGTCGCTTAATGCTTCTTTATAAATCAAAGACAGTTAGTGATCAATAAATTGAAATTTAAGTCATGAAGAGTCTATAAATAAGCTTCGAGTGTTAAATACATAAAAGAGATTGTGATTTGTTTTTGCAGGATGCAATTAGAAACACAAAGTTGATGTTTTAGGCGCACCGGTTCGATCAATTTAATTGAAAGCAATTTTGCAATATTTAGACTCTTTTCAAGGAAATAATGATTACGTCTGTGAATTATTAAAACAACACAAACTGCAATTAGAAAGTTGGAATTTTTACAACATTCGTTTACATTACAGCAAATAAAATTCAGATTCGATTATTAAATTTTTGGTAATTACGGAAGGTAATTTAGGCTGCAACGACGCTACCGCATTTTTGTTTTCATAGTAAACAAAGAGTCGCACAACCTTAGTCGTTTAATGAGCCGTTGCACAAGGCTACGACAAAGTTGAGAAAATTAACCTAATGGCCAGATTGTTTCAGGCCGCAGCAGGAAGTAGACTTCCAGCCGGAGAGACTGGTGGAGGAAAACAAACGTTATTGCGGACAGCAATGAAAAATGAAGACACGCCGGTAGCGAGACACGCGATTCCTCTCGCCGTTTCCATTCCCATTCGAAAAAGGCCAAATTAATGGCTGGAAGCTAATGAACCGATTCCACCGAGGTAAAACAATTCCTTTCTTTTCCGGCGCGTTCACTGAACCCTCCCCGAGGCTCGGAGATGAACTAATCATTAATCGCCCGGAATTAACGAGCCGATTCCGTAGGCGCGATGGAGGCAGCCTATTCGAACTGCTTGTGCCCCTTTCACCGTGCGATGAAAGTGTACCTCCTTCGATACCTTCAAAACCGAGAGGATTCTGGTGGTCAACATTGCACGAGTCTCGTCTTCCTTTCTAATTATCTCCGCAAGTGTTATCTACCAGCTAGTCGTCGGCACTCCACTGCGCGTAAAACCCAGGTGAAAGATGACTGGTAAAAGGCACCTTTCCTTTACCTTTCTCGTCCCGATACCATCCCTGCTTGTTACGTCGTTGAGAACAGAAATGGAAGAGCACCACAGTCATCCCAAAAGTCAACTTCATTGTCTAACAACTAATAATAATTACTAACAATTCAAGTAGCCCCTGCTGATTGGTTATCTCATTTTCAGTCGTGTCTTGGCAAACCTGAATCTCTGTATGATGGGTTCTCAAGGTACCAACGAATTCCAGCGCCGAGTTATCAGCAGCGCGAGCGAGGAACATTAGAAGCGACTCTAGGAGGAGGCAGTTGTTTATATCACTCGGGTCGGGAAGAAAAATCGATGAGCGTACAAAGAGACAGAGGAAGTCGGGTAGGAAGAGGCCCTCGGAAAGGGAGGACACGGTAGAAAGGCGGAGGTGTTCTTACTAAGCAAACCATGCAAGTGTCCTACAGTGGAACTAATGGCGGTGCCATTAATATAACTTTGCCGTAGCTTAGATGCAACTGCGGTTTGTGTACATACGCATTTTGTACGAGCGAGGAGTGATGCATGGCACGGCACGATTCACGGTCTTCTTAAACGTCACAATGCAACCCGTAGGATGGGGACATTAATCCTTTCGCCGACTTTAGCGTTTCGCCCCCCTCCCGTGCGCGCTCGGGTGTGCGTGTGTGCTCCCTCTGGAGTAGCTTAGAGTTCGTGCACAAGGCTACCCTGCTCGCTCCTTCGAGAATAAGAACTGCTCCTGGGGTTCTGGCCTCCCGTATAAGAGGATAAGAGAGGAGTTTCGTTACTCGTTAACGTTTAAAACCGCGTCACGAGAGTCTACGGACGCTCGATTATTCACCACGGAATCCTTATTATCCTCATACATCGTGTATGACAGACGTGTACCTTCTTTTTTCCATCGATTCATCGGCGAGTCGCTCTTTCCGACACGATTACCTTATTAACCCTCGTATGGACCTCGTTCGAAATCACCTCGAAAGCCTTCGACGGTTTTCGTTCAATTTTGATCATTATACCTCGTACACTCCTCAGAAATAGCTGCATAGATCTTCATAGTTGAAAGATCCTTACGAGATGTACCTAATTATGGGACTTAATGCGTGCAACATCTAGTTACGAGATCTTTGAAGACACCAGCCATGATAAGTGTCTTTTAAGTGCTTGTTACATTGCACTTGGGGCCCTTGGAATGTTGGTACTTCGCATTCCGAGTGTTCTTAGAATATAGATATACCCTACAATTTCTAAAGGCTCCCAGAATATCTCCCATTCTTGAGATACTTTGGAATGACGGTGCTTCCCATTCTTCAGCGACCCTTGAATTGATAGTAAGAACCTTGCGTTCTTGAAGGGCTTTAATAAATCGTGCGTGATCGTTGATGAATAGATTGTGGATCTTCGTGTGATATAAAAATGAAGAAGATAGAACACTTAAAAACCTATGAAAATAAACAAGAAGCTATGTAAATGAACAACTAGTATATCTTCAGATAAAATATGCTAATCCCACATTGTTTATTAGTAACTCGCCACTTATTCCGCTATCTTTCGAACTCACAAATCTACCCCAGACGTCAGACCATCTCTCACAGCAAAGTCCTACGCTATCTGATCTCGGACTCGACGATGCGCGACTAAACATACCCACATATATTTCGAGAGTGTTTAATCCCCGACGAGAAGGACACGAGAACCTAAGATGAGTCGTCCGACACGAAATTGAGGAATAAAGTCTCCGATACATCGTCGAGATAGAGCTTTCGGCGAGACATTTATTCGCGAGTCGAGCGTGAAATCCTATCGTGTGCACGCCTAACCGTGCGCTTTTTCGGCTCCGGGGATCTAATAGATACAAGTAGCCGCATCCGGCCAGGCGTTTCACCGTGCGATATAAAAAGGGGCATTCTCGGCCGACAAGATAAGATTTTATGTTCATCTCGCTTGACGTTAAGACCCTAAAGGAACATGTCACTACCAGTCTACTGTTTAATGTTTCGCGGGTCCCGTTTAGCTCCCTGGTCTTTACCATTCCGGCTGACGTTGAGCTGGGTCGAAAACTCGAGCTACGCGGATTAATTTGATCGTATTAGTGGCCATTGAAACAGTTTTTATGTAGACAAAATGAGAAAGAGAAAAATTAATAAAAACCAATTTTTTTTAAGTGGCTCAGTTATTTTGTCTCGCACCTTATTTCTTCTATATCCAAAGCAGTCCTCGATGGGAAAGAACCAGCCAACAAAACGAAATCGCGTTTCAATTAAGGATTTCGCGCAGCACGTACCTAGGACAGGAAGATAATCGAGCTGATTCCTAGAACAACATCGAAGATCGTTCTCGGCGATTAGGAGCAGCGTCCGAGGGGCAGCAGACAGCCAGCTATTACAGGAGAAGATGCATCAGCCGGAGGAGATCTGGCATGCATACCTAACCTAGGACGATCGAGTTCATTGTTGGGCCTAACCTTCGATAAAGCCTTTGTCCCTGTCGCTTCTTTTCCAGCGTCCGCTCGGACCTATTGTTCCGAGTCAGCGTAATTAGCGGACCTTGGTGGATAATCTCTTCGTTCAACGACTCGTGTCTTTACGGGAGACACGAACCCTCGCTCCGTGACCCTTTCAAACGGTTTGACGACGCAGATAAGCCATCCTCGGACGAATGCAGTCGTAACCTCGAGGCTGCAGCGAGGAGGAAAATTAAACCAAGGAAAACATTTTTTTTATTTATTTTACGTTGCTCTCAAATCTTTTGTTATGGCTACTTCGCGACGAGACAAAACATTATTTTTTGCAAGGCAAACTAAATGTAAAATCTTGTGTTCCTTTTCAGGACTCTGTCTTAATAAATACACAAATTTTTAATGAAAATAGACTTCCTTGGTTTGCTCAGTTAAACTTATCTCGTTCAACTATTGTCAGTATAAACAGGTGTAGATCTGACCACTAACATATTGCTTTTTCTCTGGCTCGCAAATTAATGAATAAACTCAGCAAAATAAATTTCCAGCTTCCAATGGATGTCTCAATATTAATAGCTAAACCAAACATTAAAGCTTGTCACTACATGTTATCATTTTTTAAGAGCTGTGGTCTTAAAGTATAAGTTTTGTCTATACTGTTCCAAATAATCATATGTCTGTATTAAAATATCTGTATATCTCTAATATACGTCATTCTATTTTGTAATTATTATATTCTGTTTTGTATGTGGCGTATTTCGTTTCTTTTTTTGTTTGTAATTATGTTGAAATAAATCTCATATGAGATTTTCTAATAAAAAAATATACAAATTTTTCGGAGAAAAGGTTGTACTTCTACAATTTCACAACTCACTGAATCTTCGATGGTGGATAGCGCGACGCATCCGCGTGCATTCCCGTTTCTCTCGCGAACGACGCAGTGCGCCGACTAATAAATATGTAAATCGCGGTTTATGACGTTACGCGATGAACGAATACGCGCACGGTCGATTGCCTAACGGTGAATAAGTGCGTGCAAATGAGGAAAACGTGTTCTTCTCATAGCGCGCCGGTTATCAGGCGTACCATCATAAAAGCGATATTTGTCGAGGCTCGACGCGCGCGTCGCGAGACGAGTCTCGAATCTCCATACAAGCGAAAATTAATTACCGTTCATTAGATCGAGTCTCGTGGGAGGAATTCAACCGGTTCGCGAAACTAGGGACCCGCTGATTGGTTCGATCCTGACGAGAAGTAAACGTAAACGTCGGAATAGCCGCGTCTGAGATCCGAGGATCTTTTAGGATCAATACACGGTATATTATTTCATTGGTTATCCGCGGCGAGATCTCCGAGAAGCGCCACACCGTCGGCATCCTAATTACGTTCTACTTCGTTTCACCGGCGCGGCGTCCAAAAGTAGCCCGGCTTTTGTACCCCGCTTTTGGATGGAAGGCTAATCTATCCGCGGATCAGCGCCACGGTCCCACGATTTCTACATCGTCCGCAGCCGCGTTCATTAGTATCAGAGATCGTCGTCGTCGTCAGTCGCCGCACGAGGCACGGTGCCATGAGAAAATAAAACGAGATAACGAGGAAAACGGAAAGCAGATAATAGGCAGTCGAAAGACTTCTGCCAGAAGAGGGATCTCTCGCGAGCCGAACACCAGCCAGATAACGCGAAACCGAGCCGCGGACGAACCACGCTACTGTTGGTATTATCGGCTTAATCGAACATCCTTTAGCAGCTGGAAACCAGTCGGCTCACTGAAAGTTTATTGTCGATGCCGCGACGGTGACAACGACCGGACTTTGAGGAGAAATTCACCACCGCAGAACGGATGGTTCAGGAGAGGAACCTTCCGGGAAAAGTCACGACTACCTGAAATCACACCAACGCGAATCGTTCTGGGAACCTAGATGGGTTTCGGATGATAGACTTTTTTCTAGAGAAGCGATGCTCGCCTCAGGGAAATGTTTCACATTATAATTGGATAGATCCTCTTGCGATTATAAGTTCGCGCGGCTATATTTTTCTGGTCGTAAACATTCGAATAACGTTTCATGTTTCGATCCTCTCTCGTAGATGTTTTCAAAATGTTAATGAAGCAAGAATTCGAAGAATATTTTTTTCTAAATTTTTAACGGTAATAGAATTTGTGAAGATTCTTATTTTGATTAATTTATAAGATAAAGAAAATAGCAAGGTGCAATATGAAAAGTGCAAATCCATAATCGTATAAATACGTTCGATGTTGCAGAATAGTGTGCGCATTCTTGTAAGATGCGACTTAATTTTAGCAGCTGACAGAGTGCTAAAAGACAACAGGAAAATAAACGACTGCCAAGAAATGTGAACCGGGTTCATATTTTACAGAGATGTAAGATAATTTTTTTAAAAACATAATACAACCCATAAAAATTCCTCCTCGATTCGCATCTCCATAATAATTCGTTTCTCAGAAGCTGGACGGCAATGTTTGTAATTAATCCTCTCTCGACTGCCTTGAAGGTAACATATCCATCCCAATTTAGTGAACGAACGCCCAGTGTCATGTGTCCAAAGCATGAATAATGACGTGATCTGACAGTATTCCGTCTACTATGCTTTTTATACGAAGAATTCTGAAAATCTGTTGTTATTTTGATCGAAACCAGTTTTTCGTCACTAGACTTCATCAATTTTACAAAGGATTGATTATTATAGAATTTTGTGAGCGGAGGATTATGCATATTTATGCATATTCACATTTTTTAGGAAAGAAGAGTTCCAAGCTGCGAGAGAGCCTGTCTTATTTATGAACGTCTTAATTAAATGAAAGTTTACCGAGCATATCACGAAAGGTGCATTAGTTGTTGTTATAACAGCATACGTAACAAAGAACTTTCAGTTAAACCGAGGCGAATACTTTCGATATCGTGACCCTTTTACCTGCCGCAAAGAACAATGCTTACCAGACAGAAATGCATCGTCGATCATTAATCAATGCCCTGAGAAAACATTCGGACCTATTGTTCGGTATCGCACAAATGAACTCGTTCGTCCGAAAGAAAGGAACAGTGCAACGTAGAAAAGCATCAGGTAGTCTGAACAAACCTTGACTGATTTCAGAACGCCGACCACCGAAAGCTTGGCTCGCGACGTTTCAATAGGATTTATTGCAGTTATCGATCAGAAATCATCGATCGTTATAAATGAACTACGATTACAGTTTACTCGCTTGTTAAACCCTCGAAACGAACCCGGTGTTCCACAGCCTTGAGAGATTTCTAATTTACACGACCGTGTAAATTGAGTGTTCAAACGTAAAAAAATTTAAGTCGCACGCAGATATCTGTTTCATCAAATTCCCAAGGCGATCCGCTGCCGCGGGATACGTATAGAATCTTTTTTTATAGGTGTTACGTTGACGGAGAAAAAAGTTAACGCCAGCATCGCGAACGTTAGACCAAGCCGTGCAGCTGCAACTGCAACGAATACAAATTGCAGGTTGCAGCGATTGTCCAGGATCTCGGTGGACGGCGAAGAGGCGCAGGAAATACATATTCATCTCGGCTTCGAAATGTTAATACGTGTCGCAAGCTGCAGATATATTACAACCATGCGTCGACATGTTTGTAAACACGACGCATTCACCATTACTGCTAGACGGGACAGCTGACACTGTCTGACAAATGCTAGATAATTGGCGTCACGTTTCTTAACAAGTTTCTTTTCTCACTAGAATTAAAAAAATTAGCTTCAAATTTAAATTAAAGTTTCAATCGGAAGCTTT
>CM052340.1:8946614-8989151 GCA_028455595.1 Lasioglossum vierecki | reverse complement strand
TTCTTGAAATTCCTGGCAGACTGAATGGAATGAAAAGCAGTCGGGGAACACTCGACGCGCGATAATTCACAATTAGTCATTGACGATGATGCCCGGAGCGATATCACCTTGCTCGTGCAGTGGTCGGGACTTCGGAAGAAAGGCAGGAACGAACGAGTCGTGCGTACATCGGGATTGACCTTGGGCAGTCGGCGTACGAAAGATCATTTTTCTATGATTAGGTGCGCGAGTGTTACGGTACAGCAGGCTCTTGGTTTCGTTCTCTCGAAATAAAGCGTTCCCGCATCGGCGTAGGTAGTCGGCGAGCGAAATTTTCGTTCGCCTTCCCGCGTGTTTTATCGCGATCGAGGGAGGCGGCTCGTGACTTCGCGTTCGCCAGGAAAGAGCCGCGGCTGTGGGTTTCTCGAAACGAGGACGCAACACAATGGATTACAAGCAAGCCACGCTTTCGGCTGCATTGTGGACGACGATGAAAGCAGCCCACCGCCGGATATGGGCGCCACTTCCCGTTCCCATCCAGGACTATTTCAGCGCAGGAGGTCATCGGAAGTTCTGCCCGTTTTCGAACAGCCGCCGCGCCGCGAGATGAATGCCGCGAAATCAAACAGAACAACCTGAACTGGTTTACAAGGAAGTGCGTGCTAATTCTCCGAGCCGCGTTCTTAATGAGGTAACGTCTACGCGTAATTACCGGAATCGCGGTCACGAATCGACCAATGCCGACTATGCATACGTTTCCAGGTCGATTTCATCGTCAACGAGCTCAATCCGACTCTGCTTGCGAAATTTTACAGTCTAGTTTCCTGCTAGAATTTTACTATTGTTCTGCTAATTTCAGCATCCAGCCGTCTTCTCTTTTAATGTGGCTCGATCTAAAAAACAGACTTCTGTTCGCGTATTCAGTGTTAAAACGATAAGTAAGTTCGAAATACAAATATTTCCAAGCATGAATAAAAATTTCTCCATAAAAGATTCTCTACAAAAACTTTCAACCCCCATTCACCCTCATGATCGTATCAATGAGCATTAAAACCAAGTATGATGTAAATCAGACCACGAACAATATATTTCTCATTCAAACGTTGCAACCCCTTTTCACCGCCTTAGGGGTTGAATTTAGAAATATCCTTTCTTATTCCTTGTATAGATCATAAAGGAAACCTCTCCCTAAAATTTCAGCTTTCTAGGTCCACGGATTTAGTCTGGGCGTTGGTGAGTAAGTCAGTCAGGACTTCATTTATATACATATATAAAATATAATAGATTATTTATGAGAAGATACGCGTACTTGGTTATCTGCCCTGTCCTACCTCATTTCATAAATAAAACAGAATATTACAAATCTTGTAAGGATGGTTTACGGACAGTCTTTCTTCGCGCGCGCGCGTAAAATAATTTTAGAGATTTTTATTTTCAGCTAACTTGGACCCCGATTCTATTCATCAAGCGTCTAACGAAAGGCGCACGAGGATGAGCACATTTTTCCCCATTGTGTTTTGATGTATAATACCCAAACAAAACGACGAGACAGCTCGGAGCATCTCCGAAGGATGTTATACAACATTACAAATGGCTGGTGCTCCGGTTGCGCAAAACCGACCGTGATTTTGGCTATTGTGCTGGTAATGGCAGCGTCGTTGTGCGGCTCAAATAAAATGGCACCTCGCGAGACCGTGCCCCAGGAAACTAATTGCATTAGCCTTCGCGCGCGCGGGCTGACCCGGCATCAAGAACGAGACAATAAACGTTCTACACCGAGCAACGTGTGTAGCTCGCAACTATTTCTCGCGCGTCGTAGTGATCTTGAGTGGATCTATTTGGCGGGCCGATTAATCTCCGACGATGTATATTACCAGCGTTCCCCGCAGCGGATTCTTTCGAACGCAATTCTCCAGGCGTCCGTGATTAATGTCGCCAATCATTTACCCTGGACAACGTGGGAATCGCGAGAGAAAAAGAGAGAGATAAAAAAGGAGTGCTGTCATTTGCGTCGAGATCGAGCAAACATCTTTCGGGAAAACCGAGCGGCTAATCGTGAGAACGAATGGTGAATTGTACGCCGTTTCATTTCATTTCCGGTTAATACCATCGATAAAGGTTAATGCGTCGATCAACGCGCGCAACAATAACACCCTACGCCTTCGGGAAATTACAACCCAAGCGATCGTTAACGACCGCTGTCCGCAACACATTGTTCTCCAGTCTAGGATGTTTAAAAATCCCGCCTAAACGACGATGGAGGAAAGAGGAATCGTCGGTGCGCGTGAATTTCAATGTTTTTCCGACGCCGAATCGGCGGAGCGCGTTATTTTACACGTAATATAACGATAGGGTGGTTTAAGCACGAAGCAGAAGAAATTCCATCTCGCCGGGTATTATAAAAATGGAGAACCAGTTCCGCGAAGACCAATACCACCGCGGTGTATCGGGCAACGTACTATTCATAATATTCCATCACTTGGAAATACCTCATCCATTCCCGCCTTCCCTCGAGCGCCTCCATTATCCTTAATTATCCGTAGCCTAGCGACCGTGTGCAACAAAACGCGCTGGGAACGCATCAAACAGCGCTGCTTTTCCCGGCCCTTCGCGCTCGCTGGCGGAATATCGAGGATGTCGGTGCCCCCGTCGCCGATAAACCGCGTTTCTAACAGGGCTGTCTTATCCAATCGGCATCGTAGGCACGGTTCTATAGCATACGAAAAGATATTGGAGGCCACGGAAAAAATTTACGGCCTATGAAGACGAGATTAAACCCCCGAGTAGGAAACCATGACAATTTCGCCTTATGTGGGGTTAAGATAAAGAGTGGGCAGATGAAAATCGGATACATGTGTACTTAGAGCCTATCAAAAGATGTTGGAGCATTCGGAAAAATTTTAGAGCCTGCGAAGATAAGATTATACCCTCAAGAGGGTGGACAGACAATTTCGCCTTATACGGGGTTACGTGGAAGGATGAGTAGAACAGAATCGAATACACGTGTATTTAGAGCCTATCAAAAGATATTAAAGTCTTCAGAAAAATTTTAGAGGCTGTGAAGATTAGCGTACAACCTCAAAAGGATAATCATAATGATTCTACGTCGTTTCAGAAAATTTAAGAGCTTGTGTAGATAAGATAAACTCTCCAGGAGGTAGCCACGACAATTTTATTATATATGTAAAATATTAGGACCTACGAAAACAGTATTAAACTTCCAAAAAGACATCTAGGACAGTTTGACGATATCTGAGAGCATTAAGCAAAGAAAATTGATGAAAAGTAGCCAGTTCAACGATAAGCAAGACTGAAAATGATAGGATGATAAATGGAATGCGCAAGCACTGGTACCTACTAACTACGAGCACGCTGCGGCCCTGGGTTTCTAAGCATCGATAAATTTCACCGCGTGAGTTCGAAGAATTAGCGTTATTAGATACTCGTTCTATAGATTTATTTACGATCCTAATAACGCATTCGCGAGGATCGCTTTCAAACGAGCTGATCTGCTTATTGGAAAGTGACAGAGAAACTCGCTGCCACGGTGATGTTACCGTATGCGTGAAGGAATTATATCGTTTTTTAGAAGACGAATAAACATGGGAATTCGGAACTACATTCGTAACCGTGTACGTCATTTCACCATTTATTACGTAGCCTGCGTTTGCAGAGTCACTTTCTCACGGATATTTGTGATATAAAACATAGATTGCTCCTGGATTATTCTATACTTAATTTTTAAATGTATGGTTCGAAATTGCTGAACATATTTGATGAAATTACACCAACTTCGAAATGGGACACGTATATTATAAGAATTGCAACACATCCTCGAAGCTGTAATACAACTCAAGAGAACTACGGTTTAATCCGACGTTGTAGCGGAAATAAAACTTCCATCACGCCATCCAGAATTTCTCGCGCGGTCTTAATATCCAGGGTGGGTTCGTTAATAGTCTCCGTTATCTTTCAGCAAATATTTACAGAAGTTAATTGCACTGGGAATACTCGGTGAGCACGGTGTTTAGAGCCGCTCAGGTGTTAAAGTCTAAATATAAACGCGGCCAATGACTATCTAAGCTTTAGCTCGGGTGGCATGAGCACCGATTCCGCCAGCTATAAGCGCCGGATACTCTTAACGATTATTTACAACGTTTCGTTATTCCGGTATACACACCTTTTCTAACAGCTTATCCCCTGTTGCGCGAGAGTTCATTATTCTTAATTATCCGCGACCAGTTACGCGAACGGTTCGACTTCAAACGAAACTGGTTTTTCGGGGCACACGTTGTTTCCGATCTATTCAAATCGATCTCCCACGTTAACGATCTCTTAAGAGCAATCAGATCGTACGATAACGGACGAAAAATTTGGACACGCGTCGAAACAGAATGGTGTATTATATCGCAACGATGTTTTTCAATTAAAAGGCATCGCGCGGCGAATGCGATATTGCACGGATCGATGGTGAAATCATTGGCTAGTTTCTGTATCCGACGCGTATGAACGTTAATGATCACCTTAGGTGTCGGATCGAATCGGAAAACACAACCCGGTCTTTCCGTAAGATACACTTGTCTTGTTTTTACTGTTGGAACGTCCAGCGTGTAGCTCGCGAGTAGAACCGATGGATCGGGTTTATTGCAAGTTCATTCGATTCACTTCTAATGATACATACTTTGCAACTGTTGTGGTTTCTTTTTCTTGCCGCACCGACGCAGTTGGCGATCTGTTTTCTCGAACCGGTGCCCTACTGAATTTCACTCTCGATTCTACACGCATTCCATCTTTAACCGTCTCATCCTGTTTCTGTGGAGCCGAAGAAACATTCCAATTTTCGCGAATTCGACTGGATAGGCTAAGTAAAATATATTTACATTTCGGACACGTGTAAGAGGCTGTTTTCAAAGCCGAAAATGATGAATAATTTCAACAAAAGTTACGCTTTGTAAGAATGTTGAATGTTTACCTTATACGTGCATGCCATGTCATATGTTTGACTATTGTATATATTATTATCGATTTGAATGTTTCAATTTATATATACATATATTTGTATATAGTTATATACATTTGTTGTATATATATATTTATATATATTTGTATATTGTATATATTGATTTATGGGTCATATTGTATATTTTTATTGATTTATACGTCATATATTTTTATCGATGTGTGCAATACGTGTTTTGTTAACAAGTGTGCGTGACGTTTTAATTTTGTTAAAAATAAAGATTACTGACAGTTCCCAATGAGCAAAGAACGAATAAAGACGTATTACGTGGTTTTCGAGTGTCCTCCTTACAGTTATGCATGTGTACGGAAAACATTCAACATTCTTACAGATTAAATAAATTCATTTTCTTTCACGGTATTTCGGTACCATTGATGCAGGTGTAGGCGAAGTTTCGTGACCGGCGGAAGTGATCTTTAATCCGCAGCATCCTAAACGATTTCCTCCAACAAGAATCGCCGGAGCGAATCCCTCAGGAATCCTCGGGAGTGTTACCATTAGTTTTCCGCGCGCCAATAAATCTAGCCCGTGGGATCAGGTAGGCAGTGCCTCGTGGCAGTTCCTTACAGCTCTCGGTGTGTCTAGCAGTCGGCTAGCTCCTCTCCGATTCGGACGAGAGAAACGCGGCGAGTGTCTTTCTCGCGGTAACGAGCTCCCATGTACCACATCGGTTACTTTCTAGGAGCGGTCATCCGTTTCAAACGCGCCTTCCGTGGCTGTATGTACCTCCGAGAGGGCTCTGCCTCGAATTATAGGCGGCCGGAACGCTATCCTAGCGCGTACGACACGAACTGACATCGTTCCAGGGTCAAAGGTGGACCACGGGGAATCGGGGGTTGTAATGCACGCTGTTGGACGCGCGTCGCGTGCACCGCTAGAAATGACGAGCGGAGGCGTCCTTCGTCTTCCTCGTCCTCCAGCCTCGTGAGCCCCGGACGATACACGCGCTTGACGTTTACGTTTTCGCGAGGATTCATGGGCCGGAATTGAGACGTCCGACTGCCCGACAGCCTGCATAACAGAGATTACGGTTCAGGGCTTGTAACCCGGCGACACGCGTGCTCTGGGTCCGTGTTACGTGCGTCGCGGAACGCAAAAGTACGGACCTAACCCCTCGACTCATTAGCATTTCGAGCTTGCTCTATGACTTTATCTTCATTAAACCTACCGCGTCCCTTGGGTCTCTCTAGATCTCCAGGAAAAAGTATAATGTTACCTAATGCTATCACTAGACTGCTGATCTTTATACTAAATAAAAATGTTCTGCATTGATTGTGGACAGCAGGAATAAAATAAAAAATTATTTCGTTTCTTGACTTCCTTGTTGCATTAAAAACCACATCACAATATTTTTGAATTTCTCTTGTCTTTTACTGTTTTATACTTCATCCAACCTATTTCTTTATAAATGCATAAAGATCCGCAGTATTGTTGTCCGCAATTTTGATAGATTCTCTGTCGTGTTTGTGTTGTTTGGAGTTATGGCCAGAGCCTTCAAGGATCACAGTCAGTCGTCAATTCGAGCTGAAATAACTGTTGGTTTCATTACGGATGAACTTGATACACGACCGAGGAAATGATAGTACTTTTTAAGTTGAATCGCGTTCAGTTGCTTTCACGATTGAGCGAGGATCGAAATTGCTTTCGCCGACGAGAATCACAGCCGGACGCTGTAGATTCATAGCGTTCGAACAAAACTACTTGCAGGAACTGGCGATCGTGTTGATTTAATGCACGAGTCGGATGAACTCCGAGAAAGTGTGGGAATCCAGGTTTTGATCGATGAATGTAAAACGATGATAAAAGGCGAGACATGATACACGTTGGACATGTTCAGTGACACGGCAGTTATTCGTTTCGAACCATTCTCACGGGTCAAGAACACCCGAGTGAATCAGAGATTACGCGCATACGTAATCCAGGATTCGTTATGAAATGCGGAGTCGACGAACATAAACACTCTGCCATTTTGTTTAATACGTAATACGGGATCTGTTACGAGACATCGACTAGCATAAATTTCCCATTTTGCGTGATACTTTCACTGAGTCGTTTACTTGTCTCTATAAGCTGTGAATTATTTATTGGTGCAATCTTGTTAAAAAATCTGCAGTCCGTTTTTCTCAAGAACTGCAAGAACGAAACCGGCCGTTTAAGTGTTTACGTTTCTTACATGCGACATCGGTGAGGCATAAGAACCATCGAGCTCGAGAGTTTTTGAATCACCAACGATATCAGCTGTGCGAGTTTGACAACAAGCAGCAAGGTGATCGACCTGTCCGTGCGGTTATGAGAATCAGGTTATTGACCATGTGCTATGGCAGTGTCCCACGTTTGATGAACGGAGGTTGGAGTTTCTGCATCTGAAGTTTTTGCATCTTTTCCTTCCGCTCTCATGCAATGCTCTCCTATCCAAACCTATGGTTGAATTATATAAAATAACCTACTCGTTTCTGAATTCCTGTGAGTTAAATATTTAAGAAAACTGTATAGTTTAAAATGCTTGCTTACCAGCCAACGTTTATTTATATATAATTTATATTGCATTATATGAAGTATAATAATGTATTGAAAAATAATGCATGGGAATATAATCTCTACTTTGAGATTCTAATTGCATTAAATTAAAAAAAAATGTATAATAAATTTAAATATATTTTTTTTGTTAACCATATTTTGTCAAATTCCCTCTTCTATGCGTCACACCTTTTCGCTAACTAAAGTTTACAACAAATCTCATTTTTTAATTTTTTCTTTTGAGTAGCACAATTTCTATTTTGAATTTTTTAGTTTGTTTAATGAAAGTGATATGTTTTCTTCTTCTAGCAATAGATGTTACTTTCAGTGGAGATTATTTATGAATATTGCTATCCACATGACAGTCATATAATATGAAACCGATTCGAGGCAACGATGTATCATCCTCGGCTATGCAACAAACTCGCTGATTTGCATAACGCAACGCGATCGTTACAGTGTTACAAATTATTCGAGATCATGAACGTCATGCAACGTAGGCAGGCCCGACATGAAACAAGAGTTTGATCGTTGTCATCCATAATGCATACATCATGTTTAATGCAGGAAAAGGAGAGCGATGCTTTTCATGTAGGACGCGAGCATCCTTCGCGGATCAAAGGTGGAGCAGCAAAAAGGGAAAAAGGAAAAATGGAGGACGAAGTCTCGAGCGCTGCGAGCGAACGATCGCGCGGCATACACGTTCGCGTGAAAGTGAATTCATGTTCCGATTACGCGTGGACGAGGACACCAAGAGTGGATACCGTGATTTTCTTAATGGCAGCTTTTCCTGACAAACCTTCCGACGAAAAGAAAGCGATGCGTGCCCTCTTCCTTCCGTTACGGTATGAAACTTTCACGGAAGTCGAGATAAGTATATCGATTATCGAATTCTGACAACGGTTTGCCAACCGAGCGACGCAAGCTGAAAAACGCTATGATCGTTCAAACGAATCCACGTGCAATAGCCATTATCCTGTAGCGATAAGTTTATCAGAAAGATAAGTGGCAAAAATGCATGTCGGTTTTCATCGAAACGACTCCGGCTACCGATAGAAACTTTCACGGTTTCAATACCGCGAGAAATGCTCCACGAAAAATATACGAGCTTGTCGGGAATATGTAAAATTCCGTACAGTATTTATAATGATTGTAAATATAATAAAAAAAGAAGCAACGAGTCGCCACGAAGTTCTTACTTGCCACGATATCCGAGCCGCGCGCGAAACGGAAAGTCGAGAGGCAGAAGTGAAATTGATCATTAAAGACTTACGTATCCCCTCGGCATACTTTTCAGATCGACCGATCTTATCGTTTAAAGCAAAGAGGTTCGCAGTACCTGAAACAAACCAAAAAAACTTGTCAGATACGGATCGGTGTGAACACACGATTTTTAGACGCGTTTTAGACAATCGTGATTAATCTTGATCAGATATGTTCTTTTGTGATCGTGTCTGCTTCGGATTTGACATTATAGTAATTAAAGAACCAGTTCCCGTTATTACCGTCGCTTTCTACTCAATCCTCAACGCACTGTCGGATGAACATTACGTTTTGAAAAGGTTCGTAGTCTTGAAAGTTTTTAATCTACATTTTCGTGATCTTGATTGGACGAACCATTCGGTATGCTTGAAATTGCACGTTGTCATCGCAAAATTGTAGAGGGAAGTTTCGCATGGCTTAACAAGCTGTATCGTTCATTAATTCGTTTTTTTTTTTACAAAAGTGCATCGGTACATTGGCAAAATGCAGTTTTAATGAGGCCAGACAAAATGATCTACAACTTTCTATCATATAGTTATAATTTTATAAAAGTTTTGTGAAGTAGGGTAGGTGGGTACAGGAAAAAAATTCGTGTTCACGAGGTTTAGAGAAGAAGAGTACATTCGGTGGCGAGGATGCAGCAGAATGATAGAAACCCGACTAAAAAACGAATAATCGTCCGCGAAAACGAGAAGGACGGGTACACAGCGAGTTAGGATCGCCGCTGCCATCACTGCAGAAACAGATGGCTCGCGTAGAGGTCCGGTATTACCATATTCACGAGCCTTCCATCTCGAAGTCAATGTCATGGTCCGATGGAGCCTCTGGGCCTCTGCGAGACCATCTCCGAAACAGCCTTGAAGAATGTCAGTGTCAGGGGCCCATCGGCCCCCGGGCGACAACGAAACCAGTTCGCAGTTACGTGGACCACCGTCGTGTTTTGAAACAATATTAATAGCTCGGCTGCGCATATTACGGGTACGATGATGATGCGAGAGAACCAGGTAAAATCAAGGTTTGCGAGAACCCGAAAGTGTTGGTTACAAGGTGATCGGGCCGGGTCAGGAGGGCATCGGGTCGAAATGAGTCGGGTTCTAAAAAATTTTAGGATTCCCGAATATAATCACGAAAAGAAATTAATTTATATCGGCGTACAGGTTCCATCAAAAAATCAAAACAAAACAATTTTGCGCAATTTATAAAATTTTCCTTAACGTTTCGATCCGATTCTGGATTATCTTCAAGAGCAATTTTGCGTCTGAAAAATAATGAATGTTATACTAAGTGTGTTTTTTTGATCGAACCTGTGTGCCGACATCATAAAGTAATTTCTATTAATTCGTACGATCGACAAAACGAGATATTTTGCAGTCCTGAAAAACTGCCAAACTCAATTTTTTACAATTTTTTGGGATTATTTACGATTTCTTTTTTTTTTTACTTTATAAATTTTTCTGATCCCGGTCAGATTCCGGGAAAATTTCCGAACCCGACGCGAACTTGAAATTTCTGGTACTCGCACATGCCTAAGTCTCGTACGTAGAAATCGGGCCTCACGGGTCCCGCTAATGGAGGCCCGTTCCTCTTCTTGCGCCTCGCAGCTCGCTCTATTGCCGCGCAGTATTGCGTGGCGAATCTGGAACACGTCCGTGACTTTTGCGCGTATGGAAATAATGGACAGAATGTAGGCTAACTTGAGATTGCACGGATCATCTTTTTTGTTACGCTGATCGTCGTCGATTTTTTGTGGCATCAAAGAGAAAGACCACGGCAAGCTGAAACGGGATCCCGGCTCTACGTGACTTTCATTAGCGCAACGCTCGGGAATATTTCTTCGCTAGATTGAATCTTTATGCACTTGCGACATGCATAAATATGCAAACAAGAAGAAAGTATTTGCGTTCGCGAACGTTAATAACATTCGTTTCTACCTTAAAAAGCTTCTTAGTCGGCGAAACAAAGCTCCTTTACTTGGTTCGTGATCAATAAAGACGTAGATAATCTTTACGCAAATTTTACAGTTCCGTAGATCATTTTTCTGAAAACCATAGTGAAAGTAAAATTTATTTCATCCATTAGATGATTATGGTAAAATATAGTAAAAATCTGATGAATGTTTGGAACAATTTAGGAAAATAGAAATTTTCGTAATGATTTTTATAAACAAATTTTTAGAAAGTGGAATGAAACGGTTATTTTCTTTAATGGAAACAACTTTTGTAGATCAAAAACAAATAAAAATCGTACAAAATTCTATTGAATTTGATATCCTGGTATTTTTTTTATTTCTATGAGCCATAAATCAATGTATAAAGATCCGCTGTCTAGCAATGATGCTTTCTAAGAAACATGTATTCCTTCGCAGAGTACAAATAACTGTAACCATCGATTGAAAAGTATCCCAACGCGTATACAAATATGAAAAGTAAGGTGAAAGGTAGCACAATAAAAATGTGACAGATGTGCGAGCCAAAAGAACTGTGAAGTACAAATTGATCTAAACGACCGATCAATCATCGATTTAGAATGGTTACAGGGTAATGGTACTTCTAAAAAAGATAACTGTCCACCGATTGGATGGATCGAGCGCGACTGCTTGCGCGTGATCGAGCAACAATCCAGAAACGAATCTGTCGAATCGGTTCAACCAGCGAACGTACTACGGAATTAATGTAACAGACGTGTCAATTGAAGTTCTCTGCTGTACTGTTCGATTTATCTCACTGGAGCGTTGTTGCGACGATAACAAGTTTAAAAAGACAAGGTAGAACACACGGGTCTACATAGTACTTTACGGAGACATGCTCTTAACATTGCGCAAGTTCAATCGACGGAGTAGCTCGGCAGAAACGGCTCGAACTTGTGAAATCATTTTATTTGAGTCCAGTTTAACCCTGGTTTATGTAAATATAAATAGTTTCCTGTTTTTCAAGGTATTCAAGAAATTAAAGAACAGAGAAATTATCCATAAGGAACGTTTCCAATTTATAAATTTGTACGGCTTGAAGTTAGAATTTTTTAATTATAAACGTTCTCCCGTGAATAAATTTTATGGATTTAATTAATTGTCTAATTGTCCCACTTGCAAGACATTCATTGCAAATTTGCATTTCCCCGGCGGCGAGAATAAGGAAGTCGACTACAGTCGCAATTATAGTCCGCGATTATATACTTGTAAGACTTTCTATCACCATTCCTGTGCGGACAATTAAGTTGCGGCAAGCGACGCGATTAAGCAGCCAACATATCGATAAGCGCCGTGCATCGGAAATCGTAAGGAAAATCGGCCAGCGACGATCTCTAATTAACGACTCTCTATACGCTTTTCCGAATGCAAACACGGGTACTAATAAAGTGAAGAGAACCCGAGAACTTTCACTAGCGCGGTTACTCTCACGCGCCGACGCGCGACGTCACGACGCCTTTAAGAGATGCGCCGCGAGTGCATGCAACTATCTAACAACTACACTTTAATCACGGATAAACCGTGACTCCGCTTTTCTTCGTAGCTGACTAAGTTCCATACAATTTTCAACCACTTGAAATTATTTATGATCTTAAACTTTTTAGTTTCACGTTGATATTTCTCTAACAATGAAGTCACAGATGTTCAGAGTGACGTTTCTGCAACCCGATTTCTACCAAGAAAATGAGAAGAATATATATTACCAGAATGAGAAGTTTCACTTCAAGAAGAAAAGCGAAACCATGGTATTATTAAAATTTCTATTTTATAGCCATGCGATACATTAAATCATGCCACATTAATCATAATCATGTTCTAGATCTGGAGGCTATTATCACTCGGGGCACAGAGATGCAACTATTTCTCGTTAAGCCTCGCTCCATTAACCGACTTTTGCTCGATGACTCGAGAATCAGCAGAAGAGGCAGAGTCACGATTTTTACGTCTAGCAGCCAATAAACATTTCAATTGACTGCTGGTATCTTTTTCCTCGGTTGCTATATTGATGCTAGCCGAGAAACCAGGCGATTTACGTCTCCGCATTTTCACCGTGTTCGTTTCCTTCCAACGTGGGACTCGCGCGGAGAAGCGAAAAGCAGTCGCCAAGTGCATCCTACTTTCGCCGAGGCTGTCGTTATTAGGCACTTACGTGCGAGTTCTGCGTGGGATATGAACGTCAAACGGCTTGTAAAAGTGATTCGCAGCGAGATACACTCGTTGGCTGCCTCTTCGAATGAATTCGATGTGCAATCGGGACGTTTCCGCTTCAGATTAATACATAAACGACGCTCGACGACGATAAAGTAACTGGAGAGTAGGCTTGAATACATTTAATCCTCGTTACGGAAATCATTTGATTATAAATTTACAGGAAAATGTGCAAGTGCGTTCCCTCCGATGATTTTAAGAAGACTAGAATTAAGTAATTGTAATTTAATTTATAAATAAACGAGTCAGCCTCCTTTATTTTATAAATCATTTGCTTCGATCGTTTACACGAAATGTATCTCCGTTCGAGATGACCGTGTATAGTACAATGAATTTTTAATCTAGCTAAAGAAGGGTCGAATGAAAATTGAATCGCTAAGGGCCCATTGCTTGCGAGACGTTCGTGATTGGAATGAAAGGAAACGAGCAAAACGAGAGGAAGAAAGAAAACATTTAGTTAGCAAGCAGTGTGCTGGGTATTTCGTAAACACCCGGTGCACATCCGAAGTGCAGCTGAATCTAGCAGAGCCACCGCCGTAGGAGTTGCGCACCGTGAGAGAGTTGGTCGACCCGTTTACTTTCTCGCGCGAAGATGTAAGCCAAAGGGGGAAAAAATTCGCGATCCACGGGAAGGAAACACGCCGGATCACCGTCCAACATCTCTGGACACGTGTCCCACGACCGTGGAATCTGCGAGCAGGAAATATCGGACGATCGTGACGATTTCTCCCCGTGAAACCACCCACGCCGCTAACATTTCATCCCCGATAGACATTGAAAATCGATATTGGAAAGCGGCTTGCAATTATTAACCGACTTTCCCGTGTTCTGCCGAGGCGTCGGAAGACAATAAACAGAATCAAATACAATAATGCTGTTCCTGCGACGTGGAACGATATTCGTGAAAGGAATCGAAGATTAAAAACCAGATACATATTCGTATAAAAAAAACGATATTGATAAGTTTCACAAGTTTCTCCTCGTTAGTCCGGCAAGTTTAAGAATTCACGATAATTATAAACTCATCCTCGTCAAACCGGATAAGCGGAACTGGTGTTCCTGAAATGATCGCAGCAGCCCAACAAAGTCTACTTCTCCGGAATCGAGTTCATGAAAGATTCCTCGGCCTGCGAAGCCGACAAGCACAGAAACCGCAACTCATCGAACCCCGCCCCTAGAGGCCGTGGCAAACACAAACTCGAAGACCGTCAACACCTAATCAAGCTTAACTAACTCCGTTCAACGTTACAACCCTTCAAGACGATAGTTTCGAAACCACGCCTATCAAAGACATGTTCCAGCGTCGGACAAGCTGTTGGTCTCGGCCGGACAGCTTCTCGCGGCTCCGATAATCAACGGGGATCGCGCAAGCTCAAACTCCTGGTGCATCTAGTCCTGAATCCTGTTTCCTTAGCCGACAACTCCGACAGCGACGTACATAGTTCTAAGAACCGCAAGTAGTGCGGGTGGTACGGAGATCTGGATCGAGCAAGCACTGCTGACCAGACACTGCCGGATCTTCTGGATTTCAAAGGGCAAGAGCCGAGCGGAAATGTTGATCTTTCTTTAACAATTTTTTTTATTATTATTTAACGTCGCTTTTTGAATTCTTATGTGAGAATTATTTCGCGACGGGACCTACAGTTTAGAATAAAGGTGGGTTCCAAACCACCTTGGGTACAATTTTAATAGGTTAAATTCATATATTGATATTCTTAAAACGTGTTAACCTTTCTACTGTTTTATACGTTAACTTTTTCGATTAATTTCCGCCATCTACTCAGAACACTGGCGAATTAAAAGTAGAAGAAACGTGAAAAGAATACATTTTTTAATTATGAGCTAGTATTCTGCTTCATGGGTCTGTCAGTATGTACCAACACACTGCACTCAGAACACTGGCGAATTAAAAGTAGAAGAAACGTGAAACTAATACATTTTTAAATTACGAGCTAGTATTCTACTTCATGGGTCTGTCAGTACGTACCAACACACTGCACGTTCGAAGATAGCCTAGATATATGATCGATACTTTCTCGACTACGCCGCAATCGAAAAAAGACTGGACGCCGTTGAGACGTTTGCAGTCTCATCCGAGGCGAGTCGAGGATTTTTTTCTGAATGTAATCGAGGCCAGTCTGGTCGAGAGAACTTGCGTGCGCCTCCTTTTTGTCATGGATCTCGGTATGCTGGAAGCGTAGAAACAGAATTCACGCGAGTCCCGCGAGACGGTATCGTTCGCTCGCTCCTGTTTACGGGTCTGTGCAGCCTTCTGCTGGCCCCAGTCAGCCTATCCCGCCATGGGATCTAGTTTCTCGCGGCGCTCGCCGCACGCTTCGTGCAGGAATCTAGCCTTAATGAGGAAAATTGACTCGGCGAGCAGACCAAGCATCTCTAGCCGCGGTGGCTCCTTTCTGGATGCGCCAACAGTATCCTGCTGGTACGCAAAAACCATCGGTGCTCGGCGAACAGGGCGAACAAGACTCCTCTCTACACCCTATCTGGATGCCACCGTACTGCATTGAATCTGAACCTACTGCACTACTCGTTGCATTCGCTAATGCAGATAGAATCGATCTGGTTTTCTGACGAAGTGGCATTCGAAGATTTTTCTGCAGTTAGAAGCAACTTCGAAACGCTTCTTGTAGACACTAACTCGTGGACGTCTTCGACAAAGAAATTTATTCGAAAATCATTTAAATCCTTTTATTCCTGTACCTACGCAAACTTGCTCCGATTGTAATCGGTGAGGCTCCAGAAGAAGAGTCTCCTAACCTCCATTCTCTCCAGCATTCTCTCGGAAATTCGACAACAAGAGCAACAAGTTAGAAAAATAGGACGACAATTCGCGTATCTACACGCGTCGAACGAAATAGTTATTCGGAAGGGTGGAGGCATAGAATGTAGTTATACCGGATCCAGCGTCTCCCGGTATGGTCCCCCGATTCCTGACCTATCCCATAAAGAGGAGAACGCATCTCCGGTTCCGTCGAAATCAATTTCTTTTTGCGCCGGTGGAACAGCAGCCTGTAAAAACGGTCACGCGTGCGAACAATCCACGATTATCGGCAACGAAAAAATGGAGCCCGTTCCACACGAGGGACCCAGATATTACCAAGGAGCAGACCCTGCTAGAGACACAGAAACCGGGTTAGATAATAGGAGGCTGAAAGCTGAACGAAATTGGCCCACCATGGAATCCAACTCGGTTTTATTTACTGGCACTGCGCCGCCCCAGGGTTCGAGCTCGTTCCAGCCCGATTCCACGGTCCCTGGAGACTCTCTCGCGTTGGATATCTTCTCCAACGATCCCTCGCCGTAAAAACGTTAAGGGACGATATTGTTCGAGCCAGCGGCGAAGCTTCTCCCCAGCCTGTTTTCAGCGGAATCGAAAAGCTCCGTGTCGTAAACGATCTTGCCTATGGTCGAACGAGTACGACTGTGTCGCTAACTATTGAGAACCATTTTAATTGTAGATAAATTTGGTAAAATTTTTGAAAGTATTCCATTTTTTTGTTGCTGTATTAGAATAAAATACAGAGGATCAATCGTAGCTCGTTCTTTGATGGAAGAAGAAGACGTAGAGAAAGTGAGCCGCGTATTTTGCGCCAATAATGGTATGCTAAGCGATGGAGATAACTGAGGAACCGATGCGAGCGCAAACAAGCACCCGATCCCGAGACGAAGGCTACTGGTTCCAATGATTATGCTTACAATGAGCCGAACCGCTGTTCGTACTTATCTACATTCATGAACTTCCATTCTGAATGACGTGCTCGAGTACCAGTTGCCCGGCGCATCTTTTAAATTCTAATGCTCGCGAAACGACCACGGGGAAATTACAGTGATACGCTGCCGGCGACAGCTAACAATGATTTATACGTCTAGTGTGAAGGCTGACGAACCTCGGTCGCTTGCTCAACACGTTCTTTTCAGTACGATCTTTGTCGTTCCGGAGATGTCCTTGCGTTTTCGTTGCAGTTCAAATTAGAAGACATTGTTTTGTTTGTATCAAAGTTGAAAACCCTTTAAAAAAAGTCGAATATAAACGAATTCTTATTTTTTAATAATTAGAACAAAGAAGAATATAGAATATAGAGTATAAAGATATTCGGAAAGCATTGGTACCATCCTATTTGAAACAATCTCCTATTTATTAAACAATATATTATTTATATATGTCTTTGGATCGACCTGGCTGTGTTTTAAATTTATTTGCCATATTATAATTCTTTTGCATTATTTTTAGACGCAATACATGTTCTTTATGAAAATGATCCACAGATCGAAACGTCAAGATACATATATAAATAATTGCACATTGAACCTTGTGCCGAAATCATAAATTCGTATTCGCATTCCGATCGAGAAGCAAACTTCACCTTAATCTCGAGATGAACGAGAATCAAGTAATTGTATGCAGGCGAGATTAATGGGAACGCGAACAGACTTAACACTGTTCAGGAACGATAGCAAGAGCATTATCAAATGTCCAGCGTATCTATCGTTATTATCATAGGAGTTACAGCGTCATTAGTTATAATGAAGGCATATATGAACGCAGGGGACGTGCGTAAATGATGCAGGGAAAATAAAGGAGCTCGGCGTAGCATATGCGCATAAGCGAACGTGACCGGAATAAAGTTTCCAGCGGCACGTGAATCAGATGGCACAGTTACCCCGGCGAACGAAGACGTCTACGTCAAAAACGAGGCAGCCTTTCGAACCATCTCGATTTCATATCGGCAGACATAAATCTGTCTCGATGCAACATTATTAAATCCACTGATCCTAGGCGCATCGAGTCCGCCGGCCGAATAAGGAGTCGCAATAAACCATGAATTCGTAATCTATCGACCGGGTGCAGCGATAGCGATGTTCCCTCGCAACTATCGAGTCGAGAATTCAAACTAACACCCGGAGAAATATTTTATATGTCAATGTCGCGATTTACGTATGTCGATTAACATTTTCTATGCTTCAATGTTTTTTTTTTCAAAGTCGTTAGGATATCGATTCAATGCCGTCCAGGTATCATTTTCCAAAGTCCTGAAAAGGAATATGAAGGATCCTGCGAATGAAAAATTCAACTTATTAATCAACAGACATCGAGCACCTAATTAAAGTCAGCCGAAGGATCTCAACGTTTCCGATCAAGGCTTTCAGGTGCAGATCGTGACCATATGGAAAATGACTCTTGACAACCAGCTGATCGAACGATACGAATGGTGTAATATGTCGGATTCATTTTTCACATGGTCTCTCTCGCTTTCTCAAGCCTTGACTATCGATAGGAACGCTGGCCATGAAAGTGTTAATCATTAATCACCCCTCGCGTCAAGTATTACTCGAATCAACTAAATCAGACAATAAATTACTGAAAACAATGCGGACTCCATTGACGTGCTTCTTCTTCGAAAGTAATAGAGGTTAATTGCCTTGTATCATCCGGCAACTTGCATATTCTTGCTTATTCGTGTTTACCAGGAATATGCACTTTCCCTTTACGTCTGTGCTTTGGTCTTGACCATTCTAATTTGACGAGTATAATCATGTTAGTATATTTCATGCAAGAGTTAAAGAATTTTAATTTAGTAATTATATGTTGAACACTGATTTGAGAAAATCTGTAGTTTTATAATACTGTGCGTCACCTAGTCACCTTTCTGTTAAGTTCATAGAATTGAGGGTTTACCAGGAGCACTTTTCAGCATCAAGTTTCCGAGAATGGCCATACAGAGAACGTAACTTTCGCTTTCTCAGGAACATCAGTTCGTGACAAACGAATTTCGAGGATGGACCAGGTATTTTAGACTCTGATCTTCACTCGTACGTCTCCGGTTGCCCGAGTCGCACCGAGTTGGAACGTAATCGGAACGGCCACGAAGATACGGTGATAAAGCTAACGTCGGCTCGCGGTCTCGACCGGAACATTTTGTACCGAGTTTCAAGAGCAGCGCGGTCTGCTCCAGACGAGATCGTTAGATACGAGGTACCTAGAAATGCCAGGGGAAAGAAACGAGCAGCCGAGGAGGAAGAGAAAGAGAGAATGAGATGGGAGAGAGGGAACAGTGGTTGCTCTATAAGCCACCTGCAAAAACCTGGATGGCAACCTGTTCCTCGAGAGCACCGATCGCGCATCTACTCCACGGAGAAGAGGGAACTCTCGACTTCTGTGATGAAACTCGATAATACGTGCCCCGGTAGGAATCGCACTCGTCCAATGGGAAAAAGGACATTCCTGTTTTTCCTCTTACACGTTTATCCTCGACGTCGGTGCTTTTCATTCCAGCCCCATCCGGTGGAAATGCCGACTATTATTTAGAACCGGTCGTTTCGCGCGATTCTCCCCTGCGGACGGGTCTATCATAATGATTATTCGAAAAGGAACAAATCCGTTGCCGCCAACCATCAACGAAGCACGCTTGACACTTTGCGGAAGTCCCTTAACGACTTCTGTCAAGCTTACCTTGGAAATTCTCTGTTAAATAATGGCCCCGACAGAAATCATCGGATTACCACTGAACTAAAAGATTCAAAGAAATTCTTAGTAACTCTTTGATTTCTACATTGCATGATATAATAATAGAGAATAAGAGTACTGCCACATTTATTTTATGAATAGCATTAAAATGAGTTTGATTTACATTTGATTTACATTTCCATTAAAATGAAATAATATGTATATGTGTCTGAATAAATAGAAAGGATTGATTTTAGAATCTGACTCTAAAGTGAAGTCTCGCGACTGCATTAAAATGGGTTTGATCTACGTTTGAGTCACATTTCCATTAAAATGGAATAGTGCGTGTGTCTGAATAAAGAAAAAGGACTGATTTTCGAATCTGTCTCTAGAGTGACGTCTCGCGACTGGTATTAAACATTTAGCCGGGAATCTTGAAGAATCCCGGGTACCCCATAGTTTTTAGCTGTACCCTTCTAGCATCTCCCATCGTGTTCCCCGTTTTTGTATTCCCGTTCCTGTTCAGTGGAAAAGGACATAACCTTCGGTATGATTGCTGGCCGAACGCCGGCTTTTTCTTACATTTGCGTGGTATTCTTCGCAGCGCTCTTGCCGAGGAGCAGAAGAGAGGTTTTCTTCGAAGAGAGGATTCCGCGAACCCCTCTAGAGCCTAGCAAGAATAAACAGTGGCACGGGGCTTCTCGTACTTGCCGGCTGCTTTAAATGCCGCTCTAATTTGAATAATTAATGAGGAACTGTGGAGGACTAGCATGCTCGGATCGTTAGCATTCGAAAACATCTCCGAACGATTTCCGTAACAGCTGTGAATGATTCACGATGACTGACAACGCTCTCCGTCTCGACTCTCCCAGGGAATTTCCGAGCTTCGCTAATTCTAATTAATCATTCCTGATGTATTATACACACGGACATTCCACTTTCTTCATCCAAATAGGAGAAATATTTCTCGTTTCCTCGAATGTGAGAACGATAGCCGTAACAGGCGGAAATGCTATAATGTTCAGGGAACTATAAATATCAACAAAATTTCATAGAAATTTTTACACCAAGCATGTTTGTTGAAGAAACAATCCTTTAAGGTTTAATTTATCGACATTGTAAATTAGAAAATATAATTTTAAGGAATTTAATAACTTAAGGTTTATGCGGACGTGAGGCTTGATTGCTTGACAAACACTGTCAGCGGTCGAACCATAACACGGAGAACGTGCAAACGACTAGCCATGACTTGATACCGGAAGAAGATGGTAAGGCCATGTCTGCGTAAACATAATCAATCCGCAGGGATCCTCGGAGGCCCAACATAAGTTGCACGTCACGAAGGTCGATGGTTTAATTGCCTAGCAGGAAGGAAAGAAGACGCTCACGTTCTCCTCTGGAAAAGTGAACACGATACGCTTCCCGCTGGATCGGTTAGGCGCATGTTCCAATGAAACCTAAGAACGATCGCGTGACAGGAGGAGACCATAATCAATCACGAAAAATTATGTTATCACTAGAAAATAGTTCTATGCTTGAATTGAGATGCCACGTACGATGCAATACGCCATCAAATATGATTGACGCCGGACGAGTTGTTAAAACCACATTACACGATTAAAGTTATAACGAACATACTGAATCCATTAAAAACTGGTACACCCGAGGTATTTCTTGTGGACACTTCACTCGAACAAACATTATTTTCTGTCGAGCTTGTGTGTATATTGAAATCGTTTGCATATCATTGACCTAAACTTGGGAAATGAAAGAACAGACCAGGTTGAGATACGTACGTAAACCTCAAAGCGTCGATCTTGAATCGTGCTCCGTAATCTTGGGGTAACAGCTTTCTCTGATCTCTAGATCTTCATTTCTTCCCGCTTCTTAGTGATGCGACGAAGGTGAATCGTCAGTATTTTCTCTTTTAGTTAGCCCGTTTTCCTCTAACAGCTTGTGTTACGAAATTGTCAGTGCGCTACGAATAACCTAGGATTATGAAAAGCAATTGCCTTCAACGATCCTCGCATTATGGGTTCTGCGAATGTAACATCGAAAACGAGAGACCCAGATAGTAAATCCCAGAAGTGTGACATCACATATTCATACCTCAATGTCATCAACTCTTGATCTACGAGAAAGTACGGTCGACATTGAGCCCACGGTTTCATAGTTAATTAACCAATATGTTAGACGGTAGACCAGAGCCTAAACCTATGATTAGTATAGTTCAACAGTATTTTAGAACCCTCAGCAGAATCTTAGAAAATCTTCTGACAGTTTCTAAAAGTTCAAGGGACTAATGACTTAGGTCACCCTTGAACCCAAGAGTCTCGGAGGTATTGAGGTGTTGCTAAAGGTTCAGGGTCAACCATAATTGGCACCACAGGTTTAAAATCGACCATATCGGTTCTCAGGGGTCTGTGGCCGTCTGTATCAGGTCCCACGGATCTAGAGTCAATTATATCGGATCCCACGGGTCTAGAGTACCTTATACTGCATTACACTGTCTTAGGTCCCGTAGGTCTAATCAATTATGTTAGATCCCACTATATTAGCTCCCACATATCTAGGGACAACTACAGAGGACCCCGAAGGTTTAGAATCAACTCTATCAGATCCTAGAGTCGACTATGCTCTGTTCCACAAGTCTACTCTAGCGTGTCTGGCTCCTCTATTTTGATCCCAGGGATCTAGAGTCCGCTATATGTATAGAGCCCTACGGGTTCCAAGACGACCATATCGGGAGCTGTGTCCGAAGTCGATTGTATCGAGTCCCACGGGTCTGCAATCGACCATATCGAGATCCACAGATCTAAGATCTGCTATATCGGGTTCTAGAGTTGAGTACCGGTTGTATCAAGTTCAAAACCAAATATGTTAGATCTGCGACTAGAATAAACTAAATTCTTGCTATCAAGGAGTTAGTTATAGTTTGTAGTTTAATAATGGAAAAAGGGGAAGTGCTTCTCGAGGAAGTTACGCCTTTTCCGGCAAGCAAGGAGATTTCTCGGAGCTCGTTGAAATGCAAGCTGCATTCGGTCGCCTTGAATCTGCGTGCCGGTTATGTCATGTCACCGCAAGTGGGCCACACCGGCGTCTCTTCCTTCGGTTGTTTTATTTCAACCGGTGAGGACACTGAATATACGCATCGTCACGAACTTTAACGTCTCCTCGACTCGGTCTTTATCTCTTCTCTCGCTCCGAGTGGCTGGCCTTTTGTACGTAAGAGTTATTCCGCGGTTGCGGCCACCTTGACAAACCAGATTTCCCTCTTGTGTCATTCTTGCGTCGACCGGGCTTGTTTAGTCCCGGTCCAAAGGTCAAGCACACTAAGTTTGTTTGTTTATGAGAAACCCAACAATGACAAACGTCTACGCACGACTGTAAAAACTAAAATTCATGTTCCAGCAAGACTCATTCACTCAACTTCGTTCCTGAAAGTTCATCATCACTTGAAGGCTAATCTGTCTGCAAACTTGGGGACATTTTCTATCAATTCAATTTCAGGTTATCTATTATACTAAGCTCTACTAGAAACTCATTTCCGGCTAGGACCATTTCTAAGCCATCGCAACTAGTCTATCAGAGTCCAAAGAGTTATTGTCTATCGGCCGATTGGGCGGATGATGTTTACCAGCGAGATTAATTGATTAGCATAGGTCTCCACACTCGGATGGGACCATCCGATATGCTGATCCCGACGTCTTCACTACTTCACCCCCTTTATTTGGTTACTCGACCTTATCTTAGCAACCCTCGGACGAACGCTGTCGGCGTTATTACCTTACAAACCGAATAATCATCCAGCATCGCGCGCACCGACTCGAACAACAATGTGATAGACATAACCCGTGACCCGAAACCCTAATGAGAGGACTCGGTGCTCCGTGGGGCTTCCACGGAGAGATCCGTTCGTGTTCCGATGTAATCGGCCCGGTTGTGTTCAGTAAATTGGATTCGATGATAGAGGGCTTTCTGCAGCGGCTTGGCTCCACGCTCGTTTGCCCTCCGTGCTCGCGTGCTCGACACGAATCCCTCGTAGGCGGTATTTGACGCGTGCTTCCATCCGATGATGACAGGGTTCGCGGCTCGAGGAGCGGTTTGCGAGACTTGTATCTCCCAGTAACCGAGGCTACACGGATCCAGGAATTACGGAAATTTAAAAAACACACGATCCCCGTGCCGATTGCTCCAACGATTGCATTTTTCGCCGGGCGCAGCGCAATCCTCTGTTCGACGACACCGTGATCTTTTCATGGGCGGCCTCTGTAATTCGTCATTCCGAAAGAATTCGCAATTGTTATCTCTGCTTCTCCATTTACAAACCACAACAATAATTTTGACCGTCATTCATTGTTTAATACAGGACACGATCAGCACTAGACCACCTGGAGACCTTGAAGAAGGTTTACATTGATTAATCCTGTCGTTCATCATCGAGTACCATTAACGAAACAATTCCAATTATACGAGCCTATCTGTTTTCTTACAATGTAACAGACTATTCGTACGTATTTGTCAGCCAGTAAATGCTAGTGCACGGTGATCTTCTACGGGTTTCAGTAAAAAGCTGTAAAGTACTACGCAAAAAGCAATTACCTCGGAAATTGCAGGTTTGCCAATCAATTACCAACGCTAGGTGCGATTTCCACTAATAAACCTCTTTCGCTGTATTATCCGCACGTAATAGAGTAGTCGATAGCGTTGCAGCTAATGTCGCAGGCATTTGACACAGTCGCAATCTAACTGCTACACGCCCACGCGAGTCGGTGACGTCGAAATCAGTCAATTGGCTCCTTCTCTTATACGGTTTAACCTTACACCTACCTACAACACTACCAAATAGTAACGCACAACGAATACACGAGTCCGTACACGACGATAAACGCGTTGGTTATTTATCGCCGCTCGAAATGGCAGCGCGTACCGGCGGTTAAGCGAAATAGAGTTAGCCTCTACTCTATTGTTGCACTTCTAATGTAGGTGGCTCGCGAATGAACCGTGTCGGCATCAAATACCTGCGACATTAGCTACTATTATCTATCGGCGGCTCGATTATTTCGAGCGATGAGGCCGTTCGATTATGTCCGCTTGAGTTTGGCCGCGGTTTAGAGTAACATTTGCGCTGGACTTGCTTCGCCATTCATGATCGGCAAGGTTATACAATTACAAAATAAAATTTATACAATTTTACATTATTCTACGTATACAAAAGTATACGTCAAGTCGTTACCTGAAGAAACGAAAGATCCTGTTAGATTTTCCAGCATCCCCTGTGCAATTTATGCGTCCGCAGGGATTTTTAAATATGTTAATTAGGTAAAAAAGGTGTTTCTTGGCAAACGACATGAAATACAGTTGCCTGCAGCAAAAAGCTCGCTAAGTGGCTGCCGGTGCCGAAGCAGGAAGCGCGACTGAATGGATTAATCCCGCAAAAAGTTCGAGATCGTAGAAATCCCACTAAAACTCGTATAATTTATTCATGCAACGGAATCGTAGCAGTGCGTACGCATAATACTCTCCTCCGTGTAAGAAGCACGCGGAAGCGACTCTTCACGCGCGATTAAAGAAACGAAAGGAACTTCGCCGGAGACTCTGCTGTCGTAAAGTGAATTCCAGTGGTCGCGATTATGAAGAGCGAGGTACCTGCTAGCTAAGGACAACGCGTTACACGTCATCCGATGCAAATCACGACTGCATCCTCGACGCAACGTCCCCGTCTTCCCGGATTCCGTTTCTTCGAATCCACTGGTCGTTAACAATAATGCCGACACGGTATAAGCGAAATGACTTAGCAGACCGTGACACGCCGTAAAATTAATCAATATTAGGAGACAAAAATGGAAATTCCTTTCTCCATAGATTCTTTCTAGAATTTTACTACCTTTCGCGACTGATATTCTCCTCGGTCTGTTTACCTCGACACGCGATCTGCTATTTTTTACGCAGTTCACTCTCGATTGCATTAAAAATTCAAAATTCGCGATGCAGAGCGGCTAAATGAGCCGTTTTAGTGCATCCCTTGATGGCAGATAACGATACTGTTCTTCGAGTAGAAATTGTTTTCTAGTTTAACTTGCGATCGAATCGTTTTGGACTGGCAAGAGTGTCTCAGACAGGTGAAATGCTCTAAGAAACAATAACAAATGTATGAGAATCTACAATTTAGTATTAACATTTCTCTTTTCAATCGAATATTCCCAAGGATAATCTTGGCCAACATGGAGCCTGCAAGCAACAATTGCTGTGCAATGCAGCGAAGCCAAGTGACGGAGCGAGGAGTTGCATTTTCAGTGGCGACCCTAACGAGCCATTTTTACTGGCGGCCATGTTCGCCGAGGCTACGGGTTGCGTGGGTTACAAGGGTGATGAAGGATTGCACCCGCAAGAGGAAACAGCAATTTGGGACTCCCCACGTCGCCTTCTGCACTTAACATCGCCATTTCGTGTTCTCCCAGGCGGAGCCATAAATCAAAGACGACTCCCAGGTCTGGAGCGCGAACCATCCTACTTGATCCGGAGCCAACTGATAAATGCAATGCGGATTTTAAATGCTTCCGCGAGCATGCGAGGCCAGGGACCTCGGAGGAGCTAGCGCCGAAAGCTGAAAGAAAATGGAGATGGGGAAAAATCGAAATAAAAAGATAGAGGAAGAGAGGTCGAACCGTTATGTAAACAGGTTCGGAAGCGAACTGGAAACGATTTTCCACGGTGCGGCACAGGCAAAGGGCCGGAGTCGGCGTTATTCATCGAAGTCGAAGCAGCGGAGGAGCTAGCGGATAAGCTCGGTATACGCGTAGATGATCAATCTCGGGCGCAAGAAGCGGTGGAACCAGGCCTCTGGAGCTTGCTAGACTAGTCTAACGAGATGTTATCCTCGTTTCCTAGCATTTTCTACTATCCTGCTCTCGCGATGTGATCGGTCCTCCCTGTCCCACCTAGCGTGTCCGTTTTTTCCCCTCTTGCATCCTCCGTTTCTTGTTTCTCGGTCCGCGAGCGTTGCCGACGCTTTCCCTCTCTCTTTCCGCACACACATCTCGCGTCTCACCTCTCCCTTTCTCTCTCCGTTCGCTGCCGATCTCGATCCTTCCGGCGAAGCGACCAAGTGCATGCCCCAGATCACAGCTGCTCGATATCGGCGCAGCAAACGAGAACGCTCGGTGTAGAAGAAACTGATATCGCGAGTAAAACGAGCGCGCCGCAGTACGTTTAATGAATATCATCAAATGGAACGCCCACGAAAACCGTTCGCCCGCTTCGTTCCGCTCTCTTCTTGTCCGTGTGCGCGCGCTTGTGTCTCTCTTCAGACCGGCCTTTCTCCCCGGGACGAAGACAGGTAGGCAGAGCGACACTTCGAGATCGGATCACGCGTTAAATTGCGAACCGCTCGACCGGGCCCACGCGATAAATCATCCTGAGGGATGGCCACTTTACTAGAACGGCCTAATAATCGCGAAGGGATACGCGAAACATTTATAACCGGACCGGAATTGATTCCCGTGTCGAGGACGGATACCGGGGCCTCGATTTTTCATATCGATCGCGCGGCACAGCGACGACGGGGTGCCTCGCCCCGTGACACTGAAGATTCCCAAGCGTGATTTGTCTTGGTATTGGCCAGGGCTCTTAAGTCGTCAAACGCAATTACTTCTGATTGACTGGGGACGCTTACCCGGTGATCACCGACCACTGGTCAAGGGGAATTCCAATTAGAGCCGCGCCGATCTCAATGGGGATCTTCCTCGCGCGATCACGTGGAGAGCCATACGCGAGCTCTACAACCAAAAAGTACGGATCCAACGAGGATGAACCGAATGGGCTGAATAAAACATTTTCGCCGACGAGCAAAAAAGCTGCAACTATTATGCCCGGGGCTCGATGGCTCTAGAGTCCCCGAGCATGACTCCTATGAAACCAGGATTCTATCTTCGCTCACCTCGGACAAACCCTTGCAATTTTAAACTACAATCTTTTTCATAAGCTATACAATTTTTCCAGAGGCTTCGTAATTTTATTTAGAGGTGAATTCGAGATCGTAAATGAGAGGTAAAAAGAAATTGGCTGTCTTAGAAAATGTATCATAGAATCATTCGATCAATTTCGTAGATTCCAACGGTGAATTGAAAGAAAGAATATTGCAAGGCACGAAACTAGGGATTTCACTGTCCCCATTAACGGTTCAGCCGCGTTATATGCATGATCTCCGCCGGAAATCTGACCTTTGATTTTCTGTCGATACCGATCGAACCTCTCCAGGCCATGATCGACGACGTAAACGAAACGACGCTGTTGATTGGCGGCGCACGGCACGATATAAAGCTCAGAAAAGGCACTGCCTGCGGTTCTACGGGCAACCAGACCCCCGGCGAGGTGGTGAATAACGATTGGACGCCCACCAGCACGCCGCGAAGTGCGCATCGAGATCGGGCACTGACTGCAAACTGTGTTAAACACCTGAACTTTATGGCGACATTCAATTTTATGACGCGCGCGCTATCGCAAGTGAACTAGAAACCGTCATGCTGCGAGGGTGGAGGTAAACCTTCTTCGGCTAATTGAATGTCCGGCTTAAAAATAACGAACGCCGGAGAGGGATCCACGGGGATCCGCCGGGGACGGCGATGATTGCTTGGACGCGTGACCCTGAAGCTCGCTGAATCCCGTATCTTGTTCGACAATCACGGAACATGACATAAACTTCCTACGAAACGTCGAGGAGGAGAAAGGAGTGGACCTGATGTGGAAAATGATATATATACATTGATAGAGATGGAGAAGAATGTGAAAATTAGACTAGAATTCCTGCTCGGGTTACTTAAGGATTCGGACTGTATAAATATGTAGGAATTAAGTCGTACCCAGAATTAGCACGTCCGTAAACGCAATAGTTTCACGTTTAATTCCAATTATCTTGAATACAATTAATTAAATCGTCTCGTTTAAATCTCCGTCTGAGATCAAACACGTCTTTTCTATTGAATACGTCGAACCAGAATCATGAATAACGCAAATTATAAAATATGAAGAACGCAAAATAAATCAACAAATAGAATCGGATTAGTGACTTGCTTCGTGGAAAGACGAAGGAGCTAGTCGCTAAGTGACTTCTGAAGGGAGGCCGAAGCTAATGAGAGGACAAGTCAATGAAAAGTAAGGCCAGGATTCGTACGGTGCACTGAATTCTGCCAGAGGGGTATTAGCGAGATCCCCTGGGGATAGAACGCCCACCGGTGAAAGATGCATTCCAGGATTAGACTCCGCGAAAGCGTGCTGACATCTCGGCGCACAAGTTCCCGTGGTAGTCAATTTCATAATAAGAGGGACAGCAGGGGAAGTCCCACGTCGCTATCCACACAATCTACCGGCGCGACTCACGGAACTTCCATTAACGTCTAGTTAGAGGATCGACGATCGCTGATGAACGACACGGAGAGGGAAAGAGACGGAAAAGGAGAACAATGCGTATCTCGCGGAAGAAACAGATTTACTAAAAAGGAAACAAGGATTGCCGATTGCTGTCGTGACGGGCGTAGCCTGATCCAATTTAATAAACCTCGCCGGATTTTACGAGACAACGAGAGAGTATCTGGGGTGCACGGAACAAGTTTCGCAACGTCGTTTTCCAGGTTTTATGAAATTTCGTTGTTCCACCGACGCTCGATGCTCTCTGCATCCGAACTAAACAAGTTTGTGGAAGCTGTAAACCCTATGCAAAGTTAATCAGACTTTACGACGCCGTCGACAATCTTTCCCTGTACGGTCTCGTAACGCGGCTGTTAAATTAAAACTCGCCTGTTCCAGAGTTCTCCAGTTCTATAACGATCGAAGACAATTACTTTCGATTGAGACCGGGTACTATAAAATACTGCAATCCCGCAGGAAAGTACATTCTCTCTTTCCAAAGCAACCGGTTCTGTTATTTCGTTGTCAACTCTTCGTCTCAAACAATTCCTATTGGCTAATTCAACCACGTCATGTTGCGACAATACTATTGGAAGCGTCGCTAGATAATCAGGATAAGAAGGAGAAGCTAAAGAGAAAACAATTTAAAAGCTACGAAAAATGAAAACGCAAAATATTAACAAGAGAAGACCATCCATCTAATTAATAAAATCCATAGCCAGACATAGCGCAGCTCCATATTTGGTAAGTAAGAATAATTATAGTATTCCTGAACAGTTCTAAATTGGATACCAAAATTACATACGGGAACGTAATTGATCCGCACGATGCCGTTCTGAAATAAAGGGGAACGCTTCGGCCCGCAAATAGTTAAAGCAACCGATCCAAGATTTCATAGTCGTTTCGATTATCTACGAATACGAAATTCGCGCGAAACACGAATCCGAATAGCTGGAGAGAGTATCGTAAAACCTCTATCCGGCTATCTATCGTGCGGCTATACGTGTTTCGCATCTATGAAGCGTATCGGAATTCCAGCGAGATCGATAGGCAGCGGATTTCTTCGCGTCAAGAGGCGCGCGTAATCGAAACGCTTCGAACCTATTACTGGGCAGCCACCGTCCCGGGCGTATTACCAGCGCGTGTTGCACGAGCCAGCAAACGAGCAAAACGATGCCAACAAATAAATCAAAGATCGGCCTCGATCCCCACCGACATGTTGTACAAATGATCACGCGACCACGTGGGCTACGGCCACGAAGCCCCGCCGCCATTAGATTTCCATTAATGATTGCATTTAATAGACCCTTACGTAATTATGCGCCGAACCACCCACGCGCTGTCTCGCAAACTTCTACACTCGGATTCTCTCGTTCCTCTCTTTTACGGCCCTGTGTCCTTTTTTGCTCACCTTTCCTTGATCCTTCGTCTCGTCTCCATTCCTTTTACCCACACTCCAGATTTTTCTTAGTTTAATCCACTGTTAGCGGCTGAGCTTATATTCCCTGCTTGACAGTCTATTTTCTAATCTGATCTAAAGATTAGATTTTCAAGAACTACTCTTGGAGTCATAAAAAATCAAGGCCTCTTCAAAGGGAAAAATACTTTCAAAGTTTCTTTAATGAAAGCTCAGTACCCTTGTACGCCCACTTAAAACTCGAGAGAAGTTTAGTAGGCACAGTTAACAGAATGCGTTCTGATCATTATAACTTAGTTGCTTCACTAGAGCAGGTAGGCATTATCAATGATAACCAATGTAAATGCAATCAGGGTTGTGAAACCCTGGACCACATAATATGGCAATGCGAACTGTACAATTCACAAAGACGGAAACTAGTAAATTCCCTACTCAGTATAAGCCTCCAACTGCCCCTTAATATAGACACAATTATCGCAAAGCCAAATATCAAAGCTTGTACTAGCATCCACTCCTTTTTCCAAAGCTGTAACCTACATATTTAGCGTCAACGGACATTGCTGTTATATTCTCTTGTATTTCATAGAACTCTTATTGTATTATTCCTGTACGCCACGTTATTGTATTTACCTACATTATTCATGTAAAGCAAAATAAACCCAAGAGGGTTTCGAATGCTTATAAATAAAAAAAAACTACCCCTGACCCACTGTCGGAAGGCATTCGTCCAAACCGAATCGAGCTCGTTTCGCGTAACAAAAATCCCACATTCTCAGGATTACGGTTGGCAAGGTCCGACAGTACTGTGAACAAACAAGCGCGTACCTTTGTAATCAATTAAAAGTCCTTGGGTAGCTCGCGGACGGTAGCTCCAGGTGACCATGTACGGAACCGTTCTATCCCGATCTCATTTCCAGCATTCGCAAAAGAAAAAAGAGAAGACCGTGGATACTGGGGAGCAACGCGTTAGCTCGGTTTATAAATACCGGACGCCATACCGACGCGTCGATATAGCTTCTTTCATGAGAGCTGAGACCCTGCCGAGACAAGTAGGCGTAATTTAATTTAACGAACGGCGTAAATCCTCGCGATCGGTCATCGGACGACGGAGACACCGCCACGTCGCATTTCACGGAGATCCAGATAAGGGAAGGAAGAGGCCCGAGGCACGCGGGTTGGCACGCTTAAGCCGGGCCCTTATACATATCGGGAGGGTGCTACGTGGTTGGGGACACATCGATCGTCTTAATTAATTCGCGCCGCTCGGAGAAAAGAGCCCCCATCGTTTTATCAATGAACGCTCGCCGGATCTCGCCGCGAGAGACCACGAAACGGTCTTCGACCTTCTCCTAGAGCCTCGTGTGTGCTCGTCCCTTGCGAAAGGGGATTAACCCCTTAACGATGCGCCTCGGAGTATTGTAGGTCAGTGTTAGCAACCCACTAGGGCTCCTCCGTTCGAGAGTTGAGTTGTTCCAAGCTGACAAACAATTACAGAAATTTCTAATTTCCTTTTGATACTTGTTCAATATTTTTGCCGATTTATTGTAGACTTTTAAAGAAGATCTTAGAAAAACGTTACGATAAGAATAATTCCAGCGTTAAATCCGTCGAGGGTTTAGTATAACGGAACCAACAGGCTATCGTCGACGTCTTAAAGCGTCTCACGGTCAATAGCAGCATCCTGACAGAAGGCTAGCGCAGGCCCGAGGCATAAAACTTGCATGAATCCGCGATAGCCGAAGCTTTACCGGCGGCTCAAACGAGAGTCTGGTTTAACTTGCACGTTCGTGCAATTACTTTTAGTGTTATAACAGCTCCTATGATGATGCGAGTGTGGCGCACGCGTGTAGGTATCCGTGCCGCTGTGTAAAAAGCTAGTTTTCTCGGGCAGCAAGCCGTGCCGAGCCGAAAGTGTAGACGTTGTAGTACACCGGGGCCGTAAAACAGAAATTATTAAGTGGTTCGTAAAGACAAGACACATACGCGGTTGCCATTCAAGAACAAAGCCTATGGTTCATAGCACTCCGACGATGGTATCAGGGTCGTTATCGTATGGCCGTTCGCATTAAACGACCAGATGTTTCCATGTGTGCCCCATCTTCCCCTAAACACGTCCCTTAAAAGTTATTTTAGAAATAATTGTAAACAAAAGTACTATTGTAGAATTTTGAATAAACTGTACCGTAAAAGCTAGAGTGTTAAACAGCACCGAAATGCAGTAAATATTCCCAGCAGCACATGCATAAATAAATTGTCAGGAAACCGTGCATACATGATTCATTATGCACTAGAATTCACCATGTAGGTATCTGTATTTTCATAAAACATACTTTAAAGTGATCCTGGGAACTCATTTCTGTCTGGTAGACCACGAAACGTGGTGTATGCAACGTTTTCTCCGTGATATATTACCACGGTATAACCTGCACGCTATTCTGCCATTTTGGAGGATCCGCGCGAGCTGGCAAAATATTAAAGATTCCACGAGCGGACATAAATCTCGGGCTCCTTGCAAGATGTTTCACAAAATATGAAGATTGCTTGAGACATGTATGCTGGTAACATAAAAATAATGAAGTAATGTGTCTATTAGACGCTGAATTAAAGAAACGTAAAAATTAATTTTAATTTTCTTCACTTTCTACAGACACAATAATGAAACGAAGATTGACAAATAGTTTTCAATCAACTAAAAATCGAGAAGTAGGGCAGACTATGAAAAACCAGATGACGGGATTAGGTTAGTAGCGCAGCAGTCGTCGTAAGAAACAGAAAAAGTGGACACGCCCAATTCGTTCTGGTTCTACTCAATTATCAGCTTTTGCTGCATCATCGTCATTGTGAGCCACTAATGTCGGGAACATTATACAGCGCATTTTTTGGCGGATTCTTTATCATTTTGCTCTCTCACTCTCTAACTCCCTCTCTCGCATGCTCATCACACATTACTCGAAGGATGTCCACTTTAATTGTTCACAGAAAGAATTATCTACTAATCCCTCCTAACGGTGTCAATGATACCGGGGCGTCGAAACATCATCAGCATTAGTAAAAGTATACGCAAGGATGCCGAGGACGCGGGTTTAGAATCCTCGAAAATTATGTCATGACAATTCAACTGTGACAAGGTGTTCCACTAATTAATTTACAACGCCGGCAACACGCTCGCCTTCAATTAACGTCCACCGTGTCATCGCATGCATCTTAAAACGTGAATGAATTAAAACGCGAAACGGGAATTTAAATTAACCATGACTGCATTTAATCATCGTAGATACACTCGTTCAAAAATGTGTTATTTTATGAATCGTGAATTTGGAATTTTTATTGAACGAAATGAAAATGGAGTTTTATGCGTATCGAATTAACCGAGCAATTAGAGCCATTTATTGTAATTTCAACAGAAGGTAATTTCAGTAAATGATTCGATCAGAAAACAATTTATTTCGACCAAAAATTGTGGTGCATTGTAATGAAACTGTGTAATCAATTTCGATAAGGCTAACAACAATGAAGAACATCGCGAATCGTTCGGAAGGTAGGAGTTCCGTAACCTCTTTCTCTTAAAGCGTGACGGAGAGGCATGCGCGCGGATGTCGAAACGAAATATTTAATGACGGTGTTGTGTATACGATGACACAATTACACATACAATTAGTTGCGACGCGATGGTCAACGGAGCCAGTGGACGTTCGGATAATAAAGCGACCTAGGGGAACGGTTCTTGAATCGAGGTTTCCGAATCGCCGCTCGTCAAAGCGGGAGCTCGGCCGAGCAACTAAAGAAAACATTGCACAGTTTCGATGTGTACGAAACGCGTGACACGCAACGCGCCAACCGGGAGCACAGACGCAGCAAAACTCGGCAATACCTTTTTATGTCGTGAAATGATAATAAGCCGCCTATGCCAGCATTTTCGCCTTGCGTAAATGGCCATTGAGCGGCACTTTACCTCGCTTCCACGGGCCCCGTAAATAGGTACCTCAAGAACCGCAATGCTTCTCGCCGAGGAAAACTTTCGGTCCGCCATGCGGCCAACGCGAAACCTGCGTTTCACGCAACCCGTGTCGCAATTAGCCCTTTCGCGGCCGCGGGACAATCAAACGCGAAAATGGAACTTAATTAGCGAGGCTCAAGAGTTACGGAGATCCCGGATTCTCGAGGAAATATTAGAAAACTGTCCGCCTAAACGGTTCAGAACGTGGTAAAAAGTTTAATGAAGACCTGTGGTATTCCATTAAGGACTGTTGCGTCAGGATCATTCAAGGAAAATTTTTAAGGAGAGAAGGTCCATTAGGATCCAGAGCTGTCCTCTGTCCATGAAGATGACATTAACAATTACCGTACCAAGGTCTCTCCCCCCCGAAATCGACGAGCAAGAACATAATTTTAATTACCACTGGTGAACGAAGTTCACGGTATCGTCGGACATCTTCATTAGGGGGCGGCTATAGTGTTTGGCGCGTCTCGCAATCGTTACGGTTTACGAGCATTAAGAAAATGCGTTAATGCGGACTGATACGCCTATAAACGCACGCGGCCAACATGCGGATGCCATAACTGGACGTTTTTCACAGAACGAGAATTCTAAACGGCGTACCGTAATTGGTCTTCTATCTCGTGGTCGTTATGGCCCTTCGCAAATTGCGAGGATCGCTTACAGTCGCTATGTAAACGGGCAAACGCGTCGATTAAAGCAACATTTTTCAGGCGACATTTATCCTCCACGAAGGAAAACGCACGCGGACCGTCGCGTGGGAAACGCGCGTTCGTATTTTCAGACGATAGCCCACTCTGTCCAACCCAAATTAATTGTTTACGTTCTGAGAGGATTTTCACGATGGGACGCTGCCTACGAATGCACGGGTGGTCTGATAATTTTTATTAACAAATACAGCTCTTGTTACTTAAAGTAAGGTTATAAAGCTAGCAAAAGAAGAACTTCTTTGATCTTTTATAACATTCCAAGCAAGCTAAAAAAGGATCAAAAGTGGAGAGACTTGTTCGAAAGTTTTATGGATTTGACCTATGCACTGGAGGGTTGAAGATCCGAATTAAAAGATGTTGATGCGTCTAGAATGAAGATAACAATAGAAATGGCACAACTCGGAGAAGATTAAAGCACCTCGAGAGGACCTGTCGCGTTAGTCAGAGCCTGTTTTTGATTTCTCCTAAAGTCGAATGGTTTTAGAAGCGTCGCCACAGTTGTAGCGTTCGACGCACCCATAATTTCCCCGTGAAAGGGTACCATCAATCCGAATATTTCCCGGCGCGAGGAGGATTCCACGTCCCGAGAAAGCATCATCGACCATAAACATCTCTTGGAACGACGAAGGCACGTATGTACATTTATACAGGTGGACACGGCGGGTATCCATGCACGCACACACGCGATCCTATCTAGGCTGTTGGACACGCGTTGCCGCGGATGGCGTACGAACCTGACGCGATAAAAATTCTCGGGGAAGATGTACACGGCCGCAGGGACCCGGGTTATCTGAAATGAGCACGGCCGCGGTGAGCCAACCGTGAGAGCCCTGCTCCGAGCAATCGGTTTAGACGAGTTCGAGCTTTTTGCTCGTCTACGTCGATCCGGTTGATGGATGGTGCCTGGCGTTACTGGTAATATAGTCCGCTAACATCGTACGCAGCCGCGATCCTCTTTTTTCCCCAGGTGAGACACGCTCTCGATCTGGAAACTCCGCGACGCGTCCGTCAGAGCTCCATCGACGCGAAAAGAAAATCCCACGTCGCCGATGGAAACGCTCAGTCAGCTCCCGTATGATCCCCCGACCGACCCCCTCTAAGATCTTGTTCACTCGCCGCGAAACCCCAGAAAAAAGCGACGGAAAAGAGGGGCGCGGATTACGGATCCGGTCTCTCGATTTTACTCTCGAGGTCGATCAGTGATTCTCAGAAACTCCACAGCTGCATCGAAGGATTTAGAAGTTTCTACCCGACCTCTCGACCCACATAAGATACCAGATTAAAAATGGCATAGAAAGCTTGCCAGAGAAATATTGATTTTCTAACTGGAAATAACAGTTTTCAATATATCCTGTTATCCCTTTTCATATTTATTCGTTCGGAAGTTATTGACCGACCTAATCAGGTAAATACATACACGTGTTCATATCTCGTTTAATGTTTAAGTTATAGGTTCAGGTATGAAAATTATTGTAAATATTGTAAATAGCGTCTTTTGTATATAGTATTTCTGTCTCTCTATACACTTTAGTTATAAGCATATATATAAGGTAGACTATAAGTTATTTTAGGTAAACAAGGAACGGGAAAAGTAGAGGTTAAGGATGCGGAGAAAATGTAAGGAGATTGTCACCCTAAGGGGAACAATAAAATTATACATACATACACGTGTTCATTGAAATTGATGAACTTGAAAGACGTAGTGCAAATTCATATTTTACAGACAAATTCCACGAAAAATTGCATACAATTTTTTAGACTCGACTGCGCAATTCATAAGCATCTAAACAATTTGGTTGGTTGCTTGTGCAAAGATCTGTCCAGTCGTCGCGAAACGGGAAATCAGTAGGTATGTATCGAGAAAGTTGATTTTTCGCCGAGGTGTTAGTAAATTCTTCGATCTAGACCATTGTGTGCCGGTGTTGCGCGATTTTTCAGTCGGCCTGCTTGTTCGAAACCAGTTTATAAAGCCGGCGCGATTATAGTAGCCGCATGCATGCATATGTGTATCAGCTGACACGCGACAGTACTGGAAAATTAACCAGCAATATACCGATTGAAACGCCGTCGAACGTGTAATACAAGATCAAACAGCTGGATCCGCGAGCGTAGGTATCGATAGCGAGCAGCAATCCGCGCGACGTTTGTAATGTATCGTTTGAAAGTGAAACTTTGGAATTTGGAACAGTGGCGGTAGGCTGGACCACGGAGGAAATTGAGAAAAGAGCTGTAAAACACGTTACTTCGCCGTTCTTAATGAGAAGCCCGTAAGAACATTCGGCATGAATTCTCTATGACATTAGGAATTCCACGGAGCCACATGAAACGCACCGTTGGAAAGCGGCCGTTCGCGGAAAACTAGTCGCGTCAAGTCACGCACATTTACCATTCCTTCATAATGCGTAAGGAATCGTGCCCTCGGTGTTTATGGCTTGCCGGACTTTTTCTTCCACCGCCACGAAACCTTTTAGAACCCACGACATTAAATAATTGCATTGTGCGCCGCAACAAAGGGATCTTATCGCGCCGAGCCATCTCTCGCCTCTCTTACGCTTTCCTCATTGAAATGATATTTCCTAATTTTTTTTCCTTGGACGGTGCATAATGTTTAGATGAACGTAACGATGCTCCGGGCCTCCGCTGCATTATCCGCAAGCGCGCTAATTAGTAACTATTACGTACGGTGGCAAAATAATTAGCGGGGAAGGACGCGTCCGTTACGTTTCATCGCTTATGCTCGGATTACAGGTGATCCTTGGAGAACACGATATCTGAGCCTCTCGTGCAAACGTTTTTATATAATACTATTTTATTAATAGATAAAAGTTAAAAGTTAATTTTTACACATTTTCGCCCATTTAATTTAGCTGTGTTCTGTAAAAATTGTTTTTTAGTCACAGACTTTTCAATATCGATGAATGCAGGTAACTAAAGAGCAACCTGTATTTTCCTTTCGCCAGCTTTGTAAGCTTTAATTGCGCGTCCGAAATAAATCGCGGCTGGCAGATACCCGAGGGAACAAGCCGCACGGGATGAAATATGTTTACCAAGCGAATCTCCTAGATTCCCATTGCTCTTTAAATCTTGTTCAATAAATTTTCCGAGAAGAACGGGGACCGCGCGAAAATAAATCTCCGAACGCCTGAAAGCGATCTCTGCAGGCGTTCTATTATAGACATACTTTATGTTGCAATATATTACAATTAGCCGCTACCAATAAAAATCTTGGTTGAATCTCTTCGGCGATATCGTTTCCTGTAAAGATCGTACACCGTGCTTAGATGACGTACGGGTCGCACAAATCTGAATTTGATCCTCCACTAACACCAATAAATCACATCGGCCACCGATTCGTATTGAGATTTTCTTAATCCTTGAAAAATCATTGCGCACTTTAGAAACGCGAGTCCGGCCACACCAGTTTAAAATCGGATCGTGCAAATGAACAGATCTTCCACGGTGTTGGCTGCGTTAAAAAATAATATCGAATTAATTGCGCATCTTAGTGATATTTACTGTCAGCGTTCGTACGGCGAGTACGATCGTAAGTTCACATTACAGCGGACATTGGATCTGCAAAACCGGCGACTATAAAATTCTAACTACCGGTAAATTTTCAGGACCCGCTTTATATGGTGGGCGCCGGTTGCCAGCGCGAGTTCGCGGTTCTATTAAAACTCCTCGGCCATCTGTGGAACTGCCACGAATTCGCTAGGCGTCGCGAGGCATCGAGAAAATCGAGACACCATCATCCGGACGGTAAAACGACCACGAAAAAGACTTTCCACCTGACCGACGCTCGCCGCCGGAAAATAAAGCGTCCACGAGAGAAGCAGACCCAGGTCCCGGCTATCTCAGCTGACCGAGCTGGTTGGTGTAATCATCGGTACCCCCCATATACCAGCAACCACCTTCAACAGCGGGACGTAACAAGAGGTAAGCCAGCCAGAAGGGAGATATACCGTGTAACTGACTTTAATGCTCCGTATCACGAGAAACAGAGACCGCGTATGCGTGTAAACCGCGAAATATTTACGGACTAAGCGTTATCGCGCGAGTTTGAAGCGACGTCGTGATTAACCCTTTCCAACGAAATCAACATGCGAACATTTACCAACGCTCGATGCTCACATCAGATGCTACTTTTTAATATAGTCACCATTATTTTCTTCCCTCCTTAGTTTCTTCATCTCATTCCATTGGAATATTCAGTAAGACTCGTGATGGAGACTTCGAGCAGAATATATTATCCGCGTATGTTAATGAAAGAGCTATTTTCATTTCTGTATCAATAATGCAATTGCATACAAGAAAGCGAAACAGTAGAAAAGAAAATCGTAGATCCCACGAGTGTGGAAGATCCAGGCGCTGGAGATCTCAATGCGCGGCCAAGCGAGACGCCGTGCTAGAGACTTCAATGCGCGCACAAACATTGTCTTCGGAAGTGTTATATCCCGCTTAGGAAAGAAGCAATTTTAACTAATGTTACATTAGAAATACGTGTAACAAATACCGCAATTCTCGACCATGGGAACTCATTTACAACTCTGGAGGATTAGGAAATGAATTGCTCTTACCGGCTCGAATCGTGCTCGATCGAAAAGCGTGAAAAGTCTCGACGATTAAAGTAACTTTCGGAAAAATAAATAAAGAGGAAGCGATTTTACAAGACACCGTGGACCCGACAGCGGCTATTCCTTACCGTTGTCCCAGCCCGTAATGATGGATAATGACATAGGATGCGAGTGACCGGTATAAACCTGCGGCACTCGGAGAGAGGACCACGACGACGCCGCGCCGACTCGTATCACATAAAATGTTGAACGGGAAAAAGGAAAGAGAGAAATGGAGAAGGAAAGTGGCATCCGTTTACCACCGAGATTCCGCTTCACCTGTGCAGATTATACGCGTCGTGTACCCAACCGAGCATGCTGTGTTACACGCAGGATGCAAGGTGCGCTGCTGCGTGGCCAGCACACTATATTTGCCCTATCCTCTTCGACCCAGTATCGAGCACAGCATCCCTAAACAAGAATTAATCTCGGGAATGTGTCAGAAAACTGCACTCGCCTGTTATCTCAAAAACTCAATCACCGAACCGGATAAGAAAATTTATATTTTCTGTGAGGTTTCGGATTAGAACGACCGTCATGTTCAGTCCAAAAATTACGTCGTGAATGAATTACTATATAATTCAAATACAATGTAATTCAATTACTAAGTATTTCAATCAGATTTGTAATTGAAATACAATACAATACAATACATGAAAACAATGTATTTTATAATTGTACTTCATTGCAATTACGAATTACATTGTAATTTAATTGACTAAAGATCTGAATTATAAATTACAACATAATTGAATTACAATTTAATTCAATTACAATGTACTTTATAATTGTGCTCCATTGCAATTACGAATTACATTGTAATTTAATTGACTAAAGATCTGAATTATAAATTACAACATAATTGAATTACAATTTAATTCAATTATTTTGTAATTATAATTCTGGAGTAATTCAATTGTAATTCTGCACAACTCTGGAGAAGACAACATTAGAAACGTCCTCCTATTTTTTAAGTCCATCAATTTATATAAACTGTTATACATTCGCCTTTGTGTAAAACACTTTTGATCGTAAATTATGTGGTCACTAATGACCTAGCTGTTAATGGGACCACATTAAAATAAATAATAAATAAATAAAAACTTGATCGTCGACATCCGCCCTCGGGGAATTGATTCTGCTGGTAGTGGGTTCGAGCTTCCCTACTTTGGGATTCAAGGCATGCGCAAACGGTTTCACAACGCTCCAATAAGTGTAATCTAAAGAAGATATAGCCGAGAGTTTATTAACGGCGATGATAAAAAAAATGGTAACAACGCAATCAATTTTCCTTCGGAGAAAATCGATTCCGTAGCGGCGAGCCAGCCTGCGGAGGAAAGTTTTTCGCTCCTCCCCTTTATGCACAGAACAAGTCGAGGTCTGCTTGTGCTGTGTTCGTGATACCGATGATCCTCGTGTTTTATTCTTAATCAACGTGCGCCGCGATCGTTTCTGGCGAAGGTACCAGTGATTTGCCTGTAGCTTCCACGTCCATCGCGTGTCAGTGAACACGGATCGCGGATAATTGTAGGGTTTTAGTATGTAGCAGGCTTCCCGAACAGTTTAACGGACTGTAGGGTGTGCTTGGAGCGATCCTCGGAAACGCGGCTAGTTATTAGCATAAATTTATTACACCCGTTTTAATTAAGAGGAGCCTCTAACCCCTGTTTGAAAATAGTTCTCCAACCGAATAATCCAGAGGATAACACCTTTACACCGAGCCGGCGCTTGTTTGACACTGCTTTCTACAAATAGGACACACGTGTAGATAATAGGGATTGTTTTACGGGGATACCTTTACTTTCCGTTACCTAGTTCGACTTTTACGTCTATCAGTTATCAGACCACAGAAACTAGGCGTGGATATTGAAAACAGAATCGCGAGCCACGCGAGCCACGCGAACCAAATATAGCGAGCCTGTCGATTACGGTTAAGAATGTTGTTGTTCGCGTCCGATATTGAAACATCATGAACTTTTCACTCAAGAATTTCGTAAAAATCCTTCTGTACAGTTTTCAGGTTCATTGTTTAAGAATCGAGTTTCTTTCGTTTGGTTTTTTTGCTAATTCCTTGATAGAGAGCAATCAAGTTTCAGCCGTCGCCTTATTTTGCGCGAATAAAAATGACCCTCGCGATAACAACGGTGATAAGGCACGGTAACGTAACGCCGCTAGATTAGCAGATAAAATGCACTCGTTCCTTCCCTACCTCTGAGCGAAATGCGGTCCTGCAAGCCAACTATAGCATACTATTGCAGAACGTCTACCCTACACGCCCATTTCTTTAGAAGTATCCCAGCTACACGAGACTAGCCAGCATTTACATTCACCTGCGCATACTCGGATCGCAATGCCGCCCGATAATCGTCATTTTGTCTCGGTGTCTTTTTAATTGCCGCCACCGCGGTTTCTGCAAACCGTACATTTCAGACATCACAATGCATTCCATTCGATGGAGCGCAAAATTTCCAATTCATTACGGCTTTGTGGAACGTTTCATATTTTAAATTGTTCGATTTGAGATCTGTAATTGACAAAAAGTAGCTCGTTGCACCACTCGTTCAAAGCCATCGAACATTTATTGAAATCTACCAAGTAGAACCAAGAAAGAGCACTAACTACCACTAATTTCATCTTGGCACATTAGCCATTAGCTACTTACGTAATTGCAAGTGAAAACTAATGCATTGGACACTATAATTTCTATGAGAAAAACAATTTTAACGAATGGTGTTTTATGCAATCCTTTTTTGCACTGAGATAAACGTGAAGTTTTTGCACATTTTACCTATTGGACCTATAATGTTAATTCTTGTACAAACTAATTTAATTATTAATGCACCACTTGTAGTCGAAATAATATGGCAATTTTCAGTTATAAAAGGTGACTATAATGAGAACATTTTTCAATAATATAAAAATTGAAAATCGCAGATCGAGAAATAAAAGTGGAAAATGTAGAAGTCGAGCCTTGGCCTT